>JALJVW010000062.1:12935167-14135167 GCA_024865655.1 Emberiza elegans | reverse complement strand
AAACATGATTTTTGGCCCAAAACTGTTTTGCAATTTCCTAATTTTCAGAACTTTTAGACTAATCATGTTGAGAGTTTCCACTGGTTTCCAGCTGTAAGCAGTCAAATCCTGGAATGGGCTGTATAATAACTAGGTCTCAACTGAATTCATCTCCTTTATAATTTGTCTCCTGCAGCTGAGATAAAAGCAAAGAGAAACATCTGAAGAAGAAGAGCCCACACCTCCTCTCCTTTCTTTCACCTTTAGGTGATAGGTTTAAATATATTTTACAAACATGTAGAACAAAAAGGATTCCAATAAAAGTAATTCTCCTGAAACCACAGGCACAGCCCCATTTTTACTGGCATGCTTACATTAAAATTCTCTGCTGGGTAGCAACCCTTACCCATTTTTTCAAGTTTTTCTGCTCTTCATCTGCACATAACCTACTGGCTTACAACTTCACCTATACACTGCTCAGTTTAGTACTGCAGCCTATTATTCACAGAATGTCAGTCTTAATGAAAATTACAGTATGTGTCAGTATCATAATTGTCCCTTTCAAATCTCAAAGAAAGTTAACACACTATTCATCAGGACCTGTAAATCTAGGAGAGGTCACTGTTGGACTAACTTTTCCAGTTTTCTGAGCCTGGTTAGTTACCAGCTTGCATGGCCTTAATGAGCTCCTGCATGTCATGGTGTCTGCACATATCCTTTCTTTCCTCACTCAAAGTGGCAACAAGAAGTACATGGAAATTTGAGAATTTATCTCCACCACTTGCTGTGCTAAATACACAAAAAGCACACATACCATTGTGGGCATTAGGAAATGTCCATTACCACCTACAGCCCTCTCCTCTGACTCATCCTTTTTATTCCTGTCCAAATGTCTTCTGGCAGAACACTCACATAAGTTCTTTCCTCTTCCCCAAGCTCATTGGGGTGAACTCACAGTTGTGAGAGATTCTTAGCACCACAGATGCAAATAACTAAATCTCCTGAGAGTGAAGAGATTGGAAACTAAAATGAATAGATGATTTCTCCCAGTGTGATGAATATCCTGCCTGTCACCAGAACACTCACATCAACACATCCCAAGATAACCAACACTGTATTTAATATTCTGCAAGCTGTATTTGTGACAGAATAAGGTATACTCTGAAGCATTTCATTATAACATACAGGCACCCTTTACAGGTTTTTTCCCCACAAAGTCCTTTTACTTAACCAACAAAGATAAACTGGAAAGCACAATGGGATGACAAAATACCATTCAACCAAAAGGAAAAGTTAATGACAAATTCCCAAATTTCAATGAATCAATGAAATTTTCTATTTTACACCATAGTTTGAATTACCTGTTTATGATGCATTGTAGTGCTGGCAGATACTCCCTTTCCACAGCAATCCACATGGGAATAATGTGAACAACATTTATATACATATCCTGCATATTTTCCCCTCAAGTACATTATCTTTCCTTCACAGCAGAGAGCTAAGTGTGTAGCACACAGAACACAGTTTCCAACACAGTTAAAGCCAGCAGCGATGCAAACGCTGTTACCTGTTACCAACAAAAACCTTGCTCCTTTAAGCATGTCCCTGTGTTTTCAAAGTCCTGGTACTTCCAACTATTCTCATGACCAATGATCTACAACACTTATTTCATCTTTTTGTCAAATGCTATTCAGTCTTTCCAGGACAGGACATAAAGGAAGCTCTTGTGCTGTGGCCCTGCAGGAGGGTGCTAGGAGAGGACTTGCCATCTTGGCAGTCTACCAGAAAAGGAAATGAGCCATGAGAGGAGACTGAGGGGAGACCATGATCTCAGCTGCCATGGAAACTGAGGAAAGAGCAAAACCATAGGCTTGCCCGACCCACAACTCCATGAAAAGGACAGTGAGACACAGTAGCTGGTTTTGAAACTATACAAATGCAAGCACACTGCAGCAAGATCACAGTGCTGAGATCCCCAATCTAACGGAAATTTTAATACTTCTGAAAGCACAGGTAGAATCATCACTAGAGTATGCTGTCACGTTAATTAATCCTGTTGGGACCTTGTCAGATCATGTCACTACCAGCCTTGCAGGTGGCTGGGATATCCACCCATGTTTCACTGTGTGGTGCTGAGGGGCCTTCAGTAATCCAAACTGGGCTACAATAGCTTGGAGATTGCACTGTACAAAGAACAACAGCTAGGACAGCAGGGACTGAATAACAATGTCTATGCCTCTGTGTTTTTTCTGCAAGTTAGTTTCTTACAAACAACAAAAGAAATCACTAAATTGAGTCCTCCATTTGATACAATTATCAGTCTTCACTGATTAGCAACTTCTCTGTGCTATTCCCTAAAGAAAGTAACAAAATTTATAAACAGAAATTTATGAACTAGGTAATAGGGCTGCTTGGGAATGCTGCTTCAGTAGTAGAGAACTCAACTATAAAGAGCATTTCAACCTGATGACACTACAGAAAAATCTATTCAGCTGTAACTGTATTTCATGCCTCCTTCCCTGTGGGTAGTCCAAAGTTGCCCATAAACATTTTATTTATCTTGGAAATGTGCAAAGTCTCCTCTTCCCTGACAGTCTCTTGGGGATCATCTTTGCCACTGTATCAATTCACATACTTTAAAATACTTTTCCTGTGCAAGAGTCTTGGGAAAAATCTCTGGAACTTCTATGGATCTATACAGCAAATATGTCCAAATTATAACCCATGGGCGAGTTCTTTATGAAGAGTTCCCAATAATTCATGAAAAAGGTCTTGACTATTTTTTCAGAAAACATCCCCAACTGCCTTTTAAAAATTATTCAGACTATCCAATCCTAGAAGAATACCACATGTGCACACACACAAACTAAGCAAAAAGGAAGGATTACTGGGATGAAAATTTTGTAAATGTTTATTTACAACAGATTACACACAAATGACATACTAGAAATGGATACTGGTAGATAGGTTATATTGTCAACTGTTTTTTACTTTTTCTCATGTAATTTTTACCAAGACTCATACAGAGTCTGCTAGTCCTTTGGGAACTCTGAGAAACAGATGGCCCTGCTGATAACCAGTATGCAAACTGCAGATACAAGTGAAGGAATAACATGTTGGACAAAGAAACTCAGTCATGGTAAAGAGACCCAGCAGACACAACTCCTTGTGTTTATGATACTCATACTTTAATCCCATCATGTTACAAAAAGGTCAGAAACTGCATGAAGGAAAACCTTTTTAGAAAGCAAGCACAAAGCAAATTATTTCTCCCTGTATGTGGTCATCTGGGGGAATAGGTCTAAGCTTGGGAAAACCCTGCCCTGGCTCAGCACAGGTAGGTAAAAAATTGCCTCATCTACCTTACAAGACTAGATTTACAGTGCTTTTTACAATCATCAAGTTTCTGCCATTCCAAAGTTTCCCATTATTGACTGCATTATATTGAAGCAAGCTTTGTCTTTTAAAATATTAACTTTCTAAAAGAGTACTAAGAACTGTGGGAGGAATAATACAGAGATGAAGGCTGATGTCATAAAGTTTCTTAATTCAAGAGCAGACATCTTCATCTAATAAGAGTTTTCAGTCATCACATACTGCAAGTATACTTAACTAGAAAATTTCATTATTTGCATTGTTTTCTATGACATGTAATACCTCTTAGAAATTCTGAATTATTATATTGTTTGGTCACAGTTAACACTCATACATTCCTGACACTTCACAGGAAGTTAAAAGCAGACTACCTACCTTTGCCTGATAATAATTCTTGCACCATATATAGCACCTTATCAAACTAAAATGTCTAGCTCTACACTGAGATTGTTTAATATAAACAGTGTAACTCCACAAATACCAGTCTTTTGTTAATTAAGTACAGCTGCAGATCAAGAACAGTTTAAAATGTTCCTTTCACTGTGTACTATCTTGCTTATTTGAAAAGCTCCAGATGGATGCATTTAACATAACGAGACACTCAGAAGAACATTCCTTGTATCATTCATAAAACTGTACTTGAAATTATCCTCTTCCAACACACGTCTTATTTTCCTCAGCTCTTTACAGCCCCTACTGAGCAAAGCACTTTAACAGACACTTATTTAAATCAATTTATTGAAATTTAGCCATTCTACTGTGTCCTGTTTCCCCTAATGTAGTGTGAAAAAAAGAACAATGTCAAGTTGAAAATGCAATTTGACTCCATCTCCTTAGCATACAACTAAGTGTATGGCTCAGGTCCTACATATTCATATTTCTGCCTCAGATAAAGCCACAAAAACACATGAATTTGTTATACATTTTCTCCTCACATTTAACCAGTCCTGCATGCAAAGAAAATCAGAATGCACAGAAGAAGAGAAAAAGAAGAGAGGAAAAAACTCCCACTAATCTCAAACAACTTACACTGCATCAGGCTGTTATCTACACTTCAGCAGGCAGTTTTCAGTTCTCTAGCTTCATATAAGAAGTGATGATGTCAAAGTAATGTACAGCAGTAGGATACTATCACAATAATTTTATTCATTTACTACTGGCACAGTGGTATTTCCCTAAATGCATTTGTACCAGCAGCTTGCAATACTTAAATATGTATACTTTTTTGATATTCTAGTTCAGAAGAATCAAGTAGTAAACATTATAATCAAATTATGTATACATAATGACTTCTAAAATCCACTTCTACTCTGCTCACATGTTGTTAAGTAATTAAACTAATTAAAATGGATTTATGGTTTACAAGTCATGAACACTACAGAAATGTCTATAGGATTAACTTTTGAAGTATTTACCTGTGTGTAAGCCTTCGATGACTAATGCAAACTGCAGTTTGTTGATCCTGTGCAACACAGACCTTATGGCGACTACATTTCATCTTCAAACATGGATCTTTAGCCGGATCTAAAGCTGAAAATAGTTTTAGAAAGTTGTTAACAGTTATCTAGAAACACCCCACATAAAACCCACCCAGTATGTGGAGGGGGCTGGCCTGCTGCTTGTACAGTGCTGGACTGAAAGGAACCAGGAAAAAATACAGCTATTGGGTAGGTGAGCAAGTACTCCCAGCTATACTCTTAACAATTGCCACTCTCTGACTGCAATCCCCAAATAATGGCATTGCCACCTTGAAAGCAGTTTCCCTTAAGTGCTTACTGTGACACAACTGGGTTCCTTCTACTCAACATTAAGTGGTGAACAGTGACACTGAATTTACTAAGAAATTATTACTCAGATGAGATTTCAGTAAAAGAAAAAGTCAACTAAAATACACAGGTGAGTGATTTGTGTGACTCAATCTTTCAAACATAAATTTTACCTCCTTCTAGGTTTCTGTTTCTGCTTTGTGGTTTGTTTTTTGCTTTGCTTTTTTTAGCTGGTCCTTTAGTCATAATCCATACTCATTTTTGAAGTACAATTCCAACTACGAACAGTGATTTCTGGCTATAATACTGGAAAAGCCAAATAATGTTGTTTGTTGCTTACCACTAAATTTACATCTTTCTGGAGTAGCCATGCCTACATAGCTATAATATTGAAAACCATCTTCCAATTTAAGCACTCTCAAGAGACAATCACATTCTCTCTTCTCCAATCTTCATGGTGCCCTTTCAAGTAATCTAACTATTCCAAAACTTATTTTTTTCACCCCTATTGGTATCCTTTTTTAATCAAGTAAGCTATGAACAACTGGAATTCAGTTTTCCTGCATTCTTCTTCACATTAGCATATTACTATGCAGTATACAGTTGTGTTTCAGAAATGCTCTTTCTCCACTTCTTTCATCTGCTTATAAAATAGCACAGCATCACAGAATATTCTGAGTTGGAAGGGACCCACGAGAACCATCAAATCCAACTCTTGGCCCTGCAAAGGACATTCCCAACAATCACACCATGTGCCTGACAGCATACATTTGCCTATATATTTTCTGCAAGAAAATTTATGTTTCTTCTGTTCTTCACAATCTAAAGTAATCTTTTAACCACATCTCTGTGTGACCTGATGGAGGATATTAACCTAAACCTCCTAACCATGCAAGTTCCCAAAAAACAAGACCAAGCTGATCATTAGTTGCAGTTCTGATGCATGATGTTGTAGTGCTAAGTGTGATTAAATACAGTCTGAGCAGTGACTTTTTTCAGGCTTTTTTTAATAATGCATTCAGCTGTGCAAAAACAAATAGATCATACTATCATTGAAGCAGTAAAGTGATGGAATCACTGGTATAATAATAATTCAATACAGACAGAAAAAAAGTATTTTGTTAACTGCAGCAGAAGACATATGAACAGAGGTATTCTTCTTCCACACATTTTTATTTCTATAGCAAACTAGCCATAAAACCAGCACACATAATCCAGAATAAATCTGATTACAACAATTCTATACAAATGGGAAGGAACTGCAGCCAAAAAAAATTACTGAACTAGGATTAGTGAGTTGGAGTCAAAATTAAAGGAGAACATATCCTTCTCCAATTTACTTCAGAATTTAGATTCCATTTAACATATTTTATCTGGTTGAAGTCAGGCAGAATGTAATGCCAGCCACTAGTAATCGTTTAAGGTACTGGTCTCCAAGTACCTCTTCCCAGCATGTTCACTGATGAAGACACTAAGGTAGCAATACTGGAATATTGCCTATCTTCAGATAATTCTTCTGTAAAATAGAATAGGCTAATGAAATAAAAAAGCCCATGAATAACAGAAATCTGAAATCATATAAGGATGTTGAGTTTAATACCAAGTGGGAAACAGGTTCCAGAAAAAGGATTAACAGAGGAGATCTTGTAACTATTCCCACTGAAATGATTACTTCATTTCTACAGTTCTTGGGAATATGAAGGTATTTTTGGACAGTTCCATCAAATTTAGCTAGCTATAAAATATGGTTTTGGCAATATGTTACATTTTGGCAAAACATTACAGGCAGAACCCAACTTAACAAACAAGAGATGGTAATTTCTCACTTTTGTCTTTATGTCAACATGAAGAAGGGTATCAAATGAAAACAAGGACTTTCAGTATTTACTGATATAAGTAATATCATGTTTTATTATTTGCTGACTCAGTGGTTATCATGCCCTGCATGTACACCTTGATCACCTCAGGTGAGGTACAGACTCACTAAGCAAGGTGAGCAAGCCAGCAGAGCCATGGGCGCCAATGGTCACAAGAACATTTTTATATTCAAAGCATGTTCAGCACCCACAGTCTTGCCACTGACACAAACTCACATTATCACTCCATGACCTGCTGAACTTGTTCTCTGTGAGCTCCCTGCAGAAGTGTTTTTTCCTCGCCTTACATGTGACGCGCGGCCTCCCTTTTCCCAGTACGTTTTCATGAAACTTTCTTACAAGTTTTACTGATGCAGAAGTCAAAGAAGAATGTATATCCTTGGAAACATTTTTTTAAACAGCCAAGGAAAGATCAAATAAATGACTGATAAAAAACTCGCAGATGTTTGGAATGCAAAAAATTGAACTAACCGAAGGGTAAATGTCTGCCTGGACTAACAACATGACAGAGGATAAAACAAGAAAGAACACAAAAAGAAATTTTGCTAGAAATCATGAAAACCACTATAAGTCTTTCTCTTTTTTCTCTCTTTGAACACCAGATGCTCTAGTCAATCCTACACTATAAAGTACATAGCATTCAAATCAGATTGTATTGCTAATTTTGCCTACTTTGAAAGGACTAAAAAAATAGATATTTACAAAAGCATGGAAATGGCCTGCCTTTCTCTTGAGCCTGTTTTATTTGATACTTGGAACTGATAAATGAATAATTTTCATGAGGAAAAAAAGCCTAAACCACAAGAAAAAGAGTTTTCAAAAGCAGGGTCTGAAGTTCTTCATGCTGGGGAAGAACTGTACTCCCCTTACAATGCAGGGACAGACACATCTGACTATGTGTCTGTCTGGTCTCTACAAGGAATCATCTTAAATATCTTAAACTACCATGGAAATGCATCAAGTTTTTTCAGGAAAAGTATCATAGTTTCCTGCTAAGCAAGTAACTCATTTATATCAAGAACTACATGGCACTAAGTCTTCACTTCTTCAGCCCATCTTCTAGCTATCCCTAACAAAACATTCCTGGCACCCCCCACCTCATCCAGAGTATGCAGACCTGCACAGACAAAACTGCATGTTTCTTTCCACTCCTGCCAAAATAAGCAGCTTTGAAAAAGTAAAATATTCACACCAAAATCATCACAAGCGTCAAAATCCCCCAGTGGGACACATGTATTCCTCACAGTCATTGTCTTCAATATGATCAGGTATCAATCCAAGTTTTTATCCAATTAGCATTTACTAAAATATCATCATATTTATGAAAATTAGAAGCTTCTGCTCCCCATAACTGAAATGAAAACATCAGTTGTACAGCACAACTACACTGCTATTGAAAACAGGTAAAGGTTCGCACTACAGAGGAAACTAGACATAAGAAATATATTTATGCAAGTCTCGTCAGAAATCATCTCTTGAATACTGTATCAGCTAACCTCCTGCAATGTCACATACAACCAGAGCTTCTGAAGATGCAGGTCTGACATCAGCTTGAACAACTTGATAATGTCCAGCTTTACACAGTTTCTAATATTCAGTGTACTTGCAATAGGTTATTTGTCCGCATGCCTACTTTACATTTGTCCATGTATCTGGCTACAATACCATGAAATGTCATGTTACCTAAATTTCAACAAACAAAAAAATATCAGTCACAAAAAGCATATCAAAAGTATAAAATGTTTTTTATCATCTACTATTTCTCTAAGAACTTGCACTGTAAATGACAAGTAAGTTGCTCTGCCCTTAGGAACTTCTGCTGACTTTTATAGATTAGTATGGATTTGTTCTTCTCACATGGTAAGGAAGCACTTAATATTTGAAAACTTGATTGAATTATTACTAATAGATCTATTTATTTATAATTCAAATTTGGGAAAGCAATTAAGAAAAGCTTCCCATCATCCCTTTTGTAAGCTAATTTACAGCAGGCACTCCCTAAAACTGACATTAGTCAGAACATCATTTTTATAGGGAATATAATACGAAATAAACTAGCAAACCATAACATAAGAATATTATTAATGGTAGCACTTTGGCAGAAACCAGAGTAAATTACAATTATTCCATAATATTTTCAGTGCATTCTAACATGTTCCTTACTTTCCATTCCCAAGTAAAATGAAAGGTGAAAAAAGGTTAAGGACAAATTTTTCAAACTTACAGTCTACTTTTTTCTTCCAATGTTCTGATTCATTTCTGATGGGCAAAATAAGAAGCAACTACATATTTTGTTTCCATTTACCAAAACTTCAGCTATGTTTTGTGCACCCCACTACTTGAAAAGGCAAGTCTTGACTTCTTTGCAAAGTTTTCATATTTGACCATGCAGGGAGAAAAAAATTTAAATTATCTAAAAGTTTTAACTAAAATATTAATAATCACGTCAAATGCCTAGGTTTTAACCCAAGGCAGACAGAGCCATAGAAGGGAATGCCTCCTTTGATAAATCACACAGTTCCCGAAGGTACCTGAAGACCATGAGTATCTTTACTTCTCCATTTTGAAAGATGGCAATTTCTCACCTGCTCGAGCAGGGTTTCTCACTGACAAGTGCTGTGGGTCTAGATGATTGCAGAATCCCAGCACCACAATTTCCAGTAACAGTACGGAGGGGAACAAGGCAGAGCACATAAGCACTCCGGTGATATTGCCAGATAACACAGCCCAGATAAATATTTAATTAAAATTCATAGTGGTAATGGTTATCTTTTGCCTAAATTGTACAGTGATTAGCATTCAAAATTCACATGTGCACATATAAACCCTCCTCAGTCACAGGTGGTTTGAATCCAAATTGCTGTGGATTCATAACAAGAAAAGCCCATCTTACTATGCAACATATCTACTGAGAATCACCACCTTTTAACTTCAACATGAAAATTAATCACTGTGCAGCAAGGAATCTTAAATTTATTTTAAAAAATGAGAGAATAAACAAGAAATAGCCTACCTCAGTAACTTGGTAAGAACATTCTGAAAAAGAAGTACGCAAATTTTTGTTTCTTTTCCCAGAGACTGTATTTGCCATGTAAAATTCACTACATAGCATAAAAAGAAGAATGGCTAACTATAGCTGGATGCTCACAAGAAGAATCTTACTGAACACTAGTTCCATCTGGACACATGAATCTACAACTTCCATAAGAAAGCTAGAGTGTCTACAACTTCAGCAAGAAGGCTAGAGTGGAGGCTTTTCTGTAGGTGGCCAAAGAAGTAATTAAAAGTTTAGATTCAAATCCCTGAACATCATTGGTTGTGTAGTCTGGTTTCTAACTTGTGACCAAGTGCTTCAATAATTAAGGTGTCTGTGTGTATGGAGGTAGCTTCTACACAAGAAATTCTCCTCTCAAGTGTGCTCAGAACTCTCCATAATGATGACTCGAGGACAATTGTGTAAAGTCTCTATCAGGCTTCTGTAAACTCTTCCTAATGTCCTACATTAGTAAGCTCTAGGACGTCAGCACTGGGTTTCTAGCTGCCCTGCGATGGTTGTAGTTATGCTACACAAAAGTTCTCATAGACAAAGAAACGCCTAGTACCAATTTATAACCACCTGACACTGGTTATAACCATCTGACATAAAGTACTGTGTGTTTCTGTTTTGCTCACTGCTGCCAATAAAGTTTTTCTAAAATGGACATAAAAATGCCATTACACTGATTCATAACATGGTATTTTTAGGTACTGATAACATAAGTTAAAATAAGTGCTAAAAAAGTAAACTTGAATCTGCCAGTCTCTGTTCTTCCTCTGGAACAAACCTACTAAAGCTTGATCTCTTTTTCAAAATTTCAAATACTTCACGCATTCTTTCTCCACTCCCTTTAAAACAATCATCTTCACTGAGTCACACTTTTTAAGCCACTTGTGCAGTGACTGAATTATAAGAAATTCTCCCCCTCACATATATTGATGATCTCTGCTTCAAAAACATTCCCATTTTTTTGTGCTTTGTCTTTTGGGTGTTACTTGAAAGTTTACAAGAGAATAGGTTACAAATAGCTCAAAAAGAGATGGAAATGAGAAATTCCACATAGAGTCAAATGCCCCCCTTATCATTATCTGTGACAATTCAGAAATGATCCTGTTGGTTTAAACTGCTGAAAAACATAGCTATTTTGGGCTCAGACTGCTGTAAGTGACAACAAAATTAGGACAATTATATTGAGCTTCTTCTATATATAATAAGGAACTCTCAAATATTCCGCAAAGATATCCAAACCCACTAAGACAAGGAGAAATGCAAGTACACACTTCCCTGGCATACTTTTTAAGTTTTCAACAACCCTATTAAAGCACTTTTGTTTTTTATTTTTATGTCAAAATGTTCAGTTTCTTGATTTTGCAGAAAATAAAGAACACCTTAAGACTACTTGAACATTCACAATAGTGATATATCACCAGCAAACAGTTAAGTATTATATTATCCTTTCCTAAACACGCTAAATCATAATTTAGAGACATGCTGTATGTGTTAGAACTGGCTTCTGGGTTCTTCAAATAGGGCAACAAGGGCAAAGAAACATCTCCAGACCTGTAAGAGAAGAAATGCATTTTCCTGAAAATTCTCCCACCTACTGTCTCTCTCGCCAAGATGATTATTCTTGCAAAACAAGATGTTACAAGATACAGCGCTGGTGAAGCCACGCCTCAAATCCTGAGTTTAATTTTGGGGTCCTCCCTACACTGAGGTGCTGGAGCATGTCCAGAGAAGGGCAACAGAGCTGGGGAAGGGTCTGGATCACAGATCTGATGAGGAACATCTGAAGGAGCTGGGTTGTTTAGCCTGGAGAAAAGGAAGATCAGGGGGGACCTTGTCACCCTTCCCAACTCCCTGAATAGAGACACTGTTGAGGTGGGAGCTAACGAGTGATAGGACAAAGAGGAAAAGGCCTCAAGTTGCACCAGGGAAGTTTTAGATTGGATAGTAGGAAAAAGTTTTTCCCCTGAAAAGTTTGCCAAGCACTGGAAGAGGCTGCCCAGGGAAGCAGTGGAGCCACCGTCCCTGGGGGTAGTTAAAAGATGTGCAGATGTGGCACTCAGCAACATGGTTTGGGGGTGGGCTTGGAAGGGCTGGGTTAAAGGTCGGACTCGATGATCTCAGAGGTCTTTTCCAACCTTAATGATTCTATTTTTGGCTCTTGGAGAACTCTACTTTCTTGTATTTCATTATGTATTCTTAAGTTACATAGGGAAATTTAATCAATTTAATTTTACTGTAATCAACTTCAGCTTTTAAATTTTTTAAACCAACTAAACCAGAATCCAGTAGACTTTCCATATGAAGTATCTAATACCTCAGAAATATAAATATATCTGCATTTTGAAGAAGCCTGGAATAACAAAAATGACCAGGAAAGAGTAAAAATTGTGGCAAAACTGAATGATAACCTCCACATAAAATAAATTCTGCAAAGAGTACGTCTTAACATTCGTTATATTTGTAATATTAAAGATTAACCATTTTTTAAATACAAGAAGTTAAACAGGTCAAAAAGGCAACTTCTAATATTTCATTTCCTCTACTCAAGTAAAACTATGTACAATGCATTTTTCTTCTTTACAGTCTTTCCTCATGGCTTGGTTCTTTTAAAGAGCTTTGTTAAACTATTTCTTTTTCCCCTCACCATTAAATTGCAATGTTATTTCCAATTTCATGTTCTTAATACCTACCTCTGTCAGGTGCTTTACATGCCTTCATATTGAATTTCTGTGGCAAATATAAGCAAATTAGGCCTTTAAGTGGGCCTGTAAAGAAGAAGCAGTCCCAGTACACACCAAAATACGTTCAGGTACACAGTGCTCATGGACTTGACCATTATCTGGGACGTGCCAGCACAGTAGAAAGAAGCTGGATTTCTAAAGTGAGAGATTTGCAGGACTAAATTTTAGCAGGTCTGTAACTGCAAAGAAAGTTCCACACACCCTTTTCTCAGCATGCTGCCAGCTCAGGAAGCCCTGGTGCTGTAGCTCTGGACAGTCATTATCACCCTGCAAACACATTTCCACTTTTCTGACATAACTATCTGTGGGTCTCAACAGACACCTGCATCCAGGATTTGGCCATGCTAAAAACAAACTGAAAAACCCACTTCTTCCTTGGTCTTATAGTAATCCTTGATATGGTGATTCTAGACCTAACATCAGGGCATAAAGCAAAGATGTCAGGACAGCAGGAAATAAGGGCTCAGACTGCTACTGAAGGCAACCAAAATCTCTTATTATGAGCTCAGTGTAGCCTCAATAAAAATCCTTTCTACAGAGTCTTTTAAAAATAGCTAAAAAATTTAGAATACATTCAATGATCCCACAGAAATAAATACTGAAACAATTTGCAAGCTGTAACCAGGGAAGCAGATGTGTATTATCCAGCAAACCTGAGCTAGGAGCCAAGTCTGTGAATTGTACAGGACAAGGCTTTTTGTGATGTTACCTCAATAGATAAATTAATGAAAGAGAAATAATAAAAGAATCATCTAAACAGAGCACCAGATAATTAAGAAAAAGCACCATGAAGTGTTCCTCAGACATCTACAAGAGATCTTTCCAGGCAAGGGCTAGCTGATAGCATCATAAAGCAGTGGGAATCTGTTTAACATAGGATTTGGTGTACTTCATTTGTGAGCAGAATTCCTAAACATACCTATATGCCTGAAGCTGGGAACTGTTCACCAGATTAAATATAGCTTAGTCTTACTAGTAAATAAGCATGAAATATTTCAAAAAGCTTTTCATTTCTGTTCTTTTTGAAATTCATAATGTCCTCTCCCAAAGACACCATTATTTCTTTATCTGAGACATTTTAAAGTACTATACATTTTAACTTGCAAAGCACTCCAACTTATCTTGAAAGTGATGGATATATATTTCTAGTTTAAAAACATCAATAGCTCTACTACAAAAACTAGACCATGAGAGCACATATCAAATGCAGCAAAGTTAATTCTACATGACTGTTTTCAGTCTTCAACTAATGGATCTTCATTAAACTCCCTTATGACTTTCCAGGGCTTGCAAGTGAGTGAATCAAATTATTTTACTGAATATGACTCTAAATTATTTCAGTTCACAGTACATAAATGTATTTGCAAATTATAGTGTTTGCATATATTTGGATATCCTTAGTTCCCCAAATTATTACGGAACTAGGTAGATGAAATACACAGAGCTAAAAGGCAAACTAATATAAGTAAAATAGTTTCAAAATCTGGGTTTGCTGTACAACAGTATCTACAAATTTCCTGCTGTAAACAGACATCTAATATAACCTGATACTACAAAAGCCAAAAATAACTCTATGGAATGGTCTACAAGAAATTTCATAACTACATCTATGAACCACCATACCTTCAGGGTCTTCAACCTCCACAGAAAATGTCATGCTGCATTTTTTCAATTACATGAATATACTCCACTTTTCCTCCAAGGTATTTCTATTGAGCAAAGGAAAACATCCTTTCCACTTCACCAAATTACACCAGTGTCTTTGTGCATGCAATTTCATTCAATAGTTACACCCTCCAAGCTCTGCTAACATCTGTAGTTTACAAATAAAAGGTACAAGAAGTATTCTGTATATTTTCATCTGATGTAAAAGTGGTGCATGAAGAAAATGTGTCAGAAAATACTGTCTGTGTATCAAACATTGAAAAAGCTACTAAAAGTAGTCAACTTTAGTCCTAAACACAAAACATTCTACTTGCTTTCTAAAACCACTGAAAGAGCAAAACCTGCCTTTTCACAGTAACTAAATATGCTACAAGAACACTCAGATTTATTCCAACAGTAATACATGCCCCACATAATTGCTTATGAAGAAGTTACATTGTGGTATTTATAGAAATACAAAAACATTTAGAGGTGTATACACATATGCACACATATAAAATATACAGTCAGAACATATAAATATGGTTTTTCTATCTTATAAGACAGAAGCAAGCAATAGGTCAATGAGAGCAAGTCCTCTTCCTCAAACAAATGCCAGATGATGCTTTAAGAAATTGTGTTGGTGGATTGCAATGCAAATCACATTATTTTTCTATATTTAAAAATAGATTTTGTGGCCCAGGAATAAATACCACTATACATTTTCATAGTAAGGGCTACCCTCCTGGTATGCTTGGACATATATTTCCACATAGAAGCTCTTATTAATACAAACAGAATTACACAGATCTGTCTACATGAGCAATTTTGACATACTTCAACACATTAACATAAGAAGGCCTTTCAAAATGTGCTGAAATAAGAAAGAATTAATTGAAACACTACTCACAGAATCATGAAATAGTTAAGGTTGGAAGAGATCTTATATATCATCTAGTTCCAATGCCCCTGTTCACTGCTGGCAGTGAACCTTCCACTACACCATGCTACTCAGAGTCCCATCCAGCCTAGACTTGAACACCTCCAGGGATGGGAGGTTCACAGCCTCTCTGTTCCAGTGCCTCATCCCATCTTAGAGTAAGGAATTTCTTCCTAATACCTAATTTAAACCAAGCTTTCTCCTGCTTAAGGCTATTACCTCTTTTTCTGTCACATGTCCTTGTAAAATGTCCCTTCTCACCAGTTTTGACGCAGAGCCCTTTAGGGAGTGGAAGGCTTATATGCAAGACATTAATTGTTTTTATTATATGCACAACTACCAGCTCCTTCAAACACTTTTTTTTTTAATATTACAGCAATTAAGTATCCATTGTGGAGGAAGTTCTTGAAACTGAATAAACACTATCTTCACAACATATTTTTTATCTTGTTCTCCTGTCTATGAGCCCCTGCACCATTTCTTCATTGCATTTATGCCTCTGGCACTGCCAGACAAGACAAAGCCCCTGAAGCACTTCTCAGAGCAATTAAAAAAAGTATCAATATTCTCAGCAGTTCTAAAATGGCAGCAATACACTTTGAAACAGCATACATGAGGGGGATTATACGGACAGTAAATATTAAGTTCCAGTGCCTGGGGAGGGAATGTTTAATGGGAATGTTTGCTGCATTTGCTCATAGTATTCTCTGCCTAAAACTGCTGTATTGCAGCATTCCCAATGCTCCAGCTGCATTTTGCCTCAAGATATATCACTTGAACATGACAGACTCCCAAAACTGTTTTTTCTAGTTCATCTTTTATCCGATGGATATAAAGAGACATTCAATATCCTAATTTTTTTTTGACTGCAAAAGACAAGTATTAGACTGCATGCCTGTTTTTCATCAGATGTCCTACTGAAAAGGCCTGAGCTCTTAACTTAAATATACAAATAAAACAAAATCTTCCAAACCTCGTGTTTTTCCAAAGGAAACTTTAAGCTACTTTGGAGGTTTTAATGCTCCCATCTCTCTCTAATCAATAAATATTTGAAAAAAATCAAAGACATAAAATTATGATTAGGCTGAATTTCTGGTCCTCTGTAAATCAATTATTTGAAGACAGAAAATTACACAAAATAACAGAATTCTGTTTGTATTCTAGAACAGGAGCACAAACATAATTACTTAAATTTTATCCCACACAAGTACCTTGGAGCAGAATCTTACCTTGATCAAATGGTTTACCCGGACTCCATGTACGAAAATAATCATCCTGGAGGGGGAGAAACAACCTAAATTTAGTAAAATATAAGGAATCCATGAAAAGCTCACAGTATCATAAAAGTCAGAAGAAGCATACCAACCTCTACTTCCTAGAAAAGGCAAGCAGCAAAATAAAAAAGGAGAGAAAAAGATTACAGTTATCATAATGGGACAAATTACTTATACAGAATAAAACAGTGTAATTCAGAGGCCATTTGCATCACTCATAGTAAAAATGCTATTCAAAAATGTTACTTAATAGCCTTTAAAATAGAAAATGTCTCACTGTACTCACACAGGTAATGTTTCTAGCACTGTTTTTAAAATGTTACAGTAGTTTTCCTGTACTTTAACTTGAAACGTATTGAAAAACTTAACTACATTTTCAATGCATGGTTTTTCAAAAGTAAAGTTTCAAAGTCATCATCAATAAAATACAGCTATTTTAAACAATATGTGAATTTTAGAAAAATAATTTTCTATGTAGTTTTAACTGCATCAGCAAGATCTTTCATTTAGTCAGTCTAATTAGCTCTATTTTCTACAAATCATCCTTATAAACACAAAATACTTCATCATTATGTCATCAGCTGTATTAGGCTTTGATTCCAAGAAGGAAAAACTTAATTAAATTAATTGCTTTCAAGATTATGAGAAATTTGATAATAAATTACAAATTCATAGCCAAGACAATAGATTTATCTGCACATCTCAGATAACAGGTGTCACAGAAAAATGGCTGGAATTGTTTATTATTATGTCTCAATCCAACTAACTATTCTCTAGAACAAAATATTTAAAAGACTGTACCAAACATTTTAAAGTCTGCATATATTAAACTTAACAAAATGGAGTGGGTGTACCATCAAATCCAGCAGTGCCATCCCACTTGCTAAAAGATCACTGTAAAAAAACATCAATTTTTACAAATTTTAACTACTGAGAAAATGTTAATCTCATACAGTTGTCAAAGCCACACAGAATTTAGAAATTATCAAGCATCAAATATGTCATTGCAAGTACAGAACACTCATTGGGTTTTAACCCTAAAAGAAAAAAACAAAAGTGGTTGCAGCCTAAACCGTATTTGACTGATTATGTTTTATTAGTTAAAATGCTGTTATGAAATTCTGTGCTTTGAAAGACAAAACCAGAAATGAGCAGAATCTGGAAGTACAAAATAGAACTGTATTTCTGTATCAATACTTAACCATTCCCTTACTCTGGTGCTGCACAGATTACAAATCCACAAATCAGTATATGTGATTTGCCTTTTTAATTACTGTATTTTAAAAGTAATAAAATACACACAGGCATATTAATTTTTTTTTTCAACACACAAGAAGTAAGCAGAAATTACAACTATAATGGTATTTTTCAAATATTCCTCCTAATATTCACCATGATGTTATTCCTACAGTGGTGTTCTGAACAGGTCTGAACCAGCTGTGAAGGCAATTCTATTCCAGGAGTCCCACCACAGTGGCAAAACTTAAGATTCTTGAAAAAAATCAAAGTGGTAGAGTCTCTTTCTATGTCTACTAAATCAAAAACGTTCATTCACAATGAGCCCAGGCAGAAAATTGAGTATTATTATTAAAATAGTGAAAAATTAGAGTATCTAGAACATTCAGCTATTAGAACAAAAGAGAAGCCATCCTGAGTGAGACAAATACCCCCTCTCAGCATCCTGCATTTTGCTTAAGGAAGAATGTACAAGTGGGGCTTGTATAAATTATATGCTCAAGTTGGCCTGAAACCACCCAGAAGATAAAACAATTCCTGTTCATCTCTATACTGCAGACAACTTCCCAGAACCCAAATATAATATTCCCCAGGCATTGCCAAAAGTCTTGCTGACTGACTTCTGTCTACAAAGCAGATCCCTACCTTTCTTGTTACCCTTCTGTGAATCCTTTTCCAAGTCTACGTTCTTGGCAACTGGAATTGTGCAGAGCATTGAAGACGAAGCAGCATTATGGATCTATACACAACACAACACTATTTTGTTCTGTATTCTTCTCCCCAAAATGCCTACCCCTCTGTTGCCTTTGTAGGTTGTGTCTACGGTTTTGTTCTTTTTAGTATGATTTGAATGGTTTGCATGGAATTTTCTATTGTAAATCCAAAATATAAATACCCATAAGCCATATGTACCTAAATTGATCTTCCTAAAAAATTAATTTTTCCAATCAGGTGCTATTTAAATAAAATCCACCATTGGATATGTTAAACAAAACCCTTATGTACCTCTTCAAACAATTAAAATTGATAATCAATTGTCAGATTAAGTAAAGAAAATGCTTCAATAAATTAAAGCTTCACAATTTTACAAATATTCCTGAAGCTGTTTAACCTTCTGCATAAGAGCCTGGCTTTCTCTTACATTCAGACCTTTCCTGATCTTCAGTCAGGAAGTTTGATTATAATATAGTTCAGTATCCTCTGCAGAATGTAATCAAGATCATTATATAACGTACAAAGCCTCATTTTCACAATTTCAGTATAAAACCATAATGAAGGAATACACAGTTTACAGTGAAGTCTGGGTAGCATCACAGCATCTCTAGGTAAAGTAGCAATCTATAAATGCAAAAGTCAGGGTCTCAGGATCTCAGGACAGATCCTAAGTCTCCTGAATTTCTTCAGGGGTTGGTTTGTTTGCCTTTGTCCCAAGCATGTTAAAGGGCAAGTTGTAAAAGTAAGCAGAATAAAGTCACAGATTTGTAACAGTCACCATACCGCTTTTTCAACATCTTCCAGCTAATAGTATTCATGCATTTTAAACAGAAAATTTATCCTCAGTGCTCTACTTGAAACTATGTGAAATGTCAGGATTTCTTTCAAGTGTCTCTTTGAAAGACACAAAGCACTTCTAATAGCCACGGATGATGGATTTCAATGAGTTTAATATCCATGCCTTAAAATCATGCATATTTAAGCATTACGCTCATTCAGGGTCATAGTGATGAAGTGTTTCTAAGAACTTAAGCTCATGCTACAGTTATATATGCAACATGAGACTAATAACTTTTTTTTTCCCTGAAAAGCTCTTACTATAAAAAAACCCCTATGTCGTCTGAAAATCTGACAACCCTATAAAAAGAACCAAAACAGCAGCTTAATGAGAAAATATATTAAAAAATAGGAAAAAATATATTCTGTCTTGAACATTTTTATTGCTTCTTTTTGGACTTCAATATTCTTCTATATGTATTCGCTTATTGTTAAAAATGAGCTATTACATTAGCTTTTAAAAAATACAAATTTAAGTATGGTAAGAGAGAAAAAAGCTCAATGGAAAAAACATGAAATAACAAAAATCCTAGCCCATACATGGCAGTGTAGTTATGCAGCAGAATTTTTCATCTTTCAATAGATACAGAACCTAGAAACCTATTGCCTTTCTTTCCTCTGTAGCACATTTGCTACATTATTTAACCGATCTCTCCTCTGCAACATTTTCTGTAGATGCTGCCATCACTTGAACAGAAATCTATATTCTAAAGAACATAGTTATACATGGTTGATGAGTGACTCAGAGAAGAGCAGATGTCCATAAGTGAGGAAGGAAGTTTCCTCACAAATATTTTCAGACCAAGGTTGACCTGAAAAACTGGATAAAGAAAACTCAGCCCTTGTTCTGTATTTACCATTTTAGCTCTAGTATGGCCTACACAAAAAAAGCTAATATATTAAAATAAAAGATGATTTGTAACAGAGAATCCACTAAAATTGAAGCAGTTTCCTGAACTTATAATTATCTTTATATTTTATTAAAATACAATTTCACTGCTGCAGCACAGGGATATTGTTATTTATGTGGCTTACAAGCTACCAATTTTAGAAGAAGTCTGCACAATGTCAGGCTTCATTTATAATAACTTTTCAAGAAACAATACTTCTAACAGTTGCCCAAGCAGGAAAGACATGATTTCCTGAACACCGTTCAACAGCAAACTTAATTCTGCCCATACAAGATTCCATTTATATGATTTACCATAACGCAAAAAGTACATTTTACTGCTGGCCTCTCTATTCCTATAGAGGGGTTAGTTTGTCTTTAACAAGGGAGACTTGCATACTTCAATATATAAAGGGACATGAAATTGCATTTGACAATTTTAGGAGCAGAAGTTTTTCTGGCTGTGCATGCTCCCTAAAAATTTAAAATCTACAGTATTAGATTCAGATTATTTTTTCCTCACTGCCGTTAGCTGTTTTCCTATTGAGTATTTCACTCTTTTTAATTTCAAGGAGTTCTTAATGGGCTTTCCATTCCAATTCTTCTATCTGCATCTCAAGTACACACATCTGCTTCTCATCCAACACGAAAGCTCTCTACCTCTTTTAGGCTAGGTCTTTGCTGTTTGGTAGCTGCGCTATTTTCAGACTCCACTCCAACAAGCCAACTCAGTTCAGCCAACTGTCCCACATCACAGCTCTCCCCTTGTCTCAAGCTCATTTTTGCAGCAAACTTGAGCTCCCCAAGTATCTCCCCCTCACATCCTTGCACCGCTCCAATAGCAGAGCATTTGACTCATCTGCCCCAAACCTCCCCAGTGACTCTAACAGATATTTGTATCTTAAGTCTCACTGAAAGAGCTGGGGTAGAGTTGTCACCTGATACCTCTGCACCAACCTCTTTCCAGCCCCAGAAAAAGAAAGCACAAAACATGTGCAGAATTTTTTTTCCACTTGTATTTTGCTCCAGGACCTCCAGTCTAATGATAGTGAGATTGTCATTATCCTACAAAGCCTTAAATTGCTTGTCACATGGAGAAGTGTTACAGGAATAAAAGGATGAGACAGCAACAAAGTTGACATCTTATGGCAAATCCACCATTCCTAAATACTGACTGTACTTTCCTTAAATAAATGAGGGCCACAGACAGCAAACTCAGAGTAACTAAGATATACGCATCTAATGAGAATACTACCCCAAAACATAAACCATAACTGAGGAACTATAAATTGCACCAGGAAAAAACATTATGCTTATGTATTAGAAAATTCCTCAACCTGAAACATGAGCCAGTCTGGAATTTTCATCCAGGACGCAGACATGCTGTTCAGCAGCATGTGGATACTCTCTTGCCTATCAGATGCTGGTTTTCATCTCTGCTGAAGTGCACAGACATCTGATCTATTATAAGTCATATGAGCACTCTGCTGCACAAATGTGGAGTGTCAGTTTATCCCATTAAATGCAGGATAGTGCACACATGAGAGTAAGGCAGACACTCCACTCCCCAGAACCCCATTTACTATCACAGCATCTCACATATCTCAGAACACCTGTGAAGGCAAGAAGCCAGCATGGACCTTGTGCTCCTTAGCACATTTTTTACTAATTGTCCCAGATGCATGCAATAGGTTGCTTGATCTGTTATGTGATGTCACATAGCTACAGGTCTGCAGCAGAACTAGGAACAAAACTAGTTCCAGGAGGGGAGGGACTTTGCATCTAGCACATTTTTTCGCTCAATACTTTCTTCTCAACAAGATCTCCCATTTCCCACCAGCTGAAATATCTGTTTTGCTTCCCATAAAGCCACATTTAAGAACAGCACAGAGCAGGAAGCATTCCTGAGTGAATCAGTTTTTAAAAAAATAATTTAAAAATCACATTTATTACACTTAAGAAATTAAAGAAAACAAGCCCAGAAGATTTTAAAGTCTAGCAAAATGGAAACTTCCACCAGCTTTGACTGCAGATTAAGTCTCCCATTAGAAACATAATTAGTGTGGCCAAAAGCCACCAGGAGTTCAGTGCTCGAAGTACTCAGATACAGACAAAGGCAGCAGCCCATCACATCAATACTTCTGAGAATCAAGGAGCCAAGATGACTATCAGTTAATAACTCAAAGAACCAACACCAGAAAAACTCCAAAATAATGAACCACCCCAGAGGTAATATAAGCATTGTCCCTCTGGCAGAGAGAGACATAATGACCTGCAGGCAAGACAGAGCCTTGCTGCAAAGCCCCTTTGCTGCTTGCCTGGCAGGCAGCCCCCGGAGCAGGGTGCAGCACTGGCAGGTGAAAGGACACCGCTTTGCTGTTCCCTGCCAGCCTGCAGGGAGCCTGATGGCAGCTTCCTCCCAGCTCCTGCTCCCGGGCCCTGCCACCCCTGAGGCCAGCATTCATGGGGCTGCCAAAGCACAACTAGAATCAATAGCTGCTTCCAGTGACTCTGGCACTCGGCTCCCCACATCCAGTGTTCATCCCGCTCCCTTCCTTTGCCTCCTGTTTCTAGTACCATTGAGGAAACTGGGCTGGGAGCCACCACTTTTCAGCGCTCTCTGTTGCACAGTTCCCATTCAGAAAGATTTCTGTGGATGCTGTCTTTTTGGTATTAGCAGCATTACTAACAGCGAGTTTGAATAGCACAGTATTTGAAATCACTTGTCAAGAAATACTACATGCTCACTAAAGCATATATTCAGAAACACGGAGAAAATATTGAAAAACATTTTGAAAAGGAAGGAATTAATATTAAAGCACAAACACTATAAGCTTCTAAATCCCAGTAAAATTAAAAACATTGTTTCTTTAAAGTGCATCTCATATTTCTCACCATGGATAAAAGAAATAATGAACCATCTTTTCACTACAAATACAAAAAGTTCTGATCATTCTCCTATTAGGCTTTCAAAATTCAACTTGTGAAGAAGGCCTTAAAATATATTTGCTAGACAATAGGAAGAAAATAATGAAAACAGAATAAATACATGAGGTAAAAGACTATCTGTGGGACTTTCATATGCCTGCTCAGGCATTTCATACACCTGTTGCTATTCCATTTCCTCAGATGCCATTCCACTAATGCACCAGCCCAAGGCAACAAGGGCAAAAATTACTCCTTAATCCTCTGCATACAGTTCCACAGACAGCCAAGAGCAAAACAGTACACAGCAACAGACTATACAGAGAACTCAGATCACATATGTGGGGCTGAAGGGAATCTACCTTCGTATGTTGAAAGAGAATGGCAATATGACTGTGAGGCTCTGGTTTGTGTCTATAAAAAAAAAAAAGGTGAACTGTATAAAGGACATCTCTGGAAACTGGGAAAAAACCTAACATCTTAAAAGACAAAAGCTAAGAAAGAAATACTCAGTGCAGAGACCCATCAATGACCAGCCAGAGAGGCCTGCACAATGAAATAACATTGTGCACAAGGAGACAATGGAGGGTGTGTGCACCTTCTGTATCAAATGCTGCACTATTCCACAAAGGACAGGAGCTCATGTAATTTGCCTTTTCAAACTCCTCTCTTCTCTCCTTCTACCAGCCTTTTTTTTCTTTTTTTTTTGTATAATGCAGCAATAAAAACTTGTCATATTCAGGACAGAAGCTCTGTAAGATGTGAAGGACACAGGGAGGGCACAAGGACAGTAACAGTCTAGGTTTTAAAGGTCTGTTAAATGTCTAAAAGGATTTGAAAAGGCCTTGGCTCTTACACAGTTTTTGGAAAACATTTTTTCAACTGTATCTGACCACAGCAAGAGGGGGGGAAAAAGTGCTAGTTATCAATTTTTACTCAGGAAGGTAAAAATTTACGTCTTTTTATCACACCCTGGAATCACTTACAAATACAGACACTATACTTTTGATGACATTGCTTTTCTTTGCTTGTTTGTTTTCCAACCTGAAGAAAAATAATTACAAGAACAGTCATGAGATCTACTGTATCATGCCAGTTGCACGGACAGAATTTTGGTATGTTTCTCCCAGTGAAGAAGAAAAGAAGTCTCTCATGCTAAGGCTCAGGACAATGTTCTAGCCTACCCTTCACTGCCATGGAGACAAAGAACACCCTAGTGTGAAAACAGCCCAAAATTGAAGAAATTAAGGAATTCAAAATGTTATGAGAGAGGAATTACAGTGCTATTGTCATTACAAAGCAAGTAAGAACAGATGTGTAAACAGAAAATGGGATGGAGGGAAAACCACATGCATACAACATGAATGCAACTTAACAAAGAGAAATAGTTAAAATTGCTGGTCTCAGCTCAAGAGTGCTACACAGATATTAAGAAAATAATTCCTATCTACAATTAAAGAATTTAAATAAGATGTCATGCAGTTTATCATCAATAAGAGAAATATAAAGACAAGATAAAATAAGGATGGTAAGAAAAAGAGAACTATATTCTAAGTAACTAGGTCATCCCTTTTGATTGGTAGGATACAAAGAAATTCCCACACTTCTTGCCAAAATTCACAAATTTAGCAAACTGAAGAACAAGACAGAAGAAGCACACACAGATTTCAGGGTTCTAGGTGATTTAGTACAGTAATAGTATTTTATAGTGATTTGGGAAAACACATATTTCAGCAAGCAATATATTTTTGAATTGGGCTTAATAATTAGATACATTTGGAAAAGATCAGCTGTCTCACCAAAAAGAAATAGTTACTCTGCAGATTAAAGGGATTTCACTGGCATATCTTAGTCTGTTTGTTTAAACAGAACCAAGTCAGGGTTCATTTCTTAGAAAAATATTTGCAAGCCAAATGTCCCATGTGCTTAAAAAGAAATTTAGGCTTTAGTAGCCTAAATTCCTGTATCTCCTTAAGAATGTACTTCACAACTACAACTTATTTTAAAAAACATGCCAGTCTTCATAGGAAAAAATGATAAGATTTGTGCTCATTCAACCTATTTTTAAAGTGAAATTTAAGTCTAAAATTTACAATATTACTATATTACTTACCTATTCTCAACTTCCCCTAATCAGATACTTCCTTTCCAAGAAAAGCTCTGTTTATATTAGTGAAGATTAATATAACACCACAATATTTCTCAGACAAATCAAGAGAGGCTGCTGTCTTAAGAAGCTTTCTAATGTTCCAATTTTTCAAACACCAGTTCTAGCATGTCCACGATTAAGTGTTTTTTCCTCATCCCTTAAGAAACACCTGTCTTGTGACATTCTTATTATTGTATCTGCAAATAATAAGTAGCAAAAATGTTGACCACACTGCGCATTCCAATTACTTCCTCCCTTGCTAAAAAGCTATGCTAAGGCAAGAGAATTGCAACACTTTAAAGTTAAATGCATGATGGTGATACCAGGTGGATAAACAAGACAAGAAGGTTAGGCTGAATCCTACTGACAGCAAAGTTTAAGAATCCCAAATAAAAGTAAATTAGTTTTAAATAAATCACGGATGCTTTGTTTCCTAACTCCACCCACTATGCTTGTGTTATGGAGAGTTAAGAGTTCTTTTGATATCTAAACCATGTGGGGTGAAAAACATGCAAGAAACTCCCACATTAAGTAAATACTCCCTAGGATACCCTGTATCTTAATTCATTAGCATGTATTAAAAGTACCAAGAAAATCAGGATATGTTACAGAGAAACAGGAGTCAAAACACCCTATTACTGTGCGTCTACAGAACCCATAAAATAGTTGAGAAACAGAGGCATTCCTCTGTCTTTCAAACTGAAGCTGTGGGCTTCCTAACTGCAAGGGCAACAGCAGCAAAAGGGGTTTAGTTCTTCCCCTAATAATACTGCCAGATATAGCACAAAATCTGTGTATGTGACATATTTCTATATCTTTCTATATCTTGCCAGATATAGCATGAAATCTGTGTATGTGACACATTTGCTTTGCCCTCCTGATCCTTTGTTCTTCAGAGAAGCTGATCTAGCCCTGGTTTTAGTCCAAATGTTTGGGAACAGTTCTGAAGAAGTTTCTCTAAGTCAGCTCCTACAGTGCTCTTCTCTTAGGCATGTAAATGTACCAGGCATCATCTGCTTGCTTACACACAGCTCAGCAAGCCAGGAAAAGAAAATGAGGGCTTCTTTCTCCTAAATATATTCAGAGATACTATCCTTAACGTCATCCTTAACCTCTTCATTGAGCAGAGGTGACAATATGTACAAAACCACACTTCAGTACTGTTTTTTATTACTGTTTTTAATCACTAAATGCTGTCAAATCTGCTGCATCAGAATAGTCTTCCTCAGAGAAATCACTGAAGAACAGTTCTCCTCCAAAATGGTTATCTTCCATTGGTTCTAAAGAAAATAAAATTATTATTCATTGTTGTTAAGAGCAAAGACTGGCATCATTCTCATCGTGAGCAACAGCAACTATTCAGAAAAACAACAGTTCAATATGCAGGGCTCCATAAGACAATATTATTTCTCAGACAATAAAGCAGTAACTTTTACTGATGAAGCCTAAAGAATAAATAAAAGCATTCAAAAGATCAGTAAAGGAATCTACAGGATTTTAAGCACAAATGGAAGTTGAGAAATACTGGCACTACTCTTTTAATTAATTCACACAGGATAATAAAAAAGTATATCACCAAGTGCTGAATTTCTTGAAGGAATTATTCTCACATGCAATCTAAATTTATCTCAAAGTAATTGACCCATTTCTTGTAGCTCTTAGTGATGCATTATTCTGAAATATGTTTTCATATGCACTATATTATGAAGTTCCTGCTTTATATGAAAACTCCAATCGACGTCAGCATGTGGTGCTGTAAGATGCCCTGCAATGGATCCCTTATTGAAGAGCAAAGCCAGGATCAAGAAGCAGCCCATTCCTAAATGGTTTCCAGAGCACTGGTGTAAGATCCTCTGACAGCAGACATCCTGAACGTGAAACAGGACAGGACAAAGCTCTGTGGTAAGAGATGTCAGCAAAGACCAAGCACAAGGAAAAAAAGGCTCATTACCGGTTTTGGGAACTGATGAAAGAAAATAACCCTAAATTAAAGACCAGAAACTTTTGAAAGAAAAAATCTCTTGGCTGGTATCCTTGCTGCAGCAGCATCTTATAATGTGCACTAATGGACCCTATCATCATCTCCAAATTTCATTAACTAATCACCTACTCTTTACTATTAGTCCATATCATTTGAATTTTTTCTTTAAAATTTTCTGTTTTTTCTTTAAAACTTACATTTTGCTTATTTCAGTCTTTAGGGCTTCTCCAGATCTCAAGGACATCAGCAGAAATATTTTTAGACAAGGTAAATGTTTGAATGCTAACTTGCTTTCACTGATTTGACTAAAGGACTAGTTCACACACATCAAAATTAGAAAGCCATGTTTATCACAATTTTTGGATCTTAACTGCAAACTGCCAATACAAAATATCTATTACCACAAAATACCATGACCAAGACAAATTATTATTTAACAGCCAAAGAAATTACATCATGCTACTTCCACAACCTTACTGCACCCCTAGCATCGTCCTCCTTTCCCATCTACAAGAACATTCTGTTATCTCAGTCCCTCAAGGTCTTAGGTTATTATGGACTTTAATTTCAAACCCAGCAGACCCAGACCTTGCCAGGATGAGTGACAAAGGGCAATCCCACTGGCTGCAGGAAACCCTGCTGACGCTTCAGAACATGACACACCAAGTCCATGCTGAACTCACACAGGTGCAGTGTGTTAGAAAGGACTATGCTGGCAGAAACATTTTTACTTCTGAGGGACTTAACACCAAAGACATGACTATTGAACTTGGGCTAAATTCTTAGCAGCTGCAATTACAACTGACACAACTCTGCACATACACACACCCCCTTGAAAAGGAAGATGAGCCCTTTTGGTATCCAATTAGGAAATTGCATTCTGCATTCTTGAGTTTTCCCTGTGCTTCAAAAACAGTTAAAGTCTTCAATTTGGCTTAAAATAGAATTTTATTGCTGAGCACTAATAATCTGCTGTATCCTGCCCCAAAATGAGATTAATTTCAATGTTGCCAAATGTTAATCATTTGTACAACATACAGTGCAATTTATTTTGGGATCTTTCCAAATAGAAGGCAATTTGTGAACTTCAGCCTCCTCCTAATTCTTCTTTCACTCTTAGTTTCTGAGTTAAGCCCTGATGCACTGCTCTATACTAAGGATGACAAAACACAGAACTCTCTATTCCTTCTCACAAAAAGCTATTGTCTTTTTTTGTTCAGAAATTTTCTGTAGTACTTTAATGACACTTATCTTTGTTAAAAGCCCAAACTGAGCTAAAATGATAGAAGATCAAATTAAATGTTCTTTTTATAGTAGCTGTAAACCGCAGTCTACATTCCTGTAAGGACCTCCATAGCCTTATGCTATCAAAAAAAAAATCCAATGAAAATCATCTCACCTCATTTTCCATTTTACCATATCAAGTTTCTAAGCCTAAATTTCAGGAACATTTCCCCACAGACTTGACCCAAAATCCACATAAGCCTATTAAGTCTTTTCTAAATATTTTTCTCACCTTGGGGCCAGGCTTCACCATCATTTTAATCACAATAGGAAGAAGAAAAAAAAAAGTCACACTTAAAGTATGCAAAAAAGAGACTTTGACATACAACTAATTACAATGACTTGTTGAGCATATCTAGCCTACCTGTTTTTGAATTTTTCATACTATCCTAAACTCAAACACTAAAAATAATTACTGATCTTTTAGTAACTGGAAGAGGGTGAAATTACTTGCCACTACTTTTTGTGTAACCCAGAGGATCTGTGTTCAGAGCTCACTTCATGAGGAAATACCAAGTAGCATAATCTGCCTTATTGAAAGACCAACACTAAATAATATTTCTATCACTAACCACACACATTCTCTTCTTTCCATAATACAGCGATGTTGCTACAGAGATGATTTTCTAAACACAGTTTACTAAATATGGCATGTCAAATCAGCAAGGCACTATATGTGTCTGCCAGTAGATTTCCTGCTCAAGTAAAGCTTGGCACAGAGGAGACTGATCTGGAAAAAACCAGCAGAGACCTCCCATTTCCAAATAGGGAAACGAGATTACAAAGAAAACATCATGGATAACTATTCTGTTAATTTAATTCCATGTTGATTCTGAAAGAAGTACACTATATAAGTGGAAGGAGAATCAGACTTTCTGTCTGCATGTCCTCTTTGGCTGACACTTCCTTGAAATGTTGACATTAATATTTGATTCCAATTTGTTGTGTAAAGAACACAGGTTTTGCAGCTATCAAGTGTACAGCAACTCAAACCAGAAGCACTTTGGTAGTAAAACCAGCTGTACTTATAGAGAATGACAGCTCAATGTAACAGCGCTAATGGCAATTTAGAAAATCCTGATCTATCATAAAACTAATCTCTAAAATATTGCACGTACCATTGCCTGTCATGTAAGTTTTGCAATAAAAAAGCTGCATACCAAGACCAGGGATCAAATCCTTGGTGCCCTTACTGTGTGTTTACCTACAAACTCTGCATGTCGAGTTGTCTTAGTTACAGTGACAAGCAGCAGCAGAATGTCATGGCTGTCAATGTGCAAGCTACAAAAACAAAGCAACATACCAAATCTTTGCAGTGAATTCAACAATGAAAACAACTACAGCTAACATTTAAGACCAAATGCCAACTCCCTTTCTCAGACTTTACACATGAACTGCAATCATGCTGAAGACTACCTTTCTTTATTTCTAATGGCCTATATGTGCCACCTTCCTTCTGCTGAAAAGAAAAACAATGGCCTGAAAGGGAACTTGAGTACATTAAGTGCCCTTAATCTAAAGACAGATTGAGTTCCCACCCTCAACTAGTCATACTTGTCAGGGTCAGGTGTAGTCTGCTTTGGTGATAGAAGCAAAAAAGCAAAATGTTTTCCAGGTCAACAGCTATGACCAACTGCATTGAAACAACAATCTTTCCTCTTAAATACTTGAGAGAGCCTGTCTGCTTTGGACTGTGAGGCCAGTTGGGATCTGAATCCTTATGCCAAGCCTCTGTATTCAGAGTCCATCTTTCTCTGTGGACCTTGAAATACTGTAGGAAAACCACGGTGCCTTTGAACAAATTACATTTTGTCCAAAATCCTCTACTAGAGCATCTCTCTCAGATTTTAGGAGAGATGCTCCAAAAACACTGTTAGAGCCAAAAGTGGATAGCACTGCACCAGCCTCACTGGCCTGAGATTGTGTTTTCCTCCAGCACCCCATCTTGTCACTATGAAATTTAAAATGATTTAAAAATAGAGTTGCCTCAGCTGCATCAGTGCTGAAACATTTAAAAGGCTCAGAGGAGAAATATGTCTCTAAGCCGCCCTGCTGAGTGATTCTAACAAAATACTACTGATAAAAGAAAGGAGGTAGAATTAGTCTACTCTTTGCTATTATGATCAACATAGGAACAAATTTATTTACTCCTATGAGATAGGGAAATTACTACATCAAAACCACTGAGCACACAGATAAAGGGAGACAGTAAGACAACCACAACAGAAAAGGAGACTACCTTTGTAGTCTCCTCCATTCTATATTCTTTTTAACCACACTAGAAAGCAATTTTCCTAGTCTGGTAGTGGCACTTAGCAACAATTTCTAGGTTGTAAACCAGTGCACAGATCTACGTGTTTGTGGTAAGGTACACATAAATACACATATTTTTTCTCAAATATATTCTGCAATTTAACTTATGTAATTATGCATCATTTGTGTTATGTCTGAAACGAAAATTACTTATTTATTGTATAATTCTCCCTCAAGTATTTCCTCTACCCTGCTGATTAAATAAGCTAGCAAATAATGGATAGCTGCAAATTCTGACTTAAGAAAGAAGTGAACATCTTGTAAACTTCCTCAACAGAACAGTACCAGATAGAATACTTAAAGCTTGCAATTTGCATTCACAAATTACACAAAATACTATCCCAAACCATTTAGCAAATGAGGTCTTAAAAACTCCCAAGTGTTTCTTAGGTATAGCAAAGTCTCTTATTTAATATTAATTTTCCATATAATCATAAAATAAATCTAGGTTGTAAACAACCTCTGGAAGTCCTCTAGTCTTAAGCACTGCTTAAAGCACATCCAATTACAAACGGTTGCACAGTCACACCCAGTCAAATTTTGAGTACCTCTAGGAACAGAGATTCCAACTCCTGGTCTAGGCAACCCATTCCACTGTTTGTCTACTTTCACAAGAAATTGTTTTTATTTAACTTAATTAGGGTTTTCATGTTGTACCATGTCCTTCATCTCTAAATCCCATCTGTGCCTATCAGTAAGGAGAACAGCCTGGCTCTACCTTCTCTGAACTACCACAAAGAGCAGTTGAAAACAGCAACAAAACCTATCTTAGTCTTCAAAGTTTTAGCTTATTTTCTCATCCTCCTCTCATGCAAACACTTTTCAAGGACATTCTAAACATTTCTTGAGAGACAATAGGCAAAATCAACTAAGTCCATGCTTTCTTATTGTAATGCACTAGATACCCAGTATTACAACAGATTTCCAAGTCTGGGATTAAAAAAATATCTGTAGCACATAAATGAGGATCACAACCTAAAAAAATCAATTTTTACCCTCTACATATAGCGAAAATAAAAAACAAAAACCAAACAAACAAACAACCCAAAACACACCAACCCCCACAGATCTATTTTTTGCCTGTCAGACCCTAGAATATAGCCAAGTCAGCTCTTCTTCTACAGCAGAGATTGAATACTGGAGCTGAGCCTATGCATATCCTGCCAATTTCCGACTTGTTACAGTGTATCTGCATTGACAAGCCTTATTTTCAGCCAACACAACATTTTCAAGATTACAGCCCAACAATTTTTTCTATTAAAGTATTTAATGTGTGATGTTTTGTATGATAGCTGACATGCTTAGAAAATAATAAAATGACCTATAAAAGAACAGAAGCACACCAAATATGTCTATAGTGATAAGACAAGGGGTAATGGTTTTAAACTGTTAAGAGCACAAATACAGACTAGATACAAGGAAGAAATGTTTTTCCATGAGGGCAGTGAGACACTGGAACAGGTGGTGCAGAGAGGTGGCAGATGCCCTGTCTGAAAATATTCAAAGCCAGGATGGATGGGACTCTGAGCAACCTGGTCTGTTTGAAGACAGCCCTGCTTACTGCAGGAGGTTTGGCCTGAAGACCTTTAAAAGGTCTCTTTAAACCTAAAGTATTTTATGAGATTATAAAATACATAAGAAACCTTTTTTATTTTAAGAACTATATACTACTATATATTATACTTAAGTAGGATAATACTAAATCAAAAGACCAAAACTATGAGAACTGTTCTACAATGCCAACTATGTCTTTATTTCAAATCTCTACTCAATTCATTTTGATTTTTTTTTGATTTTTGGGTTTTGATTGCCTTTTTTGATGAAATGTATTCAGTAAAGAAAAGCATGTATTTCCATGTTCTTTCTGGCTTGACAGTACTGCTTGCAGCTTTATCAGGATCAATGGCTGCACCCATTTGCAAACTTGAGCTCTCCTGTTACCTTCCAGATCCCAATTCTGTACCTCCTCCAAAGGGACAAACAAGGTATTTCAATTTAATCAAAATATCCTGTTGAAGAGACTCCCAAATTGTCATAACTCTTTTGGATTTTTTTACCCCAGGTCCTTTTATTCTAAGCCATCTTTAAGTTTTCAACACAGAAAATGAGAGACTGGACCTTATTTGTTTTGCTTTACAGTGAAGGAGGAGGAAGAAACAATACTGACCTTTCAATTTGGATGCATATCTGCATGCAGATTTACTGTTTAAATCGCTTTGGCTGATATTAAGGAATTTATTATCTCAGCACTAGGGTTCAGTTCCAGATTTTAAAGCAAATACTGGGGAAAAATGCTTTTCAATACCTATCCTGCCACTATACATATCACTGGCCTCATTGCAGCTTTCCTACCTACACAGATATATTAAGACTACTCCTGGAGTATTTACATCTGAATGTGTACAAGCACTTTTCATAGAGTTCTCACACATAAAAGGCAAATACAAAGAATTCCACTATATATTATTGCCCTCATCAAGAAAGAAGCCTTCACTAAAGCACTGAAGTACTTACATTATAAATAAGCAACACATTTGTGGAATAAAATATCAATTTTAAAATAGTACATTTTGTTTGGTTTTCACTATAGAGACTGTGTCTAAAGTGGCCACTGAAAACTACTGGTTTACTCAACAGTGTGATGGATTACCATGTACATGCACACAAAGAAACATCCAAGAAATTGCTCTTACCTACCTGCTTATAAGATACCAAGCCAGTTATTTTCCAGAAGTCTACTGAAATAAATCCTGTTTCAGAACTACATACCAAAGTCCATACACATATCCATTACACTTAAACAAATAAGTTTTTCTTTCAAACCTTTTACTTAATTCCAGAGTAAAATATGACAAATTAGACAGTTTTGTTATGAGGTACATACATACACACACACCATATATAAGCAACATTACTAACAGGAATATGTGCCTTTATATAGATCATGCTATGTTTTAAATTTTTAAAATAATCTGCATTTTAGTTTGTGAATATTATATTTAAATAGAAAAATTTTTCCTAAAAAATTGAGGAATATGAAAATGAAGCATAATAAACAAGTTAAGGCACCCACTTCAAGCAGCTGCTCACATTAAACTACTAAACACAGAATTGTCACAATAAATACACAAAGAAGAAACTCAGTATTCAGGTCTACAAGAAGGAAACACTGGACAGAATCCAAAAGTCTATTTTCTTACTCTTTACAAAGGAAAATTATTTAGGACAATACAAAACAACTTTAAGAGTTGGATCATTTATTTTCGTAATGTGTGTGTGTACATGTAGCACATACTTGTACTGCTGACACTGGAGTTGCAATAGAATTCTACCAAAAAGCAGTGTGCTAGGCTCATAACTGGAACAAATCAAAATTCCTTAAGAAGCATAACAAAACAAAAAAAACCACACAAAACAACAAAAACACCCTAAAAAAGACACACTGAAAAACTACCAACCCCTAAACACAGAAGACATTCTAGAGTTTATCAACAGCCTACTTGAAGATGTGAACTTCATTTGTTAATTCAGGAACTATCAGCATCTGCATTTTATAGGATCAGAGAAGTTCAAGTTCGCATGAACAGCTGAATATTTTTAATTTCACCCATGCTTCAAAGCAGGGCCAACCACAACAGGCTGCTCAGGGACACGTTCCCTTGGGATTTTAATTCTTTAATTCACCATGACAGCTTGCATGGAAGAAACTTCATTGAAACTTTACATGCAATCTCTGCAGTTTATTCTGCAGAAAAACATTACAGATTAAGCAGTTGACTTATATTTTAAAGTAGAATAAATTTTAAGGACTTGAACTGATTTATGGTGTGCTCATTCTGGGGGATACAAAACCTTTCTCTTGGGTTTCACAGACAGAAAACCTGGGAGGGACTTCCCTTGAAGAAGTCTTTGGATAAGAGTAGTCAGTCTCCTAAGTGTAACATTCTCTTTAGTGCATGTTCCATTAGACATGACAATGCTACAATATTGATCTATCACTTCTATTTCATTAAATATTTAATAGCTGGTTTTGTGCAAAAAAATACTTTTAGAAACTTTTATGTTACATTCAAAACTATGACTTTTTTCAAGTTAGAAATCTTGAATATTTAAAATTTAACACAGAAACAAGAGATTATGTTTCAGTACATATAACCTGAAGTATAAACTATTTTACCTTCCTTTTTCTTCCTCTAGTTCTGTGCCCTCACTACCAGTTCTGCACTTTGAAACATGACTGAAACACAAGTATAATGACTCCTAAGTCCTTTGCCCTTGAAGTCATGCATGGCTCATAGAAAATCCCTTCCACTTAAGGGGTGCAAGACGCGAGCATGCAGGTACAAGGCTGTATCACACTGTGTAGCAACAGCAGGACCAGTAAATGCATCAGGCTGAAATTTTAACTATAATTTCTGAATGCTTGATTTCTTAACTTTCATATTCTAAGGATCAGCCTGATATCTGTACATCAGATTGAGAGTATTAAGGAATCTAGGTTTTTTTCCAGGGCTTGGTAGTGAAATTACTTGGCCAATGTAACACAGGACATTAGGGTAAGTAAATACTGCTTTTTTTCTGGCCTTTGATTTATAATCAAGGATCTTTGCTTCTGTGGGTCTACTTACAATATTACAGGACCAGTATAAGGAAAACTGGAGACCATCAACTTAAAAAAAAAAAAGAAGTTGACATTATTATAAATACCTGACAAGAGAAAATTTGGACAGATGTTCCAAAGTCACCAGTTGCCTATATTCACTGCAAAGAACAATTAAGGCCAAAAGTACTAGCAGAGTTAGGCATGTCTCTGGGTGAAAATACTCAGTTACATTAAACAAGATTTTAAAAAAACAGCAGTATATATCATACAGAGTTCCTGCCATACTATCCATTGTATCCTTGCTAAATACATGTCTTTTTGTTCTGTTTCAATAGGAAAGGCTGATATTTATGTCAATATATCATTCACTACATGGAAGAAGATATCCTGTTTTACCACCTAAAACTTACTTTTGGTAGTTTTTTTAATTCATCAGCTTTTTCCTAATCCTAGGCACTTCAATGGTATTATCTTCAATATGCTACTGCTACTTACATCTTCATAATTTTCAGTACTCAATTTTGGGTTTGTTTATTCTTTTCCCTAACTTAGGACACTGTATAAACAACATGGATGGCAATTTTAAAAATTTTAAAAGAACATATGACTTTATAAACATGATGCTACTTCTTTACACAGAGTTGTTGGGGCATTATCTTTGCTCATACCATAAAAATGCATACTGGAAACTCCACTGATCTGACTCAGATCTGCTTTATTCCTGCTTTACTAGAAAAGTATCAGAATAATTCAACAGTAATACTTTTACAGTTAGACTTGATGATCTTAAGTATCTTTTCCAATCTTTTCCTACCCCTGATTTTAAGTAACTGATTGACCAGTCTTAAATACTTCACGCCCACATCATCTCCATTATACAGAAACAACTTTAAGCATCAGCTCTCTTACATACACTACTATGCAGATATGAATCGACATGACAAAATAATACAAGATTTGGAGCCTATTCTTCCCACAGAATCCTCCAAGAGCATTTGACAAATAAAGGAGAAACTGTGGCCACACACAGCCCAAGCTCATTCAAACTAAAAGGAACAAAGCAAATCAAAAGGGGAAAAAATTTACCTTAAAAAAATGGTATCACTGAAATGACTCCAAAACAAAGCAATTTTACACTTCATGTGCTCAATTCCTTTCTGCCAGCCGATTTTTCTTCTGTCTGAAAGTATACTGTAAATCTGAAAGTTTTAAGCACCTTAGGGCTTGGGTGAAATTTCCTTTGAATATTTTGTACAAAATGCGCATGCTTTGACTGACAAAGCCAATTACTCATTCTGTTACTGCATCTATTCCCAACAAGTACACCAGGAAGAAATTATATAATTTATGCCAAGTACCAGTCCTTCCATCCCTCTGCAATGAGCTTCAATGCTCATTGCTCAGGCTGTTTTTGTGGCGCAAAATGTATCCTAGAAGACTGTTCCTCCAGGTTATTTCTGTTTTAGTCCATCTTTTATATCTTGTAAAATAATTAAGAGCAACAGAACTTTAAAGGCACTGCTGGTTACCTTTCTGAAATGTAATATCTACTGTCTGGCCATACCTTATCAGAAAAGAAAAAGATAATCATCATCAGAAACTAAAAAAAAGTAAGTACTGCAAAAGCAAAGTTTAAAACCTCACTTAGTAAAATCAAAAAATAATCACATCTCAAGCTCTACTCATGCCATATTATGAAATTCCTGAAAGATACTGAGATCTCAGTGATAAGGACAAAGCAATCTACAGTCACAGAACAAGTCCTCCTTATCTATACCAGTCACCAGCCTGCGGTTTTGTCAGCAGCTCCTCAAAGAAAAGTGCTGCAGTAGTGATATTCCATACTTATGGATCCAGCCTCTCTCAATTAATAAAACCTACCACAGTAGCTCTATTGATAGAATAGTGATTAATATGTAGTGATAAATATGGGAGACTGGAACTACTCAGAATAGGACTGATAAATTCCAGTTCATTAACACAGGTGCTGGTTGTGTTTATTAATCTGCAGATCTTTTTTTTTTAACTCAGGCAAAAGTAGGAAAACCAGAATGAGTGGAATGAAAGACAAAAAAGGTTAAAAAATCATGACAGGTTTCTTTTTTTTTTTTTTTTTTTTTTTTTTTTTTTTTTTTTTTTTGCTGAGGTGAATTTTGGTTTTTAATTGCCATCTTGATTTTCATCCAGTACCAAGGACAATTACATAATGAACTACACATGATTTTTGTCTTTAATGCACTGGAAGCAAATCATGTGTCCACAGACCATGACTGTTATTATAAAATAATCATTTTAGCAATACATTTCAAAAACATGAAATCCCCACCTGTTTTTCAGAGCTCTTTTTGGTCACTAGTACTGGTTTTGGAGGTAGATTAAATAAAAGATTCACCCAGCTTGTATTTTTGCTGGGACTGGCATAAGCTGTGGAAAATAAATTTTTCTGTTTGCTTGTGGCCCTAACTGTTCCTCCTGTGAAAGTGAAATTCAATGACATTGAGCCAAATTCAATGAGAAGTACCTTTTTCTGCTCTCAAAAGTCACAGTCACCCACAAGACTGAACACCCACCAATGTTTTCATTACTTCTGGTACACATACTTTTCCATTTTCTTTCTTAAAAGTATTCTACTGTCTTTGGCTTTAAATTTCAAGTGAATCCACCTTGGATTCATTCCACTAGGTTTCTGTGCATTTAAATACTTCCATTGACACAAAGGTTCCTGGTTTTAGAATGTATGCCACTGTGTGCAGGGAACTAACCCTGCCACATGGAACCATCCACCCCAATTTCCAGCTGGAGCCAAGAACAGACAGCTGCAGTCTGTTACTGAAGAGATACAGACTGATCCAATAAACAAAGATAGAGGCCTTTAGAGAAAGAAAGCAGAGCAACATCCTCTCATTATAATTCCCCCTATCAGAGTCCTCAAATATTAAGGGTTTTTTTCATTAAAATCTACTTTTTGATACCCTTTATCACTTATTTTCCTCTTTTTAATATTTACTCTAATTGCATAATATATCTTGAGGGGGATATGAAAAGGACAATGTGCCCCACAGAATTACACAGGAACTTAACCACATCTTCTAATTTGTTTTCTGTTAGTTGCTAACATATGATTTACTTTTGGTCAGCTGGCCTATTAGTAATGGTAATGTCCTGTAACTCATTACCTGAATTCTGAATGTATACTAACCGGACTACTTACAGAACAAACACTACTCTAAATTAATTAGAAGTTTCCACTGTTTTGTGCTCTCTCCTTTATTCCATGAATTATCCCACAAGGTTACAACCAAGTCAAAAGAGAGAGAAAATGCAAAAAAAAGCTTAAGCATAATTTAAACAGTGTTGTATTGAAACAATTGTTATAAACAAAAGTCTTCGGTCTCCAATGTTTTCAGTTCACTGACAAACAGCAACTAAAAACCAAATCAATCAATAGTGACACAAGAAACACAGCTAACAATGAAAAAGGATCAAGCCTTCAATATTGCAATTTTAACAGGATCCCTGGCAAAGAACGAGGGCTCATAGCACCCTTAATACATAAATACCTGGAAAGTATCAATTCTCAAAGTTGTTCAGGCATACAACTCTGCAACATGTTATTAACTACAGCAAAATTTTACAGTACAATTTCTGTAACATTGAAGTTTATGTAAAGCAACAATCTGCCAAATGCACCAAAAAATAGAAGTCCTCTCCAATATTCCTGACGTGCAATAATGAGTGTGAATCTGATGGTACCCATGCTGCACATTGACAGATCTCTTAAGAAAGCCATACTCATTACAACTGAAAGTCTTCATGCATACCTTATTCAACACCACATCTTTAAAACCCCATGAAGAGTTAAGCCAACCATTCTCAAGTCAACAATTGCAAGTATTCAGCACATTTCCATTAAGAAATATCATATTTCATAGTGTTTCTTTGATAGTTAGTCTCATTAGGATTCTAAAATGTCTGAGTCATCCTTTGTTTTGTTTGTTTGCCAAATCAGGTACCAATTTTCAATCGGGGCTAGGACAATAATAATTTTAAAAGATTAAACCACAATTAAGTTCATCAAAAAACAAGTCTTACACATCTGTTTAAATACATACAGAATTAATAGGTTATCTGCCCTGACTGCAGCTGACGTGGTTAAAAAGACAGAAAACAGGCTAAAAGAAGAAAAAAGGAAAAAATAAAATTAATGCAAAATGAGTGGAACAGAAGACTAAGTACTCAACTCAGTCTACACTGATGAAGTGTGTAATTGTCCTGAAGAGAGGCATACATGTGGGGGAGTACTTCAGCACTAATTCATCATGTACTGCTTCTAAATTAGAACCAAAATGGGAGTCTGGGAGAAGCAGCTACCTCTGACTCCCACAATTTATGAACGATGTATGATTACAGCAGCAAATCAAAGTCTGGAAAGTGCTCTTACAGACAGAACAAAGAAAAATTTTGTGAATGTCTTGTCTCTCACAAGAGACAAGCTTCATAGCAGGATAGCAGTGAAAGCAAACATGGGAGAAGCAAGGAGGAAGCAGAACTCCAGCAACACAGAATAAAAATACTCAAAGATAGAAGCCATGCAAGTAGGAACTGGCAGCAGGCTGTACTGAGTCTGGCTGGAATAGAGATCACTCTCATACAGCAGCATGGACTGCTCCATTCTCCAAGTCCATGTTTGGAAGCTGCTTATCCAAAGTATCCATGTACTGCTATCAGTGTACATCATCAGCCTGCCCATTTAAAACACAGGTAATTATTCCATGGGTAAGCCCAATATGCATTTTCTTCCAAAAAATACTTATGTAGATGATTTATTTAGTTCAAACCTAAACAATATAGACTGCATCTAAATTAAAATACCTGTAATCCCAAATCTAGTATACATCTTAAATAAAAAATGGATCAGATCATAAATTAACTTCTTCCTGTTTTAAGTCTTTTGATGTTACAGTGATATCACACATGGGTTACTACCTGCACAGTCTGTATGGTACACAAGCTCAGTTAGCTTGGATGAAGAAAAAGGTGATGCTTGTATGAAAAAGCTTTTCCTGCAATCATTTGTCTCCTGTATAAGGACAGATAAAAAGTAGGGAGGGGAAAAATTATTTTAAAAGACACCACAATCAAACAGGTTTTTTGAAGGTAAAGAATAATGACTTAGAATGGAGAGAAAACCCAATAATCTCCAGTCTACAACCACATGAGAACTTTGAAATTGAAAGACTGAAATTGCAAGTAGCTGTTTGCAATATTCAAACAGTCAGAGAGAAATTGGCTCTTCCTGAACTCTCAGCAGTATAAAACAGCAAAAGGTTCAAGTACAGAATACTTGATGCTTCCTTTAAAGATTACACACTGGAAGAGACTACATGAACTCTGAAGACCACAAAGAAACTTCATAATGTTAAAGGTGACACACTTGACTGACTCTGCTATCAAAGTAAACAATTAGCGGTTTACTTCAGCGACCAAACTTTGAGATTATTCACTCTTTTCTATAAATGTAGCATTCTGGATTGAAATATATACTCACAATGCAAACATTTTTCACTAGATGATAAAAGTATCAGAATATGATTAACCTGAAAAATCCATATGCTCACTGAAGAGTGGCAAAGCTCTGGCACATGACACATTCCATTTTGCCATCACCATCTGCCAAATTAGATCTATATTTTAGATCATTATCTATAAGACAGTTCCATAACATCAGCTTCAGTTATGTCCACATTAAACCTAAACATGATATAAATCCAGAATTATTGAAATCACATTCAACCTTCATTTGTTTAACATCACTCTTTTCTATAAATGTAGCATTCATTGAAATTATGTTTTTCACTAGATGATAAAAGTATCAGAATATGATTAACCTGAAAAATCCATATGACTGAAGAGTAAATCTGGCACGACACATTCCATTTTGCCATCACCATCTGCCAAATTAGATCTATATTTTAGATCATTATCTATAAGACAGTTCCATAACATCAGCTTCAGTTATGTCCACATTAAACCTAAACATGATATAAATCCAGAATTATTGATCACATTCCACACATACACTTCACATGCTCATCCTGTAAATTACATGAGAGTTACTGAAAACTGTGTGACATAGTTTTGTTTCATTTATATAAATCCTCTCCAAAGAGATAGAAAAACCAAAGAGTAACAATGTAGAATATTAATTTTGCAACTCTGCAGGTGATCTTCCCAATCTTAAAATTTTGTCTCCTGGTATAAGCCTGTGTATTCCAAAACACAAGGCACCTTTAAGATTTCTATCCCCAATTTTACCACATTTCACCAACTCACAATTGTACTATATCATCACTGGGGGCCCATAATACCTACTAAATTTTTCTCAATGGCCTCAGTATTGTAGATTCCTCTAAAATGAATTCAGTTAAGGCCTTTAACAATCACTTTTGTAGCTTAATTTTTCTCCTTCCCCTCTGTACTGAATGTTGCCTAAATTTTCAGAAAATTGCACCTTCATTGACGCTAAATGTTTTGTGATTTGTGAATAAAACACGTAATACTTAGCTGCTTAGAAATGTAGATCACTGTATAAAATTATTCTATCTCAAATACTTATGATGAAAGTGTACAATTTGCCTTTGAATGAAATGGACTAACCCATGTCAGAATGTGTTTCTGGAGATACTCATTTGTCTTTCTAACCTGAATTGCTCTATGTCTCTCCTGTTTTTTGTAGCAGCAATACATCAGTTCATTCTAGTTAAATCTGATGCCAAGAGAAAGAACAGAAGAGCCTACCTTATAAAAAATGCCTAAATATAGCCCACAAGCTCTAAATTCAGTCGTGACTACCACAATTCATTTTTTTGCTTAAGATAAATTCTCACACAAAACAAGGTGGCAAGTAAAGTACCATGACAGTGCCTAATGAGAGCTATGTTCAGTGTGACTATCAAGTTCATTCTGAAATATGCACCATAACATTATTCTCTAGGGAAGGCCAAAGAGTAGAGGACAGACTACACAAGAATTATATGAAAGTACAATATGAAGAGCTAAGTATTCAGTTAACAAATTCCCTGGTAAATTGCTGGTTTATCCTTTTTTTAATCTGATAATCTGATGAAGAAACAGCACTGATAAAACTAAAACACCTTCACCATTTGTAAGTACTGCAGTACCTCTTAATTTGTAAGCACTGCATCTAACAAACTAAAGCAGCTGTTAACCTAAAGGAAAGAAAAGAAAGAACTGCAGAATTGATTACAGCTTGATAAGAAATGCTAGAATTATTTTACTGGTACACAACAACACCCAAACAAGCAATATAAGTGACAACTGAGATTTCTGAGGAATATCACTGTTTTCCAAATATCTGCAATCCCACAGCCTTTCATATTAGAGGAAAGAATACTAATCTTTTCTTAAGCTTTCAGAAGTTGGAAAAGGAATCACTGACAGACACTGGTACAAATCCAGTGGTAGGGAATCCAAAATATCTCATTAAGAAAGAAAAAATATAAATATATGGTCAAGCTTAAAGACAGCAGGAGTAACTTCCTATTAAGACCGAAGTACAAACCTAAATATATTTTTCCTTCATTATTGGATGCAAATGTTTGTTGGTTAAGTGTTGAAAATCAAAGTCAAAAATATCCAAGATGATTTTTGCTCCTCGTTAAAGTAGAGGCCAAAGGATGTAGTCACAGCTGGTGAAATCCTTTTGACTCAGAACTATCTTAAGATCTATTTTAACTGGAAGGCCAAGTCAGCTCCTGGTTAAATTCTATGGAAACACAGATTATATATGGTTCATGTAATTCAGTTAAATGGAATGCCACTCTTAATTTTTAAATATCCATATAGGAAAAGGTCTGGAATACAAATAAAACCATTATCCCACTAGAAGAACAGTAATTTGCATTTGAAGCTGCAACTACAGCCATGAATGGCAAAGCAGAACACAAAAAAGGGGAGCAGCTATAGCACACTACAGAAATATATGAAGATACTGTAGCAGAACAGATTTTCAGAGTTTTTTTTAAGAAGAAAGCTCTATAACTATGTTGATGCTTTTATCTGCCATTTTGGTTGCTTGTTATTGCCGACTATCAGACATAAGCTGCTGAATTTGAGACATTGAGCTTGATTTGTTTTATTTTCCCTCATATTTCATATAAAGAAGTAATTACTATGGATGTATGAGACTTTCTTTTTATGATCAGTGGGTTGGTGACCATGTACAGTTTTTCATTTTCCCCATATTTTTATGCTAAAAAAAAAAAGACCACTGTTGACAAAACAAGAGCAAGAAAGAACACAAAGGGCAAGCCAATGGCTAGCTTAACACCTCTACAGTTATGAACACTGGCTTCCCTTCTGCAAGCAAACATTGCTTGTTTCAAACACATTTCATACAAAGCTATAAACATATGAGCAGAACATACAGCTTAAGCCCAACAGGATAGCTACATTCAAATTATGGCATATATGCCCTACACTTTACCTATTCCTTAAAGCTTATTTGATTATGACAGAAATACTAAAGGAGAGAACTAAAATATAGACATTTGCATGCAATCTTACCACAATCTAAATGTTACAAATATATCTAATGTTTGATATATGGACTGAACATATTGATTCCAAACAGCCTAATTCTTGTATAACTTAGAGAAAATTGATCTTATTTCTTTTGTCAACTCTAGTACATCTGTAGAAAACATTCCAGAGACATTGATACAGTTACTTCAGACACTATTTTTCAGGAAGATAAAGTCCAAATAAGTTCTATTAGAAGACAAGATCATAACTGACTCCTGAAAAGCTCCACATTTAATTCAAATGTGGAAGAACTACAAAGCAGACTGCTAATAGCCAGCATCACAAAAAGCAACAAGCATCTGTGGATCTCTCTCTAGCAAAGAAGGTGTTGGGGTTTTTTCCTCTAAAAGATCTTAAGCTTTAAATCCCCACAGTATTTACACTATCAAAGACACCAACTGGTTTATTTTTAGAACAATCCACTTAAAAGATCCCAGAGAAGAGACACAAAAAGCTGAATGAGTGTAACTACAAATTTGATTGCATTACCCAGCAAAAGACAATTATACAGTGGATGCAGACTGTTCTTCCCTCAATAATTACTTCATTAAGGTGCAGTCTATAATTCACTAAGTGCACATTACTAAAACAATAATAATAAAAAGAACCTTGAAAGTAAGACAGTTTGTTAAATAAACAAGGAAAACTGCCTTCAAAAATGCAGGATCACATAGTTAAATATACAACACATGTGCATAATTACAGAAAAAACAAGATTAGTTGTAAGAGAAAAAGCAACCATCCATTCTATGTCATTAAGGTTCAAGTTGTCAGCAATGTATCTGAGCCAGTTTTGAAAAGATATTTTTTCTTTCCTATGTTCCGTCCTTGAATTGCCACCCATCTCATGCAGAGGCAGCAAGAACTTATATTTGGAACAGAAAAGGCACAGAAAGGAAAACCATCTATGTCAGTTTTTCTGATGTATCTGGAAAACCCTCTGTTAGTGTGTGAACACAACATTTCTGGGGAATTCTTTTGTTTCAATAATTCAGCTGATGAGTCATGAATCATGTTACAAATATATCTAATGTTTGATATATGGACTGAACATATTGATTCCAAACAGCCTAATTCTTGTATAACTTAGAAAAATTGATCTTATTTCTTCTGTCAATTCTAGTACATCTGTAGAAAACATTCCAGAGACATTGATACAGTTACTTCAGACACTATTTTTCAGGAAGATAAAGTCCAAATAAGTTCTATTAGAAGACAAGATCATAACTGACTCCTGAAAAGCTCCACATTTAATTCAAATGTGGAAGAACTACAAAGCAGACTGCTAATAGCCAGCATCACAAAAAGCAACAAGCATCTGTGGATCTCTCTAGCAAAGAAGGCGTTGGGGTTTTTTCCTCTAAAAGATCTTAAGCTTTAAATCCCCACAGTATTTACACTATCAAAGACACCAACTGGTTTATTTTTAGAACAATCCACTTAAAAGATCCCAGAGAAGAGACACAAAAAGCTGAATGAATGTAACTACAAATTTGATTGCATTACCCAGCAAAAGACAATTATACAGTGGATGCAGACTGTTCTTCCCTCAATAATTACTTCATTAAGGTGCAGTCTATAATTCACTAAGTGCACATTACTAAAACAATAATAATAAAAAGAACCTTGAAAGTAAGACAGTTTGTTAAATAAACAAGGAAAACTGCCTTCAAAAATGCAGGATCACATAGTTAAATATACAACACATGTGCATAATTACAGAAAAAACAAGATTAGTTGTAAGAGAAAAAGCAACCATCCATTCTATGTCATTAAGGTTCAAGTTGTCAGCAATGTATCTGAGCCAGTTTTGAAAAGATATTTTTTCTTTCCTATGTTCCGTCCTTGAATTGCCACCCATCTCATGCAGAGGCAGCAAGAACTTATATTTGGAACAGAAAAGGCACAGAAAGGAAAACCATCTATGTCAGTTTTTCTGATGTATCTGGAAAACCCTCTGTTAGTGTGTGAACACAACATTTCTGGGGAATTCTTTTGTTTCAATAATTCAGCTGATGAGTCATGAATCACCTCCTTTAGAGTTGTTCACTATACCCTGTTCGAGAAATGCAAGTAATACACTAATAAATACATCAAGTTTCTATTTTTGCAGTCACTTTTAAAAAAACTTTTCCCCTCCAGGAGTCATTTAGAGTAGATATCCCTGCATTTATTCATGTGCATGAGCAGGTAGGTCAAGTCTGAGGGAGAAGAAAGGGAAAAGAAATGTTCATTACTAGTACAGGTAAGAGTTCAAACTGGACAGGAGTTGGTAGAAATGCCATAAAGACAACTTCTAAACTAATTTGAAAATGTTTTACTATTCAGTCAGGAAAGAGTCTCATGTAAGATCACAGGTATGCTTCCTTCAGTTGCATATGCTAGAAACACCATTTGAGTTTTAAATATGCAATTGTACTACAATAGGAATTGATTTTTTTCCTTGAAATAGCCAGATTTGTATTAAGGTATTATAAAATTATCCCCCACATTATTATTATGATGTTATGAAAATCAATGCAGACTATTGTTCCAATTGTAATGTCATCAATTCATTTCTATAATGAAAGGCTGCCTGCTACACGGGATCTTCAAAGCTCTTTCTTAAGATATTCTGAAGGAACACTCCCAATACCTGTTTTTTTTTTATTTCAAACATCCTATTTTAATAAAAAGTATATATTGAACACAGTGCTTGGGGAAAAAAAGGAACAAAATATATTTTTTTTTTATACATACAGATTTACCAAAATAACAGAGAGGATTTTGACTCTTTACGTGCTGCGTTTTAATTAAAAAGACAAGCATTAAATATATCAAATGAGTCTTAAAGCTATTTCATTCACCACAGAGATAAGGCACAAGCAAGCATTTTAAGCTTGTCACTTTCCTGCTTTAAGAGACTTTCTAGCCTTTTTTGTGCTTTTATGGTTTTTTTAATGACTCAGGACATACCTGCACACAATGACATGTTCATCCTACCCACACAATCCTTCAAGAGAAAACCTTTGTGAAATACAATGGATATGACCAAGATGTTGCGGAAAATATATCAAGCACCCACTAATGAGAATGGTCCTTTACTACAATTCATGTTAGTAGACAGCTGTATACAGATGTGGAGGTTCAAAATCTTCCTCTGCCAGACATTACAGAAATATTATATTGTAAATAAAATATATTTTAAATTCTATTACAACATATAATCTACAAAGCAGACCCACTGAAAACTTGTCAAATATTTGACATATTCTGTCAGGATCATTTTCCACCTATTCAGTTCTCTAATTATAAAATGACCAATTCTATATGAATCAAATCCAAAATTCCTACAAAGTTGCATGAATCCCAAAGGAAAAGCTCAACAAATGTGTTATAAATGTTTACAAAGAATAACAGAAAAATGTTATGATAAACATACAGTCCACATTAATTACTGTCTTGCACATAACGGCTAATAAATCCACAGTTTTTAATTAAATCATTGTACTATTCCCTTCCAACGAGATAGCATTTCATTACATATACTATTTATCTGACAACCATAATTTTATGTCAAATAGGGATGATACTCTTTCACAGAAAGACAAATTAAAATTAAGATCCATCAGTACACAATGACAGAAGATGATACCAATTTAAGCTAATAAATTTCATTACTATAGTCAATTCCCTGCTTCTTAAGCAGTTGAAAGGTTTAGAGTAGATGGTTTTATTTATTCTTTTGATATTTTAATTTTGTACATAATTCTCCAAAGGTATCTACCCTGTCTATTTCTACTGGCCTACAAATGAATGAACATTGAGATGTGTCACCTTTCACACCTACACTGAGAATAAATTCAGTACCTGCCTGAGCAAAGCTTTTGTGCATTTTTGTCTAGTAAAGTGGTTTGCCTTAAAGGGAAAGTAAATAACAGAATTCTTTGCAAGCAAAAGGAAACTCCTGAAACTACTTTTAGTTACAGAACAAAATTTTATCTTGTTTCGAACATCCAGGAAGAATGTCAGTGTCTGCAGCATCAGGGAAATGGACTTCAGAATAGTTATTCCCAAACTTACATGACTAAAGACTTCCTACTGTAAACAAGAGCCTCCTTAATAGCCTAATACTGATTAATGCTCTTTCTGATCATGAAAAGAAGCAAAATACTCACAGATGATCTTCTGCTTGCACATGCCATCAAAAGCCATCCAGCCGTAAGATGTAAAACTAGCCTGATGATGTTTTACATCATTCCTATGAAACATGCTGTTTCAAAGGTGGTTTTTCAAGTTACACAATGAGTCAAGAGAAGATGAATTCTTCAGTGAAAAAGAACATTTTCTTTAAAAAATATTTGCCATTAATGTAGAGGGAAAAAACCTATCAACATTGACATGAAGAATTGCAGCTGATTTTCAAGAGCATACAGAAGTGGGGAGCATGCACATTTAGTTTGCCCTCTGGTGGCCAATTCCAAGGCTGGCTATGCTTAGGCAAGGGTGCAAATAGGGATCAGTGTCATTGGAAGGCAGTAGGTATGTTACAATTACTTTTACAGTTCTTCATCTAAGTCCTCATATATTTTTAGCACACAGCTGCAGCTGTTAAATTGGTATTCCTTCTAGAGTTTCCAGCTACATACCTCTGAGTGTCTACCTAACCACTTGTACAGATCCAGTCATTGGCCAGGTTTAACATATTTTAAAAACTAAAAGAATGTAACTTTTTAATCTCCCGGAAAAGATAAAAAGGTGCAAATGGAGGGCAGAGAGTTTTGAAGAACAGAATAACAAACTGATTTATGCCACTAGAATTCATAAACCACAGGATAAAAGAGAACTCTGAAAAAATTAGTGGAGTTTCTCAAAAGCACTTGTGAATTTGTCTGTATAGGTAAGTGACAACTACCACTCAAAAGCAAATTGTTACCACTATGAACATCTAAGTGTAGAGAATTTGATTCAATAGAATCTTTGAGAACATTTCTCACAAGAGACGGGTGAAAAAACTCATAGCAGAACAGAACAAACCTAAAATAATCTGTAGCCAGTAAGTTGTCAAATGAGACAAGAAGCCATTTCAGATTCTGTAGAAGATCAGGTCTGACTGCTGAATGCCACATTAAAAATTTCATAGTTTTTGTTTCTAGACAGACACTCTTCTGATAAACATTATTTGAGCCTATGTCATTCTCTGTGATTCTGAGCAGCAACACATCAAGTTGACCAGTATGCAACAGGACAGCAAGCTACTTAAAAAAAAAATTCCTTTGCATTTTCTTCTCCCCCAATTGCAATGGTCTGAAACAACCACATGCCTCAACCACACACTTCTCATCACATCCAAAATAATGTCATCCTTCTTTGCAAGCAATGAGCCTGGTAGATTCTCAAAGGGGCTTTCTTTTGCACAAAGACTTTTCAAATATATGAAAATTTAAAAGAACTCAAGAATTCAAGAGTTTGCTGAAAATACAGGTTTATTTGCCAACAGCGTTGACATGAACAGTTTATTCCAATGAAGATTTCAGGCAATGCTGCAGCCCCATTATTGCAACATCCAACAAAAGTATTCTGATTGCAAACATTCAAAAAGCTGCCAATTCTGCCTCACATACTAAATATATGCACAGAGGCAGATGCCAGAGGATTTGGAAAGACCAGAAGTGAGATGAGAATATATTACCCTCTACTGACTGCCTACCAGCTAAAGCAAGATTGGTAAATATCTGCTTGTGTATTCTGTGTAATACATCCAAGTAAAGGAGGATTTTCTATGTGCAATTAAGTAGGGGAAAAAAACCTAATTGACCCCAAAAAAATTCTAGTGACTTGGGTAGTAAGAGGTGTTCTTGCACTTGAGCCAACTACTTACTCTGAAACAGCCTGCAATGAGCATGGTCTCAAAATCACAAAGTCTTTCTCAGTAATTGTTTTTCAAGATGAATTGGGGAACTGTGGATGGAAGGATGAAATAATTATCTTCCTCAGTTGCAGTCATTTTAACTGTACTGGAGATTTGTAACATCTTTTGCCTTGCATCACTTTTGTCAAATATCTATTTGATTTGTGTAGTGGAAGATTTATGAAGGAAAGAACTGATGCAATGCTGATAAAGCCTGTAATATTACTGGCTGCTCTGAAGTGCCTTTGCATCATTTTGAAATGACAGCATTATGCCTTTGTGGCTTTTGCTTTTTTATCTTAAGTAGTTTTGATACTTAAGTACATGGTGGAGTAAATGGACAGTCTTTTTGTTATAAAAGAACAGATTTGGGAATAACAAGTTACACAAAGCCTTCCCTTTCCAGGTGTATCTTTCATACATGCAAAAAGGATTACAAGCTAGACACTTGCCAACAATATAAGCTACTGCAAAAAATGCATGGGAAGAGAAGAGTGGGGAATGCCCCAGAATATCTGCCTGGCTTTTCTCCACATAATTCTGTAATATGATGAGATCTAACCAGTATCCAGGGGATAGTAGTCCTGATCCGAGGTTTCTTCACCAGTCACATTATTTGTAGCATCAAAATACCTTTTTTTAATAAGTAACCTTTTGAAACTGTCTAATTCTTTCCTTTCCAGAGAAATGTGGCATCCTTTCCCATCCACTCTATAGGACTTTGTTGCTTTTCAAAATATAAAGTAGAAAAAATTACCATTTTCTTTGTGAACATATACACACTTTACAAGAAAAACATACCCACACACACAGTCAAAAGCAATCTTTTGCTTAGATGTCAGAATAACCTAGATCTATAATAACCTAGAATAAGAAACTGGCCACTGACAGAAGATACTGAAATAAAACTGAAGAACTGGAGTTCATCTTAACAATACGGATTAAGTAAGCTTTCTTTCCAGGACACTGTTAGAAAAGGAGCATTCTATCCAGATAAAAAGTATTGCCAGGGCTCTTCAGAACAGAATTTACTCTCAATGGGATTAGAGAATATTTAAGTTCACTAGGGAAAAGTACACTTCCAGAAGGAAAAAGTAAGACATCTACCACCAGATGGTCACAGCTCTGCATGACAAAAACTCTGAAAAAAGAGCTTAGGACTTGCCAAGAACTAGAGAGCTCATCTTCAGGCTACCCTAATTTAGGAGAAGTCACAAATCTAAAGCCTGCGGGTACATTCAATTTGAATTAAAAAAGGAGTCAGACTTCAGAATAAAAGCTACTGTGCTATAAAACTACTTTGCCATGTGGCATTAGTGGATAAACTGTTCTCTGTAAGGAAAACTGTAATCTATTAATTTTAAATCACTCCAATGAAATGGCACTGGAGGTTTTAAACAAAATACAATTTCTGACTCCATATAAATATCACATTTTTTCTAGTTTCACTGGAGAAAATAGGAAGATGGGACTAAACCAATCTGTAACTTCCTTTAGACTTATTCAAAAGAAGTGAGGTTTCAAGAGCATCAAAAAGCAAATCAGCAAAGAGTATCAAAGTTAAATGAACCTTATAGAGGACTGAGGCATCAGGATCTAAAGTTAACACTTCTTATCCCAGTCAGATATTTGAAAAGGTTGCTGGAGCACTCAAAAAGTAGAAGATACTATAGAAGCACAGAATGTTTTGGGATGCCAGACATCTTAAAGGTCATCTAGGTCTAACTCTCCTGCCATGGATGGGGAAGCTTTATGTAGACCAGGTTACTCAAAGCCCTGTCCAACATAGCATTGAACACTTCCAGGAATAAGGCATCCACAGCTGCTCTGGGCAGCATTTTCCAGTGTCTCACCACCTCATAGTAAAGGATTTATTCTAAACATCTTGTCTAAATCTCCTCCCTTTCACTTTGAAGCCATTCCCCATTCTCCTATCACTACATGGCCCATAATAACTCCCTCTCCAGCTCTCTTGCAGCCCCCTTTATTTACTGGAACATTTCTCTAAGGTCTCTTTAGAGCCTTCTGTTCTTCAAACTCAGACCCCAACCATTTCCACAATCCTTCTCTGGACTTGTTCCCTCTCATCCATGTCCTTCTTATGCAGGGGGCCCCAGACCTGCATGCAGCATCCCAGGTGGAGTATCATGAGAATAGACTAGAGTAGGAGAATCACCTTCCTCAATCTGCTGGCCATGCTTCTTGTGATGCAGCCCAGGATGTGGCTGGCTTTCCAGGCAGAAAGTACACATGGATGGGTCATGTTGCATTTCTCATCCACCAACACACCGAGTCCTCCCCAGGGTGCTCTCAGTCCATTCCCCACCCAGCCTGTGTTTGTGCTTGGGTGGAGCAGCCCACGTGCAGGACCCTGCACTTGGCCTTGCTGAAGGTCATTCATGAGGTTCACACAAGTCTGTCTCTCAAGCCTGTCCAGGCCCCTCTGGATGCCATCCCTTCCCTCCAGCATTATAATCACACCACACAGCTCAGTGGGGTTGGCAAATTTAATGAGAGTGCCCTTGATCCCACTGTCCATGTCAATAAGAACGACGCTGAACAGCACCAGTGCCAACACCAACCCCAGAGGAACGTCAGTCTTCTCCATTCGGACATCAAGATGTTGATCACAACCCTTTCAGAGCAGCCACCCAGCTAACTCCTGATCTGTTGTCATCTTATTGTGGGGGGTTCCATACTGTTGTCTCCTATCACAAGAGTTTCATACCTTCTTGGTGTTTTCTCTTGGGCTGCTCCTCAGAGCACTGACTCCTTCTTCACAAAGCAGCCAACTGCCTCCAGTTCCCTTCTCAACCAGCCATCCCACTCTTTTATAGCACTCTACTCTTCTATAGAGTAGCACCCCACTCTATAGCACAGGTTACAGCTGTGGCTGGTTAAAGTCAGGCCTGTTCCTAATCTTTGATAATTTGCCCAGCTGCAACTCCTTAGGGGTAAGATTACTTTCTACACTATCTTTATCTTCTTATATTCTATCCCCCTACACTGATCCCCTTAGTGATCCAACCACCACGCGCACGCCTCTCCAGTTTAGAGATTACAATGTTGGACAGTGTCATACGCTCTTCACAGTTCTCAGAAAGTGGTATCAGTTGCTCTTACTACATCCACCAACATTGTCATCCCATCACAGAAGGTCATTTGGGCTGTCACAAATCACTCAGTTTCCAGGCGGAACTTCTCCTGGACACTTAGGTAAGGCTGCCTGACCTGTGCTTTCCAAGGTCTTCCTTACCTACCTTTTTAAAAATGAGGGTTAAGTTTCCCCCTTTCCAGAACTTTCACCAGACTGCCACAGCTTCTCCAAATATGATAGGTAGTGGCTTTGCCACTTCTTTGGATGGTTCCCCCACAACCCACAGTTTTACCTCAAAAGGTCCCATGGACCCTCAGTTTCCCTAGAAAGTATCACATCTGATCTTCTACAGTGGGTGGTTCTTAATTCCTCCAGTCTCTGCCTTTGCATCCTGCAACTCAGGTCAGTGTGACTGCCACACTTGCCAGCCTGAGGCAAGAAAGTTGTGGAGTAGGTCAGCCGCCTTCACATATTGTGTGACCTGGTTCCCTGCTTCCTTTCTGAGAGAAGCCACACTTTCCCCAACCTTTATTTTACCAGTGATAGATTTTCCTGTTGCCCTTGATGTCCCTGGGATTTAAATTTATCAGGACTTCAGCTTTCCTCACCTGATCTCTGACTCTTCAGACAATTTCTGTTTTCCTTCCAGCCTAACTATCCCTGCATCCACCTTCTGCAGGCTTCCTTATGTGTTTGAGTTTACCAAGGAACAGCCTGCTCATTCATGCAGGCCTCTCAGTGATTTTGCCCAAATTTTTGTTTGTTGAGATGCATGCTGAGCTTTGAGGATGTGATCCTTGAATATCAACCAGCTTTCTTGGGCTCCTCTTCCCTCCAGAGCTTTATCCCAAGGTACTCTGCTAACCACATCCCTGAAGAGGGCCAGCTCTGCTCTCCTGAAGTTCAGAGTAGCAAGCTTGCTGTGCATCTTCCTCATTGCCCTAAGGATCTTGAACTCCAGCACTTTATGGTCACTGCAGCCAAGACTGCCCTGCAGATTCACAGTCCCCATCAGATCCTCCTTGTAGTTTAGAATAAGGCTCAGCAGAGCAGCTCTTCTCACTGGCTTCTCTATCACTTGGAGAAGGAAGTTGTCATCAACACATTCCAGGAACCTCCTGGAAAGGTTACGCCCTGCTGTGCTGTCCCTCCAGCAGGTATTGGGTTGATTGAAGTCCTGCACAGGAACCAGGATTTGTTAAAATGAGGCCATTCCTATCTGTCCAGAGAGGGCCTCATCCCCTTAGTCTTCCTGGTCACGAGGCCTGTAGCAGCCCCCACTACAATGTCCCCTGTCCCTGCCCTCCCTTTAATCCTGACCCATAACTCTCAGTCAACTCCTCATCTGCCCCCAAGGGGGCTCCATGCACTCCAGATGGTCATGGACACAGAAAGCTACACCCCTTCCCCATCTCCCTTGCCTGTCCTAAAGCCTGTATCCATTCCAACACTCCAGTCACAGGAACTAACAAAAAACATCTCTGTCATGCCAGGAAGATCAGCTCCCTGCAGGTGTGCACACATTTAACTCTTTTTAATTCTACGCTGCGTGCACTAGCATAGAGGCATTTAAGCTGGGTCCCTATGAAGTTGACTTCCCAACTGGAATTCCTTTGTCCCACCCTTGAGGTCCTCTCCTGTTGCTCTGCACACCCTCTCCGGCCTCTGGCTTCTCCTCTAGCTCTGGTAGCCAAGTGTTATGATGTATTGATGTTCCCCTCTCCCAGAAAGTTCAGTTCAAAAACTCTCTTCACCAGCTTAGCAAGCCTGTGACCAAACACACCCTTCCATATCTAAATTCATCTGAAAGTAACACCAAAGAAAAAAAGCAAACTGTAAGATTTTCCTGCAGCGTACAGTACCAATTACCCTTAGCTTTTAAACACAAAATCGCTGATGCTCATACTAACATCTTAATTTCTCTGAGCAATACAGAGCACCAATTTTAATTCACACGCATCTATAAAAGCTGTGTATTTAAAACCAGTACTCCCAGCTGTTCAAAATTTCTTTGCTCACTTTACTCCATTAAGAAAAGCTTCCATTTAATGCACTCAAATTACTTTTTAAAATTATTTTACATTTTACATATAATGCAGTCTACTTTGGATTCTTCTTTCCAGAACAACTTCCTGAGTACATCCTGTTGCACAAAATCACTTTCATTTTATAAGCTAAAGATAAGCATTCTTACAGTCCATAATAAAAGACTTTTTGACTAGCTAGAAAAATAAATTCTAATCACTGAATGTTTGCTAAAAAGAACTATTCACACACGTCTTCCATTTCAACTGAAGGAGAAAGAATGGTTTTTAGTTAGGATGTTTCAGGTGTTAATAAGCCACCAAACACCATCCTTAGCCTGATGCCTCTGCCTTCACTCCCATCCCCTTTTCAAAAACAAAGTCCCTTACTTAACACCCTACATTCAGAAAACTCATACTTTGAACTCTCACTGCCTCTCAGGCTAAGGCTATGTAGGACAAGAAAAAATATCTGCAGTGAAAGCTGCTTCATATCAGAAAACATGGTGAAATAGTCACGACATCTGCTTTTTTCAATGTTTGGGGCATTCTGGGCTAAAATCTCAAGCTTTAATCTCTGCACAGGTAATTTAATACACTGTGGAATTCTCTTTTTTTACTCAAAAAGAAAGAGTTGTAGTGCAAAGCCTACAGGTTTACAATATTTTTTTCATATGTACAATATTTACTTCATAAATACTATATAATGCATCCCTAGATTACTGGATATGGCAGCTAATACACACCAAGTGTTTTGTTTGCTTCACTTCTTGTTTTCAGTTTTTTCTCCTTTTCTTTCCTTGTTTTCAGATTTTTCTCCTTTCTGACTTTCCTATGTATGGATATATCTGTATATTTTACCTCATATTTGCGTTCTTTTCACATAACTTATGAAGTAAAGGGTTTTTTTAAACTCTGGCTTTGTCTGTTTTCATTTCCTCTTCAGAATTTACTACCTCTCCTTCCATTAATTACTCTGATCAGCAGCTTTTGAAGGCTCTCCCTGAAACTACAGGATATAAATGGATGCGGTTAGTTGAGTGACAGAAGAGCAATTCACAGCTACAAAGCTACACTTCCTCAACAAACTACAGCACACCTGAGAATGTTCTTGCTGCAGCTTCCTGGAGAAACCAACACCCACTCTGCAGACTGCAGCACTACTGCAAAACCAGATTTTTTTGACAATATACACGCCTATGCCTCCTTCAGAGAAAGTGCTGTCACCCAGTGCATGTGGGGCAGGGGAAGGAGTGCTCTGAGACATTCAGATCCAGGGTGCATTAACCAGCATGGCCTTCAAGGAGCAGCCCACAGCACACTAAAGTACTCCAAATATTGCCAAGAATTTCGGGTCACGCCCTTTATCAGTGCTCCACCACATATAAACACACTGGAAAATTTCATGTTTAAACAAGCTATTCTGAAGATCGGACACTTCTGTAAAAAGAAATGAAAAACAATTGATTAAAAGGATATAATGTATCTTCTCTAACATAGCTGTGGGTATTAAAATGTATTAACTGCTTATAAAGTATATCAAGTCACCAACAATTTTACTGAACACCAAAGGAGAGAAAAATTAAAATCCAGAAAAGTTCCTGTAGGTGATAACTCTATTTTATTCTTTAGGAATAACCTCAAACCTGATTGGAAGTAGAAGAATGATGAAACAAAGTAATTTATTTTTTAGTAACTACATAATAGCTATACATGTCAGGGTTAAAGGTTTCCAACTTCTTTTAGCAGTATTATGCTGCAATGTAAAAATAAAATAATGTACACATATGCAGGTTCAATACTTTATTGTTCAAATGATGAATTTACAGAATAACAAAGAACCTTCCATCAACTTGTACAAAACACCTAAAATTAGAGACTATTTGTACCTAATTTTCGCATTTCAAAATCAGCTGGTCCATCTGAACAAAGAATCTAGGGCAATTAGCCTTCCTGACAGAAAAAGGTGACCACTTTGAAAGGATGATATGTCACACACAAAATCACAACAAAAAAACCATTTAAAGCAGACATCTGTCTTCACTTACCATATCAAGTCTGCAGAGAACATGCTTATGCTAAGCTTCTACACTACTGCAGTTAGGCAAGATGAGTCCCAGCTTCACCTTCTACCATTTCACTACTCAGTAGTTATTTGGCCAAGCAAGGAAACCCTCATCATCATCCAACACAGAAACCCAGCAGTGCTTTACCTGGACAATGTACAAGTTTTTGTTGTTTTGCAAAATTTACCCAAAAATACAACACTATTTTTCCAAACATGGTTATTTCTGAATGAATGGGAGAGGGAAAATGCTTTTTGTTGGCACCTTTTTATCCCTTCCAGTTGCAGTACCATGGCCTTTTAAATCAAGGCAGCAGTTTTAGACTGGAATATTGAGGAACTCCAGACAACAAGAAACAACACACTACTATCACAGTTGATTCAACCTCCATCAGAATTGGCTTTCTGCAAGCTAGCAAAAATAGTTCATTTACATCTGGATTTTTTTCTCTCTTCATTTACATCTCAGGTTTTTTTCAGAAAAAACTGTTGAAAAATCTTTAATGTTTATATTTTTCTAGGCAAAATAATTCATTATCTCCCCTTGTAACATAGTAATATCTAATTTACATTCTATTCCTAAGGAAAGACAAATTAATATCTAGCCCCAGGTGCTGGTGAAAATAATATTCATAATTTACAAGACTTGAAAAAGATAAATAGTTGAAATGTAAGAATAGAAATCAGGTAAGGAAAATAAGGGGAAAGAAATTCCTGGTTGTTTAAGGAACGAAGGTAAGTGTCTCAGCACTGAATAGTCTTCTTAGTTCAACAAAAACCATATTTTATTTCTAATTTTTTCCTAATTTTATTTCTTGCCTGGTAATAATTTTAATGGAAAAATTAACACAAAAAGATATACAGGTTATACAAAGAAGATTTCTCAAAATTTTTCCAGTATTAGGGTGAGATATGTATCTATCCATGAGGAACTGCACAATATCCTGACATCCTTGAAAAGCAGCATTCTTGTTATCAGAACTTCTCTTGAACTGGTTCTTTCCTTTTTCTCAGCTTTTAAGGATTTGTATCCCAATGGCAAAGATACAAACAGTGATAGAAGTCATGATGGGCTATAGAAAAGGATAGCTTTTTTCCTTCACTTCTATTTCTTTACCAAAACTTTTCTGAAAGAAAAATTAAAATTTTCTCTTATCACAGGACTCTTTCTTTTACCCTAGCACAAAGAAATGCATGAAGCTTCCAGGTAATTGACTTCAGATTAAAGCAAAACTCCTCCATGAAGACTACATTCATAGCTATGAAGAAAGACAACAAATTATTGTAGAGTCATAGACTAATCGCTATCTACAGTGGAAATTATCCACAGCAATCCTACCAAGAATTATTCAGCATTGGAAATTTTGACATGACAAATTTCTGCCAACTGACCATTGCCAAGTGTGATCATGTAAATGACAAAAAAAAAAATACCAGCATGCAAGAAATGGGGAGGGAAACAGGAAAGAAATTTAAGAGCAGAAAAGACAGAAACATTGGTAAAATATTCATATCTTGGTATAGCAAAAGTAAGTCAAGTATTTACTATTTGCAGCTGTACTTATGTGCACACTTTCAGACCAAGATACCAGGGTTAGAGATGTACAGGAACAGAGCACAGACCCCACACACACCACATGATCTGATTTAAGGCAGAGATGGTAACAGCCAGGCAGCAAAAATAACATGGCCATCTAGAGCTTGAAGTTTTTTCACTCCTCTGATGATAATGCTAGCAATTTACTCCTGCCTGGACTGTATTCTTAGCGATTCAGATGGAGGGAGAAAGACATTTAGGTATAGTTTTAAAAGGCTCATACCAGGAGGAAAGTGAAACAACACCTCGTGAGAAAGAAACTCAGGCACTTGGGAAGCAGAATTTTTACTCACAGCAGATTTTCCCTTTCAAACAGGTATAGTATCCATTTTAAACAACTCTTCCTATTAATTACAGCTCAAATTATGTGGAAAAGGGATGACCTTTCAGGAGAAAAACTTTAGCAAAATTTCTCTCTCCAACTGTCACATTAATCAATGCTGAAAGGCTTAAAAGCCTTAAAAATGTCTTACTAATTCCTCCATTTCCAGATAGCTCACAAAGAAAAATGGAAAACAGAGTCTAATGTACAGGAGCACAGTTAACAAAGCAGAAAGGCTCCTGTAATATTAACTAATACCTCCTATTTTAACAGAAATTATATCATGACTATTATGTACACACTTGAGTCTTAAGCTTGTCTTAAATACTCTAAAAATAATAAAGTGTCATGGAACAGTGATAACAATATCCAATCTCAATCATGTGGTTTTCTTTCTAACTGTGATCTTTCATTTTGGTACTTTGGGGTCAAGCTCCTCATCTATCCTTACAGGAAAAGGGGAGATGCAACAGCCTTAAGCAAATTAAATTACACCTCTAATAGTATTTGAACACATGCCAATTTCCCTTATGCTGCTTTATCTTTCAGATCCTTGAAGAAACACATCAACAGGAAGAGGCTGATCCAATTTGATGCTCAACAGGCAAATTACTTATATATTATGTGCATACATAGCAGAGGATATGAGCATCCCAAACAATGCTTTCACTCAGTTTGAAGTTTTCTCCTCTCTTCAATCACTGTCAGAAATAGACAAGGAAAAAAACATCTCTCCCTTTCATTTTAATGTTTTCAGTGTGTGTACACTTATTTTCCTCTCTCATTAATCCTTCTCTTTGCTCTTCATTCTTTACCTCAGAAGTGAGGTTAACCATGGCCAAAAAAATGCCTAATTAAATTTCCCCCACAAATTAAGGACTCTTTCCTCCTCTCATTCCTACTTCAGTTGCTAGAATAAAAAGAGTCATAGAAAACATGCACTCTGAAAATCAAAAAATAGTCACTTCTAACCTTTGAGGGGTCCTGAGTTAAGTCCCAGCTGAAATACCAAAGTTTCTGTAGCAGTATAGCTGATTTACGAATATCATTAGTAAAAAGAGTCCTTGATCTGCATGGGGTCTTTCTCTGATATTCAAGCCTTTGGAGAGCTCTGAGCATTACTGAAAGAAAAAAAAAATCTGAAATGTGTCAAATACATTCTTTAAAAAACTTTCTTTTCTCTTTCATTTGAATTAAAATTTAGTTACCAAGTAAAAAGAAACGGGACATCAACAACTGAAATATTTTTTCAGGTTTCAGGTTTAACAACGAATAAGCTAAATATATTTGGAATGTTTTTAATAATAGCAGTGATTTTTCAGTTGCCTCCAAATAATTTTATGCACACCAACAACCTACTTTTACAACATTGCCACTGAACTTTTTTTGGTTTTGGAAAGCAGCAGTAATATATATCCTGCTACCACAATACATGCAATTGTTTAGTGGCTGTTGTTCAAAAATAAGCTCAATGGACTAACTCCTGCCTACAAGCAAGCTGGCTAACTGTTCTGCATTAAGTTTGCACTTGGAGGTGGTAAAAATGAGGTTTATATTCAGCTACTTTATACAGAGGCACTTAACCCTTTTACACAAAAAGGTGCATATTTACATAAAATATGTAAAACTACATATTTTCTTCAAAGTACCACACAGTTCCATTCAAATCACCTCTGCACACCAAATTCAAATACCAGAATCACTGAAAGTGTGAGTATATATTGCTTTTTTAGGCATTGCTCAGAAATAGGATAAACTTGTAGAGCTATATAGAGCTATGCTATTTCTATATTATTATTATTATTACCTCCATAGCCTCACTCGTTACATGCACCTCCCGAGAGCATTTTGCCACCTAGATGCACCTTTAGTCTCTCAACAGGGAGCTACCAGAAGGAACAGCAAAAGTGTTTGTTCTCTATACTTACTTATTTTACATTAATCATCATATTCATGTATCAGTTGTTGATAGAAATTTTGTAATCGGGACTCAATTTAAAAGATTAATCTTACTTCCAAAAAATATTACCTGTTTCTGTAGCTCTTCAGCATGAAACTCAAAGATGTATTTCTATCACTGACAGAAAAAGTGCTTAGTAGAAATTAATACCCATAGGAGTGACAGATGCCCTGATTACAATTTTTTTTTAAACAAAGACTAGAGCTTTAGTAAGATCTTCCATTTTCATTTGGAGAGAAAAGTTCTTCCAAAGTTCTCTCTTTACTCACTATAATTGATACAGCAAGGATAATATGCTGTTGATTTATCACAAACTGATTGAAGTCTTCCTGGTATTCACAACTTAGATGAAATATTTCTATATGAGACAAGAGCTTTAATTATATACATGACAAACTTAACAAGTCAGTATTTTTTGAAGAGTCCTTTTAAAGCAAAACAATGCAAACTTATAATTTTTGACTGCAAGAGAAAGAAAAAACCCAACAAAACTACACAAATAAAAAAATTTTAATTTTCCTACAAACGTTTGCCACATCATATGTGGCAATGTATACAATAAAAAGAACCTACAACAGCCTTTCCTCAAGTTTATCTCTGTAATTAGAATTACAGAAGATGCAAAAATGAGCATCCAACCTCATTTTTTTTCTTGCAGTCTAAAAAAAGAGAGGAATATCAATGTCTCATACCTACAGTTAACAGTCAAAGGAATTTGATACCAAAAAAATCCACCAAGTGCATATATATGCACACACTAAAAAATAAAACACCTGCTCCTCCTGCAAGCAGCCCCATATTTGCCCTGCTGTTTTGTGCCTAAATAAATCTAAAACACCTAACATTGGCTTTAAAAATCCAGCTATGAAGAAATTAACATACTGTTGCTGTAATTTTTTTACATCAGTGAGAATATCCTTCTAGTGCTTGTTGTATATATCAACATTTTATTTTCCTGTTTCCCCTAGAGAAGCACTCAGCTTCTTTTGTTCCATTAGTTACCTAATAAAGCAACACAAAAGCAAACACAAGACACAAAGATATGAAAAACATTGTAGCAGACCAATAAAAACTAACAGTGAAATATATGAAGATGTAAAGTATATGAAATTACGTCTTAAAACCAGAAAGAAAACATTAAACATATTTATTTTGTCCCTTTAAATAGACTAGGTATGCTAAAGAATTATTCACCAAGCAACCAAATCCAAATGCTAACTTAATAACAAGAACACTTAATTACATGCAGCAAGTTGCTGCTTCATTGGTTGCTTAGACACTTGGGTTCATTGGGCATTTTTAAAATACAAGCTAAGAATGACATACATCTCCATACATACGTATCACCAAAATCCATCAAGAAATACGATGCCTATTGTCAAACCACACTGCAGTATCACAGTTTTGTTCCAAATCAGTGGTATGGGGCAGCAAGGCACTGACAGAAACCACCAAGAAACACAGTGCCCACAAACAAACTGCAGTGTTGTGAAACGACTGTGAGAACTGCAAGTGCCTAACAGCACTCATACAGAGCAACACAGCACATATTTTAGAGGGTTTTTTTTCAATAGTGTGATAGAGTACACCATTTTTGTTCTTAGGTCAGAGTTCTACCTTGAATTCACTACAACCCACAAGAACCTTTCACATACAAACAGTATTTCTGGTGATTTTTTTTTCTCCCAGGTAGTGCTGTGTAACAGTTAATCCTACAAGTCCACGAGCATCCAGCTAATTTCCATACCACATTTCTCTAACTTCACTTTCTACAAAAAAGTCTCAATGAAGACAAATTGACTGTTTACAGTTCCAAACACTCCCACAAAAACCATCAGATTTGTTGAAAATAATTAATTTTACATCAAAAAGTCCAGATTTTATAAGAAAGCAATACAGAAATCCCACTGGATGAGGCTATTTTCTGTCTAGAAACTGAGTGCTTTCTTCACGTGTTCAATTTTAAAGCTACTTTCATCTTCTGCTGATTTCATCAATAGCCCTACAGAACCTGAAACAATTTCTTACCAACACAAAACTTTCCCAAGATACTCCAAAAAACATACAAATCTATTTCAGAACAGTGTTTTCAGAATAGCAGCTCTAGCTGAATGCAAGCACATAAACTACAGGAGTCAGCTACTAAAAGACACCTGGCCCACAGCTCATGATATTCAAGTTACATTTCATATAGTAAGTGCTCCCTTAGGATATAAAAAAATTGAGGTCATGCTCTTGATTTCTGCTGCTCTTGATTAGTTATTGCTTATTCTCCAGCAAGTTATTGTGAAAGACCTACACCAAAAACACATCTGCAGAAGAACAAGTAAGTTTACAAACAAGGCAAGTTTCTACAATTCATGTATTGTAAGCCAGCGTTCGAAACAAACTGTTGATTTGTGTGTTACAGAAATGTTTAACTTTAAAAGAGCTACATCACAGGAAGGGGTGAGTGGCTTGTGTCCAGATATAAGGAAATACAGAATTTTTTAGGCACAGAAGAGTACACTAAAAAGATGGGATATATAGCTGAAGCTGCAGAAACTGAGTACCCTCTTAAATTCTAACACAATCTTACTTTTAGCTTTGCTGTTTAACATAAAATTTTGAAACATGTCCAAATAAGATAAGCTACGTTAACTACTGGAAAGATTTTGTGTTTTTTGATGTATATTCCTCTTGAATAAATTTTTAAAAATTGAAAAGGATAGTGTTTTCTCAGGCTAGTTATACCTGCAAATAACAATCTAAAAATTAATCTACATGTTTTTACACACCTGATCTGATATTTACTGGCACTAACATTATTTGCTCCTGCACAGCAGATCCCTCCACAAATTCTATGCTTTGGGTACTTACACTACATCAGTAATGAGAAACAATTTAAAAGAAGGTTGCAAGTTTCAGTTGTTTAAAAAATCCAGCGGCTTTAACATTTTCTTAAAAAAGAACCAAATCATTTCAGACACTACAGTAGTTTGACAGTTTATCATATTTCCATTTTTTTGTGTGTGTGTATGAAATGTGAATTAGGCTGTCAAAGTAACTGGTGCTACAATTAATCTTTCCAAAGTAGCAGAGCTTAACTTTCTGAAACATCCAAGTAATATGGTCATATCAAACCCACCAGTAAGGCATTACCTATGCCAAAAGCAACAGTTCAACCATTTCATCGATTAAAAAAAAACCCCACACTTTTGGAATGAACAGCAAAAATAGAAACTGGCCAGATAATAATCATCTTAACACAAATTAATAATCTTAATGGAATCACAGCAAGTGATTTCACAGGAAGCTCGTTCACAGGCTTACATTAGCCACAGAGCTCTGGACAGAACACAGAGCACTCCAGATGGGAGACATTCAAACTCAGTATGCAGAAATCAGTCCCAGTGGTGACTGACTAGGATCACTGCAGTCACTTTGGTTCAACTGAGAAATCCAGTATCAGATCCCCTCTAAGACTGATATCAACATATCCAAGTACTGGTCAATGGTACTGGACTTGAAAATTTAATCTTTATAATATAAACTTTATAATGCTATATTAAAAAACCATTATATCATTTGACCATTTCATCACTGATATTTTAGGATGCACTTAACCTGTTCAAACATTAATGGTTGCAGTGAAAATTAAGACTTGCCACTCAGACTTATTTTCATCAGGTTACTAAGTGATTTAAGGAAATAAGCAAGCTCTTTGTAGTGTAGTAAAATAATGACTCCTAGAAAATGGAATCTGATCTAGTAAAAGAATCACATAAATTCCACTTCTCCAAACAAACACACATAGTAGGCTGCCTATAGAGGGTAACCAGACATCCATAGGGTAAGAACGGGTACTTAAATGCCTTTGGCTGAATATTTGCTCACAAATTGTGCTGTTCCATTCTCAGAAGAAATCATAAAACAGTACTCATGTGATAATAAACTAGTGATTTTTCTTTAAAAACCCTCTAAATTGCTCTTAAGCTTTCTCCCAAGAACGCTGATTTAATTGCTGTGTGCAAGAAAGTAAATAAAGAGAAAACAACATAAATTGAGCAATGACAAAGAACTAGGTGAGAAACAGTAAATCAAAGGACAATATGGAATAATTATTTCATACTTGTGTTATTTTTTAAGAAAAACTTTTCTCAGAAAGCTAATACATAGTGTTTGAAGATTTCAGGATTCTTCCCTGTCCTACAAATCTACTTGGCAGCCAGTCATTACAAATACCTGTTCCTAACAACTCAAGCCAAAAATCACTCAGAACAGCAATACACAGCTAAAAACAGTATCAAGTCCTTAACTAATTTTACATTATTGGAGTAAAACCCTAAACCTCTTTTTAATCCCTATAACTCAATTACTTCTTAAACCTTTGTCCCAGTGAACAATATACTCCTTTTACAGGACATTTGCTGTGCAAAACTGCCCTGGTTTATAATAAAAATTAGGTACATAATTTCTTCTAAATGGATAATAAAAAAAAAACAAAAACCAAATGACAAAAATATGAAAGTAACTATATTTTGAAAAGCAAGAAGGCATTATCTAAGATTCACAGTTGAATTCCATAGAATACACTCACAAATAAAACAGATTCTTGTTATAGATATTTAACTTCAGCAAGCACACCATTCACTTAAATCCTTTTTTAAGAAATTTGAAGTTGCAGAAGGAAAGCAGGAAGACTTCCAGACTTATACAGTCTTCTTGTCAGAAAGGACAAAAATAGAATGAGAGAAAAATTCTTCCAAATTCATGACCTAAGTGTGAAGATCTGGAATTCTGAATTGATACTCGAGTTTTCTAGATAAGATGTTCTATTTCTGATACAATGCAACTGTACTGCCCAGCTGTCCACTCTCCCAGGTGCAGGGAGGGCAGGGAGTCTGCATGCTCACTAACTCCAGCCCCCAAGGATGGCTGGTGCTGTTGACCTTCAGATTCAGAGTTTATGATCTCATTTTTTAACTGTTTAAAACAGGAGTGATCTTGATTATTTAGATCCAGGTTGAAAAAGGAAAAAATTCTTCCTTCACCCATTTGTCCAGTTCTGTCATACCAAATACATTAAAATAAACAGGTGTAGAAAAGGCATAAAATCACTGGTTCTTGCCTGGAGACTCCAAGCAACACTAACACTTGAGATGCTTATGGGACTGACCAGGGACTTGAACCTGGTAAAAAGGGTGAATAGAAAGGGACATTTATCACTGCGACCAGTGTCAAAGACATCTCCACATGGATAAAATAATCGCTGCAAATCCCTACAGCTGATATAAGAGCAATAAAATTTTGACTTTCATTTCATCCTGCTCTTATTTCTAATTTTCTGGTGAGTGCCATAAAAGGAAAGTGACAAATATTTTTATTTTAGTGATAATATGTAAACATTAACAACCCATTGTGTTGCCTAGTCAAGAAGGGAAATAACAAATAGTTTAGTAGATTTCAGAATAAAATGAGGAAAAAATACAAATGTTAGAAACATCAAATGACTGAGTAACTTCTTAAGGAAATAAATCTGAGACAGGTATAACAGAACTTCACTTAAGATGAGTGACATAAGCAGGATATACCATAATATGAACAGAGATTAAATACAGACTTCAAATAATTTAGTTATAATTACACAATTACAATCTTACCTAAACCTGGTTTTGACTTGTTCTGCCTACAGACTTGTACCTTACTTGGGACATCTAAGAATTAACGATGCCAGATAATCAATCTACTCTAGCACCAGATGAAAGAAAGAGCTACTGTTTAAATCCATCCCAGTACTTTGTTTTGCCATCAACCCTGTGACTTTCCACAAAATTAAACCACACAGCAGATGCTTTAATACCTCTGACAAAATAGGTTACTCAGCTTTAGTTTATAACAATATTATTATCTATATAAACTGCCTTTCTGATACAGGATGAAAATCTTGCCTCAGAAATATTGTCTTGCTATGCACTGTGCAGCTTTTTTAATGCTTGTCTGACTTTATTTATTTCTACTTCATAACTGTCAGCCTCCAATTTACTTGACTTTCTGTGCTGCTTTGCACAGTGCAACATGTGATTCAGCAGAAGGGGAGAGCAGAGTGATCAAACAATCTGCAATTCACTGCAGGAGCTGGGCACGTGGAGGAAGCACAGAGGCACCTATAATTCCATGAAGCAATGCAGCAAATCAATCAGACACAGACTTTAAATACACAAACAGAAATTCTTGAAGATGAATTAGCCAAAATGAAGTACTTTGATTCAGGTCAGTGAAACTGATAGATTTTTTTTGTACCTACTATACCTTGCAAGTGGCTGAAGAAGGGAGGCAGGGGGAAGAGCTGTAGAATAACAACTTATTCAGGAAAACAGTTTTTTGAAATGGAAAATAAAATCCCCATTCAAATACAGTAACTTAACAAAATAAAAAGAAACAATGCTTTCATTGTACTCCATAAGTTGCAACAAACTTGTAATTCTCATGTATCTACAAAAGCAAAAAGGAAAATAAAAGAAAAAAACCCCACACAATAATCTTGGTTTTTACACCATACCACTAGAGGGTTTCTCTAATGCAAAGGACTTACTGGATGGATGACTTCATTTGCTCTCCCATTCAAGCTTGCTTTCTTTCCATTTTTCAAAGATGCAAAATATATCCAGGAGTCTGTTTTGTAGACTTAATGGTCAAATAATGATTTCAAATAAGCAGACTGGCATAATTCCATCTCTCACAAACATCAGCGAACATATCCTCAGTGACCTCCATTAGACAAGACTCCCTGCAAACCAGGTTCAGATCCAGTCTAAGACAGCATCATCCCAGAGAAACCCAGTGAAGATTTGATAAAATGGAGAAAACAATCCTAAATATTCAAGGAGAAATGTTTCACTTTCTGAGAAACTCCTTAAAAATATACTATTTTAACAACTTCCTTTAACAATTCAGGCATTATAAGGTTGGCTGACTACACATCACTTTGAAATTATAATTAATTCAGCACTATGAAGATTATTTTCTTTCTTTTCCTTCATTTTCCTTCAATCAACCACTTCTCTTGATCAACATGAGATATAAAATAATACATCACAATGTCTTTTGTTTCACTCCTATGCTTGATTACTCTTGGCAGGTTTTTTGGTCTAATGAGCAAGCTGTTTGGCTACAGCTACCTAAGTTAAAACAACTGAAAAATTAACTTGTCAAATCTGAAAATACTTCATTTTCAAGCTTAAATTTGTTTTATTGCAGTATCCATGAATGATGCACATTGACATATTTTAACTCAGTAGTATAAATACTGTGAAAAATTTTACAGTTATAGAAATTTTAGCTTCAACTAGTAATTTTTTGGTAATTTATAAAAAACATCTTTCTGATATAACAAAACAAGAGAAGGATCTGTATATGTGGTAATTAAGCACATACAAATTACTAACCTTTATCTGCATTAGAATAAAAAGCAGAGATATCTGCAGAAGAAGCAGCACTAAACAGATATTACCAACCAGATGAACTCTTTATTATTAATAATGTTTGACAGCAATTTACAATATTTTAGGGAAAAAGATTTCCTAACATTCATGCTGTTGAATAGTCCAACTACACTCACACTGGGCTGGAAAGCCACAGTCCAATTGTAAAAAAATTCAAAATCCCCTTACTTTCTAGCTAAAAGAGTACCTGTTTGACAAGAAGGATCTTTTTAAAACCTTGACTGTGTAAGACGTAATCACATTTTACAATCAGATAAGCACTGTTAGAATCAACATCAGCTTTGCTTCACAAAATAATTTCTCACATTTTCTTTAAGTATTACTTTTATAACTTCTCCCACCTTTCTTGGAGAAGCTGGAGTTCAAACAAACATTTTCTTGATATCTCTACATGTTTGTAGCAATACTTGCCTTGTTCTTCTGTGATATTTATAGGAATGTAAAAAAAGATGTAGTTATTCCAGTCAGTGAGCTGAAACTATTGCGTACAACTGCCTCACAAATCTGAGATATGAATTCATTTTGCACACCACAAACATTGTTAAACCCATGTCACCTTCAGTACATATCCAAAAATGATCTGCAGTCAATGGGATATCAAATGGTAAGATAAAACAGACACAGTGGGTTGGACCTATAAAATACTTCTGATATTCTTTGAGGTATTTTGCTCCTCAGAATGAGGGAAAGACAGCGTAAAATCCCTTTACATTTTTATTGATCTGAGGTACCAGTTAGCATAAGCATGTGTGTGCCCTCCCACACACATGGCCTCATTCACTTATTAAAAAAAAAAAAAAAAAAAAACCCCAAAACAACTCAACTCAACAAAGCAGCTCAACTTTTCCATCTGCTGGACATCAAATACTCTATAATATCAGTACTATAGAACCTTCTGGGGGAAAAAATGTCATTGTCTTCCAATGGGTTATGGTACTCAAAAATGTCAGAATTCTATTTACAGAGTGTGCTACAATCCAAATCTAGAAAGCTTGGAGGAAAAAAGTGATAGTTTCATACGCCCTAAGAAACTATCATTGTTACACAAGAATGAAAAAGGAAAGATAGGAATTGTAAACATTCAGCATATGTAAAAAGCATGCAAAGACAGAAGGGTATGGTAGCTTTTGACCAAACCACAGTTCTACTACTGTGTAGAACCCAGTTTATAAATCCACATTCAGTACTAGTGAAAAACATTGAAATATTTTGAGGTTTTATTTGTCTCTCTTATTCAATCAGTACAAACCTACATAGTTAATTCTACTTCTGCATATCCCTCCTCTCCATCTTAATGAGACTTCACCCGCAGATCTCAGAGAGAAATCTCATGATTCATAATCATGTTACACTTAAATTGGCTCAGGCAGTACTTCCAGTGACTACAAGGCAGTTTTGGGCATATATCCCTGCATGCTTTGAGAGGATATTTTCCTTTGAGGAGCCCAGGAATATCCGTGAATATCACAGGTGGAACCAATTCTTTTTCCAACGTAATTGAGTCTTTTTCTTAATAGTGTAAAAAAAATTCTATCCACTAATGCCCCAAGTACCAGAGTTCATCAAAACAGGACCTTGTAACTGCCTACCAAGAAGTCCTGACTAAAGTTAAATATATACACCTGTAAAAATAACGTGTATGAAAAATTGAACAGTTTAGCAGTTTAGAAGAGAAATGCTAGTGTGAGTAAGATTTATGAAAAATTGTTATGCACTTAGTGTGCTTTAATCCAGTTCACATATGAAATATTGTGCACTATTTGCAATGCAGTGAGCAATCTGACAGCCCTTTGCTGGCTTTGTAAGTAGGAGCTCTTCACATTCATGTTTTTTGTTCCCGGATGTTGGAAACAAGATTGCCTACCTATTTCTTAATATGCTTAAAGACTTGAACACCAGATTAAAAGTATGTATCCCGGTGACTATCTTAATGAAAATTCTGAAGTCATTTCTCTATCTTCCTTAAGATTTGAATTGGCTTGCATCAAGTTCCAACATCAACTGTGATTTTTCACATAAAAGCAATTGCTTTTATTGACAACATGCACAAGAAAATTCCATGAAGATGGTAGAAAAGAAATCCTTTTAAACAGCAAATTAGCATAAGAAAAATCAAGCACTTATTCCAGTCATTTTGTATTCGGGACAAAAAGGAAACACTCCTAGATCAGACCAATATGAATTTAAATGGGGATCTTCCTTCTGCAAAACAGCATAAATCTGTTACCTAGATCATCTGGGAATATTGCAGCTAATTAATTCCCTCATAGTGCAGGCCTTAGAGAGCAAACCTTAATCTGTGCCAGTAGCACACCAAGATTGCTGAAACTTGAAATGCTTTTGTCAAAGTAGAATTTTTGGGTGCAATATAATCTGTGAGGATATGACTAAATAAGCCACTATACACAGGCAAGCATGTTGTCAAATCCAATGGTCTGCTCTGGCCCTAAACTTTATGAACACAAAGAATTCTCAGAGCTTGACACGGACTTTCTAAGTCCGACAAAAGTGGTTAACTTGCTCTGTTGCAAAAGGCTGGAAGGCCATGTCATACAAAGGATTCTTGTCACTGCTCCTTTAGCTACCAGTCTATTGTTTTCACTTCTAAGAATCACTGCTTGGGTTTTCTCCTAAAGTCATGTTCCAGTCACCAACACGAGCCCTGCCAAGTCCTCAAAACATATATGCATCATTAAATACAGATCCCCACACTCTTCATACTAATAACTGCCTGCTGCTTTAATGAACAGCTGGTAGAACACTGATCATTTTTCACATGCAGAGCATATAACAAGGAGTAAGTTCTGTACTTCTCACTGCTATGCTACAAAGATTTAACAACTGGAATGAATTTCACCATCAAGAGCAAGCTCAAAAATGTCAAAGGAGTTTGTTTTCAGTTGCATATAGGCCCCAGTGTAAGTGCACTACATAAAATTGTTTGATGACTTGCGGACATTTTTAGAGAGATACTGAACAAGCTCCAAACTGACAGTCTCTTCTGAGCCAATGATTATGTATCACACAGGAAAATAAAAAAATTAATTCATAAGAATTTTCTGCAGCAAAATGTCAAGCACTGGATAGTCTTTCATAACAACATATTAAAATAATACTTTGTGGAAGTAGTAAAGTACCAAAAAGTTTGAATTGTTTCAATCTTTTAAACCCATTCTCCTATTGTGTTCTGTTAAAGCAGCAACTTGCAAAGACAGTAACAGAGCAGTGATACCACATCTTCATCATAATGTGAAAAGCTTTGTCATGGGTTATAATTTCATTCTACCTCTCCCTGTGTCCTGTCCAAGGTTACTACCTTAAACTGCACCATCTTTTTTAGGTACATCATTAATTCCTACATAAATTTTCCTACTGTCATCTATCAGTGTCAAATGGGAAAGCAGAAGTGAAAAACCATTTTAAAAAAGATCTAACAAAAAACTAAAGATTGTCCAATATAGGTAAGAATGCCCAGTGAAGCTCTGATCACTGATATAACAAGCCACTACCTTTTCCCTTTCAGAAATAAAATTTCAAGAAATATGAAAATTACAAAAACTTTTGATAAAATCCCCTATGCTGGCATTTACTAGCATTGCCTCCATAGTATTTGTTTCTAAAGCAAACAGGCAAGATTTTTAGCATTAGGCATAGTAGAACTTTGAGATGCAGAAAAGGAAACGCTCAATAGTTACTAAGACATTAAAATATGTCAAGTTAAGACAAATAGGATAACAGAAAAACAACAAGCAATAGGAGAAACACCACTCCAAAATCAATACCAAAATTTTTTAAAAGGTCTACATTAGAAACATTAACACAAAACAAAACTACAGCTACTTTAATAAAGTATTTTTTCAATACTGATAAAAAAGTGATAGGAAAATGGTGGTTAGAATAAAATCTTCCTTAGACTTGAATACATGGGTGTTGTTCTACAGCTAGGTTCCCAAAAAAGTACCAGCTACTGAAAGATTTTCTTTTTTCCTTCAGCATATCTTGCAGGGAAGGGAGGGCGTGCAGGGACAACGTGGACACAGCAGGAGTCATGACAACATGGACATGGCACAGAAACAACACACGACTGCTTCAATTCAGTCAGAGGAGTCACACTCAGGAACGGACCAACACTTGCAAATGTACTAATCCAAGCTATTATTTCTCTTTTCTGCAGAGTTAAATGCTTCAATTACCACGAATTAATACAAACAAAGGAGATAGGAAGAAAGGATTAATGGTGTCAGTCTAAAAATATTCCAATTCTGCTCAATCCACTGTTTTCTACATTCTGCCACCCCCTATAAAACCTCTCAGGCATCTTTCCCTTCTGATTGTTAAGCCAAGATAGCCTATGCAGTTTCTGTCACTGTTACCATCTATTTGTGAATTACAAAGCTATATATACTACACCATAATAAGCACAGATGGCTAGAGTCAATCCCAATAAGATTTAAGGGAAAGACAAGAGAAGACTGGGTATCCATTGCCACTAAATAACCTACAGCATATAAAATAAAGATTATTCTTCAGAGAAAGGAGATAAAGATAAGATGAAACAATGTTATCAGCTTTACTTCAGATTATGAGGGCAATCTAAGGAAAAGCACATTACCATTTACTTAACTTCTAAACGTCAGCTACATAAAGAGCTTCCAAGTTAATGCCTTCCAAGAGACATTTAAGAGTTCAGTGTTAACAATAGTTTGAGATCAGTAGATTCTGCCTTTTCAGACAAAAAAGTATTTGGCACAAGAAACAGGCAGCAAAAGCAGACCATAGGAAAAGTAATCCTGAGAAAGAAAACAGGAATCTATACTTGAGAATGAATTAAAAGCACATAAAAATTAGATGCCTTTGTCTATAACACAGAAGAAAGGAAAAATTAAGATTTGCATTACTCTTTCCCATTATAATTTATTACATTCAATCTAGAAGTTAGGAACAATTCAATAGCTTCTTAAATTTCCTTAATTAATTAAAATGAATACAAATTCCTAACACTTTCCCAAATTTTACAGTTTAAAAAAGAGCAATCAAGTCCTTATTAGCTTTATTTCAAAGGCAGTAATTACAGGTGAAGGTGCAAAATACTTATTCTGTCAGACCTCTTTGGCTTCAAAACTTTTTCTCCTTCACCATATTAATAAAACTCAGATCATACAAAGTAAGTCATGGAAAAAAGGGACTGATGCTACTTCAGAAGTGCCAGCTTCAGCTAACAGTGGCACGTGGAAAAGATTCAAAGCCCTATTTGCAAAAGTAACTTTATGTTATTACAAGATCTTGGTTTAACTTAGGTTTAAGGCAACATAAAAAGCAGCTCATCTTTCATGTCTTCAATTCCATTTTCTCCTGATATCATGATCATGACATATGTATGTTGTAAAAGAGCTGCTGTACCCAATAATAAGGTTTTTTACCCTGAACCATAAAAAGTGCTGAAGAAATAAGACCACCAAACCTTTTTTCACAACTAATGAGTTAACATGAGTTAGATAAAAGACCATGAGTGCTGTCCTATCCAATCCTAAATACTGACTTCCTCTAAAGTACATTTAGGATCCTCCATAAACCATGAGGGCTTCTTGTCCTTTGCAATAATCTTGTTTATGAGAAGTTCTTCTTCTCAAGTAAAGTTACTGGTACTCCACTCTGGAAGCATGAAAACCTTCTAAACATTTTCATGGTAATCCCACAATGAAGTGCAAAGAACTTGTGATGAATCCCTTTTAAAAGAGCCCTTGGCTTACTCAGTTGTACAAAGATGGAGTTGTGATCCACACAGAGAGGTTCTGCTCACAGCAGTAATGCACAGTTGGCATGGAGCTTGACTGAGGGGCAGTGTTTGCTTCTGAGAAGCCTTAAACCTCCAAAACAGACAAGGCAATAATTAATGCTGGCTTTTACTGAATTGCTATGGAGACCCAATGTTCAGTTTATCTCCAAACACAGAGGTTTAGTTTTCACTAATGTTGGAAAACCAGAATCTTTAAATACTTCCAAAAGACTCCTCCGGGAAGCCAACACAAGCTGCCCAAACTTGCCACATGTAGAAGGCAACACATTCAATGGGCAATGTGAGAACACCTCACAGCAAAGCAGAGTAAAAAGGAGTACTACCAGTGCAAACTTCCTCTTCCTAGCTGATTGGTTTCATGGTCTGTTCAATTTTCTTCTACTTTCTGCACCCTTGATAACTGTATTAAGATGGTGTTAACATAGTTAAGATAGTTCACACTACGGTATGATGCAGCTGGTTACAATGATCAACCAACCCTATTATTCTGTAGCATTACTATGACACAGTTGAGTTGTGGAGTTCATTTATCAACTTAAATTTGAAAACACAGCAATCACTTAAATTTTGACCTCTGAAAAGGTATATATCACTAACAGGCAAGCTAAAACCCAACATCTGTCTTACAGCAGCAAATAAAATTTACCATATAAAATACAGTTTTTTTAATGAACACAAATGCACAAGACACCTTATAAATATCAATTACTAAAATGAGTTACTCTATAGAATCTTGCTTCATTGCATTTTAAAGAAACTAAAATTAAAATTTCTGAAAAAAGACTGAAAATTTTCAGATAGTGATACAACAGACAACTACAGTTGTATGCAATTTTGTCCAACTGACTGTAAAGATATAAAAAGACACAATGATTTTAAATGACAAAGCCATTGCATTTTGTTCTAAGATTAAAAACACCACCACTATTTGGAAAGTAATCAGAAAGAGAAAAATAATTGCTACATTCCAATACTCTGTTTTTCTCCACAGATTTACAGCATTATGAGTAATGAAGGTTTGATAGATAAGATTTAGGATGTTCAAAGCAGGAGAGCACAAATGTAATGCCATTTCTCAATCACATTTTTCAAAAGGAATAACCTCTATTTCAGACAAACTGCAGTATATGTATATATATTTATCAAGTGTCTAGCGCTATCATCATAGATAAAACCATTACGACAAAGCACTATCAATAAAACAAACTATGAATGAAGAATATACCCCTAACAGCATCTACCGAAAAGCCTCAGCTCCCAAGCCTGAAATAAACCAAGGATACACTCCCATGGGCTAGAACCTCCCAGCATCCTGACAGCACTGGCTGCTGAAGCAGCCTAACCAGGCAGCTTGGAAAACCTTAATAAACACGTCACCCCTGAGACTTATTTTACTGACAGATGTGAACAGTTGCAGCTACTCAGCAACTGGACTGCAGCAGCTCTAAGATGGGGTTGAAAACTCTTCTTCCCCCACACTTCAGGCAAAAACTAAATGTACCCTTGTATAGAACCCAAAATTGTTTGACTTGCACACACAACTTAAGGGAGATGGTATTTGACACGTCCCATCTCCCCCATCTTTAAGATGGAATGTCTCCTATTTAAAAACAAGACCATTCTCAATTTTTGCTCAAGAAAAAGAAGTGAGAAGGTAGGTAGCCTCTAACACACATCTAGTTTCCCACTGTTACATGTTAAGGCACAGTTTTTGCCTAGACCTACTGCATTATTTTCAACAGATTTGCCAGAATGACCTTTCAAAAGAAATGAAGAGTCAGTTGCAGTTCTGCCTGTACAAAGTACTGAAAAGATTTTAGCTAGTAATCACACATTAATAACACTTAGTGACAAAAATGACATTTTAGAGTATGTTAAGAGAGCTAGGTTTGGGGGTGGCTTGGCTCTTGGCTTTTTATAAATAAAATATCATATCCTGGTTTAGCAGGTTCTGAAAGGGTTCCCTTTCTGAATGACTGCGTTCTTTCTCACTGTGATCTAAAACTCTTAAGAAACCGAGCCAATGAGCCAGAAGTCAGGGTCATTATCTTTCACATTAATCAGTCCTGTCAGTTAAGTCTTAAGTTAAGCCTCTAAATACTTCTTTTCACACCAGAATTCCATCTCACCCTTACATCTGTAGGGTACTGAAAGCCTGCAAAAAATATCCTACTCTGACCAGAGAATTAAATTACAAACACAGGCCTTGCATATCATGATTTTAACTCTGCAAGACAGTTACCCCTACACTTTTCAAATGCTGCTGTCCTGTTCCTTAACAGGAGGCCACTTGGGAATCACTAATCACATTGCTAATCACAATTTCAAAACCAACAAATTACAGACACACAAGTAAATTTACTAATTATATAAAAATGTAGGATGGCAAAACTTCTCCATCATGTTATATTTAAGTATGATAATTGATAAGTGTTCTTACAAGATATTTTTCTAATGCATTCTTGTACAGGTAGATTAACACAATTTTGGAGGATGGCTTACAGTTATATGTTATGAATTACTGGAAACTACCCATGCTTTACAGGGAGAGCCTTGTAATATTAAATAAATACTCCAGACTGGGTACCAATCAATAGGACATAAGCATGCTGCACAAGAAATAAAAGCACACACTTCACTGAAGCATCAGCCTTATAAAACTTACACCGTGCAAAAATAAGCCAGCATATTTGCAAATTGCCTCAGAAGAATCAGTATGCAGTATTCCTCAAAGCAGTCACTCTTAAAACCCTTGGGGACACCTACTTGTCACAGAATAAATTATCTGGCTAATATCCAATATTACAGTACACGTCAGTGGGCACTCAGGAGACAGGCATTAGAGAGCACTTAGCTTCCTCAGCCTTGCAGGTTAGTCCTTACATAAATGACTTTGCCCAATTACAAAACATAACTGATGTATGTATTTTGGAGTTTTCTAGCAGCAGCCTTTAATCCTAGAACATTTCTGCAGCACCAGATTTTCGCTTTTTTTTTTTTTTTTTTTTTTTTTTTCCAAAATCACAGGTCCCAATGCACAGCATACTGAACTGGTATTTTCCACATGAACCTAAACTCTTTTATTTTTAAGATAATCAAGGCAAACAAAAATATCTGACTACCGACTGGAAGTGCTCTCAAACACCAGAATTAGGCTGTTTAATAAAAACTATTGTGAAAATAAGTTCTTCCACAACTCTAGTAGCTCTTTCCCAGCTGCTTAAGATAAATAGCCAAGTTTGCATCCCACAGACATGAAGCTAGAAAATACATGCATCACAAGACACTCCAGGTCTCAGAAAAATAAGAGACTTCTTGGAGACATTTACTTCGGTTTGCTACAGCAAACGTCAGTCACCAGCAGGCTGTAGAACAAGAAGAAACCTGTTGCCTCTGAAGTTGCAAACCAAATCAATGCTTTACACCAAATCAAAATCCAGTACGTTAAACAGTAAAGAAAAGAGAAAATTATTTTGCATGGTTGCAATTCGGATTTTTAAAAGTGACACCAAGGGACGCAGGATACTGGATGCTCAAAGAAAACTGTTCCACTGAAAGAAATGTGAAGGGCTTTTGAAAATAGGTTGCGTTTTACTCAACTTGCAGCAAACACAGCGAACTAGGCGCACAGGCGAAGCTCGCTGAGGACAGATCCACCTTACAGCGGCAGGTTTCGTAACTGATGAGATTCGGGTCAGGCTGGGGCTGCTGCTCCCGGGCTCCGGGCACGGCGCTCCGGACACCGCGCACGGCTGCGCCGAAGCCCCGCACCCCCGACACCGCAACCCGGGCCGTGAGCGCTGCCCCTTCTCCCCGGCCCTGCCAGCCGGCACTAATGACAGGGCACGGCGAGACGCGGCGGTGCCGGCCGGCGCCGCTGCCAGGCGCCCGGCGAGGGAGGCAGGGAGGGAAGGGGCTCAGTCCCGGGCGGCACCGGCGGAGCGGCGAGCCCCGGCCCCGGCGCCCACCGCATCCCTGCCCGCGGCGGGGCGGGAAGCGGGAGGAGGGAGGGCGAACGCGGCTCTCCCCCTCCGCCGCCTGGCGCCCCGCAGGGCGGGAAGCGGCTCCCGCGGCCCGGCCCGCCGGGGCCCAAGGTGCGGGCTGGGTGCCCCGCTCGGCCCGGGGCACGCCGGGCGGTCCTGCCCGCTCCGCGGCGGAGCGCACCGGGAACTGCCCGGCGGGACCCCCAGCTTCCTCGCCGAGGCGCCGCAGGCAATTGCTTAAGAATTAAAATTCGGGGAGAAGGGGGAAAGTTGAGGCTGTACCCCAGCCCTGCTCCCCAAGGGATGCCCTACACCCTGCAGGAACGGAACCAGCGGGAGCGAGCTGGGCGCGGCTGCCGGCGTGGAAGGGCTGAACTTACGTCTCGGAATTTGTTCCACTGCCCGACCTCCTTGTCGTACTGGGAGACGGTCGTGAGCCATTGTTTATCGTCCAGAAAATTGCCGCTGTCCGGTCTGCCCCCGGCCGCCGCCGCCGCCGCCGGGCTGCACCAGGCTGCCGCACACACGCACACCAAGGCTGCCGCCGCCGTGAGCATCTGGGCGAGAGGAAACACGGGCAGGGGGGTTACCCACGGCGGAGCCCGAGCCCGGCCGGGGGCTGCCGGCGGGGGACGGGACAGCCGCCCGCGGCGGGCCCCCTCGCCCACCTGAAAGCGGCGCCCCGGGGAAGGGAAGGGAAGGCAGCCCAGCCCGTCACCTTGCTGCGCGCCCCGCACCCGCGCTCCTCGCCGCGGCCGGAAAGGCGGCCCCGCGCCCGCTCCCTCCCCGCACGCGCCGCCGTCTGCGGCCGCCCGTCCGTCCGCCCCGCTCCCGCGCCGCGCGCGCCGCCCGCCCCTCGCCCCGCCCCGCCCCCGCCCGCCCTGCCGCCCGCGCCGCGCCGCACCGGCACCCCAGCACCGGCACACATCCCAGCCCGCCGCATCCCCGGCCGGGAACCGCGCGGGGCCGGCAGCACCGGCACACGTCCCCGGGCACCGGCACACATCCCGGCCACCGGCACACATCCCCGGCACCGGCACACATCCCCGGGCACCGGCACACACCCCGGGAGCACCAGCACCGGCACACCAGCCCCCCGGGCACCGGCACACATCCCAGCACCGGCACACATCCCCAGCACCGGCACACATCCCCGGGCACCGGCACACACCCCGGGCACCGGCACACATCCCCGGGCACCGGCACACCCCCGGCACCGGCACACACCCCCGGGCACCGGCACATCCCCCGGGCACCGGCACACCCCCCGGGCACCGGCACACACCCCCGGGCACCGGCACACATCCCCGGGCACCGGCACATCCCCGGGCACCGGCACACATCCCCGGCACCGGCACACACCTCCGGCACCGGCACACACCCCCGCCGAGCCCCGCCCCGCCCCGCAGCAGCCGCGCGGTGCCGCCGCCTCCTCCAGGTGGGGGTGGGTGCCGCTGGAAGTTCGCTACCGCTTCGCTGGCTCCTCGCAGCCCGAGTTAGATGGGCGAAAAGCCGCAGGCGGACGCGATCCTTCAGAGCTCCCAGGCACAGACAGAACTTCCCGCGCCTTCGGGACAGGGAGGGACAGGAGCTCCCGGGGCGCCTCTGAGCGCCCATGGAGGCGCATTGTGATGCCGCCTGCCCGTGTTATCCCTTTTGTAAGGATCGTGCACACTTCCCTCTCTTTCTGGCTTTTGTCTTTTAAAAAAGCAAGAGTGGGTTAACTCCCAAGTCTTTAATGACAACCGTGAGCAACCATGCTTTCCCGAATTAGTTAAATTTAATTTAGAATTGAACAAGGGGCGGGAATAGTTCAATTACCTATCCAGCATTCCTGCCTCCATATTTAAGTTCTATTTGCCATCCTGTTGACCTCTTTAATCTAATTTTTAATGTTAGCTTTATTCCCTAGACTTGAGTAACACTCTGCTTTTGAGGTTTGTATTAGCTGCGTGGTGCAAAGTTTCGGCAGAGGCTGCGGGGCGGCCTCTGTGGGAAGAGGTGCGGGACTCTCCCGTCTCGGGAGCAACTGGCTCCTGGCAGCTCCCCAGCGGACACATCGCGGCCGCAGCTGAGCCGTTCGGCAAAGCTGGCGGTGCCTCCGTGAAAGCATCGCTGAGAAAGGGCAGAAAACGCTGTGCGCGGAGGGGAAGAGGGGACAGAAACGGTGACAAACAGCAGGGAACGCCGGGGCCAGAGAGGGATGAGAAGGTGCTCTCCGTGGCACAGCACTGCAGACCCTGACAGACTCATGCCAGAGCAAAGGGATATATATACCCAGAGAAACTCTGGCAAGCCCAGACCGGAGCTCATTTTCCAGAAGAACTGCAGCCGATGGGAAAGCCATGCCAGAGCAGAGGGAAAGTGTCAGAAGGAACGAGCAGTGAAGAGAAATTGTTACATGCTGACTGTACGTGCCCTCAATTCTCCCTGTGCTGGTCAGGGGAGAGGAGTCTGGAATGAAGAGGAGCCTGGGAAAAGAAGGAAGAAAAGTTGCTCTTTTAACGTGCGTCTTCGCCTTTAGCACTACTTAAACTAGCTTTTACATTTTTATTTTAATTGGCAATAAATCTTCTTCCAATCAAATTTGTTTTGTCTGCAACAGTAATCAATAAAGAGTATTCCAGATTTTATTTAACCCATGAGCTCTCTCACTCCAGTTCTTCCTAGACTTGTCCTGCTGGGGAGAGGGGCTGTGAGCAGCTGGGTGAATGTTTGGCTGTTAGCCAAGATTAACCCACTGTGAGGTAGCCAAGTATATCAAGTACACAACACTCTCAGGGTCGTTGCTGAAAGTATTTTCTGTGGTAAAACATGAGTTACTTTCAGACCTGGTACTAGGGTCAAGTCCATCAAGAGATTCCCTTATGGCAGAAAAATGCCACTTCATGCAAAAAGAGAAGTGATTATGAGATTGCCACTGATTTAAACAAGTTTTGATTTTGGTCATGAACTGTAACTACAGACAGATAGTAGAGTATTAATTAAATCAAATAACCTACATCATACAGTACATAATACATGCCATTTTGTTCCTAAACTGGTATCACTAAAATCAATGAAAATCCTGTCACTCGTATGACAGAGGAGATGATTGCCAGATTAGGATTTATGTGCCTGACTCTAAAAATGCTACCTATCCAGAATGATATTATATTCTGTAACAAATGAATCATAAAATTCAAAGCAAAGGGATAGAGGGACTGCACAGAGGCTAAATAAGAATCAATAAAACAGTCATGTTATGCTCAGGGTGGGTTATAGAGTCAGTGCTTTACAGAATCATTCTCTGACAATCCAGTTTGTACTTGTCAGTCTTAATGTTAATTTCCTACAAATTGCTTTGCCCTTTGGCAAAGAAGAAAGTTCTCTATAAAGCTAATGTGTTGTTTTGATTTTTTTCAAAGAATTACTTATTTAAACTTTTTTAACAGCATCCCAATTCCTGAATTTGTGTTTTCACTTACCCAGTGATAAGGTGATCTAGTTTTGTTCTGATTTGCTTCACCTGTGTTTGACAACTTCCTCCAGATAATATTAGTTAGTACTTTTAAGTTATTGTTCATCTTTCCATACTTAGAGAAGAGGAAATAAAAGTGGCTAAGATTTGCATTCAGTAAAAATCTTAGAAAGGGGAAATCTCTTTGAGTTTTACAGAAGTTTCAGTGCAATTTGTCTAAAAAGTGATCTTCAACACCTATCACTGCAGTTTCTACTGACAACACATACTAATGATCAATTATATGTAATTTTCCCTGAACCAAGCTATTTGAAGTCTTTAATAATTCTAAATGTATTCCTTATAATTTTAACCACTCTGATCTCCACATAATTGGTTTAAGAGCCTCATTCTGATCAAGGACTTTGCACAAGTTGGTAATTCCATTTATTCAAGTACACAATGATACTTGATTGAAATGGCATTTTGAAGATACAAAACTAACATATTTTCTTTTTTTTTTTCCTCAATAATTTCACTTCTCTTCAAAGATTAAATCTATGCACCTTGAGAAATATTCTTTATTTTAAATGTACATACATTTCTTACAGAAAATGTAACTGTATTGTTACATGCTGACGTGTTTAACAATAGCATCTTTAAGATGTGACAGGGAATCTGTTACTGCAGCAGTGGTAATGAATAATACCTAAAAAAACAGGAACATGATTTTGAAATGAGAATTTAGAAACTCTGCCTCATAGCTCTTCACCATTTTCCAGTCAAGAAGCATTGTTGTTATTAACAAAAAAACTCTTTCTTCTTGGTTTCTAAACATGAGCTGTTTTGCAAATTTTTATTTTAAATATTTCAATATTAAGACTTACTAATTTAGAATAATAACTTTTTGTCTCCCCTCTGAGTAATGATGCATCCTACAGGGAGGTATTCCAGATTTTATTTAACCCAAGTTAGAATACTGATGTGAGTAATATGGTTCTTGCCTAAGGAAAAGGATGAAAAGAGAATAAAAGAGGGGCTATGTATTTTGCACATCTGTGTGTAATATGAAATTGTTATGTAACGTATGCATAAAGTTAAGTATTGGAGAAAAAAGTTTGTATGCATAGGTTACTGATGGAAGAGAAGGGACATGCTGAAAAATAATTAGGAAATGGAAGGAAATTTATGCCCTTTCCTGTCACAAAACATGAGTTACTTCCTGCAAATGAAGCATATGTTCAAAGACCATTAAGTATGGAGTTCATTTTTGAAACTATTTTAACTGCAAGGGGCTATGCTATTATATTTGAATAAACTTATGTTGAAGGGAATCCCAAGGGAAACCTAGGTATCCCACTGCCCACAGGCAAAAGATATTCCTTGTCACTACTGGCAGATGTCAATCCAAACCTACTTTTAGAATCACCATTGGTGGAGTCTGTCAATGGTAAACTCCACACAGATGTGTAGCAGGTTTTACTAAATCTAATTTTGGAAGAGGTTTCAATACCTGAAACAAGTTGATCTTACTGCAATTTAAGTTATAACTTATGGTTAATCCTATTCACCAAAAAACATGAAGAAAAATGACTCTTTTCCTCTGATCAGCAGTCTTTTGCCATATTGGAAACTATTTGTAACCCCACTCTGTATTTCATCCAAATGCTGTTTATCCATATTTTTTATCTTATTTTCTTATACCAAATTTTTGAATCTCTGATCCCTTTATTATCCCACTGAATTGGGCTAGAGGTTTTCCATTGTCAATGTCTAGAACACTAGAACACTGTTGAAAACAGAGGATTTACAGTCATGTTATGCTCAGGGTGGGTTATAGAGTCAGTGCTTTACAGAATCATTCTCTGACAATCCAGTTTGTACTTGTCAGTCTTAATGTTAATTTCCTACAAATTGCTTTGCCCTTTGGCAAAGAAGAAAGTTCTCTATAAAGCTAATGTGTTGTTTTGATTTTTTTCAAAGAATTACTTATTTAAACTTTTTTAACAGCATCCCAATTCCTGAATTTGTGTTTTCACTTACCCAGTGATAAGGTGATCTAGTTTTGTTCTGATTTGCTTCACCTGTGTTTGACAACTTCCTCCAGATAATATTAGTTAGTACTTTTAAGTTATTGTTCATCTTTCCATACTTAGAGAAGAGGAATAAAAGTGGCTAAGATTTGCATTCAGTAAAAATCCTTAGAAAGGGGAAATCTCTTTGAGTTTTACAGAAGTTTCAGTGCAATTTGTCTAAAAAGTGATCTTCAACACCTATCACTGCAGTTTCTACTGACAACACATACTAATGATCAATTATATGTAATTTTCCCTGAACCAAGCTATTTGAAGTCTTTAATAATTCTAAATGTATTCCTTATAATTTTAACCACTCTGATCTCCACATAATTGGTTTAAGAGCCTCATTCTGATCAAGGACTTTGCACAAGTTGGTAATTCCATTTATTCAAGTACACAATGATACTTGATTGAAATGGCATTTTGAAGATACAAAACTAACATATTTTCTTTTTCTTTTCCTCAATAATTTCACTTCTCTTCAAAGATTAAATCTATGCACCTTGAGAAATATTCTTTATTTTAAATGTACATACATTTCTTACAGAAAATGTAACTGTATTGTTACATGCTGACGTGTTTAACAATAGCATCTTTAAGATGTGACAGGGAATCTGTTACTGCAGCAGTGGTAAGAGAATAATACTAAAGGTAACAGGAACATGATTTTGAAATGAGAATTTAGAAACTCTGCCTCATAGCTCTTCACCATTTTCCAGTCAAGAAGCATTGTTGTTATTAACAAAAAAACTCTTTCTTCTTGGTTTCTAAACATGATCTGTTTTGCAAATTTTTGGTAACAAATATTTCAATATTAAGACTTACTAATTTAGAATAATAACTTTTCAGGTGTCTCCCCCTCTGAGTAGCTGATGCATCCTACAGGGAGGTAGCTGGTAATATACTTGAAAGTTAGAATACTGATGTGAGTAATATGGTTGTTGCAGAAGGAAAAGGATGAAAAGAGAATAAAAGAGGGAGTCTACTTTTAAATATGTATTTTGTGTACACATCTGTGTGTAATATGAAAGAGCATTGGAATTATGTAACGTATGCATAAAGTTATGTATTGGAGAAAAAGTTTGTATGCATAGGTTACTGATGGAAGAGAAGGGACATGCTGAAAAATAATTAGGAAATGGAAGGAAATTTATGCCCTGAACCTGTCACAAAAGTGCTTTACTTACTTCCTGCAAATGAAGCATATGTTCACTTAAGACCATTAAGTATGGAGTTCATTTTTTGAAACTATTTTAACTGCAAGGGCTATGCTATTATATTTGAATAAACTTATGTTGAAGGGAATCCCAAGGAAAACCTAGGTATCCCACTGCCCACAGGCAAAGCCAGATATTCCTTGTCACTACTGGCAGATGTCAATCCAAACCTACTTCTAGAATCACCATTGGTGGAGTCTGTCAATGGTAGAAACTCCACACTGATGTGTGTCAGCAGGTTTTACTAGACTAATTTTGGAAGAGGTTTCCAATACCTGAAACAAGTTGATCTTACTGCAATTTAAGCTTATAACTTATGGTTAATCCTATTCACCAAAAACATGAAGAACAAATGACTCTTTTCCTCTGATCAGCAGTCTTTCCCATATTGGAAACTATTTGTAACCCCACTCTGTATTTCATCCAAATTATATGTTTATTACCATATTTTTACCCTCTTCTTTTAATCTTATACCATTTTTTTGAGATCTCTGATCCCTTTATTATCCCACTGAATTGGGCTATGAGGTTTTTCCATTGTCAATGTCTAGAACACTAGAACACTGTTGAACAGAGCAGAGGATTTACTTCATTAATAAAAATTATTTTGGCTTGATTGTCTTTGGTGTCTTCTAGACATTTAGACATACTGTGATGAATTACCTGTCCCTGTATTTTCCAGAAATTGAAGGTGGAATGACAGGAGTTTCATTTTCTGACCCTTTTTCACCCAACTTTTTTGAAAGTCCCTTTTTTAAAGAAACCCTTTAATTTGCTTTGGTTTTTTACAGTCATCTGGTTCCTGCTTGCTCTCTACAGTTTCTCAAAAGCGATGGATAACAATTCTGAGACCCTTTCAAACAATTCTCTGAATATTCGGGGCAGAGTTCATAAGATGATTAGAACAATCTCATTTTTACAAAAATTGCAAAATAGATTTGTTCCAGACAAGGTCTTATCTAAGCCCTTTCTTTTTTGTGTCGTTGTTGTGATGACTGAGTTAACCAACTACATGCCATTAGTGACTGGTGCACAGGTTTTAAATTTCTTTTTCTTACATTTCTCTCCTTACCACATTCTTCCTCCACAATGGGACTCATCCTTTCCTTTAATATTCTTTATAGTAATACTATGTTTGCAATTATTTCTTATTAACCTTGATGTCTTTTGCTAGCTGCATCTCAACTTCTCCTTGACTTTTGCTACTTTTAGTCTTGAACTGCTTTGAAGTATTCATCTTTCATTCTTCTTTAACTTTCATCTTCTACTTCAGGCCACTGCAGACTTCAAGGTTTAGTGTATTTGTCTTCTATGGCTTTCCCCATTCTTCTGCTATTACTGCAATTCAATCCTTAATATTTTTCCTGGAGGCTAAATGCTCCAAGGTACTCATATTTCTCATTCTTCATGAATTTGCTTAGATTGCTGAACACTTGTGGATCTCTGCTAACACAAGTACTGTCAAAAAGGCAGAAACCACAAAGATCCAGAGAGCATGGTAGCTCAGATGGTCAGCATTAAGGACACATCCATCTGTTTTTATGGACAGCTTCCAGACACTTCAGAATAAGGCATTGTTATGTGGGCCTGTCCAAGATCAGAGGCAGGAGGCCATCTCAAGACAGGTCTAAGCAAAGTCTTCACAAGCTTACAACTGCAACAGGAGATGTGTCAATGGTGTGGCATCCCTGCCTGACACTGCATCTAATCTTTCTGATGTTCTATATAGCCCCAACACCCACAGCAGCTGCAACAGGAATTCACAAAGATAAATCCTGGAACTCAGACCTTCAAAAATAAGATACTTTCTTCTTCATCCAAATTTGTTAAACACAGAAAGATCTGGCTTTTTATATAATACAAAGTGAAGAACCTCCCCAGCCAAACTCAGGAACTCAGGTTTGATCAAGCCTATTCAAGAAAAATACCTTGTGTAGAGATAAAATCCTAATTTTTCACTTTGGCTACAGAATATATTAAGTTGTCATTGTCCAATTTAATTTTATGTCTCTAGAAAAGCATGCAATGAATTTTTCTATTTGCTGATGTTCAAAAATTCATAATTCTTTTCTTGTCCAGTGAACAATTTAAAGTGCATTTTAAAATTTACTACACAATAATAAGCAGTGCCTTGATGCCAAGAACAATCTTCTATATCTACGTATCAATTATTTTAGATGCAGTTTATTCATTATAAATTGGGAACTCTTCTCATCTGACTGTTCTCAGTAGATCATAAAACATCTGAAACTTTTCCTATCCTGGAGTTTTATCTGGCACACATCACAGCTTCCAGAAAAAGGCAAATGTCTCCTTGTGTCCTAGTCTCAGACACACCCTCTCAAATCAAACACTGTATGCAGCAGATTTTCTATAAACAAAACAGTCATAACATTATAAGATTGACAGAGCTTCTAAACCAATGCCTGTTAAGACCTACCTGTGTTATTTACAATCTCCTTGAGAAGATGTTTTCCTAGTTCAAGCATCTCCATTTTACGTGTTCCTTGTATGGAAGTACTTCGCTTCAAGAGCTGTGGCTGAATTTTCAGATCTGGCTTTATTTAAACACCAAATAATGTTGGGCATCAAGTTGACATTTGTGTGTTGGATGGTGATGTGTTTTAACCATCTCACACCATAAAATCTCAATAGAAGCAATTCAGAAGCTGGGTTGGACATAGGTACCCTTTGTGAGCTTTGACTTACCTAAATTTCTTTCTCACCTTTCTCACCATTGTCTATAATTAATTATTCTAGAAGTTTATGGAGTAGGTCAGGAGTTTTCTAATCATACCCCCTATACTTTATAGTTTCCAGAGTATGAGTGAAGAAGGTCTTCCACATGTTTTTATTTCTCAGGCAAAAATGAGAAATAAGGATAAGCAAAAGGATGTGATACTGGTCCTATTTTTACCCACTGAAATTTTCCTGTTTGCTCAAATATATTGGTTAGAAATATAGATGTACAATTGGAGTTATGCTCAACAAAAGATACTATGGGTGATAGTATGATATGAAAGGTATATTTGGTTTGGGTGCCCTTATTTCATGATGCATTTTCAGGCATAAAGTATGTTTTAAGAACAATATTGCAAATTCACTTGTATAACTTGCCTGGGCAAGTAATTCAAGTGCAGACAAAACTTGAAGATGAAATATGTAATGGAACTTTTAGCTCTTCATTCTTTGAGTAAGAATGAAAATAACATGAAAGAAAAAGCATATTACATAACAGAAAAGTTTTGGGTTCTTTACTATTTAGATCTTCAGCATCTTTTAAGAAATGTCTCTGCAGCACAGTTTGAGAAAACATTAATTATTCTAATCATTGCGGTTGATTAAACAGGTAGGGGACCCTTTTTGATTCTTCATTTACCACTTTTTCCTCCTTCCTGAGGGTTCTGCACAGCTGGAGATTTTCAGCCCCATTGTAGCCTCCTCATCTTAGTAAAGTTCTTTTGGCATGCTAATTAATCTCCTTCCCAATATTTACTCTCCCTGACCACACGCCATTGTCTGCTCTTACATCTTATTTTGAAGAGACAGGGTTCTTGAAATTCTTGAATGCTTCTCTCAACAATAGCTCTAGCCTATACATAATGAAGCAAGCAAGAAAATTATTTAATTATGAATTTCTAACATTGACACTGTTTTCATGGGGATTTTTTAACACATTACAAGACTTTGCTTTTCTTTGGGGTTTTTTGGGTTGTTTTGTTTTTTCTGCAAAACTGGGGTTAGTTTTTTTTTTTTTTTGTTTTGCCAGAACACTAATCAAAATTGGCAAGATTAACTCAAATACTGAAATGAATTTATTCTAATTTATCCAATACAGAAACATTCTGCTTCATATTAGTTCATATTTCGATTTTTTTGAATCTTATTTATTAAGAAACTAATGTTTACCTTTAAAATGTTTTATGCATGATGCAAAGCAATTGGATGCAACATATCTTGTTATTATATACTGGCCATATATTGGATATATACTGGTTATTGCATATCAAATATCCTATCAAGCTTTATCTTCTTAATAGAGCACATACATATTAGACACTTCTAATTATTAATTGCCACTGAGGCTGTTACAGAGGATTTAATAAAATCTAAATAATTCTAATAATGTCTAAAAATGTCCACAATAAGGAGTCATTCATGAAGAAAGCTATCCTTTATCAATATGTTTTACATGAGAAATAAAAGAAGGCTCATGTTTTTATTCATCAAAGATGGGTACCTACAAATTTGGCCTAATGTCACATGTCTGAAAGATATAAGTGTTTACAACTTAAAAAAGAGCCAAAGTCTTCACAAAAGCAAAAACTATGATCAAAATAGAACCATCTTGCCCCTTTCTTCTGTCAGTAACTGAGCAAAAGCCTTTCCCCACAAGTATCCTGTATTTTATAGTGATGACAGGTTTACTTGCAATGCTTTATTGACTAACTGTAGGCTGATTAATTAACCTATAGAACTAGCTAGAGACAGTCACATTACTTAGAGTTTGGTTGAACTAATCGTGCCATCTCCACCTAAAACATCTCTTTACTGTAGAATCATGGAATCATTTAGGATAGAAAAGATATTTAAGATCATCAAGTCCAACCATTAACCAGCACTGACAAGCCCATCCCAAACCACAGCTGGTACCAAATACTTCCAGGGATGGTGAACCAACCACTTCCCTGGGCAGCCTGTCCCAGCGCTTGACAACCCTTTCCATGAAGAATTTTTTCCTCATATCTAGTCTAAACCTCCCCTGGTGAAGCTTCAGCTGTTTCTTTTTGTCACCTGGAAGAAGTGAGCAACCCACACCTGGCTACACCCTCCTCCTTTCAGGCAGCTGTAGAGAGCAGTGAAGTCCACTCTGAGCCTCCTGTTCTCCAGGCTCAATAACCCCTGCTGCTCATCATAAGATTTGTGCCTGAGATCCTTTGCCATCTCCAATGCCCTTCTCTGGACCTGCTCCAGCATCCCAGTGTCCTTTCTGTGTGGGTGGCCCAGAAATGAACACAGCATTCTGGTGTGGCATCAGCAGCGCCATGTACAGGGGACAATCAGTGCCATGGTCCTGCTGATACAATGTGATGCCACTGTTTCTGATACAAGCCAGGATGTCCCTGGCCTTCTTGGCCACCTGAGCACGCTGCTGCCACCCCAGCACCCCAGGTCCTTTTCCAACAGGCAGCTTTCCAGCTGCTCTTCCCCAAGCCTGCAGGGCTGCATGGGGCCGTGGCTGAAGCGCAGGACCCAGTACCTGGCCTTGTTGAGCCTCAGACAATTGGCCTCAGCTCATTGATCCAGCCACTCCAGATCCCTCTGTAGAGCTTGCAACCCTTCAGCAGATTAACACTCCCACCCAACTTGATGCTGATCTGGAGGACTGCACATATTCAAAACAATTTTGCTATGAAAGTCAAGCTTTGCTTAGTTACTATGATAGATTCTGGAGCAGTGTAAGCATTACAGGAATCTGCATTACAACAGAAGAGGAATCTCAGTTTTACAGTTCAATCACAAACCACATCTATTCTTTGGCTCTGTTCCTAGACCTGCATAAGACACTTCAGAATTACATGGGTTAACTGGCTTATTTTTCTTCTGCAAAACCACATGTACAATTTTGCAGAAGTCCATTCCTAATAAAATACATAATTTGACAGGAGTACACATTTGTGCCCATTAAGTTAATTTGTTTTGGGCCTGTAGGCACTATCACACATGCTGTATGTCTTACCTTGTTACCAATTCAGTCAGAAGTGAGAGGAGGCTATGCAATTAAGTACAATTTCTTTACAAATAACCTCCATATAAAGTCTAGGTCTCTGAAATGACATTTCTTTTCTTATTATGAATGTGCTGTAATCATTAAACCTTCTGTATAATTTAAAAGTAAGCTAAATTGATCATAAATCTTGCAAAAAAATAGAATTTTTAGGATATAACTCAGAAGAGCCTCTGTACATTTCTACCCAATTTTAAAATATGAAAATATAAAATTTACTGCAGGAAAAACATCACAATGGCACAATTCTTCAGAGAAATTTCATTTATTAAAACCTCTGATACCTTTTCATCTTTCTGTAACTTCCTGTCTTTCAAAATCACTTCTTTCCAATTAATTTCTTTTCTGTGATTTTCAGAGTACAGATACACAGTTTCTCTTTTGCTTATTCCTTTTCATCTTTTTTCATCTCTCCCTTGTTCTCTCACTTTCTTCAGGTAACAGCTTTGGCTGTATATTATCTTAATAGTTATATACATGGTCTATTTCAGAAGTAGAGAATTGATGTGGAACAAGAAGACCACAACAAGCACCACTGCTCTGGAGAAATGTTGGCCTCCCAGATTACCAGGACTGATGAAGCTATTGGGAGTAGATTGACACTAATTTATAGATAATTGCAGTTTCCAGCCTAATCTCTCTGTATGGAACTGGACATTTTAAATTGGCAGCAGTGTTTCACAATTGGCAGCTTGTTTAATCAGGACATCTAAGAACTATATATTTTTCCATTTGATCATTCTTGTAATTATTTTGATTTTTTCATCACCTTTAATACATTAAAAATCAGGGGGAAATTTCTAAACAAACAAAACCCCCACAACCAAACAAAATAAGCATATAAAGTAAATAAAAATAAACAAACAAAATAAACCAAAAAGCACCAGAAAATAACCCAAGGAACACAGGAAAGGAACTCCAGTTCCATGGCACTCCAATTAACAAATAATCCAATTAAACAGTTAAAATGTGTTAGTGCAAAATAATTTCTTCTTCTAAGAAGCTAATTCTGCTTATTCTATGGGCATTTTCACATAGCAAAAATTAACACTTTATCCAACCAAATTGAAAAATTTTATTTTTTTCAAAATTGAGGTGACCTTCTAAAAAGTAGTTTCTGTCATCATTAATTGGTTGCAATCTGTAGTTTCTGTATTTCAAATACTAAGTTTATGCGTCCTGGACTCTGTGGGCCAGATATGTCTAAACCTCAAAGGAGACTGTAACAAGTTGTAGATGATGTAGTTTTGTCACAGAGCCTGGTCAAAGACCTGGAAATTTCTAACCATCTGCCTTCTTAGGTAGAGTGTAGGAGAGAATAGGAACATAGTGTTTAGACAATAAAGAAGTAATTTAGAGATACCAGTAGATGCAATTTGATATTCAATTAAAATTAATTTTTCAATTCAAGGCAATTAAAACACTGCAATTAAAGAAAAATATAATTTTTAAAGTTAGGATTCTACAAATAGTTTTAGGGTATTGTCATTTCATCTCAATTTGACATGGAAGAAAATGTGGAAGAAAAGAAATATTGTACACATTGTGAGGAGTCTGGAAAGCAATTTATAAATCTATTGGAGACTTGCATGCCCCTTTACTTAAAATGATTTTCCATTATGATGATTTGTTTCAAAGGGCACAAGATACCATGGGGAGAGTTACCATAATTCCAATCTCAAACCCAAATCCCTCTGAGATGGCAGTTTTTCTGCATCCATAGCAAACATTTTCTCCCTAGCATAGACACATAGTATGCTGTGCATACAGAGGAAAGTGGGGAGAAGACTTTTCTCAACCTCCTCCACTCCCCTTGACAAGTATAAGGGGCTTTAAAGGTCTGTAATTTACTCAGAATTGAATCCAACTAGGTTTAAATAGACTTGTTAGGTCACACGTTTAATGTTTCTACCGAAATTTTCTGCTCTTGAATAGGGATCACATGCTTTTCTACAGTTCATTCTGTTATGCTGTGGTGCCTTTCTGGACAGCAGAGAAGATGCTACAGATGGTAACTCACTGAACTACTCCCTCAGTTCAGCAGTTCCCCACCAGTAGACCTCAGGTCCTCCAGAGACTCCTGCAGAGCTCAACAGAAATGCAGAAATAGATTGACACAGCTGATGGAACTTCCTTCTTCCCTTCCTCTCACTTTGCATGTGGCTAGGCTGCCTACTAGACCATAAGTAGACCTTCAATTAATAGCTCTTCAAAGAATCATTGTTGGAATATTTTGTTAGCTTAAAACATTATGTGTCCAATAGTTTTCCAGTTTATTAGAATAAAATAATGGTATGTTAATACACAACATAGTATTATAATTTTGCATTAAGAAAAACGTTTTTTATATCTATGTCACCATAATAAATTATTATAATTTATACTTATATTAATATGTATCACACCAATCTTAACTATACCAACCCTGAAGATACAACAGCAAGTAATTCTGATCTCTCACTGCTATTGGTTTGGAGGTTATTTTGTTTGCTTTGGTTTTTTTTTTTAATTTATAGTTATCTTCTCCTTCATCTCATCAAGGTAAACACAAAGAATCCCAAATTTCCTTTTACAATGTGCAAGCAACATAATTTCTCTGTATTACAGATAATAACCTAGAGTGTTCCTCCCTTGCTCCAGGATTCATTTGAAGGACGCTGCCTGTGTTTCAGAGAAACCCATAATACCCAGCATAGTCTCTCTAAATATGAAACTGAAGTCATCACTCAGATTGTGAGAGAGAAACAAGGGTGGTTCTTTCGAGATTTTTTCACTCTTTTGTACAAGTGCAGTTCTGGATTCTATACAGAAATTTAATTTTCATGTATCACTCTGAATGATACACTCAACAGCAAAAGGGAGAGTCAAGAACATAGGAACTGAAATTTGCCAGCATCTTTGAGAATCCAAACCCCAAACTGTTAATAATTTTGAAGGAGGGGTTGCATTGCATTCATTATGGGATGCAAAGCAAGGCTAATTTAAAGAAAACAATGTCTGAGTTTTTCCAAAATCCTTCACAGCATTCAGCCTCATGTTTATCAGAACAACATCAAAGAATCACCTAATTCTAATAGCAGGGTTTCTCTCAGATTCAGAGTTACAGGGCAGGAACAGTTTTAGCCACATGATAGAAGACTATCTTTTAATCAAGGTGGAGGAATGTCACCATTCTTCATCACTCTGTAACTTTTTGTATTGGTGACCACATACTAGAGTCATAACGCTGGGGTTACTCAATCCTTTCTTTTTGAAAGAGACTCACAATAAAAATTACATTTTCACCTAAGGTACCCCTGGAAGAGGGGGAGAATCATGCACCAAGAGAAGATTAGAAGCCAGCAATGAATGAATGACATAGAGCTGTCTGATTTTTGACATCAACCTGTAACTACCTCAGTAGTATGAAAATTAGCTCCAAGACAGACCATAGTTCTGAGCCCAAAACAGAAGCTATGGGGATAGGTAATATTTTGAGACATGGCACAGACCTTTTTATACAGTGTCCTAAAACTCGTGCCTAGGACATCATCTTGATATCTTCTCTCAGAGATTGTTCTGATAATGCTGTACAGAATTAGAAACAACAGAAGCAAATTACATCTTCCATATTAAATGAATAGGCTGCACTGATCAATATACACCAAGTAGCATTATGAATACCAGAAATCTGTACTAATCACTAAAGATTTGAAATTGCATTTTGAACTTGATTATCCCTGATCTTAGGCCATGTACATGGATAATATAAAAAGACAGAGAGTTATAAAGCATGCAATGAATGCTTTTCTCTTAATAATAAACTGGGTATTTAAAATAGAACAGAACTGTCCTTTCCATAACTTGTTCAAAGCATTTTTACCAATCTGAAAAAGTGTGCATACATATTGATTAAAATTGATGAAAATGCCTGTTGTTCTAAACCCTTATTAGATTTTTGGAGGGAGGTATTTAAGAGGTTACAGTAACAGTAAACAAAACTGAAAGGTAAATGGTAAAATCTTTGGGGTTTTGATTTATAAAAGATTCATGTTTTATAGTGAGACTACTCCATTTTTAAATATTTTATTTTTAACTTTTTTAATGGCATGTGTTTCCCTTATCTTTTAATTTCTCCATTTCTCTGATCCCATTCAGATATGCTCACTAGCCAACTGCTTTATGCAGCTGGAATGAAGTTGTTTTGTCCTGAATACAACGCCAATGCACTCACAGGGAATGAAATACACATTTGGGTTAAAGGTCTGAAGAATGGTAGTGATAAACAATATATATACTCTGAACATTTGGAAAGCTTTTATCTCTTGTTCCTTTAAGTCAAGGAGTAGTAAATTATAAATTCCTTCAGAAGTATATGGATAATAAATAGGGAAGTATTAACTAATGTTAGGTTAATGGTTACAAAACGACAATGAAGATTAGGAATGTGACAGTCTTATGAGAGTATCTTTGAGTTTTAAGCAGGAATAAGATATTTAATAATGACCTTCATCAACTGAAATCAAGGAGAATACATTAAACATTCCAGTTCCTTCAGACACAGTCATTTCTAAATTAATTTTTAAATTGCATTTAGTCAAAGATTTAAGAATTCCAGGAACGTGACTAAAAGTTAGCTGCCAAAATATTCTCACCTTTTAAAATTTACTTCTAGAAACTTCTTCAAACAGACCCATGCTCATGCTAACATCTCGGCGGGATACCCCGGAATGTGAAATGTGTGCCTTTCCCGAAGTACTTGGGAGAGCATCGCCCCCCGGTGGCGGCGAGGATCCGCGTTAATTCCACTGAACCTCAGTCGGGATGGGCATGAAAGCTGAGCAATTACAACTCTGCTACTTGCTCGCCGTCCTAGCAATAATTCTTTCCATTCCTCGTTTTCAAAATATAATATTTATTTCCTTCATAAATATTTATTTAGAGAAACTGTATATTATTTGTGTTTCTGTTTCTCCCTTAGGCTGTAACTAGTTATACCTACAAAAATTCTTGATCCTGGACACCTTGCTTGCAGATACCAGAACCCATGCCTTTACAATTATCCTAAGCTCTTTTTTGGCACCCAGTGTGACTGCAGACATGTTTCAGCACTGCTGTTCTTTGCAAAGAAAAATGCAAGTGTGCCAGTAAGAGCCATGCAGCAGATTCTTGCTGTGACCAACATTTTAATGCCCATAGATGTCCACTGTGCAGATCTGTCCCTAGAATCAGCTGTGTTTCCTCTCAGCATGACCTCTTCCTGCTACAGCAGTGCAGCAAGCAGGCAAGCAGTGCTATCACCCTGCAGTAACGTGATGACAGACCCAAGTCCCATAGTCTTCCCTGCAAATAAATCTCTGCTTCCTTAGAAGACAGTAGAAGCTGGATTTAAAGCACTGTGACAGCAGCCTATCTTCTTAAGGTTCTTGGAAAGCATCTGCAATCGCTCCATGGACACCAAGGAAATGTAACCATCTTTCAAAGGGTAAGCCTGTCACAAATTAATAGATCTATGAAGGTGTGTGTAGTAAACCAGATTATATGGCAAGAGGAAGGCTGCTTCTTGTTAATGAAGAAAACATACAGGTCATATAATCAGATGCTATAATAATGTTGCTGGCAGTTTCATGGAAAATGACAGAACATTTTTAAATACTATTTCCTACAGATAATATTTAGTGGGAAATATTTAAGGAAAGCAAATTCAATGTTAATAATAAATGCACTTTCATACAATAAGAAAGTTTATGTACAGGTCATAATTTTGACATAGCAAAGGAGGCAAGATAAAAAGAAATGCTTCCTGGAGAAAGTAGCCCAGTCAGGAGATGTAATGAGAAGGGCAACAGGATAGTTTGTCATTTTCAGGCAGCAAAGACAAATTCTGCAAAGACACCCACAAAACCTCCACATCTGTGGAAATGTTTACACTTGAGCTGCCTAGGAAATATATTTCAAAGCAGCAAAGCCATCCACCCAAACTGAGACAACAGTCAGATCACTAGCTCTGTCACTTAAAAAACAAGGCTGAGTTCAAATATAGCAATAAGATTAAACAAAAAGCTCACAGTCAAATTTTTTAAAATATGAAATTTATATAAGACTACTATTCATAAGCTTTGACTTATTGTTAATGTGTCTGGGCAATGTTATTGTTTGTGTCTAATGATATACTGCATCAGAACTTTAATTTAAAATAGGCTTTTGCAAATTGTTTACTATGTGTGCTTGATCCAAATACAGCCAACAATTACAATGATCACCCATTTTTGACTCTGCTGGACCTGCATCACAATATATGAGGGATGCCTGGCATTCTAAGGCATTAAGTCACCCTCAGTCAAGCTCACTAAATGAAAGGCTTCTGTAACTTCTGTCTAGCTGTTGAAGGAGCAGCTTCCTGTCAGATTTATATTTATTCTTTCCACTTAACATTTTAATCTTTTTTCTTTATAACAATGTCATATTCCCCATTTGTGAAACAGCAGACAATGTCCCTAGTATTACTATCAGCCAGATCTCCCAGTGCTTCACTTGTACTCTCAAAAATACTTTGTACACACAAACAGCATTAGGGGTTGGCCTGTTGAATGTACCCATAAACACAGTTCTGATGTCTTGGGAGGTGTTAGCTCTTGTCTTCTGCGTTGTTTAGAAATACCTTTCCACAGGACTCAGAATCTCCATCTGTCACCGAACGGGTAACAGGGACAGACAAATGTGATACAGAGACTCCATCATCAGAAGGCATGAAAAGCACATTATTGTTAGAAATACACAGTTCTTATAGAAACAATGGTGGACCTAAGACCTGGTTGGTCTTTAGGATTCTTCTCTCACTCTATTAGTGAACTATGAATAGCACACTCTGGAGAATCATATCTATAAAGAACAGTTACAGAAAGAGAGATAATAATTGTTTTAATTCTTTCTCTGAGCTTTCTCACAGCTTCCCAGGAAAATCCTGGGACAGCTATGTCTCTCTCTGTTCAGTCTGTCTGTGATTACTGGCAGGTATGTTTACATCCACCTGCCCAACTATCATCCTGGTTGAAACCACTTGGGCACTGACACGTATCAGTACAGAGTTGCCTGTTTCCCCTCTATCCTGTAGTGCTTCCATCCTTAAAAAGAGTCTCATGAGGCAAGCTCCATCCTTGAATGACTTGCACATACACAGTTAATTATATTGTTAATACTTCCTAACGCTGCCAAACTGTTTCCCACAAATTTAGAAGCACCAGTTCACAGGGTGTAGAACAAGTTGCCAAGTGTCTGATGATAGAACCTGAAACAGTTGCAGGTTTTCATTACTTTCAAGTTTCTCATTCCCAAGATAATACATAGTGGTTTAGTGACTGAAATGCTGTAGAAACCACGCATCTTGTTTTAAAATGGAGGTGGGAACACTTTGAGCTACACAGGATCTACCTTTGAGAGAACAGAGAAGGCAAAGGGAAGTCATGGGGGACCATGGGAGGAAAGGCCTAGATATAGGATGAGATTTTAACAGGAAAAGGAACTATGACTCCTTGGATTAGAATGCCCTGAATTTTTCAGGTGCAGTGCTTCTACCTGACAGTAAACTAGGTGAAAGTATGGGAGGCACAGAAATCTCCTGACAGAATTTCTCTTGAGAAATTTCTTCCTTCATTTTTAACAAGGAGATAAATCAAATATAACATCTAGATCAGCACCTGCTGTTGTTATCTGTTTACTGGCAGAATTTCCCAGTACAAATGTGACTGTAATTGCAGGAGACTTTTTAGAACCTTTGGGAGCTTTTCAGATTCCTGTTTGTCTTTCCCTGGCTGAAGAGCATAGGTTTTAACAGAAGTAACAGCCAGTTTATAGATACTGTGTTCTGTTGTACTGTGCATGTAGTTGCTTTTTTGGTTTTTTGGTTTTTTTTTTTTAACTATGGACTTTTATCACAAAAGCATTTAGTATAACAAATTTTGGTTAAATGTAAAATGGCAGTCTAAAGCTCTTTCTTTCCTTTCTTCTTGTATTTGCACTTTACTTTGTCCTCCAGGCTGCCAGAAGGGTATGCAACTTTTGAAAGTGTATCTTAATGACAGAAAGCATCCACCTGTCCATCAGTTTCCTTACATTAAAGTAATACCTCTTCCAACTATTCAGTGACTTTATTATCAGGACACGCTTTTCCCAAGTGCCACTGGACAGTAACATGGTGCTAAAAGAGGCAACTTTTAGTGTCCCTCCTCCCTCACCCCATTCTTTTGCTCAAGAATAGCACTCTTCAGAATCTCTAAGATTTTAATAGGACATCTAAAAAGTTTGAATAGTCCTCACAGATGTTCCTTCAAAGCAGTCATAGAATGCAAAACACACTACAAGTGTGCCATTTATTTTTGCTGCATAAAATATTCTAAATTTTTCCTTTTAAGATGAGTATAACATTTTCAGAAACTCCATTAAATTGTTCATAAAATAGACTCTGATTCTAAAAATGCAATACTATTTTTAAGATACACATTTTTACCCCGTATGTTTTTTTTTCTTGCCAGTAAAAAACACCAAACAAGCCAAACGCAAGAGTTCAAATTGGCATTACTAAATTTAGCTTCTGGATATTCTGGATGCAGTATTAAGCACATAAATAACAAGCTCCATCCGCCCAGAACACAATCAGGAAACAGTGCATAGCAGACTCAGCTTACCTTCTAGAAAGGCACGTGTAATGCAATCAGGTTGAGTGGACCTAGGTTTTTCCACCCAGGCCCAGCAAAATGTTGGCCTCTTGTTGAACTTCTGTCCACAGCTATCGGTCTCAAACAACTTCTGGAGAGTGGAAAAAGTACATCAGCACCACTAAGCTGCTTTTTGCCTCCCAGATAAGCTGTGCTAAACATACTTCCCTCTGTTCCCTTAATCCCTTCAGTGTCTCACCTAATGCAGTCTTCATTGATTGGGCTTTACAAACACTCCTTGCAAATGAACATTAACGAAACTCTGAAGGGCATTATCGTTTGTGAACAATAAGACCTTCTCTCAGACAGTTTTCTTGAAGTAAAGGAGGTGAATTAGGGACTTTTGAAGAAATATTAAACCATGTTTGTGCCAAAGTACAAGATCATAAAAACTTTCCATTAATCAAGACTTATGGTTTAACTGAAGATTCCAAATTTGATCGAGCAGAACTGAAAAGCAGTAAACCTCCAAAAGTATTCACCCACCACAGGATTTTTTTAGCTTTCTTTCCATTAGCCCCTCAGTAAGGTCATTTTCAGCACCCAAAGACTTGGCCTCCAGGAGTTTCTTGTTCCTGACTGTCAACTATGGTATTATCAAGATTGTAAAAAAAGGGAAAAAAGATATCTTGCAATCTTAGAGGAAGTTACACTGTTTCATTTTTAAGGATTACTCATAATTTCATCTCTTGTCATTCACTTTACATCCTCTTTATCATTGGTTTGATTACTTTTTCTTTCCTCTAAAAAATTCTCATTTTAAGACGAATTCCAATTCCACCATCCAATTAAAGAGGAGTGGTCTCTCCTTTCATAGATAGCCTCATACATATTGTAGCTTGAGACAAAAAAATTATCTGCAAGGCAAGGACTTTGCAAGTCTTTTAAAAACTGTATGACAGAGATGGAAGAGGGCAAGTCTGAAAGCTGTTAGCAGAAATAAGACAATTGATTCTTTTACTTACTCTAACTGGAGAAATTAACTCTCAGCTGGTAAGACAGAGCTAAACAGCATTACCTCTACAATGACTATTATTTAAATGTAATGAAAATTTGCATTTTTTTCCTTACACCATTTGGAAATGGTTTAAACCTAGCACAAACATGGTTAACCAGTTCTATTTTCCAATTCAGTCAAGTTTCTTCCTTCACTGTCAGTATTTCATGTTTCAAAACTTATTATTATATCTATATTAACAATGCAAACTTATCCCATAGTCAGAGTCCAAAACAAATATAGATGTTTCAAATTTGTGGCTCAATCTGAAGTCAATAATATACTTACAAAATACGCATATTATTGAAAAGATGCTCAGGTTTTCCACGCATCATTGCTAAAATCCACGCTGCGTGCTTTTCCCTGTCAAAATATACTTTCAAAATACAATAATTTTCAGCATAAAAACAGTGGGATTTCACAATATAAAAATTATTTTCCAGATTTTTGATAATACCATAACACTACTTAATATTTTTAATCTAGTATTTGTATATCTGTTTCACAGAGAAGTTTATCACATCAAGTAGAACAAAAAAACCCACAATAAACAATTGAGAACTATGTAAACATTTCCTTATTCATAATTTGGTATATGGTAAAAGCTAGAAAATGTAATTATGTGGTTTTGCTCTCTCTCCAGCCTGTTGTATGTTAAAGACTTCACATGCACTGCTAGGTCACTCACACTCTTTGGGGTTTTCCTGTTGTTCCGTGTCTAGTGGGTTGTTACGTGAGTAGTTACTTTTAGATGCATAGCATCTGGAAAGCTTGAGTTCATCTCCATGGTAACAACCACATTTTCACTGGAAGCATCAGTTACTTTGAAGACTTTACACATGAACATAATTAAGATGGAGGTAGAAAACATAAAGTAATAAAACGAAAATAATTGTTTTATTGGAATGTAGGGTGATGCATCAAAGTGCTGTGGAATTAAAATACAATGGTATTTTGAAAGACAACTGGTAGGCAAGAGTAGAAGTAATTCAAATCTGAGTCCTAGTACTAAGACTATTTAATTTCTGTCTAAATAAGGTCATTATTACTAAATGAGGTTTTCATGGCAACAGTCTCTGATTATTTCTTCCAAAAAGACTAGTTCATTACACTATTTAGTATGGAAAAATGAATCAAGTATTTCTACAATTTGTGAGCATATTGATGGAAAATCGATGGAGAAACCGTCGTAACAGTATATTTTATTTGCTCATTTATTTACTTTCTTTAGAATCAAGGTTTCAAAAGTAAAAATCCCTTATAAAATACTTTAAAGACTGTATTAATCTCCAAATGTGCATGAGCCTGCTACAAGGGTCCTATATCTTGTAGAACATTCTATTGGTTTTTTCTTTAATACCATATTTTCAAATGAGGCACAGTATTTCACTTCCTTCTCTCTCCTTTTATTTGAAGTTTTACACAGGAAGGAGCTGATATTGGGCAACACAATGTCCCTTCCTGGAGAGACAGACCAAGTGAAGCTAAGTCCATTTCTGTATCCACTATGTACGCATTTTCTATTTAAGATAGGACTTTTCATTGTGATTCTAGTGGGCATCATTTGTAAACTGATTCACTGTCAGTTAAAGAAAGTTCTTACAAGGTACATCATTTGTTCAGCTGATTCTTTAAATCACATTCAATACTTTTATTTCGTATTCTGCTATTCAAGTCTTTCAGTTTTTCAGTAATTATAAAACAGGTTAGAGTTGCCAACAACCTCCTGCACTTCATATACTTTGTAAATCCTATAATTCTTAGAAGTATACTTGTGAAAAGCAAAATTTAATTTTCGATATGTCTTTTAGGCTATGGTTTGATAAAAACAGTTTAATGTTTAAAAATATTTTTTCCTTTAAAACATTGTAAAAAAAGGTACTAGTCCCTGAATGACAGTGTTTTCTACTGACTTCAATCATCCCTGGCTATGATCATGCATTCCTACAAAAGATACTATCTAGACTCAGCTTCAAAATGAAATATATATTTAGCATTAATTTCACCTGTACTTTTTCATATGACATGTCTTGTTGTACTCTATGTATCCATATACTTCACATGTACACATTAAAAAGCGACTTTTGAAAGCCCAAAAAATCCAAGTTACAAATTATTCTAGGAACTTGTATCAATTCAGAAGTGACAATGAAGGAAAAAGGCAGGACATAATTCAGATTTAAAACTTAGTTATTAAAATGAAAGAAACCCAATTAGAATGACAAAAACCCAGCCAACAGCACAAGACCCACTGAAAAGGCTCCAAGCATTCACAAGATCTACTCAAAGAATATGAGTACCTTGTCAGCCTTAAAATATGATTTGTTAGCATAAGTGAATCTGTAAAACAACACTGCAAGAGAATCACAAAGTAAGCAGAAAATCCATTATTCAGAATTCAAAAAGAAATCAACAAAAGTTTAATCAATGTTTTTTTCTTCAATACACTCCTTGAAAAGGTTTATTGCATGTTGAGTATTTGAAGTACCTCATGAAACATTCAGAATGAGCACAACGTCATAGGAAGAAGCCTTCCCTGCAGCTAAAACAAATCAGAGAGAGAAGTGAAAATATTTCTGGGTAAATGAACTCTTAAAATGAAAAATGGGACGGCTGAGTAGAGAAATAGCACCACTTAGGAAAGAATCAAAATAGCCTGAGAATGTTATTCAAAAAAGTTTCATTGTATTGTCTCATAGCAAGATTATACTGTCCCAGATTTTTTCTCCCAAGTTGTGGTGAATGTAGGTCAGATTTAAATTATGCTGCTTGTTGAACCTTTTGGTTTATTGTTATGCAGGTTGTGATGATATCCTATGGTCCAATCAATTCTAGCATTGCCCTGTGCTGTATTTCTTTTCACAGCTGAATGGCCATTAGCTCAATTCAAAATGGATTTTTCAGAGAAGAGGCTGTGCATGACAAACAACAAATACTGTTATCTGATGCACAACAGGAAAATTCATTTTGAGATAGTTCTTGGGATACCTGGTGAGTAGGTTACAGTCCCTGAAAGTCTGAAGGAGAAAGTATGTGGAATTTTTCACCAAGGCAAGCAAACATTATGTTTAGCTAAAGAGAACAAACTAGCAGAGAGATCAGTAAATCAGTCTGAATTGGCCCACTCAAGACACTGAGGCAGCCTAGATCCAAAGCAATTTACTGTCCTTCCAGGAACTAGAAGGTAGCTAGGGAAATAACTATGATTTGCAGTGTAAATACTCTCATCTTTCTTCATTCATAATAGAACTCAAGCTACCAATTTGATCCTAAAGATTTTGTTTAGTAAATAGATGTGGAATCATTTTCTGTACAGGGATGTTAATCACAAAGTTTGGAAATGCAATAACTGAAAAGAGATTTTGTGTAGCACTTTCCAATGTGGACATTTACTTATCTGCACCAGCTCTTTATAAGCCACAATATGCTGAATTTATGTTTCTTTTCCTTTTTACCAGGTTATTTTTCTTTGCTTTAGTTCCTTTCTTACAACAGAAACAATAAATGAAAGTCTATAGTGATTACTATTTAATAAGATTTTATATTTAATTTATTCCTTCTCTTTTTACTTCTTCTTCCTCTACTTGTGACTTCTTTTACTTCCTTTTCTGAAACAAAAAAGAAACTCTCCCAAGACTGTGAAAGACATTTGACTCCTGATTCTAGTTCCATACATTACTATACATCTAAGTGGAACTGAGTCAGTGAATCCACATGCCCTTTAAACTGATCTATTTGAAAGATTAATGACACCTCTTATTCGACCTCATTCTGGTACTACCTCTCCACTTTAAGTGTCTGAAATTAGCAAATCTCTCCTTTAACCCAAGATCTAACAGCATCTAACACACAGCACCAATGATGGTCAATCATAATTTACTCATATACAGTTAATATCCATTTTAAGCCATCTTTGTCTTAAAAATCCTCAAAGGAAGGCTACACTGAGGTGGGGGAGAAGGGGAGGGGAAGGTTACTTCAAGAAAGAAAAGAAAAATCTATATTTGAGACTGAAGTTAAACTTCTAAATAACTACTCATAAGCTCTAGCATAGCCAATTGAATAAACCTAAAAATTTAATGGATTTTATATTTTTAAAAGTTTTTAAGACACTGATATTTCTAAAATTAAATTCATATCAATTTTATCTGAAGTCTCTAAATTTGTTCTCTAACTTTAGCAGACATTTGTATAAAAATGAAATTATTCTGAACACCAGGAGCTGTTCTTGTGAAGTGATATTTCCCTGGTCTGGTGTCTGAACTGATTCCTTGGGGGCTGGGTTTCCACCTCTTCTTGCCATGGCAAAATTGACTTCTTCCCTTCTCTGCTGTTTCTGTGACTCACTGGTGTTAACTGAGCCTTTGCACAGAGGAGAGTGTGCCTAAGACACCAACAATCCTATTTAGTTTTCTAAGTGAATAATTTCTCACTATTGTGCATGTTAGGAGGAGATAAGGGACTCCTAGATAATATGGATACAAGATACAGAAGGTTTTACTGCTGTTAGATGCTTCTGGAGGTGGCAAGGGAATCCAAGAAAAGAGGAAGAGGTTTAAAGTTATCATTTATACCTGAATGATTCCTGAGTAAATGCCATAAATTCAATTAAAAGGTATCTTAAAGGGAAAAAAGTGTTTTACCCATTAGACTGTGTCATGATTTAGACAAATACCCAATTTGAAACCTGAAGCCTGTGACTTAACTAGCATCACTGATAATACAAAAGGAAATATTTTCCTTTATTCTATGAATTTAGAATAAACTGAAAAAAACAAGAAGGATGCATATAAAGCTACAGAAAATACCTGCTAGCTCACAGATGTTACAATGGTGTTGTTTCCTGGGGCACTGATCACCATCACCGTAATGTCAAAATTATAGTCCTGATTTATGAAACCTTTCTCTGAAATAAAAACATAAGAAGCTTGTGTGCAGCCAATAATAATTGGTAGCTTTTAAAATAAAAGAGCTTATCTATTCCCATCTAAATTATCAGGCTGGAGCATGGTGCTGGGGATGGTGTATGTACTCAGTGCTACAGGCACCAACTACTGCAGTGGTGCCATTTTAGAGATATATCCCATTTCCCATAAATACTAAACAACTATTGAAAAGGCAAGTTGTTAGAGCCGGGACAAAAACATGAACAGAAAGTTCACTCTGAAAATATAATTCTAAATTTTAATTTATGTCATTCTTACTATCATGCTGGGGAGAAAAGCTGAAAATTTCTACTTGATGGCAAAAGTTTTAAAGCAGCACAGTTTGATCACAGAAATACACTTTGCAGAGCAGAGCATACTTTACTGAATATTTTGAGAAGTTTTTGAGATATTAAATCAGACCAACAGATTATTTTAAAAGTGTCTTCCAAGTGGAAATCTTTCATAATTCTTCCTTGCATATGAGGAATTTTTTGGTTTGTATTTCCTTCAGCAATTCTGTTGTGCAGCAAAGGGATTGCAGATGGGGGAGAGAATGCCATGCAATTGCACTGGTTTTTGACTGTGTAAAGACAGATTATAACATAAACCTACAGGTTTTCTTAGAAAGGAAACTATGGCTTTGGTAGTCAATAGAAAGTGAAAAACCTAACATGTTCAAAGATGAGTTCAGAATGAGCAGGTAGCACATTCTTCTTCAAGTCCTTTGAAGATGTAACTGTTAATATAGATAAGGGAAACTAAGAAAAATAGCACTCTGAAGTAATCAGACAGCCTTTCACCACTTCCTTCTACATCAAAAGGAAAAATAGTTGAAGTAGAGAGTTACTGTGAATAATGTGTAAGATGAGCCTAAGTTACAAAACTGAATTTCTGGTAGCTCCACACTTGAACACTGAAATATTTCTATACTTACCCAAGCACCAAACAAACTCTTTTTTTTTTTTAAATATACATGTAAGTTAGGATCAAAACATGACATGAAGTTTTAAAACCAAAAAACGTTGTTTTCTTAAAAATAGCTGAGCTGGGAGACAATGACCTTGGTTCCCTGAGTCATGAAGAGAGGAGTATGTCATTAGATTATATTCCATTAGCAAATGGTCCATGAGAATGGAACAACCCACCATATTTGTCACCTGGACGTCAGCCTTGCTTGTCCTGGGTCAGAGCAGACCTAAGGGTTCTGCTTTGCTTTTAAAATATCATCAACATTCCACACAGCTCTGATATCAAAACTTTTCACAGCTCCACTCAGAAGATCCTGTTCAGAGCCAGTATCTGATATCACCAGCCACTTACCATCATAGCATGTTGGCATTGTAATGCTGTGCTCTGCTTCTGTCACTCTGCTGAGGTAGGTGGCTCATCCCAGCATTAAACACCTAGAAGGCACTGATGCATTTATTTAACTGAAATTGCATATCTTCTTCATCTGGGTTTATCTCATTTGGAAAGAATTTACCCCAGAAGTTGCCATAAAATTTGCTTTACCTTCCTTGGAGCTTTCCATCACTGAAAGGACATGTTCTGAACCACAGTCCTGAAAGATGAGCTTTTCCTCATTTCTTCAGGGATTTTTAAAGTTTATTTATTTGTCCAATTATTTTAAATTTTATTTTAAAGTTCTTTAATAATTTACCCAATTAATGTTTATTCTACCAAAATGATTTTTACATCTTTGGTTAATTTTTACATAGTTGGAAAGTGATTTGGTCTTTACTACATGAATGAATAACATAAATTAAGAGATTCTTCTCTTTTATCAAAGCTGATCAGTCAATCAAGGACAGGTGAAAGTCTTAATACTAGATTGGATTAGATTCAGTTCTGAATATTTAAATTGAACAAGGATATTTAGACTTCTGGTTTTATTCTAAACATCTTTAATTTAAAGACATCAAAGGTTACCCATGGGATGTGCAGGCTACAAAGTTTCTCTAGGTAACATCCACCATCTCCCCAAGGCTGAGGGGAAAATTGAGAGCAGAGCCCCATCTCCCTTCTCTGCCAGCACACACACATAGCTGATGGCTGACCTCACATGCACATGTCTCTCACACTTGCTTAAAATGCCCACCTTGCTTTTTTCCCACTTTCTTGGAAGGATCTTTATTTCATGGAGGGGAAACCATGGTGTATTTTTATTTGTCAAGCTAGGTAAAAAAACTCAATTTATTCTCAGACACAAAAGCAACCAGCTTCAAGTCTCCTTCCTCACTTCTCCAGGTTCCATATGCCAGTTATTCCTGTGCTGCACTTCTTTTACCTACTTCATTTCCCTGGGAAGAAGTTCATACTCCCATGTAGGAGTTTGTTATTCTCCAGAGAAAGATCCCTTTGCATTTACTCCAGTCCACCCATGAAAGAGGCTGAAAAACACTGTGTAACCCCTGTGGAGGTTATACAGTGGAAAGACCTACCATTTAATGGAACACACTATCCTAAAGCAACTTAGAGGTAATAGGAGGAAGGAGTACAAATGGATAGAAAACACATGAAGCTCTCCTTTATCTACTTCCAACAGGCATTAGAAATGGAAAAAAAGTCATTCTTTCACTTTTTATTGAATTTAAAATATGTGGGTCTAAATTAGATGCTCTTGCTCCCTGTTGCTTTATGTAACAGATAGAGAAATTTTAATGGACTTACTGATGTCCCAAATTAATTTAGTTTCCTAGTGATCCAGTTAAATGTATTTTCAAACTGTCGAGATAGCTTAAAAATCAATTTTGATACCTCCCTAAGCTCTAGCAGTTCCTATTTGCTCTCCCAAACCATCTGGGAAACAGGTGGAACAGCAAGCTTATTCTCATCTTGGTATGGAAAGAGAAATTTCTAATAACAATTCTTTCATTTGTGAATTTCTTTATATTCTGTAGCAGCTGGCTAGAAATAAGTGTCATTATTCAAAATACACAGGGCATAGTTCAGGGTGCAAATGATGCATCTAAAAATCACACACACACATTCCTCAACTTCCTTTCTCTCAAAGTGTTATTACACCCTTGGTGTTTACACCCAAAAGGACAGATCAACACTGCCAACGGTGTGATAACATCAGAGGCATCAATTGCAACTAATTCAGAAGTCATCAACAGAAGCAAAAATTATGAAAAAAATTAATAACCATGTGACAAAGTAAAAGTTAGTGGCATCTAAATACTGGATATAATGATAAAAAATAAATCACAGATCACTGTGGACATCTCTTTGAAAAATAAGGTCATAGCAATAAAGCTTAAGAGCCCAAAGCATGATAAAATGGCAAAAGCTTAATCTTTATACCCACTTTCTATACATTTTTGCTTGACGAATGAGGTTTCATTTTGGCTTTACATAAAACTACATTGTAATATAACTTCTGCAACAATGTGAAATTTATTGGTGATAAATAAGATTGCCTACATTTTACAGGAGATACTGTTCTCTAGGTATATGCTCCTCAAATTCAGTAATAAATACAGCTACATATAAATACAGAGGAAAATTAATAAAATATTTTCTCTTAGCTCACATATTTATAATCCTAAATCTGTAACTGACTTGTTTCATGCATCACCTTACTAATATAATGTGGGAACCCACAGTGAGAAAAATTACAGAGCTGTTGAGCTCTTCTGATGATTAGTACTTGTACAGAGCTCAAAACTTGTAGATTACATCTCCAGAGGTCTTGCTTCATGAGATTGCAGTATAAATAGCTGGTTTCTCCAGATTTGCTGGATTCTTTAGGGATATATTAGCATATCAACTCTAAGTCACTGTATACTGCTTGTGACCTTCTTTCTGAAGCAGGAATCTTTGCTCTTAGAAAAGTTCTCTTGAAATATAAACTATGGTGGTATGGTCATACCAGTTCTCAAATTCATTAATTTGTAGAACTGTTTTCATGTACAACTGTTCATATTTTTTATCTAGCAATAAAAATGAAAGTATAAAAAAAACTCATTCTGAATTTTCTGTGTTTTTTTAGTGTTGAACAAAACCAAGAATTTATAGCAGAGTATGGTGAGATTTAGCCTACAAGTCATTTTTTTTCTTTACACATTAGCAAATGAGTACAAAGAATCTCTTGCCCATGAACTGTTGATAATTTCCTACCAGGGCAAAGAAATCTTTATCAGCCTTGATAAAAAGTATATAATCATTATTCTGAACTGCATTTATAATCATCTTCATTTTAAACTTCCTGCTTTTCTTTGCCATGGCCCATTTTCATTAAAACCTCCTGTTGCTCTTCCTTTCCACATTTCCATTCCAGAACTCCATTTCTAGGCAGGGAACATCACAATCATAAAAACTTCAAGGGACTGTTGAATTGATAAGTTTCCCCTTTGCAGGACAAATGGACAAATCAATATGTATAAAGAAAAGTAGGCAGAGTCTCAGTTCCAACCTACATGGGCTACCCCTATTACTCATTGACCAAATTCAAGCAAATCATTCCAGGGCAAAACAACATATCCACTTTCTTTGTACTTCTGAGAGGAACACTATGATAAAGAACTTACTGACTCTTCTCCTGTATTTAATTTGGATTGAGCAATGGGATTATTGCTCTGCAGAACACTTATAGAAAACAAACCAAACCAAACACATATGCATGAGTCCAAATTGAATAAAAATCCTCATCCTGGCTATTCTTGCAAAGTGGATACATACTTGAGTAATGAATGTACTTTTACCCATTCTTTCCAAAGCTTTTAGACACATCTCAAGGGAACCAGCCATTCCCTATTGCTAACCAAGATGCCTCCAGTAAACAGGGATACCAAAAGTTATCCAAATACCACCAGAAGATGACAGATGGCAAAGACGTTCACTGGGAGGAGCTGGCCTGCAAATCAAGGCTCACAGCTAAACCAGTATGCCTGACACTTGCTGGAACTCTAGTTAGGCTTTCTGTAGGGTAACCAAGCACATGAGCTCTCTGCTCTTCCCTCCAGCCAGGCCCACATATCTAAAATCTGTCTCTAAAGATCTACCTTCATCTTGGTTATGAGGTTCTCCAAGCAACATAGTAAGAACACATCTTGGGTGGTATGAAAACATAAAAACACGAAAATGAGAAAATCTTTTGTTAGTGACTTTTTGATTGATTAGCTGGGTTTTACTGGTTGATTGGTTTTGTTGAGTTTGTAATCTGGGTTTTTTGTTCTTCACTTTTAGAGCAATGGGCTGATGCTGTTAAAAAGTAATTTGATTGTTGGTAATGCAAAGCAGAAATTAAAATTACAGTGGATTTTAGAAAAAAGATCTGGCCCAGATTCAAGTTTCACTTATATGGCTATCAACATGGAATAAATCTGATGTAATAAATTACCCCAGCTACACTAATGACAGAACTAGATCTCACACTTCACAGCTGAAATGTTACTATATATGCTGCATTATACTTGCTCCCAGCAGCAATGCCAAAAATTTACAATGCCAAATTTTAAGAGAACTCTTAAAATTTGTAATTAAATAAAATGAAGTATATTATTCAACTATTAAATACAATTACTTTTTTCCAACTTCCCATACGGTGTTTTTATTGTTGTACTCTCAGGTATGTTTCTGTTGGCAGGAAACACCAACACATCTGAAAAGCTTTGCACTAAATTGCCTTTCTATGCCATTCTGCATGCTTGGCCTGAACAGAATAATGTTTTCCCCCTTAACTTCTCTAAACCACATGGAAAGAAAGAAATTATAAAACATGATTTCCCATATGAATTATCACATTTCTTGTGATTAAATTTCAGGCAGTTATAATGTTATCTGTTTCTTTTGACAAGTACAATTATTGTTGGCATGTGCACCCAAATTGTATTTCACTTTCTGAAAAAAAAGCTCATTACAACCAGGAAAGTCTCTAGTAAAAGGAAGGCATAGGAAAAAGTATTTTATAAATATTGACTTACCCTTAGTACCTGTCAGCAAAAACTGCAAATGGTCACAAATCACAGCTGTAAAGGAAATACAATAAAACCCAGGAACAGATAGTATTATAGACTAGCAACAGTAAAGTGATTTCCAGATTCCCATTTGTTCAAACTGAAAACAGCCTTAAAAAAAGCAAAGATGCTCTAGATGGATGTTTTGCTTCATAATTAATATCCCATATATTTATTTATTCTGTATCATTATAGGCAAGACTAATTTATCAATGTTGGTTTTTAATTTCTGATCTGAACCCTTTTGCTGTTGCTCATTGTCAAGAAGCAAAAAGCTTTACAGGGGTGACACTGAGCAGTTAGTTAGTGGATCATTCCCTCTTGGAGAAATGGTCTTCTCCAAGACCTTCAGAGAACCTCCACACCAAATATCATGTTTTCTGATGCCTTAAAAATTAACTTATTGTTCCAGCAATAAGAATTGGAACATGGAATAACATTTCTGAGGCTACTGGAGAAACAGTTCTTTCTAAAAGCAAAATTTAAGTTTATTTATAATGATAGCACCCCTATGGTCACTACAAAGGAGAGTTTGGGGAGAGAGAGGGGTGTGGTGCAGGGAGAGAGGGTGAGTACGCATTCACTGCTGCATTCCCTTCCCACACAGTAAATTAATTCCTTGAAAGTTTACTGTGATCACTGTGTGTCATTATCTGCAGTGGCTTAGTAGAGTTCACATCAATTTCCCCCGGTCTCAGCTCCAAGCCTGCAACCAGGACAGCTAGGAATGTCTCCTGACTCCCCAGCTGAAACATGAGCTCAGCCGAGATCTGTTGAAGTTTAGCACTTCACTAGGATCAGACCTCTTCAGTCCCCATTGAGCCTCCACTTCAAACATTTTGCATTCATGTAGCTGATCAGCCAAAGCAAGCTAGAGGAAGATACATCCTGCACAATGGATTTTCCAAGTGTATATACCAGCAATTTCTGTACAAATCCCTGAATTAATTTATGATTCCAGTCTCAAGCTGGCTCATTCTTTTGTTTCTGTTATGAGGGTCTCTTTTTTTTTTTTAAACCCCTCACAGATACAGAATTAAGTGGCTCATAGACATGTCATGCAGAAAAAGAATTCAAAATACCACTTTATTCTTTTGCCTTCTGCCTTCCAGTCTTTTTTTTTCTCCTCCTGAATGCAGAAGCCAACTTCATATACAATGCTGACACAAAACAACTTTAAGTTTCTTTTCCCAGAAATAGCTTGTTTTTAGAGGACAGGAAAAGAAATTATTCAACTTTATATTTGTTTTATTTATAGCAGTTCCAAGCTTTTACTGACATTATCATTGCAGAAGCATAGCTCTTTAAAACAGACTTTACAGATTTTAGTTAGTGAAGTCATCTGGGCTTTAACTACAGGTATAAGCCTTGATATTCAAGTGTTACACAGATAGCAAGGGCTGCTTCATAAACCTACATGAAGACATTTAGAAAACACTGATTATTTAAAAAAAAAAAGGCAAAAACCCCACACATGCCCTTTTTTCCACACATCCTACTCATTCTAATATATCAAAGGTTGACTGAAGAACAAACCTATGGAACAAAAAATACAAGAATGCACATTTTATCAAATATATAGAGAAAAGCAGGGCAGGAAGCAGGTCAGTTGTAAAGGTAAAGAATGATAGATGGAAAAAAATATAGGGAAGTTTGCCTGTTCATTTTGCCTGTTAGATGAATGATATATCCTGCAGAATTCTGTAGAAATGTTTCATGAGACCTGTGAAAAATGCAGGGGTATAGTTTGGGGGAAGAACTGCACATGTGGAACTTGGGAGACATTTCTAGGAATATTTACAAGAAGCCTCAATCTCACCCTTAGATAAATCAGAAGGATTTCTGCCACTTTAAAAGGGAGTGAGATTGAGCCTTTTGGTGTCCTGACAAGGCAGTGTGGAAAAAGGCCGTCCATAAACTCATACATCAAATGGGAAAAAGTGAAGCCAGTGAATTTAATATTAGAGAATACTTCAATAAAGTACTTTTACTCAATATAAGCATCCAAGAATGAAAGCACTACCAAAAAAAAAGTTATTTTTTTAATATAAGTATCTTTTTAAAATGTAAAATAGTCTAAGAAAATAGTATCAAAATTTGCAAGGAGAATAAGAATAGGAGATAACTGAAATTCACCTAAGGTGAAATCAAAAGAAAATAGGACAACAAAGACCAATTTTATCAAGTACAATTGAATAATCAAGAACAATAAAAGTAATGAGAATAGTTTTAAATATGGAATACTCTGAAAATTTGAAAGGAATTTAAAATTCCTAGGTGAATCAGAAGCAGACTGGAGAATGAGAAAGAGGTTGTTTCTCCATTATGGGAGTGAGAAAAGAGAGATATTTGCACACACAGAGCCATCTCCCTGCAGGAAGATCTCTGATTATAGTACACACACCTAGCTCTTCAAAAGTCAGAAAATTAACTGGAGGTGGCCATCCCACCTTTAAGCAGGAATTCTATTGTGAGTCTAGCTTAAGTGTTCTTGTAACTACTTTTACAGTCTTAGACTATGTCTTTGTTCCATATAAAACACAGTTCTGTCTCTTGCTGTGCTTATTTGTCAGCATTAAAATATATTCTTTTAAAATTTGAGATAGATAATCTCCCTGCTTGTGCAGCTTGTGTTGGACCACATGCCACAGGAAGCCTGATTCATGTCACAAACTCACTATTTGGTCCATTCTACAGCTGAAAAAAATTACAGTAGAAGATTCCATGTAGAAATATTTGTTCAGCTTAACGACAAAAGTTTTTCTCTTTTTATTTTTCCCATTATGTTGAAAATGCAAACATTAAAGCAGTAATTCTTCCACTTTATACTCCCTTATGTACCTCTACTCCCCCAGAAATAAAATCTCCTTGGTTTCCTGAAATGTAAGGCCGGACCTGTGTGTCATATTATTGTACTAACTTATTTCAAAATTGCTTATTCCTCTTTCTTTGGCACTCAATCCAAAATAAACGAGTGATTTTATATTGCTCCTGAATGTTGATGTAGGTTGTAATAGCAGCAAGTAGCAATACATTTTGGCAGTTCTATGGAAATCCTCCAAAGGTTGCGTTTAATATTTCCTGGGTATTTATTTAGGCAAAATAACTAAATATCAGCCATGTGTTTCCATTTATTAACAGTCCCTCAAAAGCAGAGGCAATTAATGTCTTCACTTAGTGACTTCTCCAATTTGCTTTTAAAAATGTTTGGTTTGGGGATTTTTTCTTCATTTCTGTCTATTGCTGTATTTATTCTAGCAAGGGCATAGTTTAAAGAGAGGAGATGGAAGACTTGCATTTTTCAAAATTCTCTGTTTAGTCCATTGTCTCAAGCAGAGCCTTTAAGACTTTCACTGCCATCAGAAATGATATTTAATCCTAGGTAGGATGGTGCATCATGCCAGTTTTCCAAAACAGCTTTTATGCCATAATTTCTTAAATTCTTTTAGATATCTGAAGATTTATGGAGTTCTCTCCATATGAAGACAAAGATCTTGAGCTTGCTTTCACTTTCTTACCTAAGCCAGAAAAATAGGAGGGATGGGATGGGCCAAAGATGTTTACAAGAAGCTGTTTTGCTTGTCAGATTTGCTTTATGAGTGTGCAGAGGTTCATGCTTCCTAAATGTTGAAAATTTTCACTATGAAATCAGAAGATTTGCACAACAATAGATCCTGTTCAGAAATAGCAAGACCAGTGATAAGTGCCTCCTTGCACATCCTCCCTATCACACAGCTCAAAGTTCAGAAGGGAAATAATTACTAGAAAATTAAACTTCACTTAAGGAATGGGGTGTTCTTAAGCTTCAGCGCAGCACAGAATGAGGTATAAAAGATGAGTGTGGTTAACATACTAACTGAAAGCCTTTGTGCTTTTCCTTTGTTTTTCTTAGCTAGAAATTTTAGATTTCTTAATGGCAAACAATTCTTGTTAATTCACAAATAACTCTATACATAAAAACCTGAAATCATTAATAGTTTCATCTAACAGGATATCTCTGATACTATAGCAGAAAAATAAGATCACACCTGGTGAACCTGTCATTGCTCAGAAAGAAACAAAAAAGAATTCCTTGTAACAATATGTCACTATTTTCATGAAAAATATAATAATCATCTTGAAAAGAATAGTTGCTAAGGATAGAGAAAAACTGACCTTGCTGGAATTCAATCCTGAGTTTGTTATCAAATTACTTGTGCCAGAATGCAGGAAAGTTCTTTGCATTACATGCCTGAGGCAAATGAAGAGAACACTATCCATCCCAGGTACCCAGGACAAGTTCTGCAGGGGTTGGAGCTATGCATGACATTAACTATTCCATCAAGATTTAGTATCTGTTATTAATAAAAAATATTAATTCACCATAGAATTCTATTGCTTTCTGTACTATAAAAGTTAGCTATTGTCCTGTCTTGGTTAGATGACCAGCCAGCCCTAAAGATAAAAGTACTAAAAATGCAAATGGAGAATTGGGAGACTGAGATAAAGGAATGGCAGATTTATTAAGCAATTACTATATATTTTCTGCCTTTAGATGAAGAAAGAGGATTGATGGACTGCTGCACACCATATTGAATGGCATAATACAGTTAGCAATTGTAGTGCACAGATAGCAATGGAAATGGGTCAGAAAAGATTAGTCATGTATTAAAATAGACAAAGTACTCTGTCTAGCGATACATCGCTAAGAGACTGGAAGGAAATGAAGATGGAAATGAAGAAAGTTTTTTTGCAACACTAATCAAAAGCCTGAAGAATATTAGAACATTACAGCTAGTCAGAAAATAGCCACAGAAGAGACTCTGGTGGCTTTACTCTGAAACAAAACTATCATGACACCTTCTTAATTCACAGCCAGGAAAAAGAAAAACTTTCTGGAGAATGAGTCTTCTAGCACTACCTGAAATACCACAATAGATGTGCATTTGCAGTCTCCCTGACAGCAGAGTGAAAAACCAGAATTCTCCTGTGCTGTCATGACATAAACTAACTTACCCTGGTACTCCAGAAGGTTTTGGTGCATCCACTGATCTGTAGACTATGGCAACAAAACTTCTGACTTCTGGAAGTCCAGTGACTGCAGAGCAGATACCTGCAAACCAAAGTCTGGCTTGAAGAAAGAGTGGAGGGAGAAAAATTCAGTTGCCTTGAACCTTCAGTTTTGATTTCTCCATATTACTTTGGCAGAGACATAAATGGAGGTTTGAGGCATTTAATAGTGCATGCTCACATCCCATATGTTAAGATTCTCTTTGTATAAAACATAATGCCACCCTCCTGTAAATGACAGAAAATACAGTTTTAAGAAAGTGTTTTTAGAAGAAACACTTGCAGGACATACTTGCAGCACAAAAATAGGTTCAGCTTATTTATAAAGTAGCTGAGCACTACTGAAAGGAGGATGGACAGAGTTATAGACATATTAACATCATATTTAGTATAAAGAATATATTCCACATTGAATGAAAAACATGCTCTGACAGAGACCAAACATGAATTTGAGAGATAAATGTCATAAGTGACTTGTGGGAAATTTTTTAAGATCTTACCATTGCAGCAGACATGTGGAAATACTGCATATTTTATTTTTTCAGAAGCATCTGATAAAAGCCTACCCTGAATATCACCTAACAAAAAATAAGGCAAGAAGGAGGCATAACAAAAGATCCCAGCACTGCCTTGTGGGGTAAGAGCAGTGCTGAAGCAAACCGAAGCTGGTGACTGGTTTGCTGGCCAGGCCACACATCTTCATGAGGAAGCAAAGGAGGTGTTCTGTTCATCTCCTGAACTCCTCTGGGGGGGAATGCCAGGCACTTCATATGTGAAGTTAGGGACTTCTGCAACAGAGAGAGTATCGGTTTTGCTCCCAGACAGGGAGGTGAAGCTGACGCAAATTAAGGGGAAAGGAGATGCAAGATACCCCACGAGTAAGAATGAGAGAATTTACTTCCCCTCTGATGTTAAGCAGTAAGTGAGCTGTGATTCAGTCCTCATCTGATCCCTGCTGTTTGCCAGGACTGCACACTGTCCTCCTAGTGTCTGATGAGTTGTCAGAGTCACGAACAGAGCTGCACCAGAATTGCCAAAGGTCAGTTTATAGGATCAAATAAATGTATTGGAATGAAAACAAAACCAAACAAAGAATAAAAAATTAACCCAACCACCAAACACAAAACCAAAACACATCTTGCTGCTTGTGCCATAATTATTTTAAAAGTATGGTACTTTAATTAAAATTATTGCCAAAGTAGGGAAATTGGTATTTTAAAATGTGTTGGAAAAGTCTGCCATTTTGCATCCATTTATAGAAATTAATTTGTTATAGCTTGTTAGGAAGTGGGGGCAATTGCTTGACAAGAGACAGGATCACATAAGATGCATACAGAGAGAAAAAAAAAAAACATGGGCTAGATGGCATTACTATAGTAAGCAACAGAGTAAATACATTTTTGTAAGAAGAAGAAGAAGATAAGAATATGGAATAAATCAGGCGAGTGGTATCAGAATTCCCTAGGGAGTGCTTTTTCCTAAAAACCCCACTGAATAAAGTTAAGCTTTTCAAACCAAGTACCTTGAACAAATGCATGGAAGTAAAATCTTCCTTATTTTGCACTAGTTTTCCCCACATGGCTTTAAATAAACAGGTGGACCTGTTTTCTACCAGATATAACATTGTTTTGGGGATTTAGAATGTGTACAGTGAATAAACACAAGGGCTGTCTAGAGGCAGAAGCTGCTCCTGCGAACAAGGGCACAAAGAGCACAGTGCCAAGCTGGAGGCTACTGCTGCCTCTAACAGGATTTATGTCCACAGCACAGCGCTGTGCTGGCTCCACTGAGGCTAACCAAAGCAGACAAAGTGGGAGTGCCATGCTAACGCAGATCTGCCTGTAAGCAAAGAGATATAACTGTGCAGCAACACACTAATGTGAACTGTGATAGAATCACAGAATCATAGGACTGTTTAGGTTGAAAATACCTCTAAGATCAACAAGTCCAGCCATTAACCCAGAACTCCCAAGGCCACACAAAAACATGCCCCGAAGTGCCATATCTGCTGCATATCTCTTAAATACCTCCAGGCATGGTGACTTCACCACTTGGCCTGTTCCAATGCTTTCAGTGAAGAATATTTCCTAATATCCAATCTAAACCTCCTTTACTCTTCTCCTCTCACTTGTTAGCTGTGAGAAGAGACCAACTCCTCTACAATATCCCTCCTTTCAGACAGCTGCATAAAGCGACAAAATCTCCCCCAAATTTCCTTTTTTCTAGGCTAAACAACCCCAGCTGTCTCAGCTGCTCCTCAGAAGACTTCACCAGCTCCAGACCCTTCACCAGCTCCATTGCCCTTCTCTGGACAGGCTCCAGCACCTCAATGTGTTTCCTGTAGTGAGGGTCCCAGAACTGGACACAGGATTTGAGGTGTGGCCCCACCAGTGCTGAGTTCAGGGGCACAGTCACTGCCCTGGTCCTGCTGGCCACACTATTGCTGATTCAAGCTGACATCACGCTCTCACAGTCATTGATATTAAGCTTCACAGCTGGATACCAACATATTTTCTACTTATATACACGCATCTTGAGCCTCTGGAGTTTGAGTCACTGAATAGTTAAGTTACAACTGTGTCTAAAGTTGATCAGATTTGTGCTTTCAAAGAATGAAGTTTGCAATGCAAGCTCTTCCAAAGAAGAAAGCCAGAATCTGTTCCAATACTGATGCTACTTGATGTCCCAGATCTTCTATCTGGGAAATGGAACTAATGGAATAATATCTGTTTTCTCAGTATCATGAAAATTAGTTTATGCATTTGGATAGGATAGTGAAGATTTACAGAAAAGCATATGGGTAATATAATTTTGTATCACTCAGAAGGTTAGAATAACAAACTAGATAAACTTGAGTTCTGTATGCTGCTCAGTAAGGTTAAAAGGTTAACTGATGGTTTCCTACCTTTTAATTGCAAAGGACATTCTGCACATTGAATAAGTCTAGGGACCTAGAGAGGCTAAGGGAGCAGTATGTGACCACATTAAGGTCGTTTCCACTCGTATGCTTAAAATGACAATGGTTGAAATGATCCTGGCAGTAACAATTTTGAAGTATTTGACTTTGCAATTCTAGAAATAATGTTAAATTCTTTAAAAACTTCAAGTTAGGCCATAACTACTGCAGAGAAGTCAGTCTGCCTCCTAATATATTTTTATGATGCTCTTCTCCTCATCCTCTACCCTTGCATTTTCCCAAGCAGCAGAGATTTCCCCTTGAATCCAAAATATGTAAATAAACCAAATGCAACACTATTACCTTCCAGACATAGAAAGGCCTAAAAAAATGTGTCACAGAGCCAGTGGAGTAGCAGATCTATGGCTGACAGGAAAGAAAAATGACGCTTATATCAGGATAAAATAGATGTCCAGATGATCTTTTTTCAGGGTCTCTTTTTTTCCCTTGTCCCCATCCATTCTCAATGCAAAAATAAATAAATCTATGACTGTTCATGGTGATAATATATCCTAAATACTCTGCTCTTTGTCCCTCACACCACTGCTATTGGCCCCCACTTGTAATCAAAATCATGAAGAAAAAAGCTCTGCTGTTATGTCAGACCTGGCTTCCACATGGACAAGCCAGCCCTCAGATAGTTTTACCACAATTGCCTGGAAATGCAGTCATGTTAGTACAAGCAGAATTTGTATCTTCTTAGCAGCACGTTAAAAAGAAAAATCAATTGCTATTGAACTTCAAGTCCAATAGGTTCTTATTGTAACAGGTAACAACACAACTACACATGACAATGAGTTTATGGCTATCACTCAATTACAGTGGCAAGCTACCCTTACCCACCAACAGACACCACTACTTTTACAATCAGTTTAACCACAAGAAAATGATAATCTCATCACCCATCAGCATCAATTGAGCATTGTGTCAGTTTGAAGAAATAATTAGCTCTTGCACTGGAATTCCCCAGGTAGAGTATATTAGCACACACATTCACAGTTTTCATTTGAACATAAGCCATGTAAAACAACAAACATATGGGTGCAGAAGTACAGTGCACAAAATCCAGAAATAATTGAGCAGCTTCATGTACTCAGATCTTTTCATTACCTTCCTGTCAGCCTATCACAGAAAACGCACATTTTATGCTCATTATTTCACAGGAAGTTTACCAAAGAGAAAAACAAAATCATTATTTTTATTTTGTTTTGCAGGGAAAATGTCTGTATTCCATATTAAACATTATTTCAGGGTATGAAATCTTTGTTGCTTTGTGTGTGCACACTGAAAGAACACAGACAAAGCTGCAAGTTAGGCTCCTAAGCATGGCTGCAAGTACACATGGAAGTGATCTTTTAATGTTGCAGGATGTTGATGGTCCTTCTAGTTCTCTATTTAAAAGCTCAGAATGATGCTTTAGCAAATAAAGAGTTTCTCAGAACCCCAATATACTGGTTTGAGTCCTTACATGTAGGATTTTGATGTCCTGTTAGAGAGCCTCTATTTATCCCTAAATACTTTATATCTCACCATAATGTTAAAGAGATGAGGCATTTAAGACTACCCAAAAATCTAAGTCCAGGATCAAGTCCATAGAGCAGTAAAATTGAGGCAAATAAATGATTTTTCAGGTTTTTGATGTTTTGTTTGTTTGGTTTGGTTTTTTTTTTTCTGTAGGAATAGTTCTATATTGTGAACTGACAGCAAAATTAAGCATTGCCATGCCTAGCCAGTGTTTCAGGCCTAGCTATAGGGCACCCCCAGAGCAGAACTGCCTGAAAAGTCCTCCAAAGGGCTAAAGCATCTCTTGCCCTCATTTCTAGATCTCTGAAAGGCTTAGGTAAGAGTCAGATAGTCAGACTGGGGCAACTGCATGGCTGCATCCAGCAAGAGGCTATGCAAATGCCAGATCAGATAAGCAGGAGATACTGAGTTTTAGGGGAAGATGACTGCTAAATGGGACTTTTTAGCAGAAGTATGGGCTTGAAGTCTCTCTAAATTCTGTTTTAATGTACAATGTCTTTCTGTATGACTCAGTAAGACTTGTAGACGCCTGTGCATTATTGAAAGTCAATGAGAAGGAAGTCCTGAGTCATCAAAGTACTTTTTTCTTTATTGTTATTTCCACTACACAGTGTGATGTAATTATTTAAGCCAAATACTAATGCAAGATTTTTACAGCAGAGAGATACAAGACTTTCATATTGACTTTAGGTGAGTAAAAACACAATGTTACATGAGCTTTATAATCCTAATAGAAAGAGAAGTTAAGTAGTCTTCTGGACAATTGCAGCTATCTAAGATAAATGAAAATATTAAATGCAATTATTGGTCTGCAATGTCTCTTATTTTTTCTCTGTGTACATAATTACTTTTGAAAGCAACAGATGGGATTTTTAAAATTATTTTTTCCTACACATCTTTTGTTCATGATTATTTGGCTTTACTTAGGGAAATAAAGGATTTGTAAACCACAATTGTTCTTTGAAGTACATCCAAGCTAATTACACAAAAAACAATATAAACCCAACATAATTCAAGTAATTTTTAGTACGCACACATGCTCCTTTTTTGCTGATAGAACTTCCCAATTTGTATTCTGAGAGCATAATAGCAGTCCTTTTCTCCTACAGACTTAATTTTAAAAGGTATGCAAGTACTGGTAGTACACACTTTGGACTGCAAGCCAAGATATGCAGGTAGCAGCTGACAGCTCACAGAGCCACTCCTGTCCTGTGATCTCTGCTGGTCAGAGATTCCACTGCAGGGCTATCAGCCTGCTCCTGCTAACTGCAGGAGTGCAGGCCATTAAGTCTAGAGACATTACATCTCAATTCCTTTTTTCTTTCTTACTGAAGTTTGCTATTGGAGAAGGACTTCAGCTTTGAATTGTGAACTCTGAAACAAAGGGGAAAAGTAAAACACACCTTGTGGGAAGGATCAAACATTTTCTAGTTTTGTAGCCAACACGACAACTTCTGGAACAAAAGGAGAACTTTCAGATCCTAATCCAGAAATTGAGTCTACAACAGAAGGCAAGCTTTTCTCTGCAATAATCTGAGAGTCAGCAAGCAAGAGGTTCAGCTGTAGAATCAGGAAGCACAAGGGATCCAGCACAGTGAGTTTTTTAGCATGGTGTAGAAACAGAATTTGGTCTGCTCAGGACAACTTAGTAAATATGAAAGAGTGTATGGGCAAGGACAATAGGAAAGGGATAAAGATAAAATAGCCAAGTGATTTGCCCAATTCAAATATCTCAGTCTCTCTCTCTCTCTGATACCAGCCAGTGTAACTACAGTTTACAACTTATTTTCCATTCTGCATAGAAATCAAATATTCTGCTTTTCTACTACAAGTGCTTCACAGCCCATAAACTCAATTGCATCAGAATACAACTGCCCCTAGGGCAATGCCACCACCCTAATTTAGGACACCTATATGGAAGCAGCCTCCTCAGAAGTGCTTTTCCCCAGGAGCAACCTTCTCCTGAAAACACACAAGCTTGCATAGGCTCAACAAGCACACCAGTCCAACACATCTGCTACCTTGTTCTCAGGTTTTGAAACCCAGCCTGACATCAAAGCCTCCTACATCAGCATTAAAGTAAGCTGAGCAGTCTGGCAAGGACTCATCTCTTTTCTAGAGCAGTGCATCAGCTCTCCAATGCACAGCAAGCAGCTCAGTCTGACAGCAGCAAAGCCAACAGATGAGTGATGTGCTCTTATTTCAGCACTGCCTTAGTCACTGACACATGTTCTTTGCTGGCTTTTTTGTAGCTTGTATTACTGGTACCAGAATCTCCCTTTGCCCTATTCCCAATGAAAATAAGAGCAAATCACAAATTACTGTACTTTCAGGTAGAGGTAACAATATACAATGCATTTCTACAGCACTGAAAAGGAGGCTATACAACATCTAAGATTGGTCAAGAGCTCTGCAGAGATGTAGGTCTTTATAGGAAATCATGATACCTTGGGCATACAGAAAAATATGAAGAGCAGTAAATCCGTGACTAACCTCACCTCCTTTATGACAAAGTGACCCACTTGGTGGATGAAGAAAAGGCCAGGTCATGCCCTTGGTCCCAACAACCCATGCAGCACTACAGACTGGCACAGTGACCGCGAAGATGCCCAGAGGAAAAGGGCCTGGGGTGCTGGTTGGAAGTAGCTGAACATGAGCCAGCTGTGCCCAGGCGGCCAAGAAAGCCAGCAGCATCCTGGCCCATGTCAGCAACAGTGTGGCCAGCAGGACCTGGGCAGGGCTTTTCTCCCCTGTTTTTTCTACTCAGCACTGGTGAGGCTGCACCCTGAGTACTGTGGCCAGTTCTGGGCCCCTCATTACAGGAAACACATTGACCTGCTGGAGTGACAAAGGAGCTGGTGAAGGTCTGGAGCACAAGATCCATGAGGAGCAGCTGAGGGAGCTGGGGATGTTTAACCCGGAAAAAAGGAGGCTCTGGGGAGACCTCATTGCTCTCAACAACTGCCGGAAAGAAAGGTGTGGACAAGTAGGGCTTGGTTTCTTCTCCCCATAAGAAGTGACAGAAGAGGAAAGGGCCTCAAGCTGCTCCAGAGGAGGTTTAGATCAGATATTAGGAAAGATTTTTTTCACTGAAAGGGCAATCAAGTATTGGAACAGGCTGCCAGGTGGCAGAGTCGCCATCCCTGTCCATGTTTAAAAGACATGTAGACAAGGCACTTCCAGCCATGGTTTGGGGTGGGCGTGGCAGGGCTGGGTCAATGGCTGCACTTGATATTCTTATTTTCCAACCTAAGTGATTCTATGATTCTATCCTCCATTAATGCATGAAATGCATCCTAAGGCTTAATGCACTCAAATTAGAGACTCCTGCCAGGTGATCACAGAAATTGCTTGGCAGTTCTTCTACCCCAAATGTGCTAGATGGCAAGAGGGAAAGCTTCCATTTCTTCATCTTCTATAATTTCTTCAAGAAAAGTCCACTTAAACTTGGAAATAAGGACACAATTTCACTTTCCAATTGCAGGACACAATTTAAATGCATGTCTATCACTGAGAATAAATTATCTTAAGAAGTGCCAGGAGGTCATTATATTTATTCTGTTCATAATTGCTTAGTTTTCATTTTAATGTTTCAGCTTTTGTTTTATTTATTCTGTGGAAGATTGTTGTTTGCATCTGGGGTTTTTTGCCCCTATTGTCCTTGTTACATAATCTACATTCTTCAGCAATATAAATAGCTTGAAACCAGAAAACAAAGCCCTTTGAAACAGAGCACTTTCAGTACTTGCCTTTCAATACTGTGTATCATAGTTACACATCCAAGTCCATAGACCAGCGTACCCAGTTAAGCATCTAATTATGCTGATCAATGCCCTTGTCCATTTAAATACCTGAATGAGGGCAGTTTCTCTTTCTGCAGTCTCTTGTTTAGGTACACACTGATTTTTAAAAAAACTTTGATAAGCATGAGCTCTATGATTTTTTTTTCCACCTTCTTATTTTCTTAAGTACCTCTGTTATTATTACTGCTTTCTCAAGGATCAGGTATTGATATACATTAAATTCAGAGAATAATTGAGTGCTCAGTTAAGTGCACAATAACCCAGGCAAATATGCAGTTCCATTTACGCTCTAAAATTCATATTTCGAAGTAACAGATAGTATGTTTGTAAATTACTGGCCTGATAAAAATTACTTTGCTGATACACATTTAGTTCTGTTTTCAGTCATTTCTAGCAGGCTTTTGGGAAGAAACAGATGACTAACACATAAATTCCAAAGTGCATAGATGTATATAAATCAAGAACAAAGCAAAACCATTAATGTTTCATCTTAATTTTGCAAAAGGATAGAAAATTATGGCAAGGAACTTTGATGAGATTTCAATAGCCTGTACTTATGTTGATGGCCTTGGGATTTTTTTCTCTTCTGAATCTGTAGATAATTCACAACGTGTCATTTGTTGACTATAAAGCACAAAGCAGAATTCTTTTTTATTCATTTGAAAGAATTAAAATCTGCTAATCATTGTTATTTCTAAGTATTTAGATGTCCTGAAGTGAGTTATCTTGCATATAAGGGATAACACTCTGTTGTATGAATTTGCACACACCTCAATTACTGCCTTTACTGCAACTTCAACAGTTTCAGAAGGCATCCATTCTGTTTTGCATGTAAAATTATTCCTGAGGAAAAATCTATGTCATTAAATTCCAACAAGAAGCATGTATACTTATACAAGATGGAAGTCTCATCTGCATGTTGGATCCTAACCCTATGGAAGACCATCTGTCTACACTGGTTGGATGATATGTAACAGGGCCGTGGATGAGAAACAATGCCAGTCATGCACTTAAAAAGAAATAGTTCAACAGAGCCTCCTCTTGTGACACATTAAATACGATAGCCAGAAGTGGCAGGGTGCTAATTACTCTAGTGATGTGATCCATTTTCTAAATAGTGAGAACATCAATAATTCAGTGGAAGTGGCTGGTAAAAAATTTAATGTCTGACAATCCAAGCCTGGCAAATAGAAAGATAATCATTTGTGTCTACTAGTTGGCATTCAGAGGCTTTCTTTTCATTAGAAAATATAAATGCATTGTTCCTTTTTGAGGCAGTCTAGATTATGAAAATGACAGATGGATAATGTGTTTAGTTTTGATTGTTTCAGGTAGGAAGGCAGAACCCAGCAGACAAAAATGCAGATGTCACGTATTTAATAAAAATTAGGTTTACAAATATGTTTAATAAAGTCTGAATGGTTTCTGCTAATAGCAGCAGCCCAATTACATGGAATTGAGTATAGCTACATAAACATAAAGATATGAAGTAATCAGGTAGCTCTGCTGGCTGAATATTGCATTTCCAGTTAAGAAAAATCCCCTGCTTATTCACAAGGGCTTCATTTAGCTGTTGGCATCAACATTTCAGAGAGAGAGCATTAACAACTACAAAGTCAAATCATATTGAAGAAATGCACTGGCAAGGCATTCTTTGCTTACATAAATGTCTAGCTTTTATATTTCTGCAGCAATGTAGACAAGAATGAGTGATAAAAGCCTTCCTGTTTAACTGTGCCAGACTGTAATTTGCAGCTACATGTTGTTTGAATAGAAAAGGTTAGAAAGGTATTGCCTAGTTTGACAAACATAGGTATCTGCCTAACATAAGCTACAGCTCTGAAAAGTGTTACTGATCAGCTATTCCAAGGTATTTCAGCACTTAACTCCCATTCTGGCAAGTCCAGTCTCCCAAAATCAGTAACAATTAGGTGGTCAAATAAGAATTAGGTTCTCAAATAGCTTTGTGAATATGGGCCTATGTCCCAGACCTAAACAGGTTAAATGCTTTAATTAGAATTTAAGTGGATCGTAATATAATAGTCCTACCACAAGAAAACGGGTTTAGCAATGCTATTTCTCTCCTTTAGCTGCTCAAACAGAATTTTAATGAAGGTCTTATAAAACAATCTCAGCATAGACAAGCTGCTTAAACACCCAAATCCTTGAATCATCAATATTTCAGCCCTCATGATTTTTCTCACCATAGACCAACAGAGAGAGCTTTATCTTGTTTTCAAAGTCCCAAATGTAATCCTTCATTAAAATTTAGATTGATCCCTGAAGAAGATACTTCACACATTCTTACTTCTGATAACTGATAATTGAATTTTATTAGTCTTATGATTAAGGTAGAAGCTGAGAACATGCCTCAGTTATTTGTCACATAATGTGATGCACTTGAAATTTTTACTTTCTAAAATTCCTCTGACAGTAGCTGCAACTCTTCATTTCTGGCAACTCAAAGTAACACATTTCATCTTAACCTCAAAATCTTCTCAAAAGCATAAGCTAGCCATAAGCAAAGAATGTCTCTAGTCCAGGATTAACAAGTACCTACAGATACCAGTGATCTTAAACTATTTCACTTTAGGCTCTTGAAAGGAAACTTTTCTCTTATTAACCTACCCAGACCACTTCCAAGGTAACTCAAGCTGAAATTCAAACATCATACAAGTAGTCCTTTCTCAAAACTTTGGGAAAAGAGGGTTATTTCTTTTCTGAGAACAGGTCCATGAAAATCCAGAAACAATCTCTCAGAACAGTTTATGTGAGAAGATGGCAGATCTTGTAGAATGCATTCCATGGGCTGCATGCATATCAGAAAAAAATGAATCTGTGAACTCAGCTAAAGGAACAGTTCTCAAGGAACTGTAAACTTGTAAAATTTCTTGCCAGGAAAACTGTATAGAAGATTATTTAATCTCAGTTTGAATGATGAGATGGGAAAAAAAATCTCAAGAAAACACTTACAAAAACTCCACTAACATTAATCTACCTACACTGAGACTAAGGAAACCATTGTCAAAATCTTACAGCATACCCGATGTATTAAAAGAAATGGATTTACACTATTTGTACAGAAAGGATATTTTGCATTAATTCCTTCCAGAAATGCCCAGCCTCTATAATTAAAGGCTGACTTTAATGATTTATCTTCTGTCTCGATCATTTAAGGTTTATTAAATCCAGCAGTTAACAGTTAACCAACTTTGATAATTGCTTTTCTCTGGAAGAAAAAAAAAATCAATTTTACCTCTTTTCCAGTCACTAAATCAATGTCTGGGAAAAATAAAGACATATTTTCAACGCTTTAGATTCCTTATTTATTTTTATGCTTGGTAATCACAGGTATTCTCCCCACATATTGTTGTGTTGAGAATATAGTCCCTTAAGTATTAAAGATTACTTTGTGAAAGTCAAATCTATATGCTAATAGGGAAAAACCTGACCAAACAAGAAAACATCGCAGATACTTTAAAGACTGTTACATGTCTTCACTAGGAACCAGTCCCATCTGAATGGGAAATAAAGAGGAGGAAAAACCCAAACACACAACACAAAAAACCCCCACAACCCAAAACAAACAAAGAAAATACAAGAGGCAAGGATATCCATTGAGCAACGTTCTGTGACCAAATCCCTTCTGACAGCATCAGCAAGGACACGAATGGAGAGATTTCCAAAATGCTACTAGAGCAACATGTAGTAATTTTTGAGGCTTTACTTATAGGTCATCTTGTTTTCATGGCCAAATTAACCAATGTCCCCAATTAATGTTGGAAGAAATTGCTGGGGGTACAAACATTTTCACTGAAAATAAAGAAACAAAAAAACCCACTTACTGACTGCTGGGTGGAGCACTGGATTTTTTGGCAGAAGTCAAAGATGAACAATTATAATTTAGTGGAAAATTAGAAATAAATTTCACAATAAAGTCAATAATTAGTGGGTTTTTTCCCTGCATTTTGTATAAATATTATTTTCAAGGCCAGGTTGGATAAGGCCTTGAGCAAACTTGTATGTTGTCACTGCCCATTGGAGAGGGAGTTGGGAGTAGGTGATCTCAGAAGTCCCTTCCAACCCTGTAGAGTTCCATGAATATTATGTGGAATTATGTTGATATGTCAGCATAATATTGCTCACATGAAAATATAACTGGATTTTAATAAAAATATATACAAACTTAAAATTAATTCTATTAAACTTTTTTCCCCTTGAAAAAATAGTACTCTCATATACTCAAAGTGTATTGATCCACTGCTCTGAATAGATCAAATATCAATATAGCAAACTCTATTCTGTTTTATAGAAGTCTTCTGTAAACTCTACTTCCCATTTCAACTTAACTTAGGAAATTTTTCAGAAGGCATTTGCTAGTTTGCATCAGCCCATATCACCATCACTTAGTGTACTTCCAGCTGCTACCCTGGAGCTACTCTGGCACAGGTTCTTTCAGTCTCTACTGCACATTATTTTGCACATCTTACCAAAGTCTTGGTAACTTTGAATTTAATATTTAATATATTTTTTTTTAATTGTTCTCTCCCAATTTTCCTATTCAAAAACCTATGCATTCGGTACTTTTGGAGTTATTCCTTTGTGTTGTTATAACCTACTAAGCATGTACAGAAACTGTAGCAATATAACTTTGGAGAAATTCTTAGTGCCCAATTTCCAACCGTTATGCAATTTGACGATTTGTCTATTTTTTTTTCATATTTTCCCTGCAGTAGTTAAAATGTTTACCATGTAATATCTGCCTTTTCTTCTTCTGCAGGTGGTTAAAGCATTGTTTTTGTGATAACTTGAAAGGTCATCTCCATCAGGCAGCATTAAAGGAAATCATCTTTCACAGATGTTTCTTTCCAAAGCAGACTACAGAGAAGTCATCAGAATGTTACTGTGATTTTTTTACCTTTGGGGAGTGTTTATTATTTAACTGTCATCATTAAAAATTCAGAACACTGTACTGGCAAAGCGAGCTGAAATGAGATTCTCCCACCACCCACATTTATGGTTAAACAACTGGGGAAAGATGGATTTTTGAAAAAAAGTGAGAGAATAGGTTGCTCTTAGAAACAGTAACTTTAGGCACTGTAAAAGCTGCAAAATTTAACTTAAAAACCCACAGATTTAAAGTGAGTTTGTTTCCAGAAACTTTACCCAACATAAACCTAGGTAATTACAAGAAATAGCAAAGAAGCAGTGATTTGAACAGCTCATCAATTTGAAGAGCAGAACTCAAGATTTGGACACCCAAGCCATTTTGGGTTTTTTACCTTAGAAGCAAGAACTCAGTATTGTGTACCATTAAACCAGCAACAAATTATTTGCACTAGTGTTTCTCTTTGGTGTAGTATCAAGTAATACATTTGGCATGACCAAACCCTTTACTTTGGCTCTTTAAGGAGGAAGGGAATAAGGGCCTCAGATTATTTCATTGATTTAAAACTGAGACTGGGTTCTGGAGAGACACAGGATATCTCCAAATCTGTCCTTTTGCCAATATCCACAGCTGCTCAAAGAAACTGAGAGGTGGGAGAGTAAGGCAGCTCAGTACTGCTTTTTCATCATTGCCACATTGCCAAAAGGGACACTACAGCCCTGGGCAACAGCTCTGTGTAATTTTAATTATTTTTCCTTCTTTCTTACTCAAAATTAAATTTATGGTTAATTTCCTAGATCCTATAAAATTTTACTAGGAAGCTGTCTGAAGGGGCCAGTAAAGGAAGCTAGAAAGAAGAATGTACCTGAAATGCTACCCTTTCCCAAGTTTAGACATTGATTTATAGGATGTAGAAAGAGTCCCTCTGTGTGAACAGGCTTGTCAGTATACATCTTTTGAATAGAGAAACAATTCAAAAAACCTAGAAAAAATAGCAGTTCTAGTCACATGTAGTTCTATTCACCTACCTTACCATTTTGCCTTCAATAGTCAAAGAATTCTCAGAAAAATAAAGAACAAACAAAAACCCCACAGACAAACAAACAAAAAACCCAACAAAGGCAAGAAATATGAATTGAGCCAGAAGGGCTGAAAACTGGTGCCAGTGTCCTCACCCCAAACCACCACTTTTCTTAGCCCAAGTACACTCCTTCTGAAACCATGATACAACATAGGAAGGAGTTTAAGGCCTGTAAATTTAAATTAGTCATCCCTATCAATCAATTGGCACTTAGCTAATAATTTCCAACCCGCATCTAATTAAGTGCCTTGAGCTGAGCGTAGCTATCCAGACCCTGTCATCAAAGGAGCACCAACATCACCTGCCTCGATGGGAGTCACTCCCTAAGGGCCTCTTGCTGCATCACCAAAGTGTACAGAAGGAGCAGAGAACACTCTTTCTCAACTTAATTGTCTTGGTTAGAACCTTAAAGTTCATAGGGATGTAACTGAGCTATAGGCATAGAGAAAGAGAAAGGTTTTACTAGGTTGGCTAAGCCTAAACCACAATTTGTCTCATATCATAGAGAAGTGTGACTGTATAGGAGATTGAGATAGGTCCCTTTATGAGGAATGTGGCCTAAGTGGATTTCATGACAGAAAATTCATTTATTCAGCCATCTCATGAAAACTAGTGAATGACCTAATATCTATGTCTATGACATAAATCTTTCGTTGACTTTTTTTTGTAGAGAATTTGCCAGTCGTGTAGTGTATATTATAAAACCCAGACATCCTAAAAACAAATATCTGTTCTCCATGTGAACAGAAAAGGACACCACCACAATCTATATCTGTTTGAGAGTTTATAAAAAAAATTAAATCTATAAAAACTTGTTGTGGAAATTTGAAGTTAGAATGAATTCCCCAGTTATTGCTAAAGAAATTAAAGGATATTCCAAGGAGAAGTGTGGTGTTTGGAGTCTTGAGGTTGTATTGGTTCCACCTGGTATATACTGTTAAATTCTTGGAGCTGCTAATTAGTCAATTTTAATGCAGAGACATTAGAAGTGTGGCAAAGTAGAAGACACTGAATGCAAAATTTTATTGGATGCAAATGGATATCCCATGGTCAGCTCAATAGGTAGAAAGTAAATCTTCTGTTACAGACTCTCATGTGTTCTCTTTCTGTAAAGTGGTTCCATTTTTCACACCCTTACTGAACATGCTCTTTCCCAGTTCAGCACTCCTGAGAGAAGCACATTTTTGGGGGGGGCCTTAACTGATGCTGCTTTCCACTTGCAATATTTGAATCTCCTTCCCCTTTAGTTCTGCAGCCAGCTCTGCTGCAGGCTTGTGCAGAGACACTCTGAGATCACCCAGGTTTCACTCAGGCATCCCAACTCACAGCAGTAAAGCCTTACTGAACACGTGAGGCAGTGGTATGTGGCAATGATGTGGCTGAAGCCGCATGTCAAATACTTTTAACATTCATGTCTCTCATTTGAACAGGGCTTTATTTTCTCTTTCCTGCCTCTAGGCTTTTGAGAACTTCACTTCAGTGTGGAGACAGTTCATGGCCCCTATCATCTGCTGAGAGAAAGGCTTCAAAGGAAGCAACACAGTTTGCCTAGGATCAAAAATACCCTCTGAAAATGCTTGTTTTTCTCTTTTCTCTCTAGAAAAAAAGGCTAGAGTGACTCCTAATTTAGGCAGCCCAGCCAAGTGCTTAACATTACCTCTGCAACAATCAGCTACATCAATTTTCCTCTTTGCTTTTCAAGTTGTTATGAGCTATAACTATACACATTTACTGAGAGAACGGTGGTCATGCCTGACAGATTGCCCCAAATCCAAAATATGTCCAAAGTGATGGCTCTACAGAGCACAGCTATTTGAGATAATTGTGTTGTTTAATTTTGGTAATGACATTTCAAAATAAATGCTGGGGCCCTGATTGAAAAGTATCTATATTCTTCTGTTGCTTCTTCTTGCCCATATTGTTGTAGCTATTGTCTGGTAATATCTTCAACAAAATACAAAACACTGGAAAAATTAACTAGTATTGTCTGTCAAGTTCTGATACAAGAAAAGTCACCCTTTAGTAGAAACCTACTTTCTGACCTTGTGTCTTCATATGTGAAATATGCAGAAGAGAGTAACACAGATAAAATTTGCCTTGTGAACTCCACTTTTATAGCAAAAAATACCCCTGAGAAAAATTTCCAAACACGTGAAGCTCAAGAAACTTGAATTGAGAATAGTCAACTCAGGAAGGGGAAATGGCACTTGACCAACCTGATGGATGGATGGTGGATGAGAGAGGAGAGCTGTGGGTGTTGCTTACCACAATTTTACTGGGGCCTTGGTCCAGCTGAAGGCACCTCCTGAGTGCTGCATCTCAGGGCCATCTCACTAATGGGGCCAAGGCTGCTCAACAATACAAACCAGGATACAAACCAGGAAGGAGTAGCTGGTACACCAGATAGCTGTGCCATCTTTCAGAGGTGTCTGGACAAGCCAGAGGGTGGCTGAGGGGAACACCATGCAGTTCAAGAAGAAATGCAGAGCTCTGCACACAGGGAGGAATATCCTCAAGCACCTGTACATCCTGGGGGCTCACCAGTTGGAAAGCAGCTTTCCTAAGAAGGGCCTCAGTGTCCTGGGGAAGAGCAATAGAAGCCAGCAGTACACTCTTGAAGCAAAAAGTGTCCCCAGCTGTATAAGGATCCTTCCTGTCACATGATACTTCCTCTCTTCTTGGTAAATATGAGTCTGCATCTCAAGTGCTGAGTCCAGTTCTGGGCTTCTGAGTAGAAGTAAGACATGGACTTGTTTGTGTGAGTCCAAGACAGGACTGCAAAGATGATTAAGAGACTGGAGCATCTCTCATATGGGCTGAGAGAGCTGGGACCGTTCAGCCTGGAAAAGAGAAGGCTCATGGGGGATCTCAGCATGCCCAAGCACTCAATGAGAAAAAAATTACGAAGAGGAGCCAGACTTCCTGTGCAGGGAGATTGGACTAGAAGACATCCAGTGGTCCCTTCTGAACTTACCATTTTGTGATTCTGTGCTTCTATGAACTAAGTAGTAATATTGAATGTATTTTTTTTTAACCTGAAGATCTTAAGTAAAACATATATCTCCAGAAAAAATTCAAGCGTAAAAACCTTAAAAACTCCCCAGTTAGATAGATGAAGTGAACAGGAAGAAAGAATCAGCACAGCAAAAATAACTAATATCTCCTGCCTCACCTGAAACCACCTAAATTCTGCTTTTGTGGATATGTACGAAAGAGCTAATACAATTCCTGTAGGTAAAGAAGAAAAAGGTAAGGTAAAAATGTAAGCCAAATAATATCATTAAATGGTGAAAAACTTTATGTGGAGCACCAAAACTCCCTGGAGCCAGTAAATGCAGGGTCACTGCTGGGGCTTATCCTATTGTAGCTCAAAAGGGGAAAGATGAAAATACGAGGAATTTACACTGGATAAATGGGACACATTCCCATTAGTCAGAATGCATTTTTGAGACATCTAACAAAGTAATTTCTTTCTCAAAATCTTGCACTGAAAATATATAAGCCCTGTTGCCCCCAGACACTCTCTAAATGAAATATTCCTTTACTTTTTAATCTCCTCCTTGTAAGAGTATACTTCATCCATTCTCTACCAGCTTCAATGTTGTACTTGTAACTGACAACATTTTTGTCCTTCTGCAGGGTTCCCCCTTTCTCTGCCTCAGTTTCTCACATGCTACATGGCAAAATCATGTTTTAAAACTTGACAGGACAGGAATGTTAGTATTACAGTATGCTAAAGGCTAAAGGGTTTAGATATTATGATTCAGACTGTACAGATGATAAGTAGTTCTATCATCTGTATTTATAAACACCTTAATGGAGATAATAATAGAATTATCTTTGAATTCCACTTTTAAAAGACCATGGTGGTGTTGATCATTCATTTACTTTATTCCCATAGGAAAAATGGCATCTGCAGAACAAACTACTAGAAAATAGATTAAAATACTGCTTTTTCTGTAACACTCTCAATTCTTTCCTGTCTGCTTCACATGCTATATTTTCAAATTCCATTCAGTCTATTTGCACCCTTTCAAAATCATCCTGTCAGGTTCTTCAGTTCCATTCCTTTATGTTTAAATAAATAGTGAAAAATGAAGTGGTTTGGGGTCGAGAGTACTGAGGGGTTCTGCCTTCTGGCTGATGTCATTGTTCCGTATTACCATATGTTCTCAAAAAGGTGAAGGCATATCCAAAGAACTCAAAAAGGAACTCCTAAAAATGTTACAAACCTAAAGCTGCAGCCATCTGGAGCAAGAGCAGTGCCTGCCATGAACTTACATACCTCAGACTCTGAAGGGTTTTCAAGCTGAATGAATTCACATCTGTCAGAGAAACAGACAGACTTTTGCGCAATGGAATGCAACATGGCGCCCAGATGAAATTAAAATTATAATTAGAGAGCCTTATCTAGTGTCCTCACAGTAATCTGGGATTATTTTATTTTCTGGTAGAGACAGAAAGTAAGGCCCAGTCTAGAATAGAGAGTGATCTAGTGGCTGCTGACGTGTTGTGTCTTCCCCAGGAATGGCTCCTTTCGCTTGGAATGACCCCAGGCACAGCCAGCTGCTGCTGTTCCCATAAAGCTATTTATGTTTTAGAAGCCCAAGAGTAACTGTTTCAGGTTCTTAGCTATATGGCTATATCAAATAAGGTTACCTGATTTCCAGCCTAATTTGCCTCTTAATACAGGTTATATAAGAAACAAGATGCATGCTGTTTATTAATGCTGATACCCGTTGGAAATCTGAGCCAGCCATGTACTCCCTGCCTGTTTTGTTTCATTCAGAGAACCAAAACTTCAGTCTATGGGTCTGAGACCTCACATGAACAGGGCAAAGCTGCCCACCCCATTCATATTCAGCATGTAGACAGATTTGCCATGGGAAAGGCATAGGGTGAAGTGGATTCTGGTCTCCTCACAGCTGAACACTCAGGAATAAGATGGGGCCCTGCAAGGCCATCACTGTTATAGGGGCTGCCTGTACACTGGCTCCATGCCCAAGCATCCTCAGTGAACAGTTACATTATTTTTAGTATATTTTATCATCTATGATCATCTCTTCCACAGAATTTTGATTTGTCGTGTTATCTCTAGATTCAACATAAATATAAAAATTAATTTGGTATAAAATTCAAAGACTAAAAAGCAGCTAAAAGGGCATATTTACCTATTGTCATTTCACAGTATGGATAATTGAGATTTACTTTGCCATTCTAAAAGAAAGTAACAAGCAACATTAAACTGTTTTCTTTAGTAGCTCTTAGAAATGATAAAATCTGTCTTTCTAGAGTTTATATATTAATTAAGGAATGATTTTAAATATTTCAATGAATCCGATCAAACTTCTCTACCTGCAAGAGACTTATCTTTGTGGAATCTTTGGCTTAAAAATATGAATGCCATTATAGAAGAGCAGGGCACAGCCTTACTCATCTTGACAAGCTCAAGGCAATGATGAATGACTTCTAAGAGAAAAATCTGTCATTATGGTTTGTAGTACTCAAGGGAAGGGACAGTAAATAAGCCACTGAGTAAGCGTTCAGGAACACAGTGGTATTTTTTGCAGGTGTTGTATAAAATAATTTTTAATAACTGTCATCAAAGGACACTAAGTCCATCAACTGTCATAATGAAATGAGAATATATTTTGAACAAAGTTGTAGTCTTATAATTTTAAAACTGAGTCTTCTGATGTGAAAAATCAGGAAATGAAAAGCAAACATCTTTTCTGAATTCCCTTTTGGTCCCAGGCAGGCATGTGTGAGATAATCACGTGAAAATGCAACCAGGATTCTACATAACACCTATAACAGCTTAGGAAGAAACTAATTCATTTCACCATGTTTAGGTTTTTTAAGTGTAACAGGCAAATTTCTGTGATCTACTGCTTTATTTATTTGACTAGAAGTACTGGGGCTCTCTTATGGAAGAATCTGAGGAACTGAGTTGGAACAAAAAGAGTATTTCCTGACAGCATTCTCTAATGTTCACAGCAGCCTGCCAGAAAGGTCCATTATCATGAGAAACAGCATCCCCCAAGCTGAGTGTGTCTCCTGAGCTTCTCCCTTAGCTGTCAAGCTCCAAAGCTGAGACTTCCTTAACCTGAATTTCAGACAGCTTGCTTCACTCTGGAGCTGAGACAGCTGAAGAAGATTCATGCTGCCCGTTCCTGTAGCCCAAATGAGACAAGGAAATATCTTGTCAGGCAGCCGTAACACGGCCGAGATCTACCATGGGTTTGAACCCTGCATCATGCACAGTTTGCTTTTAGCTCACGTGTCTTGTCACCTACAGTCAGGGTCCCTAAGCTTCACCTGTGGCAAGTGTGAATTGGCAGGTGACAACTGTGTCCTTTGGCTGCGGCACAGGCAGTTTCAGCTCACTTTAGAACCATTATTTTTTTTGTTCAAGAACGTCTTGTACAATATAAAAGCAGTTTATTCTTTTTTAATGAACACATGGTAAATGAAGGAGTTCAGTGTGGTTATTTTTTAATGAAAAATATGCTTGAGTGCATTGCTGTTATACAACTGACATCATGAAGTAGAGCAGGACTTTCAAAAGTATCTTTGGAAGTGACTCTGTTAAGAGCACGTGATGCTTTTAATCCATTAGCGCCTGGCTTCCTGACTGCTTGAAGGCAGTGGTAGAAACTCCAGGCATTACAGACAGGCCACAGTTTCACTCCTGATGTAAGTTTTTTCCAGTTACAATAAAAATACAAACATTTACTATTTACATGCCTTATTTGTCAGCATTTCTCTCCTTGTGTCATCATTAAGCTTAAAGAAATTTATTACAGAGTTGATGTGGATTTTACATCTCTGTTTTAAGAATATTATCTTCCAGCTAAGCATGTTGCCCACAGCAAAGAACTTACTACCAATATGAACTTACATACATTCAAGTGTAAAGAGAATTATTTCAGAACTGGCAAAGATATTGAAAAGCTGAAAATGTATTGAAAAATGCATTGAATTAGTGATAAATATAATCCACCATAAATAATGCTTTTTTCAAAAGTCAAAAATACCAGTGGCATGTTGTTTCAATAAATTATGCAAGGGGAGTGGCTGAGGAACAGCCATTTCAGAGCTCTGGAAGCCAAATTTGGAGATACACCTTCTGTATTGCTTTATTGAACATCACTGTATGCTCTTCCCATCCATCCTAATGGCTATGGTATCTCCCACAAACATGATAGAAAAAAACAAACTACTACTCTGCTATTCGGAAAAAAAAATTACTAAGAAGCATTTATGGGTTTTCATATCTAGTTCATACAAATTTAAAGACTAGAGTTTGTCTTCAGTGTAAGCAAGGGAATAATTTGGCCAAAAACGATAAAACCTCATGCACAAGTAATAAAAGTGTGACTATCAAGATGAAGTATTTGTTATGTTTCTGGAACATGGGGAATGTTCTATCAGCTGAACAGAAAATAACCAGAGATCAGAAAACTGCATGGGAAAATAATATTTTGGAAAAAGAACCTACATCTAACAGAATTTTTGAAAATAGCTTACATATTTACTTTAAATGTATAATAATTTTTTATAATGATCATTTTCAAAATATAAGCAAGATAAAGGGTGCACTCATACTAAAATCGGGTCAGTAGGGTGTCTGCCTTTCATTGAACCCCTGTCTGAGTAAAAACCCTGGCTTCCCAGCAATGAGTCTACATGTTCAGAGCAGCCACCAGATCCTTGCCTTCTTGGCCTGTGTGGCAAATCAGGAATGCAAGCTGAGAGTCTTAAGCCAAGATCAACAAGCCTTCCAAAACACAGAGTTTGAAGGTTGCAACAATCAGTGAGATGAAGTCCTTTAAAGACAAGCTTATCTTACTCTGCTAGAATCATTGTACATCTTTGTTGACGTACAAGAGTATAAGGCAAAATATTTCTGTGTCTTTTGAGTTTCATAAATGTAAAGTAACAAAGACTTACGGAAACAGGTGCTTGACAGAAAAGAAGACCAGACTACATTTTTCAGCTTCTGATCCACAGATCTTCTATCTCCAGCTGACAAACTTCAGATATTCAGATATATAGGACAAGAGTTGGCTGCAAAACATATCCAGCTTTCCATGTGTGCATTTTATAGAGAATGTTAGGACTATGAATTCAGCCCTGAAGTTAGCACCTTGAAATCAACTCTTCTCATTTTTTGCCCTTTCTCAGTCCAAACATAATCAGATTGAACATTTTTTTTCAGAAAGCAGGTGTGCTGGTGTTTGGCAAAGCACTGAACAGATTCTTAGCCTATTTTGATGATGAGTAGAATTTTTCACCTGTACAGTCTAGTACTCTGGTACATGCTTTAGTACTGGGCCCAGATATGATGGTAATCAGAAAATTTGAGGTGATTATGAGCTTGGGGATAATAATCTAAGGCTTCATCCTTGAAAGGTAGAGTGACAGACACATTTAAGCATAACTGTTGTTTTCAGTTGCCGTTAAAATGATGCTTCCCTTGGGAAGTGCACAGACTGCAAAGTGAAAAAAACTGAGTTTGATTTTACTTAATTAAAATAGAAGAGAAAAATATTAATTGGAGTGGAAGCTATATTGTAATTATTTTTAGGATTTCAATGTAAAAAAGAGTACTCACTTCTTGGAGTCTAATTCTTATGTTTTTGTGTGCTCAATAAAGATGTCACATATTAACCTAGAAATCCGGTGGGCAATTTACATTTTAATAGCTCAGAAGCAGGTTTCAGTGCTGTAGAGGAACACATCTCTTTTTGGATTATCCAGGCATTTATTATGTGGACTAGTCATCCAAAATTTTTCAGGATGTAACTTTTTCCAACAGAGTTTAAGCTTCAACAGATCCACAAAAGACGGTCATTCAAATATTATAAAAAGAGAACATATGACTAATTAGATAAATTCATGCCTTGAAATACTTTTTTTATCCATCTGAGCCAATTTTCACAATCCTTTTCCCTTTAAAATAACTCTATTATTACCATTCCCCAGTGATTCCATTGCAATAGATTGATTTGTCTTTCAGGCAAAAGGACATGTTTGAGAAATTACAAAAAATGCACCTTTTTTAAAGCAACTAACTTTCATCTAATAATCTAAGGCTTCATCCTTGAAAGGTAGAGTGACAGACACATTTAAGCATAACTGTTGTTTTCAGTTGCCGTTAAAATGATGCTTCCCTTGGGAAGTGCACAGACTGCAAAGTGAAAAAAACTGAGTTTGATTTTACTTAATTAAAATAGAAGAGAAAAATATTAATTGGAGTGGAAGCTATATTGTAATTATTTTTAGGATTTCAATGTAAAAAAGAGTACTCACTTCTTGGAGTCTAATTCTTATGTTTTTGTGTGCTCAATAAAGATGTCACATATTAACCTAGAAATCCGGTGGGCAATTTACATTTTAATAGCTCAGAAGCAGGTTTCTGTGGAGTGCTGTAGAGGAACACATCTCTCTTTTGGATTATCCAGGCATTTATTATGTGGACTAGTCATCCAAAATTTTTCAGGATGTAACTTTTTCCAACAGAGTTTAAGCTTCAACAGATCCACAAAAGACGGTCATTCAAATATTTATAAAAAGAGAACATATGACTAATTAGATAAATTCATGCCTTGAAATACTTTTTTTATCCATCTGAGCCAATTTTCACAATCCTTTTCCCTTTAAAATAACTCTATTATTACCATTCCCCAGTGATTCCATTGCAATAGATTGATTTGTCTTTCAGGCAAAAGGACATGTTTGAGAAATTACAAAAAATGCACCTTTTTTTAAAGCAACTAACTTTCATCATAGTTTCACTACATGCTTAACCTTTTCTGTATGATCTTGAAAGAAGAAAAGTATTGACTAGGTCCCCAAAGTCCTGTGGTTCAACACACCTCCAGAAAAGAGGTCCATGACCCATTCCCAAAATTACCCACACACTGCAGTGAGATAGGTGCACAGTAAGCAAAACCGGGGCATTAGGAAGCTGTGCTTTAACCACAGCTCCATTCTTTGCTCTGCCAGTGTTACCAGTTAACACGCTGTGATGGGAACAGAAATGCAGCCAGGGACTGCTCCTGCACCCATTTAAGCTCTCCTTGTTTACAGGCACCGCTCTGGACACCAGACACTCTAATGAGCTGCTTGTTCCTTTTCTAATGAAGTTGCCCACAAGTGTCTGAGACTACAGCTGCAGTGGAAACAGGTGAATCACACGGATTTTTTCAACTGTCATTGAATTTGTCTTTCAAGAACAGTATAGAATTACTGCATAACCTTTGTCAGTGCTTTATATATCTTTGGCTGATATATTTCCCATTTCCTTAAACGCTGGAAGCTATATTTTCTTTATGATTTATGTGTGTGTCTGTCACAAGATCAGGGCTATTTTAGCTGTTCAACAGCATTATGAACAACATTTTTAACAGGCCTTCAATAACTTTCTCAATATACCATCAAGAAAATTAAAAATATGATCATATTTATTTGAGAAAAAAACCAAACAAAACAAAAAAAAAACCAACAAAACCCCAAGAGACTAAAGTTCAAGTCCTGAAGAAAGCAGAGGATGTTTTAATTCAATGATATTTTAGTAAAACAAAAATATTGTAGAAAACTATTTCAATGGTTTGTTTACTTACCATGCTCTGAAGTTATAATTCCTTTTTATTACAAAGTTGTTATTGCCTGAAATCAATTTATTCAACTCATTCAGCACAGGGAATTTGAAGCCTTTTATGTTTTGAGGGAGACACTTATAGCTCCTGAAGTAAATAATAAAAAAATTTGTATTATTTTAGATTATTGCTAACATTTCTCAGTGGATAGATAGGTCTTACCATGCCAACTATTTTGGGGAAAAAAAAAAAAACATAGTAGGAATTAGTTGCTTCTTCAGTGCAAAGTTTAAGAATAGACAATGGTTTTGAACAGAAAAATAATAGATCCTTATAAAATCCTTAAAATCCTACATGTATAAAGCATATTGTTGGTTACCATCAAAACTAAATGCAGCTAAAACATGAGAAGTGCAGTATCACTAAAAAAAAAACTAACCAAACAATATCAGTATCAATAGAAAATTATATGTGCACTAAGCAAGCTGAAGAGGTACCTCATTTTGTGTCAGCACCGTGAAATATCACTGGACCAGCAGTTTTCTTTTTACAGATGTTTTACTTTGACCTTATTAGTTTGGCTTTTGCAAAGACATAGCTGTCAAATTTACAGCAAAAGTGGAAAAAGTGTTGATCCTACTATTCAATAGTGCAGGGACATCCTTTCTTATTTTTCCCCATCAGCAGTATTTTATATCAAATTAATGATTTGGTATGAGTTGCAGAACAACAAAAGAATTACCACAGGGGGTAAAATTGATACATTAATATAATTTAGTATGAACAATTTTACTGGAACTCATGCTTTTAATTCAGTATTGCACTAAAAAATACTATTTTGGTCATTCCAGTTGTCTGACATGATTTCCTACAAGATACAGGTTAATTTCACTTTTTTTTTTAAATTTAAGTTTTAATGCTATTGTCATGATACTTCTTCAAATACTGTCTTTACCTGAAGTTACCCAAATGAATGCTAACACTTGTCATTAATACTAATTAGGAAGTGAATTATAATCCATAGATGGATATCAGAAATCTCTAAATTTTGCACTTGAAAGGACACTCAAAACTGACCCAGAGGAATTGGGGTGGAGGGAGAGAGGAGGAGGGGGAGCAGGGGGGACAGGGCATAGTCTGCACATCCACATTTAGTGCTTTTTCCTTTTTCCCAGCCAATTTGATATCTCTGAACTAACATACTGAGTGTTTATGCGTTATCATCAGCTATTGCTCTAAAAGGATACTTCTGAATCATTGTCCTTGACACTATTTCAGGAGTAAATTTTAAATGTGTTGATTCATGGCCTAAATTCACTTGTCCATGTCTAATAACATTTTGGTTATTATTTAGCTACCTATTCTTCCCTGATACATCCTTGGGGGACAATGACCCAAACAGAGTAAGAAAATAGGGCATGGGAGACCCACACTACTTTGCAGTGGTGACTGGAGGGCAGGCGGGATGCCTTAATATGTCTAAACTGTCACTAGATGCCAAGGTGTATGGGAAACCAAATTTCACCCTTGGAAATGAAAGAAAATATGGAAGATTAAAGGAACTTGACCTGCTCACTCACCTTTTAAAATGATCTTTTCCAAATGAGGTTAAGCAAGACAGAGTGTTGAGTCCCTGCTATGGAAAATAGAACCCGTGGCTGTGAATCTCTGACAATAGCTGATGATTAGTAGGAAAGACCCTGTGAGTATCTACAGGAGGATGTGCATCAAGGTCATGTATAACACAGTATGAAAAAAATTTCATACGATGCACCAAATACTATCAAGAGAGGAGAAAGTAAAAAACAATATTAAAAAAAGCTTTCCTGACTCATAAAAATCAAGTTGCCTAATAGCCTTTCAAATGCTATTTCTCTTTGATTCCTACTGCTTGAGACTCCTGACCAAACAAAGCAAGAAGGTATTTTTAGGAAGTGTTTTATGAAGAACAATCATGCACTAGAAAAACAGAGACCTCCCAGCCCAGAAGATCTTTTCTGATCCCTACTCACTGTGTTACATACAAAAATATCCACATTTAGACTTTTTCCAGGATCATGCGCCATTAAAAACATGATTCAATTTCAACCTCTGTTTAAGCTGTCTCAAGTTTTGTTCAGTTATTAAGATCCATGGGTTGTACATATGGAGGTTTTCCTTTTCAGGGGGTAAGAGCCAGGGAAGGAAAGCAACCAAAACACACTCCATACTGTTCCATTGTTGATGTGCTCCACCAGAGAGTTCAGCTTTGTCAGTGTAAGGCTCACTGAAGCGATGCTCAGGTGAGGTAACAGGGGCTCCCTCCTGGCATGGCAGGCAGAGGCCTCTCACTTTGGACGAAAGACAGGGCAGCCCCAGCAGCCATGCTGTCCTACTTCCCCCCCAGCCATCCTTGTCACCCAACACATGTAGCCAAGATGATAAAGGGCAGCTGAAGAGACACTGAACTCATGTCTCCATCTTCTGGAGTTCAGCTGTGACATTTTGGTGTCTTCCACTTGAAATACTCCTAGAGGGTGCCCTGGTGTTCTGTCACTGCTAGTGATTCACAGATTGAAAGGATGAAGAACCCCAGTAACAGTAAACCTTGGCTAGCAAGGTTAAGACATTCAATTAGGGGAGTCTCTGATTTAGATATGCAAAAAGACTAAAACTGAAAAGTGGAAGCTTATCTCTAACCCCAGTAATTTAGCTGCAATTTCTTCTGCTGTGACCTTCCTGTGAAGTGCTTCCAATAGATATGGGGCCTCCATTAAGAGCATGATAATCACCTGATAGAAAGGATCTTCTCCAGAGGAACTAATTAAAAAAATCAATACACAGATTCTGCTTAAGTATCATAAATAACTCCAGTGAGTCATTAATGGCAAAGGAGCCTTATTTTTTTGGTACAGATGAGTTTTTCTTGGTTTAACATACCTAAAATTACTTTGGGTATTTGCTTTTGCATTTGTATAATATTCTACTTGGTATAAACTCAGAAACTTCACTGTAATAGCACAAAATATTACAAAACTTTTAAAAAACATTACAGTGGAAAGGAAAATTTCCCCATAAAAAATTCAAGAAAAATGAACAGAATGGGCAAAAGAAAAAGAAAATTAGAGGAATAAATAACAGAATTTTATGAGTGAGGACAGATGAACGTAAACTCATGTAAACTGACAGTTCTACATATATCTCATGGCCATTCACACAAATCTTGCCCAGTTTTGGTCTAACACAATGCTCATGATAAGGCCTCGTGTTTGCTGAGAGCACCACCAGATCAACTGATTCAATGAATGTGTTGACCTGTAAATTTAAGTTGAATAAAAATTTGGTCCAAGTGAGCAAGAAATGTGTGTGAGCATGGTAGACAAAAATATATAGAAAGATGTGAACAAATATTTCCAAGATGCAGTTACATCAGGTTTTGATAATCCTCTAAAGCAGATGTTAATTGGGATAGTGTATTACAACTCAATGCTTTTTATGCTTCTGGGAATTATAAATGATGAGATTTAAAATATACTCTGTGTGTGATACCTACAAGAAAGACCATTTAACTCTGCCTGCAAAAACAAGAAAAACTGTGAAAAACCACAAAAAAGTGTACTTTTAAAAATATACCTACATTTTTAATCTTATGCATTTATTTCACCATATAAAAGTAAAAATTGAGTTGTGAATCAGAAAGTCTTTTCTGAATTTTTAGAATGGATCAAATTTACTGACTTGATATAATTTGCTTTTCATGAAAACTCTCACCATGATTAAAAGAAATATTTGCACTGCTGAAGAAATTCCAGATCTTTCAAACATATATTAAGAATGTTAGCAACATAAATAATGACAGCCCATTAGACTAATTATGTTATGGATATAAATATGCCTGAGTCTCAGAAAAACATTTATTTTTTTAATCTGAAAATCATTATTTTTGTTTAGAAAGACACTTCAATCTACTGGAATGAAGAAAGAGTAACATATTCAGCACTTCTCATAGAAAGTTGATAGTAGTTGCTGAGTTATTAGAAATGCTTCTCATCTAGTATTGCATGTTTTATTTTAAAAGGAATTTGTATTAAAAAGTTTCATACTGTAGCAATAATCTCTTCCACTAGGAAAAAAATGGCAGTATGAACTGGTTACAGATAGATAAACATTCCTAGAAAAACTTTGAGTTATATAATGTAAACAAATGCACTTCATTTTGTAAGTAATAGTAAAAGCACTAGTAATGGTACCACAACTTTCTTTTTCCTACTAACAATAATTTAGGGTGAAACATCTCAGAATCTCAGCTCTGGAACCCAAAAAATTAGAACTGCCATTTTCAGAAATCTGAGTGATGCATGGGAATAATACCATTTTATAATGAAATATTTTAAGTTTGCAGGTTTAAACTTGATTCAGCCCTAGAGTGTACATAAGCAATTGGAGCAGAGTGGAACTGAAAGAAAAACTGGCTGTGCACCATCTGAGTATTGTAACTTAATGGCTTCACAGTAATGTTTACAGGACATTCCAGCATTGCCAATATTATTGCTGAACTTTGCAGAGCAGGATGGAATCTGCTGCTTCCAGACTCAGGCCATTATAAACCAAATATGGGAGGATAATTTGCTTTATGTACAAAGTCCTGTTCCTTTCCTCTGAAGCCCTAATGCTGACTGGGCAACTGGTTGGCCATCTCTTTCCAGTTCAGGTATTTACTTTTCCAAAAGTACATTTTCCAAATTAAAGCTCTTGATAGAGTTTCAACTGGCATCCACTGTGCAGTTTAACCATGATTTAAAACTGGATTGAATCCAAATATATGATATGTCATCTTGTGTGATGGACAACCTTTGTATGACTTAATATAATAATAAAAACACTTGCTGTATAGTTAGGTAATTAACTGTATGAAAAAACTGAGCAATTTTTCTGCTGTAGTTTAATTTCTGAAAGAAATGTAAATCACCTATAAGTTGCTAGCCTGTATGCAAATATTGTTTGTGTACTGTAAATTTTCAATTTCCCTGTCTTAATTTGCATCCTTTTTATTTGTCTCATCAAAATGCACATTTTTTCATTAAAATGGCTTGAGTAATGATATAGGGATGATATTCTTCAGGGCCTATTCATTTTCCATTCTAGTCACCTGTGAATTATATATTCTTTAATACTTGAGTGAAGACATGCCATTAGTAAGATCATAATAAATATGACTTGTTATCAGAATACAAATGAAAAACAAAACTAAACTCTAAAAATTATGAGCCCCCTGGGATGAGTTAGCCCTTGATTTATACTAGGCCCCTGAAGACTATAAGGCTATGACAAACCATTCTCATTACCTATGCTCTGTCTGCATTTATCTATTGCATACTTCAGGGCAGACAGTTACACATTTACAATATGCTCATTACACAAAAAAAAAAGGCAGATAGTATTCTAATTTTTACACAGAATCACCTATAGTCAAATAAGAATTGGAATGGTCAGATTGCTTATAACAATTAAGTTAATCTACAAAACTGCTGGCAATATTTTGGCTAGAAAAGTAAAAATACCATTGCAAACATCCCTCATATCAATCAGGCTCTCTCCTAAACACCTCTGATTTGGGGTGAAGATGAGGGAAATGACTGGGTCTAAGAATTTTCCCTGTGTGGAAGGAACTTCAGAGGAGATCATCATCATCACCCCAAGATCTCACCCTTTTCTGAGGCTCTTTTCCAGTCTGTGAGGAAGCAGAGTGGTTTGCAAAGGCTTGAATGTACTAGGCTCTTTTAGGAAGACAGTATTTTTCTCTCTGCATAAAAAGAGATTGTATCTTAGGGGAATTTTCCTGTGCTGTATAATAAACTCTCCTCCTGTGGCTCCTTTTTCTTTTATTCCCTGCTATGTTTTCTAATATTTCACTAACCAATATAGAGTAAGAACAACAGAAAGGTAGAAATTCAGGGAAATTCTGCCAATTCTCACCCAATAAGGTGCCTAGCAAAGTTAGAAAGGCTGATTGTGTGACTTGAAAGCTGCTCTTTAATTCAGTACAAGGTGCCAGTTGCTAATCTGAAATATCTCACAAAAGGAATATTGAAAGTCTGAGCAACATGAGTCATGGGAATTTTCATGAGTTCTATGTGCAGATTACACAGAATATGTTTGCACAGAAAGAGCAAGAAACTAAGAGTTGGGGGGGAGGTTGTATAAAGTGGTGTATATTTTTCTTTTTCAAAAATAACTGTAAGCAAGCATTTTGTTATCATTCTCCCTTCCATCTTTATGAGAATTCTGCATCATAGCCTGTCCAGAAAACATTTCCTAAGCTCAAATCAGGTTTTCCACTTGCTTTTTCAAGAGAAGTTTGTTCTCATGGGACCATTATACTCTCACTGAGGTATATCTTAATCAGCAGACAATTTACTGAATAGACTTAGTTTGAATTCTTGTTTCATCTAGTCACACTCAATTGAGCATAGATGCTGGTGATCATTAAAGGCCATGGCCTTCTTCTGGCAGTTTTGTGGAAAACGTCCAAAATCCACAGAGTGACTGAATTATATATTCCCCTGAAATAAGAGGTGTGCACTGTGCAATGAGATGACCTTCTGTTGCTCTCACCCCGATGCACTCACCTGTGGACATTCTCACACTTACAGCAGAAATATTCAGGAAAACTGAGGGCTGCAAACTGTAGGTTAAGTAATCCTACCAGAGGTACCTGCTATCTCAGCCTGCTGGGACCATGAGAGACACAGCTGAAAAGCATGGACCCACTCAGTCAAAGACTGCCATCTCCACAGTGAATATAGGTAAATTTCATGGTTTTCCCCTCAGTGAGTTTTTACCAGAAGTTCTAAAGATAATCCAATCCAGGATGAAAGGCATGTATGCTTGTATACCTGGGATTTATTAATAGAAATGTCTCCTTTATTTCTTGGTATATTCTCAAAAGGTTTCAAGCACTGCTCTCACCTATAATTTTAAGACAGCTTTATAATATTTGCATCAATGCAAAGAAAAGTATTGTCTTGAATATATCAATGTCATTATATAAAGCTCCAAGATATTTCACAATCTCATCTTTAAAATGGATATTAAAAAAGGCAGGGGGGCTCAAAACTCATTTACACGTAAAAAAATATTCAGATACCTTCTGATCTCACTCCAGCAAGAATGGTATTGATTGAATCAGAGCAGAACAGAAAAAAAGTCCAAATATAATGGAAATTAAGAAAAGCAATTTATATAAGAGAATGACAGAAAAATATTGGATTTTGGCTGGTTTTATGTTGACCTCAGAGAAGAACCTACATATGCTTTAACCAAAAATATAGAAGCAAAATAACAAAGAAGTAAGTTCTGCTCTTCCTGGTGATTCCAACAAAAGCAGTTCCTAGTCATTAAGAATAGAGAATATACACTAGGTCATGTATTCCACTTCCTTACTGGGCCAAGACATTTTGGCTAACGTACAAGTCATTTGGAAAAAATCACATTTTTTGTGCATAAGAGTATAGCTTGTTTAAATAACTTTGAAGTAAGAGCAATATTGGAACCTAGGTAATTAAGCTCATACTTTATTATTCTACTGTTTGGCTCACAAAGATTTTGCACTAGGGCAGTTTATTGAGAAAGTTGTACTCTGGCTCACATTATGAATGCTGGTTTTGTAATGCAGGAAGCCTGTTTATTTATTTATAAGTGACAGCTTAGATTCTATCAGCTGCAGTACTGTCAGGCAGCAACAACCAGCTGACTCACAGATGCTGGGGCCAGAGCATGTCCTGGCAGAAAATCCTGCCCACACAATGGCCAAGACAGAAATGAGGTTAAATCCAACCCTTATGGTATCAGATGGGGCTGTAAAATGCACCTTTTTGGTAAAGACTTCTCCCAGAATCACTGGGCTTAAAACACTTCTGTGGACAGTCACAGTTTTCTTCCTTTCAGCATTTTGCTCCAGATTTTTCTAATCTTTGAGGCTTTTACTGGGGATTTTACCCTCAGGCAATGGTCACCAATGTTTACTGTGAACAGCCAAGCCCAATAATAGCACTTACCCTAGCGTACAGTGAGATAATAAGGTGCCAGTTCACAGTGCATTACACAGGAAAAGAGCATGTCTCCATTCTGCTCCCTGTTCATTGTTGGCTGTTAAGGGAGGTAAAATCCCAACATCACAAACAAGCTATAGACAAAACTGCAGTCATTAGATAAAGTGTTCTGTGTACCTTCAGACTGCAGACACAACCATTACAACAGGCAGCATATTTTCATACTTGTGGATATTGGGCAGATATTTAAATTCACAAGAAAAAGGACTAATAAGCAGGAATCTCAGGAAGTAAACAAGTAGGTTATTAAATCTGCTTACAACAGTAGCTAATAATCCTCATATAGGTAAGGCATACAAATATCGTCACTGCAACCAATTATCATCTGCTCTCCCATGTTTCTGTGTGCACTTAATAACATTTACTAGGCACATAAAAAATGCATGAGGCCCTAAAATCAAAGAATGAAGTCTTATATGTCAGATTTGTAGTAGGATTATAGGACATGTGAAAAATATTCATAATTCTTCATATAATGTTTAAATGGGGTAATCTGTATAGATTCATAGTGTGGAGTTGTACAGAATATGCCTCCTCTAGCTATTCTATTCACAGAACAGGGTAATTTTTCCACAGATTATTTATACAGTACACAGAGAAGAATTTGAAGTGATTGAAGAGGCTGCCAAACACCATACTCTGCCTTCAGGATATAGATGATACCTTTAAAATGGGTGAAAGGCTAATTAATCTTGAACTCTTCATGGATGATATATAAGATAATATGCCTTAGCCTGACAGCATTTTGGGAAGGCAGACAATTAAAAACAGAGCTGTGGTTTTCTTCACAAGACAGCACTCATACAAAAACCAGACAAGAGAGTTTAATATACAAATTCATGAGAATTTGAATGCCACTTGAAATACAACTTGAAACTCAATCTTTCCTGGGAATGTTACAGATAGCTACAGGGCAGACTGGTTGAGTTTGACAGAATCCACAGCTTCAGGCCTTGAACAGGTATTTCACTGGGGGAAAAGGCTGCTGTATGCGTTTTACTGTACTATCACTTTCTAGCAATAAATCTGCTGCTTTCTAACAGATGCAGCTTTCATGACAAATTACAACTGCATTCTTCAATTTTCTCAAAGAGAGCCATCAAGATATATTCATCCCATAACGAGGCAACAGTCTTCTTAACTGTTTCAGTTATACTTCTTCAATATATGTAAACACTTATCATTATTGTTCTTATTCTTTATCACGTCTAAAATGATGTGACAAGCTTCCTAAACAATTACTATATCAGCAGAGAAGTCATGATTTTATCCTGAGTAAAAGAGAAATTAAAGATTTCATTTAAAATAAGCCGAAACTTAGAAATATTACAGCAGTAAAAAATAAATTGACTTGCTTCCTAGATGAATTTTGCGGCTTGCACTGTACTTAATGGCTAGATTTCTTCCTGTACCTGACCTAAGATGTTTGATTGACAATAATCAAGCTCTTTTATTGGACAGAACTACCTGGCAACTTTTGGAGTTAGATGAGTAATAGATATAGAACAGGTGAGATCTTTGGATCTTTTTGTGCTTAGTGCTAGGCTATGATCTTTGGGTACTGAACTGTAAGAAATACATGTGACATAAAACATTAGTGATACAAGCATCTTTTTCCAATTCCTTTGATTGATAGACATAATATCTGAGTATATCAAAACTAATCTGCATGAAATTTGACTATAGCATCCTTTTGGGATGGTGGGAGAGGGCAAGGCAGAGATGACATGGTTTTATCACCCAAGAGAAAACATATTTCACATATTTTTTTATCACATTCCCCTGGCTTGCACTATTTCATGCTGTACATAACACAACTTCAAGAGCAATCAAAAGCAAAATTCTATTTGCGTTGACATTTGAAAGAAACATTTGCACTTTGGCAAATGGTATCAAGAATGATGTCTACTTCTTATTTAACCCACTGGAAATTTGATTACTTGCAACTGTCCAGATGGGTCAGTGCAGGCAACAGATGCCCCCTGTGGCTCATGCATTTCTAGCATAAGTCTGTAATGTAAGTCTCCATCCTTGCTTATGTTTCCCAAAGTACCTTTTTCAATGGTTTGTTTAATTATGGCTTCATTTGAAATGGCCTAGCACAGCACCTGCACACTAGAAAAAGACCTACTTTCGCAAGTCATGTTTTTGATCTCAAATTTCTATGTTTCCTTTGGGCTTGGTAGTTTTTTTCAATCCTGTATCACTATGACATCATGTCCCCACTATCTTACTTTCAGTGACTCAGCATGACACCACACAGAAAGGGCACATGCCTCTACCAGACAAAAATAATTTATTCATCATTCACAACTCTCCAGAGTTTCAGTACAACTCAGGTGAATATAATTCTCATACAGCTTCTTTAACACTCCATTGTTCAAAGGACTGACAAAGAAAGCAGACACCACATACTTCTCTAGGCAATCCCTCGTACCATTTTTTGTACTTATTTGTCTAGATACTGGGATGTATGAGAGATGCTTATACCACCAATCTTTCTGGCACATGAACCATAATTAAGCAAGTGTTTAGTTCTGGAAATGTCAGCTTAGGAAAAATTAGCGAGGCTGTGTCAATATCCAATGATGCAAAGAGACAAATGATGCAACATTGCTTTTCCATTACTACCAGCACTTAAAAAGTCTCTATTTTTATTTTATAACTTTTTTACAGCCAAGTAGTATATTCTAGGGATAATAAATAACTCTAAAACTGAGATAAAGATACCAGGAATTAACTTTTTTACAAATTAGGTCTGTGTAAACCTCTCATTCTTGCATCATGAGATAGTATTTCTCCAATATTATAAAGTAAAACTGCATTTATATTTTTCTTCACAGAACCTAACTGTATACAATAGTATAACATACAGTACAAGACAGTAGAAAACAGGCGTATGTTGTTATCTTCTACTGAGTGGAAACAAATTTACTAACTTGTAGAATTAGAGAAATACACTTTTTGGAGCTCTGTCATTGACTTGATAGCTATCATTGCATAAGGTCAATAGGTCACTGAACTGTTTTGAATTTAATTACTCCTGGTAAAATGCTTAGCAGTTTCTGAACAGAAAAAGTCTATATAACATTCTAAGTGCTTGGGTTAACTCGCCCTGGGACTGACATACAAATAACACATAGTACCCAATTTAATCAAGTAGTTTTTGCTGTAATATAAATAACTGGTCCTTTATTAACTCAGAAGAAAATCTGTGTCAGTGTTAAGAGAACTGAATGTTGCTTTCCAAACTGAAACTCAGAAAGGGTAAGTAAAAATTTAAAAGTTGGTGTCTGGTGAAGAAAAAAATGGATTTTGTAATCAGAAAAAAATGAAAAGGCTAAAAACTGGCAATTCCCTCAAGGGCCATCAAGCCCAGTCTCCTGCTATGACAAAAAAAGTACATAATTAATCCCATTTTAAACTAATCAAACAAGACCAATTAGTTTTGAGGGCTTCCTTCTCCACGGCTTCTGTTTCAAAGCTGTTCCAGAGTATAACTTCTACAATATTTATCCTTCTTTTATCTTAGAATAGAAAGTATGTTTACTCAGGCCCATTACTGTTATTTTTAAAGTTTTCTTTACCTTTTATCTTAAGTAGTAGCTTTGTATGTTAATGCACTTAGCCAACTGAAGGCATCAACAGGACTTTGAGAGAAAGCAATCCTCCAGTCCTGTGGGTGTGCCAGAGGGTCTCATGAATGGTCGGACTGGAAAGTTTCCTTTACACAAAGTGAGCAAGAATCTTTCAGTCTTGCCCCAAAGGTATGTCCTCTGCTGTCCCCATCATCCCACAGGCTCTTTAGTGAAACTTTCAAAGGTCACTATTTTGAAATCCATAAGCTGTAACTATTTTCAAGTACACATTTAAAATAGCAAATTACTGGAATCAGATGGGACTGGATCAGGAGTAGTCGTCTGTATCTGTAAAGGGCTGCAGCTGTAAAAATGTTAGGAGAGGCACCTGCCATAAAGAAAGAAGACTAAGTGATCAGGCTGTCATTTAATTTTCCCTTATAAAAACAAACATATAATACATTGTTTTTTGAATTAGGAGGCAGGGATTTTTTTTTTGCTGGGTTTTTTGTTTTTTCTTTCACCAGAAAATTCTTGAATTATAAGCATGAAAATATGCTAGTAGTTTTGGAATATGATCATGATTTCACCAAAACCTTTTACAAAAGCACAAATACTTTCTCTGACTCTGAACTCACACATTCTAGGAAGGCTTTTGCCTTTTTTCAAAGCTCTATTACACCGAAATTCTATTATTAACTGCATCTCTGTCTTTATCACTCATTTTTAATTTACAGTAGACTTTTTATTAGCAGTTCTTAAGCACCTGACCTTGTACTAGAACATTTCATTCCATTTCTATTAATGCTGTTTTAAGGTCACCCTGATCTTCCTATGTATTACTCTCATCTTCCTGTGAATTTTCAGTGTGTCTCAACTTTGACTGATTACCCGATTTTTCTATCTGGCCCCTGACATTTCAGTAGTACTTTATTTTTTCCCATCATTTAGGATTATTTGGATGACTGAGAAACAGTGGCAAAGAACAGGTGAATGCAATATATGGAGCTGGTGAGAAACACAGGCTTCACTAACCACCACGAAATTAGGCACAAAGGAAAACAGCTGGAATGCCACGGCTCCATATGGGCTCCAGATTCACATCAATACATTTTCAGCATTTTAATGAAATCTATTATTATTTCTTATTCTATCAATGATTTTCAAGTAAAATCACTTTCAAACATTATTCAGCCCACTGAATATCTAACTCACCATTAGAACTCAACTTTCTAATTCAGAATCCTAATTTAGGTATGACAGCCAGGTGCCCAGACTGTCATGGAATTATCCTGGATTTTGTGACTAGTTTCTAAGAAATGGAAATCAACCTAATCCAAACTTTTCTCCACAGAGTGACACTTTAAAAGATGAAAATTAAAAAAAAAAATTCAATGCATTCATCAAGACTTTGGAATTTTTCCTATGGATTATTCTATGGACTTCTTTCTAGCATATTTGATCCTCTTAATTTGAAACTGAACCTCTACAAAAACCAGTATTAAAATACAAGTACCACATATGTGAGCAAGTGTATGATGCATGCCAAACAATACATACAAATCCCCTATGTGCATTTTGTACTCACAATACAAACAATGCCATTTATTTTGCTACTTTACATACTTTGGTACTTTAAACTGATAAAAATTAATTTTATTTATCTTGGCCTTTATCAAGGTACTTTACATACAAATTCCATCCCAGACACAGATTAGATTCTCTCTTGGATTCAATTAAGAAATATTTTCTAAATCAGTCTTAATCAGTCGAATTTTATGTACAAAACCATGTTTTCTCTCTTAAAAGGAAAATTTATTTATTGCCTATTCTGTCAAGGACATTTGTCATTAAAAATCTTGTTTGCTTTGGATCCAAACGCATGTGTGATATTTTTATAAACAGATGTGAGTGGGTGAACAGAATGATCTTCCTGGCTCTTTTTAAATTAATTACCTTAAAAAAAAAAACCCAAACCAAACAAAGAAAAAAACCCCAACAACTTGCATCATGCAATACAGGGCCTTATTGGATTGGTTAATACAAATCCATATGGGCTGAAGAGAAAAGTGCTGCAGCTCTGCTCCCATGCACCTGCACAGACATCCCTGACTGCTGCTCTCAATTCTTCAGTGGCAAAAGGATAATTTTATTTCAGGACCATAAATCTTTCTGTTTCTCTAGCAGATGCTGGAGTGAATCATCAGCCCCATCTCTATGTCCCAATTTCTGCTACCACTCTGCTGCAAAATTGTGGTCCTGAAGTAGAGGGGATATTTGGACCGTAGTAAAGAATAAAATAGACAGAAAATGGTTTATTTTGTTAAACCACCCAAACAGGTACCAACAGGTTCAACATGGAATATTGCAACCCAAATCTATTTCTGTCCTACATTCTACTTTAGGATCATAAGTTCTTTTATAAGCTTTCTGAGACTGAGGAGTAATTAAAGAAGGGAAATTGATGTGAGGCTTAAGCACCTGAGCAAGAACTCAGAGGAAATGCACTCTTTGTGGGAATATGAGAGGGATACACAGCACCTCACAGTGATGGGGCACTGGGAGAGAACAGAAGCATGTTAAAAATCAACCAGAGAAAAAAGCAGTGGGAGCTGGATATTCACTGTATCAGGGGAGTCAAAGACAGACCTTCAGGATGAGAAATATAGCTTTTTCATGCAACCACAGAAAGGAGATATTTGCCTTTCTGAAAACCTTTCCCCTCCTCCTTCAAACAGAATATGCAGCCTGGAAGGCTGTAGGCACTTTCTGTTGTGCCAGGCTCTCTGTTTCCCCATCTGCATTTGTCACACATTGTTTCTGCAGTGCATCTGTTTTTTCAAGGCCAATCCAGCATTGTTCAATACACAGATATTTCTGTGGTTTGCATCTCTCTGCATAAAGGAGATGAACAACATCCTTCAAGAAAAATCTTAAGAATCTTAAAGGCAATAGACTTGAATAAGAAATATAGCATTTTCATTTTATGAGAAAATGAAAGCAACCACTCTTCCACAGAACACCCACAGAATCAGCTGAAACATTAATGAGCAAAAGGGAACACATACCAGTTCCTTTGCCTGCTTTATTGGCTCTGCTTTTCCATGAATGGAAGAAGATATAAATATTATTGTTAGCCTTGGGGCTTTCTTCAAAAATGCTTGTCTGTATCAACTCACATTGTGAAAAAGTGTCAGTAGCTGTGTTAAACCACTGCAGGCTGAAACTGAAAAATGGCACGATAATTTTTTCAACCAGTGCATGCAAGATCAAAGCTGTTACAGGTGGCATAAATGTCCCAAGGCCCTGACTCACTAGACACATAACAGCATCCACTATAAGTCTAATAAAAACAGTTCCAGTAAAAACATCATAAAAAGCAGTAAGGAGCCTCTTATATCTTTGACCTTGGGGTCCTTCCTCCAAGAGATCATCTGGTAGCTCAGTGAGAAATGTGTAATTGTATTTTATTCTCACACACTAGGCTAAAAGTGTCAGATATTAAAATATCAGAAAGACATTTTAAAAGACATACTTTTATTGATTTCAAAAATAAAATCAATGCCAAAGTATCATGTTTTTGTTCTGCAATTTTGTTAATGTTCTGGTTTCAGACTTGTAGCTCTTACTTCAGTTAAAATAATTATTTAGTTATAGTTAGTAGTTAATGAAGATGAATGCATAATCTGTGTGACAATTAATAATGTTTTGTAGCAGGTAGTACAATGTGTCAAAGCTAGACTTCTAATAAACCACATTAATACTTGCAATTTAAAAATTAAAAAGACTATACCTTGTCTTTGAAGAAACTTATGAAAATAAAACACTTTTTTTCCTCTATCTTCTGTAATGTGTTTTGTTCAATTTCTCTTTATTTTTTTATGACCATAATCATATTGGGAACAAATCTGTCTAACCTAACAGTGTTTATTTGGACTACTTGTAGCATCTTGAAATATATACCAAAGCAGATGGATGAGTGGTAGTTAGGTATCTACTTTGGAAAGAAATAGAATCATAATGGGAATTATTAGAAAAAGGGAGTTCAAGCATCAGTACTACACAGACTAGATTTAGGTGTTAGCTCTTTAGGTTGAAGGAAAACAACTTGTCATTTCCTGCACAGTACATAAAATGTAGTGTTATTCACTATGATAATAACCTGAAGGCCTTAGGAGACACACAAAAATGCAAAGTTCACACAGGAAAAAATAAAGCTCAAGCATTATTTATATGGATGTGCTTGGGCCCTTAACCTGTAAATAAATCATACTGAGATTTTTTCATGTGAATGAAGCTTCAGATTTATTCCTTCAGAGAAAGACATGAAAGCCTGCACTGCTTTGTGAAGCAGACCTGCTACAACAGTAGTGTGGAAGTGGAATGGGGTTCATTTGAATATTATTTAAGCACCAGCTCTGCAGTGTTTAAAGTGGTCTCTCATCAGCCCAGCTCACCTTTGAGGAGCAGACTCAAGCAGAGCTTGCAGAGGGGAAGGGGCTTTGCTCTGCAGGGAATAAGGGCACATGCTCCCAAACCAGGCTGGGAATTCCTACTTGTTCATAAGAGGAAGGTAAACTGGCCACTGATTAATGACACACAGCACATAGTAAATGTTTAGCTGTTGTTTTTAAAAGTAGCATAGGCATTAATTAAGCATCCCACTAAAAGTTCACAACTTCAGGTACTACTTATTGAGCATGACCACCATTCTTTGCAAGTCAAGGAGACCCACTGCCAAATCCTGGCAAAGAGTTCATGCTGGGGCTGCTGTGGCACATGCACAGCCCTGTGAGGGCAGAGGCACATCCAGAGCCCCTTGCTGGTGTCACCCAGCTGGAAAACAGTGTCCTGCTCCACCTGTGCTCCCAGCTAAAGAGGGGAGTCTTGCCCAGAGCTGCCAGGAGACAGACACCTCACTGCTATGCAGGCAAACCAGTGACTCCTGGTCTGCAGGTGCTGTTCGGGCATGCAGATTACCCAGGCATAAATTTCAATGTCAGTGTGCTCAGTGTAAAGGATTATTTTTTCACATGTTCTTTACACCATGGTTAAATAGAAAAATTGGTTCTATCACTTAAAAATTCAAGTGTTTTATGAAGTCAAACACTCCAACTCATCCACATGATAATTTCGGTTGGACACATGTTATTCTGACACCTGAGAAAGGTAAAGGTAATATTTTCATAAGAGAAAAACAAACAAACAAACAAAAAAACCACCCCAAAAAATCCCTACTAAACCAGTTCTCAGACATTTCCCAATTCAATCATATTTTGAGAATCCTAATGTTGACTGAATAAAGCAGTGAGTCTCAAATGCTGCACATACATTAAACCATCCTTAAGCCTCAGCATCAGACAGTTGCCACACTCAAGGTGAATTGAGAAATGCTTCCAGTGCCTTAAAATGGATGTCTCTGTGTTCAGTTAGTGACTGCTGCATAATCCCAAACAGCAATTGAAAGGACAAGAAACTGAAAATCAAAGCCCAAAAGGGAGATATTACTATGTCAATTTCAGTATATAATATTTTTTTTAATTGCCAGTTATACACACTGGTTTTCCATCAAGCAAGTAAACAAATGTGAGTGTCTCTATGGAAGAGACATTGTTCTCCTTTCTCCTTTCCTCTTACAGTCAAGCAATTGTGAAGTTAAAAGAACAGACAAGGAAAGGCAGCAAATCTTTTTTTCTTAAGTGAACAATTGTTGAGGACTATCAATGTGATAGTTCATGTAAGGCAAGCAGTACTTGCCCCTAAAATAGTTTGCTGGTAGAGACTGTATGTTACCCCAGAAGCACACAGTGCCTAATATTTAAAGAAAAGCAAATCATAAGTTTAAAAATAAATCGGGCATACTGTGTGTTTTACAGGTGTAAGGATGGCAGTTGTAATTTCTCTCAGTGCTGTGAGAACATGCCCTACTTGCTGTGTACAATACCTGCTGATCAGGTTTCCCAAGAGCAGATGTGACTTCAGTAGCTGATTTCTAAGAATTACCTGTTTATCAGAGAGACTACTATAATTTTATCTCTCTTGAGAGATATGATTATTTTTATGCTTTCTACCCTTGTCTGTAATACAGCTACTAGTCCTGTATCAAACGCCTACTTGAAAAGGTAAATGCTAATGCCACATAATTTACATAAAGGAAAAACAAAGCAATTTTTTTCTAATTGTTGGCATGAAGCAATTTGCCTTTTGAAGCAGTAAAGATAATTGGTAACAATATTGTTACAACATATTTAAATGAGTAAAGCATTGATCCTACAGGGGAGCATAATTAGCACAGCAGAAGTCATGTGGGGAGGGACTTAAAAAAATTATCAGAAAGTGACTTGAATTTTAAGTAAGTTATATTGTTATTTTTACTACACATACTATGCATAGAGTTGCCCAGATACCAAGACACTGAGTCTTGATGGAATAAAGAAGAGCATGAGCCACAATGATTTCTTTCTTTAATAAATACTTTAGTAGGTATTTTCATTATTATCCTTCCTGAAGAGAGGTGCAGCTTTATTTGCTGGTTTCAAGCAGTGTGGCTCAGGCATCCCCCCTGCTATGTGGCTCTCTAGGCGGCCTAGCCCGAAGGTGGTGAAAGAGAGGTAAGGACAGCTCAGGAGCTGCAGCCCAAGGGAGGAAAGCACAGGGAAGCGGGATGAAGCGGGAAGCACCAGCTGTGATAGGGCAGTGGAGCAGGAGGAGCAGGCTCCAGACTCAGAGTGGAGCTGCTGCCTGTGCTCAGGGTGAGGAAGGGAGGCGAAAACCACCTGCCCATGTGGAGCATGTTCAAGGAGAAGGAAGAAAAGAGGAAGGCAAGATCTAATTTTTAATTTAAAAACCTAAACTTAAGCCAGATGATGCAATGCTTCTGTTATACTAATTACAGCTCAAATCAAAGAAGCCAAAAAGCAGATGGGCTATTGCTATGACACAAGGTGAACCTGGAGGCCCTGCAGAGCAGTGTCTGTGGGTTTGGAGAAGCCTCCCAGCAAGGCAGCAGGGAGGGGTCCCCAAAGCGCCCAGCACCGCGCTGCCAGCAGAGCCCAGGAGCATCAGGGATGCCCCCACACACTACAGAAAGGGGATGTGATGACACACTAGCATTCCAGGGGCTACCAGGAGGTGACCAGAAACTGTTACATCACCTTGAATGTTTATGGGTTCCCCATTTGTGAGTGGGGAATTACAGAAGCTATTTTGACTCCAAGTCTTTAAAGAAAAGCTAGTACAGCTGTGTTATTGGCTCTTTGATATTAATGATGTTGCCAATGCAGGACTTAAATAAATGTGAGTGACCTATGCAGGTTTGGGCACTGTAGTATGAAGGGCAGCATCTCATCCTCTGATTTTCTCATTAAAGGAATGTTTCCTCATGTCTGAGTCTTTGCTGAAGTAAAATCTGTGGCTCTTTAAATGACAAGTAACCCTGAGCATGTGTTGGATAGATTCTGTCCAGTTTCATTCTACTCTGACAACTGACACAGCTTTCCTGTGATATAATCATGATTAATAATTTATAAATAATTCATAAATAATTCATAATTAATTGTTCACTTACTTGTCTTAATTTTAAGTACTCACTGTGACAAAACCATCTAATTGAAATCAGCAATAGAATAAGACTCATGATTCCTCAGCAGGAAATTTAGATTAATATGAAAAACATACTCTGAGTTGCTATTCTTGATCATTAGGGAAAGCTGGTTAATTACCATAAAGTGATTACGACACAGGCTGAAGTATAAACTGGATTGAATCCTGTGATCATCAATGTGCTCAGGAAGCCTTTAACTAGGCTTGTCATCTCTAGAAATTATACTTTGTGAGATCTCTAACCAAAGTTGGCAGCACATCAGAGAGGAGATGTAAGACTGAGAGGAAAAAAAAAAAAAAGAGTAGAAATATGTCATAGCTGTCATCTCTATTCCTCCAGACAGCCATTTTTATCCCAAAATCTAGGTAGAAATCCTGGGAAGGAGATAGCATCACAATCACCACCATCTCACGAAGTCAGTGAGCTAGGACCCTCCAGCTCACACAGGTGTTTGTTTTGCTACTACAAATACTGGGACTGCCGTAAGTGTAACTATTTTTGTTCTCAATTATTCAGCTGCCAAACTTCAAAACTTAGCCTTGTGTTACATTAAAAAAATAGGGAAGTTGTAATCTATCATGCCAATTTACAATGATGATAGAGGAAAATAACCCAAGATAAAAAAAGAAAGCAATTTCAGCAATTTCAAGTAAAGGAGTTTTTTCTTCACTCACTGTTTGCATAAGAGCACTCATACCAGTGAAGTGGTAGGGAAAGTGGATGGAGACAATTTTAAGAAAAAATCTCAGGATAAAGTGGGTGATCATTGTTCTCAATTGGATTAAATGACTGTCAGCTATATTAAGCATTATGGGAAGAAAGGGAAACTTATTGTGGCAGACCCTTGAACAGGGAATAACGTGCCTGTTATTCCCTGTGACTCCATGATTCCACAGTGACTCCATGATTCAGGAGGCTGAACAATTGTTTTATTAAGCTAAACTATATTATACTGTACTCTACTAATACTAAACTAAAGAAAAACCTGTGACCCTTTCAGACAGTCACAACACAGCTTTGATCTAATTGGTCAATCCATCCAAACACCATCACCAGAGTCCAATTAACAAATCCCTTTTTGGTAAACAATCTCCACAACACATTCACCACGTGCCAAACAACAGGAGCAGCAAATAGAGAATAAGAATTGTTTATCATCCCCTTCTCTGAGCTTTCTCACTGCTTTCCCCAGGAAAAATCCTGGGGAAGTTGTGCCTGCTGCTCTTTGTGAAGAGAGCTGTGGCCACAGAAACTAATATTAAGGCTTGAGATAAAAATACAGAGAGCATTCCTAAAGTATTATTGCTCACTGAATGGGCTGGGAGGCTAGGAAAAAATTACTTTTACATTTGAGAACTAAAAAAGCTATGAACCAAGACTACCTTCCTTTTTCTTATTTTTAATTTTTCAGTGTTTAGGAAATGATTCTTTCTCAGTTCCTGCAGACATTGTTGAAAAAAACTCATGCATGAGAGCTGTCCTAATGTCAGTGAAACTAATCACAATTCTCATGGTTACAGCAAAATGCAAGCTTAAATGTAGCTGTTTACTGAATCACTTTGATGGATTTGATTTTGTACAAGGTGGTTGAGCTTATGCAAACACAACATATTCTTCCAGCAGCTATTTACAAAAAGTTTCTACTGAAATCTACATGACAAATCCAATTTAAAAGGGGAGCAGAGTATCTCTAGGTCTGCAATTTTTTAATTATCCTCTTAAAAATTAATCTTAAAGACACATTACAATATTTTAAATGAGCACACACTGCACCGATAAGAAGAATTTCTGTTCACACAAGGCTTTCCCCTTTCATTCATTAACTTATTACATACTACGCATCAAACTTTAAAGCTATCACAGAGTCTGAGGCCAAAGAGGTGCTTTCCTCTAAAACCAGACGAATTTGTCTGGTAATCCATTCTTTATTAACCATCTGGATAGCCAATTCCTTCCTTTGGGCTTAATGCTGCTCCTAGCAGCTCAATAGTCCCTATTGCTAAGGTTGCTACAGAATCATCAGGAGATAAGGGAAAGTACTTTCAGACATCTTGAGCAATCTTCCTTCCTGCACACATTCAGATTTTATGTCAGAGCACAGCAGCAGCCTTTCCTTCTTTCCCTCTCAAATTAGGTCAGGTAGCTGGGATCAAATATGAGACTCCCTCACATCTCATTGCTAGAGAAGTGGCCTCTCAGTCTGTGTGGGGGAGGATGTGTGGGGGACACTCCCTCCCTCATCCACCTGCTTAAGGTTTCATTGAGATTGCTGTACTTCTCCAAGTCATACTTTTCTGGCAAAATAATAAGCCACGACCCTGGAAAAAATCAGAGGTTTGCTCTGTGGCCATTTAATATGCAGACAAACCAGCTTGCCTGAAGTGAGAGGCATTTACCCACTAGCTACCAGTGGGAAAAGACAGCATTGCTGGCACATTTATTGAGTGGTTCAAACTTACTTCCATGTTTAAATTAAAGCTGCACATAAGCATAATGTTTCACAAGTTGCTTGAGCGAGTAGTATGGGAATTAGAGGCTTAATGTCATTACCACAGTGAGTGCCTTTCTCTGCTCCACTTGCAAATGCAGATACATAGGAGCTTTTTTCAGTTTATGAGGAGACTGTGCAAAACAGATTTACAGAGAAAAACTTCATCACACACTGAATTCTGTTGCCTCCAGAGCTTCTTTAATGTTAACATCAGATGCTTTTGAAAACTTAATAGATTAAATATTCCCTTCCCTGACCAATTTGCATCTTTGAAATTTCATGCAATTAAATTTCATCCAACTTCTTGCTCTTCCATGATGATGAGTTATGAACTGCAGAATTTAGAGGCAAGGATTAAAAAAAAAATGCCTTCAGAGCAACATCAATACATGAGTGAGTGTACATCTTAGTTCCATTACTCTTTTCCTGGTGGCAAGCAGAATTTTCTGAGAAAAATTGCTAGTGGATAATAAATGTGATGCCTGGTGGTCCTACAACAACACTACATTATATTACCAAGCTAAATTAAGGTCACCTTGATATAAAATTGATATGGGAAGGGATGAAGAAAGCAAAGTAAAAGGAACACTGAATGATGCATAAATCTGGGGAATAGAGTTATACAATGAAACTAGGCTTCTTTTTAAAAATGGAGAGACAAGAAAAGTAAGATATGGAAAACTATGAAGACAATAGGAAATATAAGCATAACTTCAGGTACCTAGTTCATACAATATGACTGGATATTCATTTCATGAATCCCTGCCTTGAAGTCACTTAGTAATAAGATCCACAAACTGAAGTCATTACAAAACAACATCTCTATACTATTACAGATAAACTGTAGTTCAATAACCAGAATGCACACTCTAAATCTTTGCTTTGAGAATGTCATTAAGAAAGAGCAAAACAAAAACCAATTCCAATAAGAATTTCCTTGACAACTGTGAAAAGCTCTCTGCTAATCATGCAGCTGATGAATAATAAGAAAGCTAATCCAAAAATAAATTAGCAAAAAAAGATATTGTTGTAGAAGCTGATAACTATAAACAAATACAATGAACCAAAATTAAATAACCTCAGTCATTTAATTTAATCACTAGGTTCCTATTGAGACATAGCCCAGCTCAGCAAATGGCAGTAGGACAGTATGAAACCCAAAACACACTGTTACCCCAACCCAAACCCTCAGCCTCACTAGCAAAGCTGGCATTGGGGTCACCTGGAGGATAAGGAGAGCTGAGGTGTGGAGAGCTGCTCTGACACCACGGCTGCACACGTGTCAGCACTGCCTGAGCAGCACAGGCAGCTTCAACCAAGTGGAACAAGGCAGGGCTAAGCTGCCTGGAAAAGGCAGCACTATTGGAAAAGCTGACATGGCAGAGAGCTCCTTGAAAAACCTCTGCCTCGTTTTTCTACTCTGCAAAGTGAGCCTCATGTCCTTTTTGCACCCTTCTGTGACATTCCTTGTTCTGACCCAAAGTCATAGGAATAGAGGGAAAAGTAAATCAAATTTTTTTTTTATGCTCAGTCTCTATTAAGTAATGACTGTAAAGTTACAAAAGGGTGGAGCAGAAAAGTATATGCACAAAAAAAAAGCTTCACATCCTGGAATTTTCTGTCTCCCTTAAAATTTATGATGATGTATTTCCAGCATTTACTTGATCATGGTGACATGGAATGAGAGCAGCTGCAATTTCATAGTGTATTAATTTAAATGAATGAAAAATTGACATATAGAAATATATATTTCCATCTGAATTCCTAATCTGTACAATTTGGCAAAAATTTTCATTTAGAAATAAAATGGTGTTTATGTTTGTCCATAGAACTTTAGAAATTCAAGGAGATGTGGGGTTTTTCTGGGTTTTTGTTTGTTTACTAGTTTGCTTGGGGTATTTTTTACTTTTTTCTCTGTTTTTTTTACCAGGGATGGGGTGGCATGATTTGCCTTCTTGTTGATGTCAAGTTTAAGATTTTTAACTTTCATCATAAACAGGTTAAACGAGTTAAATTTTATGTTCAGGGAAGGACTTTTAGAGTTTTATTTGCTATACTGCAAGAGTTCTGTTCCTAATTTGAAATTATTTTTGTGGACCGTGTAAGCTGAAATGAAAAACACAGGATGTAAAAGAAGACAGAAAAAAGCTTATGCTTTGCTAAACAAATGGCTAAGAGAGTAGTGTTAATCTGGAAAAGAGCTGATGAAACATTTTACACCAGGATGCTTTCTTTGCGATAACAGGTCTCTCTGCAATTCAGTCTTCAGTGTCTAGAAATCATCACCTTATTATCAATAAGAAAATGGAATAACAGTTGTCTAACGTGTGTGTATTAAACTGATTATATATAGCAGCACATGATGAACAGTGCAGAATAGATTATATTCTGCCATACTGGCAACATGGTTCAGCCAATCCTCATTTTATAAGTTCCAGCACAATGAATAAAAACCTGAGGATAATTTGTCATGAGTTCTCATAGCAAGGATCTAACACAATGTCATCTCTTAAAATTTAATCTAAAAATCCTAAATTTAATCCTTAAGAAGGTATTTTGTCCTTGCTGCAGCCCAGGCCAGCCTGGGTCTGTTGTTTCTTCCTTACCCCTATCTCAGCAGACTGGTGAGTGAGCAGCTGAGGATGGCTGCAGGAGATGCCAGAGTTCAATCCACAAACACACCTCTGTGGTGTGTTCTCTGGTGGATTTAGGCAATGCCAAATTTAAATACCTGCATAAGGACTTCTATGCAATCCACTCCTGCCAGCAACTACTAGATTCTGAATAATTGAGGCATAATTGAGAAAAGAATGTATTTCATGTGTTTTACAATGTGTTAATATAATTCTGTTAAAGGTGCTGTTAGGTAACCTCTCACAGCCTTAGTGGTTTGTCCTTTTAGACCATGTGTCAGATTTTCCACTTCTTAAGTTCCTCAAAAGGAAAGAAGAGGTGCTTCACTTCTACTTGTAAAGTACCACCAAAATTTCACATCTGGCTGGAATACATGGCACAACATCTTACAGAGGAGTTGCACCGTGCTCTCACGAGCAAATTTTACTTCTTTTCTTTTTTCCTTTTTTGCGTCCTAAACTGCAAAGTAAGAGCTGTTTATATGTGAAGTGCATTGTTTCTATTTTTGTAGAGCAGACAACAGTAATAACATTAATATCTTATGTTTCTACTTTTCTGCTATTTGAAAATTTCAAGTTGTTCTCCATTTATTCTTCTCAGTGTGGTTTACAGACCTTTGTCTCTCAGAATCTCATAGTGATTTAGCATATCTAGCCTTGCAACCATCTATGAAATAGGAAAGCTTCACAATTATGTTATAAACATAACTTCACAATTATGTAATAAATGTGAGATCAGAGAGAGATTATGGGCTAAAAATATGCAAATGCCTAGGTATCCTCCACAGTGCATTGAAAACAACAGGCTTTTCAAGTGGGACACACACAAAAAAAAACCCAAGCCACAATACTGCAATCTTAGCTATTAATTAGGAGAAAATATAAGGGACAGTAATCTACACAGATTGGTTCTCTAATACTCACAGTCCAAAACTCCATCTAGAAAATTTGTGCTTTCCAAGTTTCTTATTAACCTTGAAAATATACTCTTGTCATTGAAAAACACCAAGGCTGTATTATCTAATGAAACATACCTTCATTTGTTGTTTCCTTCCATCTAAAAACAGTGGAAGTAAGAGCTGAAACTGCACTTGCAAGGTAAGACACCAGAAGAATGCTATTGTGTATAAACTGGTGGCAGGCTGGGGATAAACAATGTCATGGCCTTGATGCTACCAATGCAAGTCTGTCTTAGTGAATGAATGCTATTGCACAGAGCCTTCAAGGGAAATCTGTTGTAAGGTGTTTTATTTCTAGACCCTAGCTGGAATCAAAGCTACCACAGTCCAGATCAGATTTTTAGAAAGGAAACACACAAAACAGTCACTTTGCCTTTGATCTCTCAGTCCTAAACCTTAAGGGAGACATACAAAACATATTTAAAATGTAACTCTTTGCAATGCACTCTGATACCAAATATCAGGAATCCAATAGAGGTGAGGGGTTTGTGACAAATAATACTCTCTCTCTACAATAACCTCATGAAGTTTCAAAGCCTGGAAATAAAATTACCTGCCCTGCAATGAAAATATCATCACCTGACAACATTTTGTCCCTGGTGATGTCCAATCTATCCCATAGACCATTACACCAGTTCTCTCAGTCAAGCTAATCCATGGGTGTCTTCTGATTTGGATCCATCTCAGTCTGTCCACAGCTTTGAAGTTTGCTGTTTTTTATTTCTGGAAGAATGGCATGTGCACAGAAGCTTTTTGGTGTTTCAAAATTCTGGCAAGACTGCAGCAACACTTTTGCAGAGACCTTTGTGTCTAGCTCTGTTGTATACATGCCATATTAAACTAACATCTAACAGGAACAGAGTTGGAGAAACAGCTACCAACATAACCTTTACCTTTTAAAGAGACAGAGTTTTGTATCAGTTTTGGGATGAGTTTGAGGTTTGCAGTGAGTGGGAGCACATAAAAGAGTATTCTAGGAACGCTTACTACATAAGATGTCTACCATATGGTTCTTCTCATTGTGTGAAGTGTGAGCAAATGATTCAAGCTTATTCTGCCAGTTCTCTGTTAGCAGGTCTATGTCAAGTGACAAAAAAATCCCAGTAAAGTTAAGAACTCAATTTAAGTCTCCTCAATTAGCACTTCAACTACCACACCTTCCTTTCTCTTTAATGACATAATAAAATATTTAAAGTGATTAACTCAACCATATCTATTTAATTAAGAGATTACAGTTATTTTGGGGGGACATTTATTGGGAAGATCATAAGGTTAATTAAATTTGCTCACTTTATATATACACTTGATAGAAGGGGCTTATTTGAATTTCTTTTTATGGCTCTTTTAAAAGTGCACAAGTTTTCACAGTTCAAAAATTTAAAAAAAATTCCAGAACATGATGAATTTGAAAAGACCATGTCAGTGATTCTTGCAAGTGCTGTTAAGACAGGTCTGAGATCATAAAAAATGTGATAATTCTGTCAACCCCACAGTTCAACTCTTACTACAGTGGTGTTTCAGCTGCTTACTGGTAAAACACATGGCTTTTCCAAATCTCAAATACTGGTTGCCCATTGCATTTCCAGATTATTAAAAATTAGCAGGATGCTCCAGGTGGTTTTGTTACCAATGAGAGGGACCTGGACAGGCTGGACTATTGGGCTCACAGGAATCTCCTGCAGTTGAGCAGAGGGAAATGAGAATTCCTGCATGTGAGGGGTAACCCCATGCACCAGTATGTGCTGGGAGCTGACCAGCTGAAAATCATGTAGGCAGAAAAGGTCCTGAGGTCAGTTCCATTTAAATAAAAGAAAAAAAAATTACATTGTAGGTGATCAAGCACTGGAATAGGCTGCCCAGAGAGGTGTGGAGTCTCCAACCTTGCAGATATTCAAAACACAACTAGGCACAGTCCTGAGCAACCTGCTCTAGATAACCCTGCTCCGGGCAAGAGAGTTGGACTAGAAAAGCTCCATAAATTGCTTCCAGGCTCATTTATTCTAAGGCACACAGTTTGGAGGCTCAGAAAAACTGCTTGAGGCTTTACTGGAGTTCTAAATTCTGTCAAAATGACCTGTAGATTCTCATTCTTCTGGACATTGCACTCAACCTCAGGTGAGCAAAGACCTAAATTAAAAGATAAATCATTCAGTCACTTTAAAATTACAGGAAAAGGAGTTGTCCAGATCAAAGAATAAAGTGATTTGTAGTTTAAAATATCAAAACTCACAGAATGATGAGTTCTGCATCATAGAACTAAATAATGTAAACAGAAAACAGGTGATATATATTTACAAAGTATTTGTTCTTTTTGTCCATTTCTCCATCAGGAAATTTGGCTAGGTTCACTATATTTTCACTGCTCTAATTGTACACCTCCTGTGCTGGATTGGTGTGGCAGGGTCCTGGTACAAGGCAGGCTGCAGGGGCAGTTTCTGTGAGAAGCTGCCAGAAGCCTCCTCCGTGTGTGACAGGGCCAATGCCAGCTGGATCCAAACCACACCCGCTGCTGGCCAAGGCCAAACCCACCGGTGACAGTGGCACCTCTGTGAGAACAGATTTAAGAAGGGGAAATGTTATTGCACGGAAGTGATTGCAGCCAGAGAAGAGAGGAGCGACAAAGTGTGAGAGCAGCAGCCCTGCAGACACTGAGGTCAGTAAAGAAAGAGGGGCAGGAGGTGCTCCTGCAGCTGAGGTTTCCCCTGCAGCTGTGGGGAAGGTCATGGTGAGGCAACTGTCCTCCTGCAGCCCATGGAGGCAGAGATCCACCTGGAGCCCATGGAGGACTCCACACCAGAGCAGGGGGATCCTGAAGGAGGTTGGTACCCTGTGGAAAGACCATGCTGCAGCAGGGTCCTGGCAGGAGTCCATGGACAGAGGAACCCATGCTGGAGCAGGTTGACTGACAGGACTTGTGACCCTGTAGGGACTCCATACTGGAACAAGTTGTCCCTGAGGAATTGCACCCTTTGGAAGGGAGAGCTAGAGCAGTTTGTGAAGAGCTGTAGCCAATTGAAAGCATTCATATTGGAGAAGTTCATGTAGGAGGGACTCCATGCTGGAGCAGAGGAAAATTATGACAAGTCTGACAAGCGAGGAGGAGCAGAAGCAGCATGTGATGAACTCAAAGCCCCATTCTCCATTCCTCTGCACTACTGATGTGGAGGAGGTAGAGAATTCAGGAATAAATTAGTCCAGAAAAAATGTCAGGGAAAGTATTAAGATTTGGGCTTGTTTCTCAGTATTCTACTTTGACTTGATTATTCATAAATTCAGGTAATTTCCCAAAGTAAAGTCTGTTTTGCTCATGATATAATTTGAGAATGAACTCTCCCTGTCCTTATCTCAATGCAGGACACCTCTTTTATTCATAACTGCTTAAGGTCTGCATCTGACACACTCAAATGCTGATGTGATACTGCAATTCAAACATTGAGCCATTTCATAAATTCATATCCTTATTACCATCATACAGCCCTTTCAAAAGATCAGCCTTCAGGAATGATGCAGCAGTCAAAGCAATATTCCCTGGTCAGCACACTTCCTGGGCAGAACAACTCTTTACTCAACTTGCTGCTGCTGGTGCTGGAGGTTAAAGACAAAAAGGAGACAAGGGCTTTGAACCTTTCTGCTCTGTTTCTATTGGTCCTTCTAAGATGAACAAGAAAAAAATCCATATTTTTGATGTTTAAAGTCTGTTTCTGAACTGGGAAATAAGGGCTGCATGTGAGCAGTACTGCATAATAAAAATAAGCAGACATTGATGAGCAGTAAAGTTTTAGGTAGCTCATTACACTTCAAGTAAGAAATGAATCATGACTGTTAAGAGTACTCATTACACATTTCTATAAGCACAAGCAGCATAACAGGTGTTAAGATATGCCTTCATAACTTCCTGCAATGAACTTCCCCAAAGCTACCTCAGTTGTGTGCCGCATCCCTTGACCATGGTATTTTGGCAGAGCACAATAAGAAGGAGAAGCACATACCTGCAGCAGTGACTTATGTCCCCGACTCTCAGAAGAACACAAATGCCTTGCTCCAGTATTCCTGGGGAGCTGCTCACACCTGGCTGCAGGCCAGGATGAGGAGCTTCATAGATGCAGCGCATCTTTCATCAGAATTAGACTGTATCACTTTGCAGAACAGGCTCAAAATTACATCTTAATGCAGTGGAATGTTTGTAAAGTAACTGATATTACTTTTCAGCTCAGAGCACTGGTTTTTTTTGGACTTTTTCCCCTCGGAACCAATTTGAGAAGTGAAGAAGGTAATTGTGACAGAGATACTTAGCGTGAGGTGGGGTGAAGAGCAACACAGGTTATACCACTCAAACCTTTTTTCTCAGAGTTACAGTAACTCTGATTCAGGAGAGAAACATATCTGCTTATGGAGTGAATCTGCCTAGAATCAACTGGAATAAAAATATAATATAAGCCTCAATCTCCTGACAAAATTTACTCCCACTTGTTGAATTGTTTTTGAACTGAAAATGTTGAGTTGCGAATACAAGAGTGAATTGGACAGCAGATTCACTTTAACAGGATAGCTGCTTCCATGGCTGCCAGCACATGAAGTGAGGCATTTCCTACAATGTCTTAAATTAAATGAATATCATTCCCATTTCTCCCTACTTAATTAAACCTATTCTTCACATAATTCCCAGAGCTCCTTTCATTTCTAAACACAGAAATACTTATGCTGTCTCCAAGCAATTGGCCTTGATGCTATTAATTTGCAGGACATAAAACAACAGACCACATCACAGTAAGTAAGAATACTAATAAAGCACTTCAGCAATTAATTGTAGTTTTTGAGCTTCCATCAGAAAAAACAAACCTCCAACAACTGCCTTCTAAGTAGCTTTTTGAAAAAGATGTTTTATCTGACTTTACATATCACTATAAAGGAAAGCAAGTCAAATCTTTCAGTTATTATTGACTTCTGACTGATATATCTGAAGGACTTTATTTCCTGTTTGGTTTACATCTGTTATTTGAATATTTCTGCTCAGCAGCAGAGGTATAAAGCTACCATTTAGTCATCATTCATTTAGTGTTTGAGCACATGCAACTCCACACACTATTTACTTTAAGGTTATTTTAGAAATAATGTTTGATAACTACTTGGAGATAGTAGCTGGGAGGAAATTAGTGTGTACAAGTCTGCACAAGCTGCTATAAAAGCAGTCTAAATCCTCTTAGTTTTACTTAGGAAGTTAGACAACAGAAAAGTCAGAGATCCTAGAGAAAGGTGGTTCTGTGAGAAACAGACCTTTTTGACAGGCAAAAATCAGACAAATAAGTCTGCACACAAAGTAGCCTTAAGTCTAAAATAATGTGGATTAAAATGCTAAAAGCTAGCATATTGGATTACCTCATATAGATTAAGATCATTGTACCATTATAAAAGACAGTAAAATCAGGATTCAGCACCAGGATGCTCTCCCCAGGTGCTGAGTGTGCATCCATGCAGGGGATTCTGTCCTCAGTGTCCAAAAGCTCTTTTAAGCACAGATTAAATACAGATTTTTCTGCTCTAAGAAGTTAACTATTTATTACTGGTCTTCAAAATGAGCTTAACTATTGTATTTAAACAATTTTTTTCATTATTTAAATGTGCACCAACTGCATATATTTTATATTCATGCATCATACAGATGTTTTGTGTCATATCTGAATTGCTTCTCTTCTATTACTCATGTTATAGACCATTAAACTTTTGAAGTAAAATTTTTTTCTTATTCATTGTTGTTAGAATTTGGTCCATTTGAGCTCTTTAGTATTCTACTATAAATGTCTAGTAATCTACAGAGAGCTACAGATCAGAGAGAGAATCACAGAATAGTCTGGGTTGGAAGGGACCCTGAAGGATCATCAAGTCCAGCTCTTAAGTGAATTTAACCCACGACCTTGGTGTTATTAGCACTCTGCTCTAATATATGGCCCTCTATTAATAAATTTTATTTCTAGATCAATTTCTGCTTGTAGAACCTATCCTAAATTACTCAAAACTAGATCTAAGAATGGAAAATGCCTTGACTTGTTCCCTTTATCAATGGCCCAGTCTCCAAGACTTTTTATGTTGTCAGTGTTTAAACGTCAGAATAAAATACATTTCTCTCTAAACAGTGTGGCAAAACCCCTATCAGACTCAACATAATCTCTTATCTTCATTTCATACGTCAACTGCCACTCCATGCTGACATAAGGAGCACTATAGCTTCCTAAAGAAAAAAATGCAGTTATTAAATATACAGCTGCTGGCCCTCATCTCATTCCCCAGGTTAGGATGATGGCATTGGGTAGAAAATAAAATTTTAAATTCTGTGGCAGATTTTAGCAGAAAAGTTTAAAATTTTATAGGGTTATTAGGTGCTGAAAATACCCTGAGATAAAACGAAAGGACAAAATCAATTGTCTTTTAAATAATGAGAGAAATTGAAATAATATCAGATCTCCTTTTAATCACGTTTCTGCCACCCACGCCCTCAGCTACTGAGTGCCCTTGTAAGGCTCTCTGGAAAAAATCCCAGGCAGTATGTTTGATTAATTAAGGTTACATCACAGCACCACCTGTCACAAGAGCATTGTGCTCTTTTGTTTGTAGAATGCCTTATCTGCATGAAAGCACTGCCTGGAAGAAATGTCTTGAGAATACACAGGACAGAGATTTACTAATTCCAGAGACAAAATCATGCTGGAAAATAGATAGCACAGGTGACAGATAACTCGTAGTTATAAAGTGACTCAAAATGAGGAGTCAGCTGTGTGAAAGGTTGCCACATATAAATTTAACTACACAGATTCATTAATTTTAAGGCTGGAAAGGACTATTTCTTTGATCCTATTTAGCTTGACCTGGTGTGTACCACAGTTCTCCTGTACTAGGTATGATCTGTAATTTGTGCTTAGCTAGACTACAAGGTCCAGGAGGGCATTCTGTCCTGATCTGGGGATAGGGATATCAAGAGATAAAAAAATGACATTCCATGGAAGCTTGTGCCAAAGATTGATAATGCCCAGCATTAAAAAAAAAAAAAAAAAAAAAAGTGATGTACATAGGTAATTTAAATTTGTCTATCTTCTAATCATTATTTTGCAGCATACCTTTTGCCAAGTCTGTTAAAAAGGTTCTTAGTCCAAAAAATAAATTTTTTTAGAACATTAATTGAAGAAAAAACCCCACCACTTTGCAGATCCAGACGTCTATCTCTTTTACTCCAAGATATATATTTGAATCAGCTTCACAGTTTCTGATTGCACCATTATAATCCTTTGAAACTATGGATACTAGAACTGTGTGCATTATCCTGGTCATATGACCATAAATATACCTGCACCTATTTGCAAAAAAAAAAAGGATTATCCTACAGACTGCCTTACACAGCAACTCTCTTTGCTATCAGGTCACTCAGAGAACTGTCATGCAGCTGCATGCCCACACTGCCCCCTTTTCTGGTAGGAATTACTTTGGACTATACCCAGGCTGGTCTCTCAGACTGGCTGTTTCTCAATGGCATGATTGGGAAACTGATTTTAAAAGGGCGATCTTCATCTGAGCTAAGGTACCGACACAGGCACTTTACAAAACCTAAGTGGTTTCAAAGTCACTGCTTTCATGAACAGAGTCTCTAAACTTGAGGGCTGAATTCCTTGTCCTTAAATATGACTTGTCTGTGGTTCCAGTAAAACACCTGGTCACAAATTCACATTAACCATCTGCCTCTTTTAATTATTGTTTCTGGGTTTTTTGTGTCTTTCATGAGTTTTACCAGTAACCACTTTAACTTTTTCATTATTTATGTAAATAATGCAAAACATCAAGCTGAGTAGTAATTCTGTAGGAATCAGGCTTTGGATTTTCATGAGAAAGGAGAACATGTTACATGTTATACTGCTGCAGTCTGCCTGTCTCCAGCCAGCCAGCTGCAGGAACAGCCTTGAGGTTCCTCATATAAGACCGGCCTCATATGACAGAGGAGAGGTTGGTAGGATCATCAGGGAGTTAATTATGATCATCTCAAGTAAGGAAACACTGAGTTGCCTCAAGACAGAGCCATTTCAGCTGGCAAGGGACTCTCAGGGGTTTGTCACTCAGGGGAAATGGCACACTTCTGCTTTGGCCATTCATCCTCAGGCTGCCCACATTAAAGGACAGGAAGAAAGAGCGACAGAAGGACACACATTGTTGAGGAACAGATGTAAAAAAATGTTTTTGCTACTACTTTGCCACTCAGTAAGGCAAAGAAATTATCATCCTTTCTTCACATCTGCATTATGAAAGCCATTTAAAGAATAGATAATTTTTTCAGATAAATAAACTTATTTATTCTTTCAAAGAATGAAAGAAGGGATAATTTATCTTCATAGCTTATTAAACAACCATACTTCCATGAGTGGCTACAAACACTTTGAAAAATAAAAGTAGGAGTATAATGTCAAATTAATTCTAGGTATGTCCATAGGTTGGACCTTAACCTATGAATATCAGGTGTAGGATGTGTTTCCCATGAGCCATGTAAATAAAGTACTTCGTTCCTCCAATAAGGCTCAACCAGCACCCCTTTCCATTCAGATTCAAGGCTTTTATGTCACACAGCCCATCTGCCAGATTTTGTCAGCAGGAATAAAGGACTGCAACCAGTGGGGAGATGAGGACAGCTGAAAAGAGCACCAGGCAGGAGCAAATGTGTGCAGTAAACAGCTGTGTGAGAAGACAACAGCAGGAGGATGAAACAGTTACAGCCAAAATAGGAGTTCAAAGGAAGGAGGTGCAGGAATGTCAATGATACCAGAATGCTTTTCTACATCAGAAACAGACAATTTTCTTTAAAAAAGCAAGAGACAACACAGACTCAAAATCGAAAAGCTTCTGGGCTCTCTGGATTCCTTCCTGTACTTTTCCAACATACAGAAAATATTTATTTATTTGACACATCATTCCCCATTTCTCACAACTATACTTCTGTGTTTTATGAGGCCATCTTGAGATATAATTCTTATCATAGAACAATTTTTAAGGAAATGGCACTTACAAGACACTAAAATTAATTTATATTGATAAACAGCAGTGGGAGTTTAATAGCTCTGAAAATAGGCAGTACCTTTTAAAATTACTTCTCACCTTATCAACTGGCAAAGAAATCTGAATTTCCCATTAGTTTCTCCCACTGCGGCTGCTGGGACAGAAAAGTAAGGTCTCCGAATATTTTGCACTTAGGGAAATAGTTATGGCCCAAGACTAAGACTATGACATAAAATAGCAATTCTTGACTTAGATTTTCTAATTATTTTTATATTAGCTATTACCTGACCCTTGTGACAATGGATTATCAGAGTGTATTGATCCAATTTTCCACCAGAGATGGGCTATACAAATCAGGTATCCTGGTTTCACTCAACTTTCATCCACAAAATAAACATATTTGATATGGCTATATTTGCCCATAACTCCATTTTATTTCAAATTAAGTTTAGTCCAATTGTTTACAAATGTACTCAAAAAGCAGACAGGAGTATTTTCAAAAAACTATAGAAGCATAGCACAGGTAGTTCTTGTTTGCACAGCCTCCTTTAACAGTGGATGTACATCTAAAACACTGCTTTTTTTCCTCCCTTTTCTTAGCTTTGCTTCACCTCTTCATGGAGCCTATAGCTTGTAAATTATTGCTTTGCCTTTATTTAAAATGATAAAGTTTGTTTATCAGGTAAAAGCAGATGCTAAAACCAGATTCTCCAATTATCACATAAAATGGATCCATACATATTTATGACTATGTCAGGTAATAACAGGTACTGAATATCTATTCCTCCAGTCAAAATGGCTACACATTACAAATTTATGACTGCACAGTATCTACTGTGCAGTCTTTTTCCAGTAGGCTCAAATGGACAAATCTCACTTATCTCTCCTGGGGCAGTGATGTTTTCTGGATTTGCTTTGACTACATTCAGTTTGTGTAATCACAACTGTTATACTATTGTGGAGCCCTCAAAAAAACATATATAGATTAATACCCACCAAATTCCAGATTTTGATGCCAAGAACCTCTCTGTGTCAGAATGTTAATAAACACATGAATTAAAATTATTAAACAGACAAGTGATACTTCCAGATCAAATGAAGACATTTTTCAGGTGACCTTGAGATACAGCTCTTGAAGCATCTCATAAATTTTCCATGATGATGACCTGAGATGAAATCCCTATAGCAAACAATAAAATCCAAAGCTTTCTGTCCCTGGATAAGCACAGGATTATTTATGTTTCAGTGAATATAAAAATAACTTTCTCCCTCCTTACTGAAAGGAGAAACTTCACAACCTGAAACTAGGTAGGTGTCTAAGCCAACCTGATCTGGAAGAACTGGAAGCATGGCATGCACATTTCTCAATGTATTGTAATCACAGAGTACAGTACCTTTATAATACAAAACAGTTCAAGTTTCTATTACTATGTCCTTATAGAGCACACTCTTGCTAGCACACAGTCTATGTGAGGATATGGAAAAATCCAATAACAAAACTCCAAGTCAGAAGATTGCTTAAGCAGGAGGCTGACAGGACAAAGTAGACAGCAAGTATTTAGATAAAGTGTCTGACATTGTTAGCCTGCACTCAGCATCTCCACAGTTTCACTGCCTCTCAATCCAAACCCAGAGCAAGGGTCTGGGACCATTTCAGCCTTGTATCACAGCTGGATAAATTGCTTTGAGTATAGTGACTGTAATAAAGCCTAGTTCCCTATAGCTTTGTGCCCTTTGATCCTTTATTTCTTACCTTCAGCTTCCTTTTTCCCCTCCCTCTACCTTCTTGTGTCACTTCATTGAGGAAGAATCAGCACGTTCTGCAGCTGAGAGCTGTAAATCTACTGAATAGCCAACACATCTGTGCTGATTAACCAGCTGCCAAATAACTCACAACTGCCCTGCTCTGTGTGCCTGCCTTTTGTAGCAAGGCTTCTGTTTCCATTTGTTACCAGTAACTTCCCCTTATACTAAAGCCGCACCCAGGCTGAAATTTTCTGTGCTTCTGCTTCAATGGGCACCTGCACAGCTCCACCTGAAGGTACAGGACTGGGGTTTTGGACTTTCCTAAATAATTTAGTACAAAAAAAATGGAGCCTAGTCGCACATTTGTTAAACTGTTCAGCCATAACCACATAATATATACATAATACATAATTTTAATGTATCCTTCTGACTGAAAAAAATGAAAATATCATAGCCCTTAGTTCACTAAATGTTATATATATATATATATATATTTAGGGGAAAGGACAGTCTGGTGAAAGAAGCAGCAAGAAATTCCTGGTTCTGTCTTCAAAGCATATTTTGAACAAGACTCATAAATCAGGAAATACATAATACATTTCATTCACAGAGGCATGAGACTAGAAACTGATCTTTAAATGAGTGCCATGAATTTATATTCTTGTAAGCCAACAGGCTTTGGAAATATAATACATGATGAAATAATTAAAGAAAAAAATTATGGTTAGCATGGACTATTTGTTTCCGGTTCCTAATGGGAACATTTTCCACATTGTTTCAGCAAAAGCTGGCGATATTTGAAAACAGGCAAGACAAAATTGGCAGACAATTAATGGCCTCAGCATCAGAGAGAAACAAGGGAAGTCATTAACACTAGCAGTCAGCAGTATTGTTTTAATAGATTCATTTTCATTTGACACTATGAACTATGAGCTTTCTTTCCCATTGTAAAGAAAAGGCAAGTCAGAGTAAAAAACTCACTCGGAATTGAAGAATGCCAGCTTTCTAGCCCTATATTCCAATTGCAAAAATAAAGCCCTCAATTAATTAAATATCTATATCCACAGAAAGTGTTTTTCACATGGTATCCATTGCTCTAAAGCACAGATTTCTTTTTTTTTTTTTTCATCTAGAAAGTGATCAAAAAATAAAAGCTAAATCAGCTTTAAATGCCTAGGAATACCTAGACATATGCTCAAAATGCAATGATATATCCAGACATTAGTGTCTCAGGGCTTTCAGTTATTCTTCTTCAATCTAGAAGAACTTCTCCAGTTTTTCCAAATCAGGATTTATCAGTAGTGGATCATGATTTTGTCTTCAGAAATCAAAAGGGAATTCTGGTCCAAAGACTGTTGAATCTCAGCCATTTTCCTAATCTCTGTCCAAGATACATTATCTTGTATTGTACTACAATACAGAAATTCTTGTCTTTCCTTCAAGAATGTAACATCTTAGCTTTTGGAAGACTATTAAAGTGATTGTGTGTGCATATTTAAATGTGAAGCATGAGATCATCAGTCCTACAGAGATCACTGGGATTAACAAGGCATCTTTTTTAATTGAACAAGGCAACCCTGTGAATGAACTCAGCATCTTCTTGCAGTCTGCCACCTTCAAAATGCCATACCATCTGCTTCTCTTATATTTTTAATTGTTTTTACAAAGTGATATGTGACACTTTTGCAGTGCATAGGATATTATGAAAAGGAGATTATGATAGACTTTTTAATTATTCAGGATACAAGTATTTTTGAATGTGGGTATAGTGAGATGTGGGTATTTCAGATGAGAACTTGTCTGTGAAAAGAGCATTGTAAAAATGGGAAGAAAAATGTCAAAGCCAGTTAACATGCTTACACAATAGGTATTGATGGCCTTTCCCCTTTGCTAAATCTGATTGTAATGTCTCATTCTCTTGGTTTTGAAGGAGAATGGGCAAATTATAGGAAACACATGACTATCCCACCAGAAAATGCATGCAAATTTTTTTATTTCATCTGTCTATTCCTATCCTGTAGTATAAAACTGGGTGCAAATAAAGAGGAGGAAGTTTTTATTTGAACAATAGAATTCTAAACTTCAAAGCAAAATTGAGAGATTGACCTTTTGTTGCTGAATGTCAAAGTTATTTGTTCAAATCAAAGCCAATACATAAATGTCATCTTCATAATATGACTGTAATAAACAAGCAGATATAATAAATTAAACTAGCATTGTCTTATTATCAGTCAATAACAATAATCATTTTACTCAAGCTAGTTTAACAGTGCTCTAAAAATGTATTCAATGTGAAAGGGAATGAGACTTGTTTCAGGCAATAGGTGCTCAATCTTTTGCTAGAAGAATTTAGGGAGCTTACTGTAGTGAACCCCAAGGATACAGGAAAAGCTCCTTGGAGAATTGAATGCTGAGTCATTCCTGAGCAAGTGTTATCCTGTTCCTCTGACCCGACCGTGTTGAAACCCTGTCCTTTAATCAGTTAAGACAATACTATTGTAACCCTTGTCTATTGGTCAGTTAAGGAATATGCTTAAACCTGCGGCTATTGGCTGGTTTTGGATCCATGCCAAGGCTATAAAAATAGCCCTCTGTACCCCCTCGGGGGAGAAGAAGAAGCACTGTAACCCTTCGCGGATCTCCTGAATAAACCTCACTGCGGAATTTCGGCGTATTCTCTTCCCCTCTCTCTCTCCGTCTGCTATGCCATTGCCCCGAAGCGATCTTCCTAGCAGCTGAGCTGAATTCATGAAAGAGCTGACAAATCACTAAGCTGATATCACTAGCTCGCTAGGAAGGAGCCCGGTGGCTTGGCCCTTGCTTAACTCAGCTATTGGGTCTCTGCTAAAGACTTGATCTACTGAGCTAGCTGGGCATATTATATATAATAATCGGGCCTCTCTAGGGCTTACTGTTTTCATTTTATGCATAATAACCTTCCATCAGGCTTGCATCCGATTCTCATCTCAGCTTTGAACCTACAGATTCCAGGGTCATCTCTTACAGCTCCAAGGGGAAAACTCCCCAAAGCCAAACACTAATTTTCAGGAAGTCAGATCACCAGGGCCATAGAGGATAAGAGAGTTTTAGCTCTCTACCCAATAAAGCATGTTCTGAGGAGTATACTCACTTTCGCAGACTGCATATTGTTCAATAAGTCATTTAATAAAATAGATATTGACATGATAAGTAAGGATTACAGGGAGGAAGGGCTTTATGATTTGCACAGCCGGGTCCAATGCTGATATTTGGAATTTTGCAACACATAAAGGTGTACCATCATGTCAGACGCCTCAGAAAACTATGCAGTAGTAATTTTCTTATTCATGTACATAACCCAGGAGTTTTATTAATAATGGTCATATTAAAATGCTAGTAAATAAAGCTTAGTAATGAAATACACGTTGGAACACGAAGATATCATTAAAACAAATTCACTTACAATATGCCATAAAATTCTTGGGCTTATAATTTATAACACATCTTGATGGGGTAATTAAAGAATAATCAAGTCTTTATCAATAACTAACATTGTTAGTAAGTCTGTATAATATGAAAAATATGAAAATCAGTTGAGCATTTTCAGCATTTGGGATGACTGGTAGGTGTTCCCTCTCTTGAAAAGAATTTAATAAAGATACATGTGAAAGCAAGAGCATCATTTTACTTACTGGAAATCAAAGAAAGATAATGAATGGAATAAGAGGCTAGAAATTGGGAGGTATCCATTTATCTTCCTCATTATGCTCCATTAAGTGAATCCATGCTATCAAATAAAAATGATTTTGTGCATCACTGTAAAATTTTTCTTTCCAGTTTGAAATTATGAACTCCAAATATTTGTATGTGCTCCTCATCTCCAATACGTTTGTGACAATAGTCTGAATTTTCATGTCTTTTTAATTCAATTTGGACTGAATCCCCAGAAAGTATTTAGTATGAATGAAGTTTCTCTAATGAAGACATTTGAGAATTTTCCATCAATTTTTTTTTCCTACAAAATTAAGCAATATCAGCAATGATGGGAACATGAAAATTTTGCAAACTTTTTTAAGTCACAAGCATTTGTCCATCAAAGACCGTCTTAAATTTTTATCATCCTGCCATGCCCTGTTCAGATTCCCAGACTGAGTCTGTTGTTTTAAAATAACTTCAGGAGGCAGATTAATCCCTTCTTGGGAATTTACAGGGTTATGAGTTGCCTTCCTCCAAAGAGAGGCAGATAAAGGGAAGCAAATACCTTTTGAGATCCCAAGACTACCAGCACCTATAAGACTTTCTGCTGTCTACCTTTAGGTTCCTGGCTGTTTAGCACAGCATCAGGTCTATGTCCTGAGTATTTCATGTCTAAGCAGAACTTCATTTACAGAAATATCTGAAGCTTATCAAACCCTCAAGATCAGACCACAAGCCAGGAACTCCTTGATCAAAAGAATGAAGAAATCTATTCTGGAAGAAAATAGAGAAGTCTGTGATACCCAACAGCTTAATTAAGGAGATTATCATTATAAATGTGATATCACAATAATATCTTCATTTCCATCACAGGGAAATAATTTAAGCTCTTTATATTTCACCCAGATCTTTCCTGTAAGCAGCCCATGCTGAAAAGACTCCATGCCAAAATCTACATGTTCCAAACTTCATGATTTGGGCATGTGAATCATGACTAGACAGCCCAATGTATCCATGCATATTGAGGAGGAGCACGGCTGGCTTCAAGGAAAAAGGACAATTTTGCGGCAGTGTAGATGTTTGTACTAAACTCTGTCAGATAGACTAAAGATAAAAACAAAACTGCCAATGGTTAAGAAACAATTCTAGAAAGAGGATCTTGTAAACACAGAGTGAGCTTGAAGGGACAGTAGCCTTTCAGAGGCTCACCTCTGTTGGTTATATGACTTCTTTCAGGAATGCATGAAAATGAAAAATGCTTCTAGCAGCTTCAGATGCTACAACATATTTTATTTCAGCTTCCAGCACAAGGAGAGGCATAAACACTGTTCTTTCCTCACATCACCAGAGAATGAATTCTGCCATTTGGGAAAGGAGAAAACAGAAACCCATGATCCCTTTTTCCAACAGAATGAGAACTAAAATGACACTGAATATATGCATCTCATCTATAGCAACAAACAGTATCTACATCACTGTCACCAGATGTTTTTGGGAGCTATTGCATTTCAGATCTTTTTACAGATAAAGCAGGTCCATAATTTTAATGGCAGTACACTATGACATCTTAAATAATAGAATGACTCTCAAAATATTTAGCAGTTTGCCATTGTGAGAGCAGCTTTATTCTTTAAATTCACTCCTTTTATTCTGTTTAGCTATGAGAAAAGGATTAATGTTCCTCTTTATTTATTCTTTCCTGCGGTTTTCATTATTATTTTTTAAATCTCGAATGCTTTATTTACTCTATTTCATGGTCCAGAGCCTTTTTGCAGTTCCTTCTTTCAGTGTACTTAGCAGAAAAGCCACTGGAATAGTTCTATGGTTATTTTATCCCCTGTCAATTACTGATAGTACACTGATTGTACTATTTTCGAAGAGAATAAACTGTATTTTTTATGATTAAATATTGTTCTTTAGCACAGATACAAACAACTATAAAATCAAATCTCCACTGGGGTTACAATTTTGCTTTGCTCAGAAGGTATACTCTGGCTTTTCTTCTATATTTGGTTTACACATGCAACCTAATTTGGGTAATGCAAGTGAGTTGTAACAGTAATTATATCATTCTAATAACTACTAGACTCTGAAACAATATTACATAAGCATAGATATATACAATGTCATGTATCTCCTGAAGCAAAATTCTAGAGTTTGTAGCGTAGAATTTGGGTTTTAGTGCCTGGTTTTTCCTTTGCCCTTTCCTGAAGGAAAATATACAGTATTCTTCTCTCAAGATGAACAGCTAATCAACAAGGTAAATGACAAATGGATGTTACAGCAATATCAGAATAATTCAGCAATGTTACTGATAAAATGATAATGTGATGGTAGTCATAAATTATCTCTCAAAGTAGCAGGTATATCTCAGTGTAGGACCTATAGTCAATTCACCAAACTCAGAAGTGTTTCTTAGGGAGTAATATTGGAAAGAACCACGCTGAAAGCTTCTGTTGTAAGTTTAATGCACCAAATATCTACAAGAAAAAATTTAAAAAAAGATCATATGGGAAGTGAAGTGGATGTAGCATGGAAATTCACAGAATTCATAGAAAGACTAGGTTGGAAGAGACCTTCAAGATCATCAAGTCCAACCCATGCCCCAACACCTCAACTAAAACATGAAAAGTGATGGAAATTACAGCTGGAGAAGAGTTTTGGTTTTTAGGATTTGTTCTTCCAGCTGGCTTTTTAGGCAAAGAGGACCAAATTTGCATGCCTATCAAAACTTTGATTACATCAAAATAAATACATAGTATAGAAATTTCTGAAATTCATGAAATTTTGTTAATTTAAACTAAACTAAGAATGTTACAAAGCAGTAGGATTCCATGAGGAAAGCTACTGATGCATTTTTGCAGAGGAAGGAAAGTATCAAGCCTATGAGGCACATATGCAAAAAAAGTTGAGGCTGGATAATATGCAGGGAATGAGAAATAAAGCTTCATAGAGAAAAGATTACCCATAAAGAATTGAGAAGATGTCTTAGCAAATTCATTTTATCTAACCTTCAGTCTAAGCAAGGCAAGAGTCTTTTGACAAATAAAAGCCAGTAGCTAAGCCCCTAAAAGCAAACACCTGAGTAATTTTAGATCACTGATGACTCAACTAACATATAGCACCACTTCCCTGTGACACACAGGGAGAAAAACCATTTAGTCTGGTGTTTCTTGTCTTACTTCTAATCTGTGTTAAAGATTAATTTGTACTTAAATTGTTAGTGTCCTGTGTTCCATTTATAGATAAATCTTATGAGATCCTCTTTGACATTATATTCAGTTTCCTTACTATTCTACATTCACTTCCATTTAGAATTCTGAAAAAAATTCATCTTGGAGATGGGCAACACCCCCACTGTCCCAAAGGCACAAGTGCTGTAATAGCCACCAAAAAAGCAGCATCTTTTATCTGCCAATCAAAAATCTGGCATCAGGATCTGTAGTCACTAATTTGCAAGAACGTCTAGAAGCCTTTACTCTCTTCCTAGAAAACATTATAGCCTTGAAAATGAATTGTTGTTTATCTATCAAAAAAATTGACAAGTTTGAAATCTGAACATCATATTTATTTCCATAGTTGGATGACATGAAAAACTGTTTTTCCTATTCCTCATAATATTATATACAAATGCAAGCACTGAAAAGGTGTACTTAAAGCAGGAAAATAAAAACTCTCAATGAAATCTCTCATGCTAAGGAAGCTATGGCTTAATTTAAGCTACTGATTTAATTCTATTTTCCACAAGATATTTTCCACAAGAAGAGTAAATGCCTAAGTACTACTGGATTCCCTGCTTTAAATCAACATAGCAAATCATCTGAACATCTAAATCACCTAATCATCTAAACACTGAAGGGTTTGCTTTTTCATTATGAAAAAGTCAGAAATGTGGGCAATTAAATTAAGTTAGTACAAACACTGTGCATTTTCATGCATAAAGAGAATAATTTAGATAATATATTTTTGTGAAATTTCTTTGTTGTTGTTTCAGAAATGTTTTGAATGCCAAATGTATTATTCTACTCAGGTTGCTTTAAGCTGATTAGATGGTCAAATATTACCTTCTTAAATGAGATAATGACTAAGAGATTAATCTAAGGTGAGGCAATATACCATAGATCAGAAAGGAAAGGGCCGGGAGATGATTGCATGTTACCAGTGCAATAAAATCAAGGAGGTTTGCCAATTTGAGTGAAAGTTAAATTAGAGATAATTTAATGAAATATTTATTACTGACTGCAAGATATGGCTTTTGCATTTTCCCAAATGGGGCTCCTTTGAAAGGTGTATTGATTAAACCATGTGCATTATCATGCTCATGTTCATAGCAAATCCAAATAACTTATCAACGTTTTTATATAATTATAAAACCTCTATGTCTTTTGATAGTTATGATACACTCTTGGATATGTGTTATTTATAAATGTCAAGCTTTAGTGCTTTACAAGTAAAAAATGTCACCATGGAAAGGAAAATATACACCTATGTATATTGTCAACATTTACAATAGCACTTCATTTAGCAGCAATAAAGTATTTTGCAAGTAGTATTTGATGTGTATTTTGGGTACAATAAGAAGAATATTGATTCAGTTGCTAGTGTAACTGCATCTTATTTTATAGCAAAGCTCACGTTCATTTTCCTAAGATCACCACATACTGTTTTACACCACAGACAGTTACCTTCTGACACTCTTTCCCTTAAACAGTTATGTGAACAGATTTGCTGAAGTATGGGAGAAGGTCGCAGCTGCAGTAAGACCCCCATTTCCACAGTATCTGACTATCACACCAGGTGAATGCATCTACGTTCACAAGTCCTTTGCACTGCTCTTCAGCATTTCCATGTGACCTTGGGCATGTGAATACCCAAGCAAACAAACACCAGTTTCAGTTTTGCATCTCTGCTATGCATTTATGTTATAGGAAAAATACAAATTGGAGATTTAATGGAATCCATAATTTTTTGGTACCTGATGCAAAAAACCCTCTGTGTTTATGATGAACCCCAGAAAGTGGCATAACCTGAGCTGTGACCAGAACAGGTCCTCAGCCATAATCACTTTCACCCGTGACACAGCACTCCCTATTCCCTGGTCTTGCTTGCATTTAAAGTGTTACTATCTGTTAATGGGTATGAATCCATACTCTTTCGTCTTACTAGCACTACTTGTATGTTCATTTCAATTATCCTAAAATCTGATCATAATGGGCACTGAACAAACATGTAATCTGTGTGTAAGACAGTAAGAAAGAAAGAACTGGAAACAAGAGGCTTGTTCTGGGCTCAGCCTAAGGATGTGGTGAGAAGATAGAGGACAGTGGAGGGACATATATAGATGCTTATGAGGAACTTCAGGGTACTCCTCCAAAGCAGGAAAGCAGTGCAAAAAAACTGCCACAGTGCTTGTTTGAAAACTTGGCAAGTGGATGATAGATGAGCAATAAAAAGAAAACTCGTTGCGCACACAGGAGAAAGCAAGGCCTAGGATGCTAAGAGTTGCAGAATTCAATCACTTTGTGTTTGAGATAACAAAGAAGTAGAAAAGGAAATGGGGGGTAGAGGTCAGAGGTTTGGAGGAGAACAAAAAACAATCTAGCAGAAAGCTCAAGTAGGCATGTAGCAGAATTCTTTGTGAATATTGCTGCGAAAAAAACACATTTGCCAACACTGAAGAAAAGCCATGAGTGATAAGGTCCAGGACACTTTAAATTTTGTGGCTCTGTTGGAGAGTAGATAACTAATGACACAACTGTATGAAATTATCAAGCAGACAAGAATAATCCATGCTGGTATCAGTGGGATGCAGAATAGGAAATACTTTAGTAAACTGGACATAGAAATCCATGGGATTTCTGATGGGAGGCATGTTCATGAAATCGATATTATTGCACTGTTGATTCCCTAGTAATAATGAACGCAGTTGGGAGAGATGTTTGAGGACTGGATTGTCTTCACAAAGGTTAAGAAGCAGGACCCAGAAAACTACAGGTTGGTCAGCCTGACCTTGATCTTTGGCAAGGTGAAGGAGCAACTAATTCTGGAAATAATTTCTAGCCACATGAAAGACAAGGAAGTGATAAGGAGCAGTCAGCATGGATTCATCAAGGGTAGGTCATGCTTGACCAGTCTGATAAACTTCTGTGATGAAGTGACTGGCTTGGTAGATGAGGGGAGAACAGTGTTTATTCACTTCCTAGAGCACAGTAAGGCTTTTTTGACAGTGTGTCCAATAGCAGCCCCCAAAATAACCCTCCTTGAACTGGGGGCTGGGCAAGGTGACATCCAAAGGTTCCTTTTAACCTCAACAATTCTGTGTCTGTGAAGTCAAAAGACTCTGGTGAAGGACAGGATATAACATCTGAGGCACAGTACTAAACATCTGAGAGTAGGCCACATTTGATTTGAACAAAACTGAAACCACAGCTGTCTGAAAAATGCTGTATAGATCACACACAAAAAAAAATTGGTGAGATTAAATATAACCTCAGTGTCAAAAATCTACCATACGTATCTCTAAACTTGAAAAGATTTTATCTGAAAGTATAATAAATAAATTTAATTTTTGTGCAAAACAAAAGCACATTTTTCTGAATTCTTTCTTCATTTTTTCTAACTTATTTAGAAGTGTGTTCTTTGAAAACATTACAAAAATCAAACTGAATTCATAGTCTTCTGAGCACTGTATAAAGTAATAGAATGATTAAATGTAACCTCAGTACTAATTATCTCCTGAATGGATTCAGCTACATACCATGTTTGATCAGGTTTGAAGGGCTTTAGTCTAGAACACTGAATATTATTTACAAAGGTGAAATTTTCATTCCCTCCATTTATAAGCTCAGTTATCCAGCCTAGACTCACAACTGTGTTAATTAATACCCCAAGGGAAAAAGGGGGTTTTATGTCCCACAAAAATATCTAAGCTAATGAAAAATTTTCTCAACACAAACAAGAGCATCAAACCTGTTAATTTTCTTCTCTGATATTTAAAATCCCTTAAAAATATTCAGCTATAACAAAAAGTATGCTTTTAATTAATTTTGCAGCAGTACAGTATTTCTAAGTAGCTCTAAAGTTCCAACAAATAATAAAAAGTACATATATATTGGAATCTTAACCTTTTTGCTAATTTCTGCTACTTTATCAGCATTTCAGGACATTAATCAACAGATTTTCTCATTGAAAACGTCTGTCACATTTCTTGCTCTCATGTTGTTGTCCTTTCTGTCCATGTAGTTGCCCCATTCTTTGCATAATACTGAGTGATTTCTGATGCACTCCAGTATGGGATCAAAGTCTGCATTCATTTACAGAACACCATTTTATTCACTTTGCAGTGAATGACTGCAAAGCAATGAGTCTAGGTTAAATATGAAACTCTGCTTTTGTTCATAAAACAGCCATTGGCTTTTGGTTCTTTGTTCAGAGAGGTGTATAAACCCAAGGTTCTTTACAAAGGTGAGAAGACTTTAAATGTATGAAGTAGCATTGAATGATGAAACTGAAATGTAGATTTATGATGTAATTACATTAAAAGTTGTAGTTCTGTGATCTGGATCTGTGTGGCACTCGTCTTCAAAACCTCTCTGCTGTTTCTTAGGTGCACTGCCTTCCAAAAGTTGTATTTCATAGATATACTATCCATGTTATTTTATGTGCCATGGAACTACAGTCTACTGTAAAACTTCCATTTATCTGTAAAGGGTTAACAGATGTTTTTAACAGAGCCCAGTGAGTGAACAGCTGTGACTCTGAGAGTTTATATGCTCCAGTGGTGGATTCATAACATTTTGAAACACAACCTATTCATACCTATAACATGTTCATAGTTGTTTTCCTACGTATTGACCAACATAATTTTCTTCCCAGACAGAGAACATGATAATTTGGCTATAACTATCTGTTTCCACTCTTCTGAAATATGCTCCCACTTACATATTTGTTGCTTCTTATGCTGGAGATGTTTAATTTAATTTCTCAGGTATTATTTTTCTTTCTTTTGGTGTTTCTCACTGCATAAGGTCTGCATATTTAGCAGAAGAGCCTTGAACAGCATTTGGCATGCATATGGTTTATGTTAGAGCAGAAGTAGTCAGTACAGACTGAATAGATCAGACAACAAGAACCATTCAGCTTCCTGACATGTACAAGGTAATTAGCAGGCAATGCGGCAAACCAGAAGTATCTACTTATTTACATGCAGCCAGGGAATAAGCAAGACTAAGCACTTGAGAAAGAGCCAGGGGTCTGCTTCCACCACTACATTCTCACTGGTGAAACGTGCAGTGGCATATATAGAGCAATGACAAGATTCACAGAAAAGTTGCAATTCAGAATTAATATCTTTGAGACATGATGTCTCTTCAGGATACTTATAAATTTTCCTTGTTAAATATGACTTTTTACTCATGTCAATGCCTAAAATTTGAAGCTACTCCCTAATATTCTGTATTTGTTCTTGCACAACTGGTATTTTTATCTTTGACTTAACTCCAGATGTGGTTTGATGCAGGTGAACAAATGGTCAGAGTACAGTCTATCTACCTCCTTGTATTTGAAAATTTCTTTGCCTCCCAGTTATTGATAGAAGAACTACATCAGGATCAGAAGTTTGCACCTAACTCCATCATCATCCAGGAGACTACTTGTGAGATGGTTCCTCTATCCCAGATTACACCTTCAAACTGGCCAGATGCCATATCATTATACCAATCTTTTAAGTGATGACAGTGTAATTCCATAGCAAGACAATATTCCATTTCTCAGATTTTCAGAACAGTATCAGTGAAACTGCTGCCTTCCCTCACACAATTGTCCCAGGGGAATATCTTTAAACCAACTAAACTCATCATCTCAGGACTGATTTAGCTATTGGTTTTAGCCTTTTCCAAGCAAAGTATATCATGTCTAGAGCAGCAGCCAGGACAGAGGTTATGACAATCAGTTCCAAAACTGAATAGCTGAGAGTTTCTAATGATATGACCACTGGCATTAAAAGCACCAAGAACATTGGCCCCATGTAATGCCCAGTATGGAGCTAAGAATCCTACATAAGACAAAGTCCTCAGTCATTCCTCCTTCTAGTAGGTGTCCCTCCCCATGCCAAGGGTGTTAGAATCAGATGATCTTTAAGGTCCCTTCCAACCCAAACCATTCTACAGTTTTGTGACACTTGGGGGCCACTATCCAATGCCATTTCAGCCAGCCATGGTCTCTGGTCTGCCTGTCCTCACCCTCACCCTGTGCCCGTATCAGCACTGCTCCCAGCTGCTGGGTGACCAGCACCAAGGCATTCGTGTTGGGCCATAGCCACATATCAGCATTGCTGTTGTAATCCTCTAACAACGGTGTGGCTGTGGTTGAGCAATCTGAACAGACCTTCCATGACCATCAGCACAGATACAAGAAACTATCACACTTTGGGCTAAAGCAGCAATTTAAAGGTTTATTGTTTTCTACTCAGGATAGCCCCATCCCAGACCAGAAACTCACCCCCAGGCACTGCTACTACCTATTACTGCTGACACACACTGGTCTTACTCAGCTTATGAGGACTTTTCAACTAACACCATTAAGAGAGGTTGTCTTTATTTCTCCTCAATAAGTCTGCATCTGACCTCCTTAACCTCCTCCTCCTCCAACCCTGCTCATGGATTAGATTTTTCCAGACAGCTTTCCTCCTTTCCTAGTCATCTGCCAGTACTTTTTCTGTAGATGGGTCTCTATAGCTTTACATCCCTAATTGCTGCTGGAGTTAATTCCTTCCCTGCTACATAGTGCTTATTGATCCATCACTCCACAAAATGGTAATTTTACCCCAGACTGTATTAATCTACTTTGCTTATGACACTGTCAAGATCTATAATATCTATTATTTCTCTCTCTTTTAGTAGCCAAATTATTATGTCAAATAAGAAAATCAGATAGATTTTTTAAATAACAATCAATGCTTGCTTCTACTTATTTTCCATACATTTGTAGGTTGCTTGGTAATTTGTTCAAGTATCTCCTAAATGAACAAAACAAAAACAGATGGGTTGGTAATTTCCAGAGACCTCTAACATTCCCCCCCATGTAACCCCCCAGCCAAATTGGGAGACCTTCTGCACTACAGCTACTTTAGTTTTCAAGGATCTCACCAATTTTCCACCAGCTCCCCCAAAGTCACTAGAAGTTTTGGCAAGATTCTTAAGTATTCCAGAGTGAATTTCATCAAGGCTTTGCTAAGTTGAAGTTATTTAATGACTGAAATTTTTTATATATAAATTACTCATCCAGTTGCTTATATCATAGGGCAGATCTAGATATTGTTTTGAGATGAACGCAAATATGAATTCCTAATGAAGGTAAAATCTTTAAAGCTGTCCTTTGACTACGTTGCCTTCTACAACTACCCCAGATCCCTGCGTGTTAACTCCCTCAAGGAAAAGGGCCTGTACTGAGAACTACTAGATAAATACTTTCTTCATCTACACTGAAAGTGTTTATCCTTGTAAAGCATTTGATATTGTTGATTTCTAAAAACCGGTTCTTTTGATAACTGCATTTACCCTGCATTCCTGAGCCACTTACCCAGTAATAAAGCACAGTATTGCATCCTTTAGAAATTATAGCACTTGACTTTTTAGAGGGAAAAAAAAAGCACAGTAGTGCAGTAAATGTTTATTGCAGAGACCTCTGTACTATAAATATTCTAATAACACTGTTGGAGAGCAACTTTTAATAAAAAGGAATTCTCCACCTTTAAAGACGTTCCTTCAAGAATTCTTACCCATCTATCCATTTCTGTATTTGTAGATCACTGCCCCTTTAAAATATCAAAAGTTGAATATTTCCATTAAAGAAATTGTGAAAATATATATTTTAAAGAACTTTTAAATTCTTCAATTTTAATATTATTGAAGTTTTCCACAGCAACAGTGCAGGATTTTTTAAAATACATGTACCTGAAAGCACACAGTTCTCACAAGATATCTTTTATTAAAAGACTATTCTCAATCTATCATAAAGATCTGTTTCCATCTGTTTTTCTGGTTTTAAACATTCTTCTACTTTTCTTCCAATGTTATAAATATAAAAAATGTCTTCACCATAGTTTTAGATTGTGCTGCAGTTAATGAACATTGTGACTCACAGAGAGGTTTGTGTGCATTAGGATTTTCCATTCTTTGCCCCAAAGTTTCTCATAACTCAATTTTCTGAAAATTTTAACAAAATAATAATTTGATCTAACATTTTACTCAAAGAAATAACTTGGAACACTTTTTTGTAGTGTATGTAGTTTTCTTTTAATGAAATCTAAACCTTCCACAGGCATCACAGATTTTTGGGTTTATTTACTGGCAAGTTTGAGAAAATGGTATTTTTTTAAGAAACATTTGAAATTCATTTGGTGTTATAGGATCAAGTGATGTTCCTTTATAGAAACAGATCTTTATGAAAAACAAATGTATCTGGGATGGTCCTTAACATAGTAAAAGGCATCTTGTGAGAACTGTGTGCTTTCAGGTACATGTATTTAAAACAATTCCTGCACTGTAACAGTAGAAAACTTCACTAATGAGAAGCACATCTTGTTTTGGCACAGCATGAATGAATCTCTTTTGTTGGCTATAGAACAATTTAATTATCCTTGGCAGTGAAAGTTGCATTTTCTTGATTAGTACTACTGAAGGTACCTTTGAGGAAAACAGAAGTAACTTGGCACTGACTGTGTTTGGAGTAGAACTATAGATGGAACATTTTTCAGCATAAATATCATTCCTTCTTTAACTTTCTTTCCATTGTTGTCACATAAAACTAAGCCAAATTTGGGATGAGCAAAGGAGTTAAAACTGATTTGTTACAACTTCAGAAAATCTTTTGTTGGAGCGATTAAATGAGGAAAAAATTCAGAAAAGACAGTAATGTATTCCTTGGACTGCCTAGGAGAAAAATTCTCCATTTCTTAATCAGTACTTTATATTATAAGATCTTGCACTCTGGACAACAACTTCAGTATTAAATCATCAGAATCACAGTTTGTGGGTGCTTTAGGTATTAAATTGTTATGTTAATTGGCATCTTCACTAGCAATATTATTGAGAATGAGAGGAAAGCTAATGTCTTTACAAACAATTTGATGGGTAAAGATATGGGTGTTAACATCTTTGAAATGGGTCTTTATGTTTCTACCAACTTTGGGCTGAAGGTTTGTTGCAGAACCCAGGCAGCTTGGCTCCTGAAACAGCAAAAGGTCTGCACAAGCCTGAGTTTCTCAGCTTTGGGGTAAAAGAGTAGGTTCAAGGCAGGAATATGTGGTAGGCAGTTCAGGAAGGCTGTACCTTCCTAGTGCCTCAGCCAGTGGGGAAAGGAAGAGGGCAATGTGCAGCCAGGAGTTTGGGATAAAAGGAGGCTGAGCCCTCTGAAACTTCAAGAGAGAAAACCTGGCAGGTGTGTGCCCCAGGGGACTCTCTCCCTTTATTCAAATAAAGTTGCAAGACTCCTGTGTCTCCTTTTCGGATGTAAACCTCTGGCATTTATGGATTTTTCCATAAGAGATGGACAACATCCATCTTATCCAAGGACATTTGAAGTAAGCTTTGACAACATTACTTCCAGCACAGACACAGATGACTGAAGGCATGAGCATACCTCCTTAATTTAAGACATGATCCAATCTCCTGATGGTATGCAGCCTACAGGTACCTTTTTCTGTTTATGTGAAAAACTACAATACAGAAAGTCCCAGAAAATAGGTTGGTTTCAAAAAAAAAACCTCAGGACACATACACTGTTAGTTTTCACTCACTTGAACTGAAAAAGTTTAACAGAAGATATATGAATCCTCATGGACTAGACCATACTTGTCTACAAAGAAAGGGAAGAATTAAAAAGTAGAGAAAAAGAAGCAAACAGAAATCTAAGGAACTAAAGCCATAAATATTTAAGAAGTCTATCTCTTTGTTCTCTTTTTTTTAGTATTTTTTTTATTAAAAAAGCTGTCTACTATTTCAGACTTTCTCAAGCAAGCACACCTCAGCATTTAAACCAACTATGCAGCTTTGCTGTGTGTACTGAGCTGTATCTTCTCTCACAGACCCACAGAGTTGGCAAAGGAGTACGTGAGTACAGTAGGTTAGGTATTATTCCATATAAGCTAACATGTTAAATGACTCCAAAAATGTTTCTGAAGCAAGAATAAAAATAAACATGTTTTCAATATCATAGCATATATCTCAATTTATTCATGTGCAGAAACATTTTTGCTCTGAGAACTTGTTCCTATAATGTATAGGATACCTTAGCCATGATCCACCAATAGTCAGTACTGGAAATTCCCACTGGATTTAACATTAGATAATCTCTATTAAAGGGCAGGACTTTATGTTTTTACATCATTACTATGCTACAGAGCCTTAGTAGATTGAGATCTTTGGCCTAAGGAAGAAAACATGTAAAAAAACCCATGTCACCATGTAAACTGCTAATTAATTAAAGTCTTGTTCCTGACTCTCCTGTCTCAGCCCTTACTGAGTCTATCAGGCTGCTAGCTTTTGTAGCTTTTGCTGAACTGACCACCATAAGCAGGCTCCCAGCTGTGTCCATGTGGCTCAAGGAGCTGGACATGAGGTACAGGGCCACAGCCCGTGCTGACAGCACTCAGGGATGCACGGAGGGGGTCTGGAACAGAGCCACCACACACTGCCCACTGAGCCTCTCATTCACACTGAGATGCCTCTGAAAAGCTGCTTGGTTGTGTTTCAGGCAGTTGCTGATTTTATAAGATGTGGGCAGACTGCAGGTCTTAACTATAATACTAACTGAAATATTTCTGTATTTATGACTAAATATATATATGAATGCCTTTTTTGACAGGGTTGTAAAGCACTATACATTGTAGGACTAAGACCCAATCCCAGGATATTGGTTTTCAAACACATTTTGCACATCCTGAAAAATTCAGTAATAATAATATGCTATGGTAGTGACACCAGATATATATCACTCGTTGTTTCTCTTTCAAACTTATTTCATAAAAACACTTTTATGAAAGTCATTCTTCTAACCCCACAACTACAAGTCATATTTAATGTCTTCACTGTTGTGAAAAAGAAAAAAATTGGTTTATGATCTGAAGAAATATCAGTTTTATAAAAGTTATACAGGAATGTTTCTTAACAAATTTGCTTTTAAAGGTCCACTGAAATGAATCAAGCGTCCAGATTCAATGGCAATTATTTTAATGAGTCTATTTATAGCTATTCAGTATAAAGAAGATAAATTAGCTCCTTCAGCTTACAAAGGTTGCATATTTATCTAGCACTTATTACTGTAATAAAATTCTAATTTAATTCAATTGGCAGCCCTGGTAAGATGACTTCATAGTGTGATTACTCAAGGCACAAAGGATTTTTGTATCGTTTTTATTATTATTTTCTTGTTAAAAAATGTATGGCTCTTCAGACCAAAGCATGTGATTTTTTAACATCAAAAGTAGTAATGAACTTAGTAATTATGTTTTAGTTCCCATCTAACCAGTTTCCAAAACTACATGACAATCAGTTTCCTATGTGATAACTATAAAATAGAGAACAGAATTCTTTTTTTGTTTTCTTGGGAAGGAAATACATCAGTGAAGAGCCCACAGCTATAAACATTACATGCATTATGAATAAATAACTTCCATATTCTGTAAGCCCATAGAGAAACATGGGCTAATTAATTAATCTGTAAGTTAATAATCATATGCCTCCACTACTCGTGAAAATGAGAAACACACACAGACTAATTTTTATATATATATAAAATTACATGAGCATGAGAACTGCATAAAGAGGTTAATTTTAAACAGGAAAAAGAAATTAGCTCATTGTTCGATATATAATAAATAATGATCACACATAGAGATGACCACATTTTACAGAAACTGAAGTCTTAATTTCAGTATTAATATCCTAGAAAAACAAATCTAAATGTATAACACTTTTTATCAAAACAGCCATTAATCTTTTTTAGAGAGGAAATATATCCACGGTCTCTGTTTGGGAAATAAAATTAATTTGTTTTATTGTTTCCATTCTAATTTTTTGTCATAAAGACCACTATAGTTTGAATTGTAAGTGGTGTAACACGGAATACATAAATCCCTAGAAGTATAAAACATAAAAACAGCTTTTGTGTCATTGCTTTTCTTAAAGAGCATGTTTTCTAGTTAAATGGTACATTTATAAGCAAGTGAGCACTTAGCCATCTTAATCCATTTGCCTTCTGTTGAGATAAGTTATCAGTAGCTCAGTAATTGAATTTCTTTCTAATTCATATTGAACCTGCCTGCAGGGGACACATTAACTGCTAGGCCCAAAATTACATAAACTTTACAATGTTCTGCTCAAAATCAAACAAGAGAAAGCCAAAACAAACACACAACAAAGCTTTGAGACAACTGAATTTTAAATTGTTTTCCAGGTGAGGGAGGGATAAGAGTCACAAGTTTATTCTCGAGATTCAACTTATCCAGTTTACCAAACTGGTTTGAAAGGTGCTTAAAGTACATGTCAGTGTCAGTATACACACAATGCTGACAGTATTCTAAACCAGAGGCAGTTATTCTGTGGGCCTGAAAAACTCAAATGGAGCAATGATTTTGGAATACCACCCTCTCCTGTGTGGTAGGTTTGCTTTCCTAACAGCCAATAAAAGTCAGTCATTGAACATTTCATGTGAAGAATGGATATGGAAAAGGTTATATGCCTACACAGACACAGTTCCACAGAAAATGCCTGTTTCTACAGTATTAGGCCTGAAGTTATTTTTTAAGTGTAGCTATGTAAAACATTGGCAGATAATAAATCATAGGACAAACCATGTTAGATTCTCATCTATATTGAGTGTTGATGACGTCTCTCACCAGTACTTTGGCATTAGTTAATGCTATTTGTGGATCTTGCCTTTGATCAAACAATCAATGGAACTCTAAAAGAAACATGAGTCCAGCTCCTCCTTTTCTCCTCGCCTCTATACCCAGACCCAGGATTCCATCAGCAGCACCCTGCACCAAGCAGAAGCCATAACGCTAAGGTGAACACCCAAAAGTTACTACTGCCACTTTAACTCTGTTACTGTCACTTATACTCATAGATTCATAGAATGGTTTGGTTTGGGAGGGGTCTTAAAGATAATTTATTTCCAAACCACACTGCCATTGGCAGGGACACCTACCAGTACACCAGGTTGCTCAAAGCCCCATCCAACCTGCCCTTCAGCACTCCCAGCAGTGGGGTAACCACAACCTCTCTGGGCAATTTGTTCAGTACCTCACCAAACTCACAGAAAATAATTTCTTCCCAATATTTAATCTTAACCTACTCTCTTCCAGTTTGAAGCCATTGCCCCTTGTTCTGTCATTACACTGTATATAGTGTTGCTATCTTTCTTGTAGGCTCCTTTCAGGAACTGAAAGACTGCAATTAGATCACCTCAAAAACTTCTTTTTCCAGGCTGAACAAACCCAATTCTCTCAGCCTTTTCTTATAGGAAAGGTGCTCCAGCTGTGTGACCATCTTGGTGGCCTCCTCTGGACCTGCTCCAACAGGTCGGTGTCCTTCCTGTGCTGGGACCCCAGAGCTGGGTGCAGCACTGCAGGTGAGGTCTCACCAGAGCAGAGCAGAGGGGCAGAATCCCCTCCCTGGCCCTGCTGCCCACCCTGCTTTGGATGCAGCCCAGGATGTGTTTAACTGTCTGGGATGCAAGTGCACATGGCCAGGTCATGTTCAGCTTCTCATCCATCAGCACTCCCCTGTTCATCTCCCCTGGGCTGCCCTTAACCTGTCCAACCCCTAGCCTTTGTTGGTACCTGGGGTTGCCCCAACCCAGATGCAGAACCTCACAGCTGGCCTGGTTAAAGCCTGTGAGATTCCCATGGGCTCACTTCTCGTGCTTGTCCAGGTCCCTCTGGATGTTACCCTGTCCTTCAGGAGTGTCAACAGCACCACTTACCTTGGTGTCATCTGCAAATTTAGTGAGGGTGCACACAATCCCTTTGTCTATGTCATTAATGACTACATTAAATATCACTGGTCCCAGTTTAGACCCCTGAGGGACATCACTTGTGACTGGTGTCCATCGAGATGCTGCACTGTTGAGCATGACTCTCTGGATGCAACAGTCCAAGGAATTCCTTATCCACCTAACAGCCCATGCATCAAACCCATCTCCGTGCAATTTAGAGGGAGGGATTTATGGGGGACAGTGTCAAAGGCACTAAAGTCCAGATAAATGACATCTGTAGCCCTTCCCTTGTCCACTGATGGAGTCACTCTACCATAGAAGGCCACTGGGCAGGTCAGACAGGACTTGCCCTTGGTAGAGCTGTGCTGGCTGTTTCAAATCACTGCCCTGTCCTTCATGGGCCTTAGCATAGCTTCTGGGAGCATCTGTTCCATGTCCTTCCAAGGCACAGAGGTGAGACTGACAGGCCAGTAGTTCCCAGGGCCCTCATTTCTTGCTTTTTAAAGATGGGTACAATGTTCCCCTTTTTCCAGTCACCTGGGACTTTACCTGACTGCCATGACTTTTCAGGATTCTAGGATACATCTCATTGGGTCCCATAGATTTATGCACATTCAGGTTCTTCAGGTGGTCATAAACTTGATCTTCACTTAAGAGTAAAGACTCCACATGGATCTCAGCATTCTCCTGCAGTTTTCCTGGATCTAGACATTTGTCCTGCACACTACAATCCCCTGCTCTGCTGCAGAACACATCAGAACACCATAATACACAGAATACCAGAGCAGTTCACCTCAGTGAGTGAAGGTCCGTCCTTGCACTAAAAGGGATTCAACTGACTTTATTCCTCCAGTGGTGGCAATTCAACTTGTTTGAGACTGAGCACAGGGTGCTACTGCTGCTTATTTCAAACCCAGGATATTGCATATGGATGGTTTGAGCATAATCATACTCAGATGGCTTCCTATAGTTTACAAAGTTCTCTTGGACCCACATTGGAATTAGGCTTTTAACTCCCAATGGCTTATTCCTGATATTTCTATTTGTTTGTAGGATTTAGTGACAAAATGCCACATTTGGGTTCACCAACCTAGAACTGGGAGTGACTACTGAGAAAATGTAGAAGCTACATAAATAAGTGTCCTTCAACACAAAGAGTCAGAAGAGAAAGCAAAGGGCCTATTTTTGGCTTTTATAGCTCCTTTAAGGCCACTGAGCACCAGGAAGAAGAGATGGAGAAACTGTGATCTTAACACATTTCCCAGATGAAATTTGACTGGACTTGATCAATACTTTCACATCAGTAAGCTGTATTGCTTCCAGCAGAACAAAGCAACTTCCCTTAAATATATGGTACTGTCAACATTTAAATGTTATGGATCAGAGATGCGGCTATACCACTCTAGTGTACGTCATGACCACCTGTCAACTTCAATTTTTCTCATTTGCAGTTCTCTATAGTTAACAGCAGTTAAAAACAGTGGAGCCCCACTACTGCTATTCTCTGCAAATTCCTGGCTGAGGTATCTGGAAGCAATTCTCAGCCTGGGCTGCTATTGAATAGTGCTGTGATGCAGAGAGTATACACATCCCTGCATCAGCTGAAAAAGGGATTAGAGATTTAGAGATCTTTTAATAAAATCTTCTTTGTCCCTACTTCCTCTGCTATCTCAAGGACTTTTGTCATATATAACAAAAGCAAATCTCTTCATACTTTGCAATAAATGTAGCAAAAAGTCATGGCTTTTCAAGAGCCCTAATGTATGACACCTGTCTATTTTTTTATCCCAGTAAATATTTGCAAATGGGAATGTGTGAGATCTGATTCTATATTTTTTTCCTAATAAATACAGGTGTTAAGCAGAGATTTTTTAGATGTCAAATGCTGGCTTTACTAAGAGGCTGCTAGCACCCTTCACTATCTCCAACAACAATGTTCAATGGACAAATCACAGATTCAGTGAGAATACACTGCAAAGGAAAGTATAGGGGATATGGAAAGATTCAACACTAATGGTCATAATCAATTAAAGAAAAATGCTTTTGAAACTTTATGTGCATGGTTCCTGTGAATACCTTTTCTTTAATGTAAATCTTTTGTTTTTCCACTTCCATTAAAAACAGAGCTGGAGAACACTGAATCTCAAGCTTCTCAGACTGCAGTGTTGCCTATTCATGAACGTAGACTGAAAACAAATATTTCTACAAAATTATATTTCCATGGCCTCTACAGAGTAAATAGGCTGATCCATTGACCCTTCTTTGATATTTTAACTGTATATTTGATGTTATGATTTTATTTTTCCAGTTCACTGTAACCCAAAATAAACAGTACATTAAGAAATGAAAGATGAAGTGTACCCTTTAGAGTAGAAAAGAGCCTTGGTACTAATCATTTTTGCAGCAGAAATGTGATATAAATGCAAATTGGTGTAAAGGACAGAGAAACCTACAGTGATCTAACACATGAGTAAACCAAATTAAAGCTGTTAACTATATATTGATGAGCTGGTTTGTCAGTTATTGTTGAAGCATTGTAGATGAAGAATCACTGAATAAGTTTCTATATCTGAGAACTGGAAAATGAAGCTTGTGGATTTTTATTGCCAGTGATACAAATGTAGTGGTTTAAAATTGATAAATTACACTGCTTTTTCTTTATAATTTCTTTAGTGGCAAAGTCCATAGCTCAGGCTGATCCATTTTAATGAATGGATTCTGCATGACTACAAAGGACCCTAATTCTTTTTTAGACTGATTGCCTGAGCATTACTCATTATACTTGTTTGTTCAGTGTGGCTTTGTTTTTCACATCATTTGAATTACCATTCACTTACATTGCTGCTAGAGTTAATCTACTTCATCTAACAGGTTGCAGATCCATTTGAAATTAATAGCCACCTATTTCTAGCCTTACAATTTTCCTTCTGAAGTCTTAGGGAAAAAAAAAAAGATTGGCAAGGGGGAGAGAAAGAGTTCATATTTTCAGGTCAGTTGTTTTAGTCTGAGTAAAGTTGGAGACTAAGAGAATTGGATCAATATGACCCTACTAGAATACCAGTACTGGTTGTCATCTTGTTTACATTGACAAAAGCAATAAAGATTGGCAAAACTGGCAAGAAAAAAGCCTGAGAATCTTAACTTTATCAAGGAGTTTAGAATATTTCTAGGGGAGTGAAAGGACAGGGATTGACCTAAGGGAGCAATGGGGACCTGGCATAACACCACCCATAAGAAAGTGTAACTGGCAAAGATTGTCAAACTGTGCTGGGTGGGAAACTGTTAATATCACTACACGTACAGCCTTTCCAGTCTGAAGCTCAGGGTTTCTTATTAGGGTTGTGGATTACCCAAAACAGAACTACATGCACAGCACAGCGTCACGAGAAATTATACAGAAAGGTCTCTCCAATTTTAAATGTCTGTGCAATTCTGTGGTAGAGATTAAATAGCACAACAGAAATTGGGAAAATTATGCACTTGTTGGGCTTTGGCTTGGAAGTCATTGATGAATTATTAGAAAAAGATACTATGACAAAGCTGTTCATATGTATGCCTAAGGTTTCAATGAGGAAAAGTAAGATGGCATAAAAGATGTATTTTCTGCAGAACTTGAAAATGGGCTTTTTCGAATTTAAATTCCAAATACATGCCATGAAAGTTGCTTTTTATGGACTTAAGTGATGACAGATTAAAGGAAGATGTAGGGAAATGAACAATAGGCAGTGAATCCTTTCATAGTATAATAAGCAACAGTAAAATTAGATTAATTAATTTTGTCATCTATAAAGACTCTGCAAAGAGCACTATGTATTTTCATAACAATATAAACAGGCATAATTGGATACTTACATCCAAATTCACCAATCAGCTTAGCCAAATACTCATTAGTTCAAGACACATGAGTAATGTCCAAAATTATGCCACTGTCAGAATCTAAGAAGACTTAATTATGGTTAGGATTAATACCCTGTGAAAGCAACAGTATGCGTATGTGTTTCTGTAAGTCCTGTTGTACTATGCAATAGACTGAAGCAGGCAAAAGAAAGCTAGAATAGAGGATTTCAGAGGAAATAAAAATCTAATCAGTAAAAATAGTAATTAGAAATTGATTTGCAAGTGTAGAAAACAGTTCTTCGATGCTTAGGGATAAAGGGTAATATCAAGAGGGATGATTAAATACATGGCAAAGGAGAGATAATTTCAATAACTCAGAGTAGAAACAACTGGATAGCTCTTGTTTGTAAGAAAACACACAACTCAACTTGCAAAAGGACAATGCACTTTACACACCAAGCATTTTGATGTAGAGCAATATTGTGAATAAATCCAAAACCCCACCTCAACACTCAGGATATGAAAGCAGTGTTAACAATATCTTTCAGGGAATTATTAGAAGCAGGAGAAACAGAGTCAAACAAAACCTTTTAAACAAATGACCTCCATAATATAGAGCTTCAAAAAAATTTCCTGAGGTCATGATAGTAGGAAGTCCTACTACTGCTTTTGAGAAAAGTGAAATGTAAACATTGTGAAATGTCTCATCTCTTTATATTGCACAGAGTTTCAACCTTCCACTTTTTCAAGACACTCACAGAACTAGTTTGGGAAAGCACCAGCTGGATTCCACACAGACAGCTGACCTAGAATCAAGTGTTTTCAGTTCCCCAAGAAACTGATAGATGTGAAGCTATGTAAAATATTTTTTCTCAAAACTAAAAAAAAAAAAAGCTTATGTTTACAGATCAGTCTCCAGGTTGAAAAGACATCATTTTAGAGCATAGTAAAATTACTAAAAGAACTGTATGTAATATAAAAAAAAGATCTCTTCCACTTCCTCTTACAGCAATTTTGGATTAAGCACAATGTCTGAACTTTTCTTAGCATACCCTCACACAGAAATGTAAGACTATTGCTATCAGCTTGTTAGGCAGTTAAAATTCTAAAAGTACATGTTTTCTGGTAACAATTTGATATGAGAACAAAGAAACTAAAGGATATAAATGATTTTTTACTTACTTTGAAAGTAAAAGTTCCTTTCCATGAAGATAATTTTTCATCTAAAAAATATAAATTCAGTTATAAAAACTTTCTAGTTTATGCTGGCATGAGAAAGGGCAAGTAAATAAAAGGTAAGGAAAGCTCCTGAAACAGTTATGAAAACGACATATTAAGGAGAATTTTGTAATAAGGAAAGAATTATAGATGGAGAAGAAAAGCATATTATAAATACAAACAATACAAAAAAATACAATATAAATACAAAAAAGAGAATTTAAGTTGGAGAAGCAGGTATTTAAAGACTCAGAGGAGAAACACACATTGATAGATGTATTTCCTAGAGACATGGTTTAGTGGCAGACCCAGCAGTGTCAGATTAATGGTTGGGCTTGATCATCTTGGAAGCCTTTTCCAACTTTAATGATTTTCTGATCCTGTGATTTTATACAAAACAGTATCTAATTGCTTTGAATATGCACTAGTGTAAACAGCAGTGAAAATCATATTACAATAAGTTAAGGCAAATTAGCCATGGTATTTTCCACTAAGATTACCAACCTGAATCAGTTACAGTGTGACAGGTTATGCCTGCATTAACATATCTCGCTGGTCATTAAAAAGAAATAATTTCACCAAAGTTACTAAAAGTAAACTAACAATAATATATTCCACTATCAAAAACCATACTGTAACCAAGTAATGATTCTTTATAAGGGTATTTCTTTTTAAGTAACATTATCATTTTTAAACAGATGTCACAGCATGTAGTCAAGATAATAATGTACCCATACATACCAAAGGCATAATTTCTGTGTTAAGTGAACTACTAGTGACCTTAAAATAAGCATGCAGAGTACTGATTGCAGAACTAGGATCCTTGGCAGCACAAAGCATAAGCACAGGTTCAAACCTGAAGGGCTAAGACTATGAGCACAGATGGTCACATCTTGATCAGAGTGCAACCTGGGCAGGGACTGGGTTTAGGGCAGAACAGAAGTAATGCCCATGGCTCAATTGTGCTCATTCATTGGCAGGTTCTCAGAAGGGTGTGCATCCTGAACAGTAGGGAGAGAAAACAGGAATCTCTAGCTCAAGGAGGCTATATGGATTGCAGAATGGTGAGGGAAAGAGGAACTTTCTTTTAAAAATTTTGTCAGTGACTGTCCAGGGATCACATGACCTAGTCACACCTGGAGGTGCGCATCAGACTATGAAAACTGTCCATGACTGATCATCTGCAACAGAACATGCTGCTTGTGTTGGCTCCAAACATTATAATCAGATATCCTGAGCAGATCTCTCTGCTAACCTGTACTGTACTACTATACATGCAAGTGCAGTCTTATTATTGAAGGGAAATGCAGCTGCACTTTTGGACTAAGGACTTGATTGTATTTGACCTGTCGGGTCATTCACTTTTGAGGACTGGCTGTTAAACATGGATGCAATGGTCAGGTTGCAATTTTTCTTTCTATTTTTGAGATGCTAGCTTTTAGTTCTCCGATAATCTGAAAGTATTGAAGACTGAAAAGTCCAGCCTGTTATTTCACTGGAAATAAGTAATTACTGTCAAAAGCTGTTTGATAAAAATCCACACTAAGATAACATAGGAATAGTTTCCTACTCTAATGTTGAAGTATATTGTATTATAGCTCAAATGTACCTTCTCCTTAAAACTCTCTTTAAAAAGGTTATTTCTACTTCAGATACTGCCTCCTTGAACTGTGACAGCAAAACTCAGTTTGCCAGCATTTAAGGTTATTTGGAAAAGCTATTTTTGATACAGAGAGCTCAAGAAAAGGTGCTGCTCATCTTGTTCAAAATTTCCTCCAAAACTCCTTTAGCCTGGTCTATCTCAAAAGCAACTTTTCCAGCAGTAACTGGAAAAGAAGGTTATTTGAAATGTGTTGACATTTAGCATATAGGGGCATTCTTCAGAGGAAAGAAAGTTTGTATAAGAAGTTACTAAGTAGTAAACAAGAAATGTCAGTTATCAGACACCAATATAGCATATCAGTATTTGAACATCCAAGCTCAAGCAGAGAGGCAACATGTCAGAGCAATGCCTCATCTCTCCCTGTGAGCTATGTGTAATCCCTCTAGCCTTTTAAAAACCTGATTTATTTGATTATCTAGATTACATACATATTTTTTTACCAGGAAATGATAGTTCATTTATGTACCATTAAGAAAGGCACTCAGACTCTGCAGGAATGCCATTTATTGGAGCTAAAGCTATAAAGAAAGAGAGGCTAGTACATTCACACACTTGAAATCCTGAGGTACAGCACTGAACAGATGTCCAGCAAGGGCATGGCATGCTGTGCAGACCAATCTCATTTCATTCTTCTGTGTTCTTATAGGATTTTCTTGAGGAAAAAATCTAGTTGTCATTTCTACTACCAAGCAAAAAGCGTTTGACTTGATAACTTTTTGATGCATAAAGACCAGCCTACAGACCAAGTTCATCCTGTGGCCAGGGGACATGCAAAGTCCAACACTGGCTTGGTGTCCATGTGGCACATTTGGCAGAGCACAGCACAGGGCTGCACCTACACAGACGCACTGGTACAGGGATCATCAACTCCTCAGTGAGCTAAAGGCCTCCAGCCAGGACCACAGCAGCACAATTATTCATTTTGAATGGAAACAGAAAGGAGGAATAACCTTTTTGGACATGTGGTCTTCACTGACTCGACCAAAGCTTGACAACTAGTCTTTGGAAAGTCCAACTCTAGAAAATCAGTTCCTTGATTTTCATTTTACAAGATATAGCACAAACAAAATTTTTGAACTTATTTGAACAAGAGTTGTTTTACATCTAATTTGAGTAAAATTATATGCTTACAGGTGTGTAAAAAAACCCCAAACCACAATCAAACAAACCAACCTAAAATAAGCCAACAAAAAAAAACCATTTAAAAAACCCCAAACAAAAACAAATTTAAAAAAATCTTTGCCTTAGAAAGTAAGCTCCAGAGTACTGAGATTACCATTCTTTATCATGTCATCTCAGTCAAGTTGATTCATGCTTAGTTAGCTGGACTTAAATAGGAACATAAACTAAAGTCAGGTACCAGCAGAGTATTTATCATTTATTTATTTATTATTATACTATAACCCGCTAATTTAAAAAAATCTCATAGTAGCAGTTTGACTTCAACTTTATAGTTGATAGGTCACATGAAAACTTCATTGAGGCCTTTTTTTTGTGATACATTATCTGCTTGGGAGGGTGAGAATTTTATGGTTCTGATCTGGTTTTCTCAATTCCTGAAGTCAGAAAATGTGGAATAATTTTATATACTGTGGAATGGCACAAATAATTGACTTAAGAGGGCCTCTTTAGCTGTGCAACACTGACATAAAAAGTATCTTCTTGATTTTCTTGCTGAAACATGTTTGTGGTAGAGAGACTTTATACAGCTATAGAGTTTATGAATTACTGCACTGTTTCCATGGATACTTCTTAACGCAGGCACAAGTAGTATCATTAAAGTGGAACTTGAAATTCTCCAACAACATCATAACTAGACGTTTTCATACTCTGACACCCCCATATTAAATTTGAATAAACTACTTGAAATGGAAAGGAAGTTTCCAGAATGTTAAATTAAAGCAGATTTTAAAAAGCTATCTTTCTCCCCATCTTCAAGCAACTAATTTGTTTTAACTTATGGTCTGTACAATCTTTAAATAATGGTTCTACCTAGAAAAGATGATTCACTAAGGTAGAACTGTGTTATTGTATCTCTGTGGGTTTTTTCTTATATACTTGGTAAATGTACTTTGTCTTATGTGCCATTAGGTATGTAACTGCATACACACTGAGCAGCTGAGCTGAATATTTCCCTGGTTCAGAATCCTTCTTTGCTGCTATAAAATTTTCCTCATCACTTCTCTCTAAAGCTGTCAGTGCCATGAAGGAGCGCAGCCAGCAGAGCTTTCAAGAGCGTGACGCAATGTGCTGGTCTCTGACATGGGAGAACAGTTCTGACTGGTGCCATATAGGGTGGCTCTTGCAGCTGTTGAGACTATAAATATCAGTCTCTCCCTGTCTTTCTGCTTGCTAACTGGAGCTATTCACAAATGAGAAGGATGTCCCATGTGTGGAAGAGAGATGCTTCCATCTTCCAGTCCTGGACACCCACCCCACCCTCTAAGAGTCAAGCTTGTTTTTACCTCTTCCAGTGTCCCCACCTCGCAGTCCATGTTTGCACCTGGACACATGTAAACAAACTCTGTATTGTCATGGCATCTAAATACTTTTGTTGTCAGAAGTGAGCTTTCACAGAGGAAAAAGACTGGAGAACAATAACAAATTGTGACTGCACGTTAAGGCAACAATGAGCTGAATTGAAAAATATAAAGTGTTGCAAATGAATGGATGGGTGCTTAAGATGATGATGGATAAACTGCTAGATAATAGCCTAATGAGCAACATGTGTATTATCTGGCAGTGAATTACCATGGATCCACATAAAGACACCAGTCATATTGCATAATGAGGATGCGCATGATAGAAAACTTTTTTATATAGCATTTGAAGATGTTTCATGTGAACTGAATGCCAAAGTGCTGCTCCAACACCTAGAGCAGCATTCTCTAGGCTGCTTTTTGCCTCTTGGCTAAATCAGTTAATAAGTCAATAAAAGTATGAATGTTTTATAGCAGGAACAACCTTCAGAAAATAAATGGTCCAAGATACAAAGACCTGTCAAAATTAACTGATAAAAGATGCTTAGGCACAAGGAACCCATGGGTTCATTTCTTGGAGCTTGGTCTGCTGGAGAACTGGGCTTTACCAAATGTTTTTCAACATTGGTATGTTGTGGTTTCCTTTTATTTGCCATTATTGCTGAATAAAGACGCTTACATATAAAATTCAGTCTTCAGCTGCAGTTCCTACAATACTCAGCCATCATCATGAATCTGGGGAGACACAAGATCTGTTTAGAGTAGTGCACCACATTCCAGAGGAAAATATAGAATACTTTTCAAAGGAAAGCTTGTACAAGACAAAAAAATTTGTGGTTTTTAATCAAGAGTTCATCTTTGGTTTTCTTTCTTTTTTTTCTCTTCCTTATCAAACAAACTTGATAATGACTCCAAATCTCTTGTTGGACTGTCAATGATAGAAACATTTCTCCTCACTACTGACTTGATACATCAGGCTCCAATTTTTCAAGTCTCTTTATACTGGCAGTAGACTGGGTGCCTTTTCCCTGAGCATGAGGTAATGTGTTAGGAGCAGTCTGGGGGCACTTAGCCCTGCATATGCTGGGTCAGGCATTCAGCAGTCTGCCTGGCTATATTGACAGCACCATTGTGAGCCCCCTTAACTACTTACATGTTCTCACAGCATCACTGGAGATAAGCGTATAAAATTCCTGCTCCAACAGGTCAGCTGAAGGTGTGATTTTTTTTTTATTTCTGCTCTTTCAGCAAGCACATGACTGATGTTCTGCCTGACTCTGCTGTGACCATATCCTTAATTTCCAGTGCTACATCCCCACCCCAAAACTAGTAGAAGTCGCTAGCTTGGATAATACCAATGGCAAGACACAATCAAAACATGTCTGCAGCACTCTGGAATAAATAAGATCTATATGAATCATGCTCAGTATTTGAAAAGTGGGTGCCTTTCCTTGAGAAAGAAATCAGTATAAAAACATCTAAGGGGGAGAAAAACAACAAACAATACCATGCCATCTAATGCTACTCTTTCCCTTCTCAATAACAAATTAAACCTAATTTATTGTATTAAAAGTACTCCCAGTTCGCCATCTGCAGTATTTCCTGTAATTTGTAACACAGTTTTGAATGTTTCTCTCTTTTATGCTTTTTTTCTGCTTTCAGTGACTACTTTATCACTTTCTGAGATCCTCAGTATTCTGTCCAAAAGTTTGATCAAGTATCTGTTGAACATCTATTCCCTTCCACAAACCAGAGCTAAAGCTGTTCTGTTCTCAAGTGCTTTCAATAGTCCATAACTTATCAGCTATAAATTCAAAGAAAAGCTGTTCAGTGAGTTAGTCCAAAAACCCACAGCCAGAAGCTCTGACATCTTTTTCTCTCTTTCATGATTCTGTTGTTTTGTGAGAGAAAACTAAAGCTTTGAGGAAACAAATTTGAAAATAAATAGTAGAAGAAATAGTTATAGATTAATTTAATATAAAATGCCATTGTTATTTATTACTTTCTTAATTTTTTTATATAATACTTATGTCACAAATATAATGATTTAGAATCTTGAGATGTCACCTGAGGATCCTGATTGCTCTATTGTTTTTCACTTAAAGATGTCACATTCCTAGACAGTGTATCTTTTTGTGTGCATCTGTACACAAGGGCTGTTAAAGGTTTCATTTGTTAAGATTTACAAATATAGCAAACTGGATCTTCTCCTGCACCACTGGTTGTTGTGGTACTGGCTTTAACAGACTCCATGACAAGGCACCAGCATTTACAGTCAGATGACTGTGAAAAGGTAAGTTGACCTATTATCCCTTTTAGGAACTATAAATAGGATGTGATGTAATATAAAATCAAATCAGTCAGTAAATGAAACTGACATATAGAGATTTCATTACCTCTTCAAGTGGAGGTAAATAAATAAACACTCGACAACCTCACTGGTGGTAGAACTATCCTGCTTTTCACAAAGCGTCTTCCTGTCACTGCTGGGATAGCAATGGACCATGCAACCTTTCCTTTAGGCCAGTCCAATCTGAAGAATCTCCCTTTCAATAGAAGCAACCCATATGTAGCTCTCATAAACATACAAATTTCAAAGTTGCAAAATGTTGAATGAGAACTATGCTTTTCAGGGGATCCTGTGTAGGTTTGGATCCCGAGTAGGTATGAAGTACAATGTAGATTCAAGTGCCCTTTGAGAGCTTAAGAAAATTCCATCTGGCAGGCTCTAGAAAGCCTTTCAAAAGCTGCACTTAATCATGGTAACACACCCCACCTCAAAGTTCATGCAAAATAAGGCAAGTGTCAATAACACCTCTCAGAAATTTAAAGGAACTGTAGTTAATAGCAATAATGCTTCCATTATTTTAATAATTTCAAAAGGCTGAATTTGCAGTGTTTACTCCAATTTTGCTGTAATCATGACATCTGTAAATAATAATTAGGAACTGAGGTTAGACCTGAATATTACATCATCTTTCTTTACAACTTAACAATGCAATTATATTCTAATATATATTATATTCAAGCTGTGCTCTGCTTTGGATAATACGCTTGATAAAGCCAAGACCATAAGCACAATCCTCTCCTCTAAGCCACCAGTTGGTCTTAAAAAAAACAAGTTGGAAAGCATAAAATATTTTCATCTTCAGACATTCCAAACCAAGATTTCACTCTCTTTTTCCAAACTTTATCTTAGAGGTCAGGTTCCTGGTTCAGCTAAACTGAATGTTTTTCTACTACTATCAGCAGCATCATTTTTCCAGACATTATGAATGGGTGCAAAAAAATGTTCCATGTATTCTTATTCTTTTAGAATATGATGTTTCCAAGGTAACTGTACCCAGGAGATCTACTAATAGCAAAAAGTGGAAAATAATGTAACTTCTACTTTAAAATCACTTTTCTAAAGGGAAGAGGAATTGTATTCCCACAAACTTTTTCCTTTGTAACTCTGTCACTCTCTTTAACAAAATCAAAGAATTCAAAATTTAATGCTGAGGCTCTATATATAATCATGTTGCCAACAGACAGAGAGATACAGAGATGTACTGTATTATAGTATTAAGAGTTAGCTCAGAAGAAAAAATTGGGTAAAACTGAGTTACATTTTATGGATGGTCAAAATGCTTCAGATAAAATGAGATCCAGCACTAACTTCTGTCCAGATGCCAAACCAAAGTGACACACATCTTTTTTTGTTTATGAAGTTTAGTTTTTAATGTTTGTTAGGAATGGCTTTAAAAGTGCTAGAGAATATTTTGATAAAACATTGCAAACAAAGATGGAAAATAGAATATGCTTAGAAGTCTGTCACTCAACCTTATGAAGCTCACATTAGATAATCTCATGAGAGCTCAAGACCATCACATCATGCAAGATTTCCAGAAGGGTTAACTCTCCTATGATACTCAAAGGCACATACAAAGTAAACAAATTGCAAATCCAATTACTTACACAAACATTTACTCAATTGCTTTAGGGAAACGTGACTTTTTATGCATACACAGTGTTCATCTTATACTACAAGTCTTTAAACACAGCCTAATAAAAATACCTAGGTTTTGTTAAAATGGCAGAGGTCCTCAGACCTGAGGTTTTTGGGGAACCCATACTAGTAAGCAACTTAACCTATTGGTAGAAAAAATAATCACATTTTTTAGTGAAATGATAACAGAGGATTCAATGACAATAGCTGACCAGAATAAAAAAATTTAAAAAGAGAAAAAATAATTACTACTATCTGCAAAAGTAAAGCAGAAGAAATCCAAAAGCAGAATTCTTAGAAGTGCACTGGACTACATTTTTTTTGCACATAAGGGCTGTAGGGACTAAATTAATTTTAGCAGAAAGTAGAAAAATGTGTACTGCTCTTATATTGCTTGATTAATCTGAATCTCTGATACACAAACATTTACGCATAGTAAGTGGGATATTTTAGTTGCTAGGTATTCCCACAATTGTGATCTAAAATTTCAACCTAGAGCTGCTAATAAAATAAGTTGGAATCAGATTTTTATTTTAGCCAGAAACTTGAAAACATAGCCCAAGGTCTATAGGAGTTCTATGTACCTGTTGCATAACAAGAAGAAGCATTAAGCTGTTAAAGACAATACTAAACAGCTAAAACAACATTATGCTTTAATTTCACCCATTCCCTCTTCACCTTGATCAACTGCTACTTACTGTTTGTCTAATGTGAAGCTTTCCAACAGAGATCTTCATGGCAGGCAAACAGGAGCCAAGGACCAGCCAGTGTCAGGCAATTAAAGCTGCCTTAACAATGGCAAGCTGCAGCTCAGAGTTCTTTGTAACACAGAGGGGGAAAACAAGCCCCATTTTGATGCCAGCCCTTGCCATGTTTGTGCACCATGGCATAACACTGTGCCCACTCACTCGGCACTGTTGTATTAAGTGCAGAGCAGTAGGCTTGTCACTTAAACAAATGAACAACTGCTGAGTCTAAGCCACTGTGCAACCAGAATTCTTTCTTCAGCCAAGGCATTACACTGAAAATGCTGCAGTTGAGACAGCCATGACACACAGCATATCGTACAATTTCAGAAGGCTTCAACACATACCAAGCACCACCACAGCAATTCAGAAAGCTCCAAGTGTCTGCTCTTCTTGGTTTTTAGCCCAGCCTTTTATACCCACATGTTCATGCATTGCACGTGTGTGTCCCTTTGGTGGCTGGTCAGTGCCCCTGGGCACTCCATGGCTCATTGCTGTCAGTGCTGCTCACAGCTGCACCCATTGGGGATGAGGCTCGGCCACAGCCCCACTCCCAATGACCACAAACTCTGTGCCTTCATAAACACCCTAAGCAGAAACTATCACCAAACTAGAAAGAAAATGAGGCATTTCATACAAAAGGAGTTGAAAAGCACACTACATTTGACTCATAAAGATCCTTCTTGACAGACTAGATTTTACTACTTTCACACTGATTCCCTGGAGTCTGACTATGGATGATCCAGGTCTTTCCAAGTGTAGGGAATAAAAGTAGTGCAGCAAAAGTTAAAGAAAATGATGCAGTGTTACACTTTTGAACTATAGAGGTTTCCAGTGTAAAAACCCTAAGAAAATAAGCTAGAGGGCTAAATTTCAGATTCTTATGAAAACAATTGTGTGGTAAAAGCATGTGCAAGGTCAGAGCAGCAGTGAGAAGGAGGGTTAGAATGCTAGCTGCCCTTTGTTGTGATCTAAAGGGACAATAATATGATTTGTATTAACATCACAGGCTAGTAGAAGAATTAAACCCATTTTTAAATAACCTAATTAATTAATTAATTTAAAAGGAAGTTAAAAAATCATTGATTAATTGGTAGCCTGCGATTTTAAGCACAAGTAAAAAATGAGTTAAAAGACAGATGGCAGAAGAATAAAAGGAAGTGGGAGAGAAAGAATGCAGGAGGAACTAGCTGACTTGAGGTTGGAGCTGGAACTTTACATATTTATCCAGCAAAATGACATGTTCACACATATCCCATGAGGTGATGTGTGCCAAATAAAGATCACAAACAAATGTACAGAAATTCCTCAGGGCATGTCTCATCAGGATGCTGAGTCTCTGTGATCAGCATGCTCCATGATCACGATGTGACCACTGTAGCTGGCAATCAACTCCACAGGTAAGTGACACATCATAAAAGCTCCTTTGTTACTTTCAAGCTTGCAGTCATTCTCCTTGCTCTCAGAGTAGGGGAAAATGGAGCTCTTGCTACACAGCTATAAGCCATACATGGTTTCACTCATTCTATGGCGTTCCCTCTTTTCTCTCTCCTCCCTTCAAAGCCTGGCTCCAAAACAGAACAGCATCTCAACAAGTCCCCTCAGGATTTCTCTGCCAAACCATGATGCCTTTGTGCATGTTCATAATTTCACTGGAAGAGTAAGAACTGTTTGAGATGCAGGTACCAGCAATTCACATGGGGCTGTGATACCATATTATTACATTATTTAAACATCATGACATCTAGCTTTCCTTCTCATCGTAACTCAAAGGAACAAAACTCATAGTCCTTTACCCATACTGACTCTTACATTTTTTTCCTGAGTTGCTATATTTAATCTTGGGCCTAGAAGAGTTCCTAATTCCTGCCACTCTTCCAAAATCTACCTTAAAATCCTCCACCACTTGTTCATTTTACTGCCTCTATCCCCCTTGAAATTCTTCTTGGTCTTCTCTTATCCAAACAATTAGCAGCTATCCATTACCAACTCTCTCATCAGAGATAATGCACTTTCCAGATAATTAATACCAACCTTAACCCCTTAAAATCCATCAAGCTCTGAAAAGGTTGTATGCAAATAACTTAAATTACTGCAGCTATTCAAACTGCCTTAACATAAGCTAGAAAAATGATCAGTTGGAAATTACATTTTCTCTTTCAATAGCAGTATTTTGCAAACTGGATCTCAATCCAAGACCTTAAGTCCAAATCTTTGAAGAGTAACCCTGAAAGCATAAAGGTGAGTATAAGCACACAGTATTAAAGCCAAACCCATGTAATTCTATTTGTAGTAAAAAACTGCAAAGAACAAAGATCTTCTGCAGAGATTTTGTCCAGAATTATCATAAATAGAGCAAACAGGGCCCCCAAGAAGCCATCTAGATCATTCTGTTGCTTCTTGTGCTTTGCAACTCTTTTGCATGCTCAAAACTCGACTCCTGTGTTTCCTCATTCTCTTTTTTATCCCCCTTGGTTAAATCACTCCAGACAATCTGCCCACTGTTCATTCTCTCTGCTCTTCCCCACACACTCTGTGGTGTGTTGCCTCAAACTGGCTCCACTCTTAATGATATCTTTATCTCCCACAGCTGGATAGAGAAAAAACCAATTTTTTGTCACAGACATTCCTTTAATTGTATCCATTGCTTACTTATTACAGTAGAATGATGCTGTTGACTTAGTCAGACTAGCTAGAAACTTTATGTCCTTTCCCACAAAACTTGCCACTTGTTCTCCAAAAAAGGAACTTCTGTGGTTGATTACCATTGCTTAAATGGGAGATTGCACTTATCCATATTGCATTAATCCAGTGTCATCAATTTTTTAATGATTTTCCAGGAATATTTCAAATTCAAGCTCTGTCCTCTAATGTGTTTACACCTTTAGCAATCTTTTTTAAGAACTGTTTGAGATGCAGGTACCAGCAATTCACATGGGGCTGTGATACCATATTATTACATTATTTAAACATCATGACATCTAGCTTTCCTTCTCATCGTAACTCAAAGGAACAAAACTCATAGTCCTTTACCCATACTGACTCTTACATTTTTTTCCTGAGTTGCTATATTTAATCTTGGGCCTAGAAGAGTTCCTAATTCCTGCCACTCTTCCAAAATCTACCTTAAAATCCTCCACCACTTGTTCATTTTACTGCCTCTATCCCCCTTGAAATTCTTCTTGGTCTTCTCTTATCCAAACAATTAGCAGCTATCCATTACCAACTCTCTCATCAGAGATAATGCACTTTCCAGATAATTAATACCAACCTTAACCCCTTAAAATCCATCAAGCTCTGAAAAGGTTGTATGCAAATAACTTAAATTACTGCAGCTATTCAAACTGCCTTAACATAAGCTAGAAAAATGATCAGTTGGAAATTACATTTTCTCTTTCAATAGCAGTATTTTGCAAACTGGATCTCAATCCAAGACCTTAAGTCCAAATCTTTGAAGAGTAACCCTGAAAGCATAAAGGTGAGTATAAGCACACAGTATTAAAGCCAAACCCATGTAATTCTATTTGTAGTAAAAAACTGCAAAGAACAAAGATCTTCTGCAGAGATTTTGTCCAGAATTATCATAAATAGAGCAAACAGGGCCCCCAAGAAGCCATCTAGATCATTCTGTTGCTTCTTGTGCTTTGCAACTCTTTTGCATGCTCAAAACTCGACTCCTGTGTTTCCTCATTCTCTTTTTTATCCCCCTTGGTTAAATCACTCCAGACAATCTGCCCACTGTTCATTCTCTCTGCTCTTCCCCACACACTCTGTGGTGTGTTGCCTCAAACTGGCTCCACTCTTAATGATATCTTTATCTCCCACAGCTGGATAGAGAAAAAACCAATTTTTTGTCACAGACATTCCTTTAATTGTATCCATTGCTTACTTATTACAGTAGAATGATGCTGTTGACTTAGTCAGACTAGCTAGAAACTTTATGTCCTTTCCCACAAAACTTGCCACTTGTTCTCCAAAAGGAACTTCTGTGGTTGATTACCATTGCTTAAATGGGAGATTGCACTTATCCATATTGCATTAATCCAGTGTCATCAATTTTTTAATGATTTTCCAGGAATATTTCAAATTCAAGCTCTGTCCTCTAATGTGTTTACACCTTTAGCAAGCGTAATCTTTTTTCTATTATTTATGTCTTCCTTATGGGCCTAAAAATGCACTGGGAACACCAATTCTTTAAAGTACAGTCAACGAATGAGTTTTACACTTACCTTCTAATATTTTAACTTAGAATATGTTTCCCTAGCTTATTTATGATGTCAAAAGAGAAAGACATCTGTTACTACATTAAAAATTAACAACTTCTATGGCTTTGTAACTCACAACAAGGCCTGTTAGTCTGTCAAAAAGGAAATTAGCTAGTTTATGACAAATCCATGTTGCCTGGCACTGATTTCTTTGCAACCATCCAGGTGCTTGCAAATACTCTGATTATTTTTAAATATTGAATATGAGTGGTTTGATCTAGAATTTCTGATCTTGGGTGTCCCTTCCACTCATGTGTTTCCCTTCTCAAGTACTGGAATACTTCCATCTTACATCTTTGCAAGATAAAATTCTCAAAGACAACAGCTAAGAGTTTTCAAAGGGCATCAGTCATTCCTTTCAGTTGATCATGCCCAATGTATGACATGTCATCAGCCTTCCCATTGTGTGTTTCCCTGTCTCACACTTTGCTAATAGCCACTGCCATAAAAATTAAAGCTATTTTCTACGTTATGCACATTTTGAACTTTGAATCTTCCAATATCTGTTTCTAATGGATTTTTGATTTTGAGAAATAAAACTAAGTTACAGACTTTGAGATTAATTCTGCTCTTTCCACTTATTCTGCTCTTTCTGCTCTTTCCAATTAATTAATCCCCCTATTGTCTTCCTGCATATGGAATAAAAGAGGTACTCCGAGACACTGAGAATAAGATGAAGGAGGCTGAATTTTATAATCTTTAGATCAATTTAGGGCCATGAAAAATATCTGAGGGTTTGTTTTTGTTTTTTTTTTTTTTTTGAAAAGAGTTACTGCAGTAGTTTCTCCCTTTGTTAGGGTAGAAGGTTGGAGTAAAAAGGTCTGTAGCATCCCTGGGGTGAAGTACAGACAGTCAAAGAACTATCCAAACAGAGCCAATATGCTAAGACATAATTTGGGGCTGACAGGGACCTTATGGTTCTTGTTACTTTCCTGATTTCCTGAGCAAAAGGAGATCAGCCTATGCACCTTTCACCACTTTCCTGACAATCACCACTGCAACCTCACATTCTTTGTTATTCCCCAGTAATGATTCCTACAGACACTAAAAGGAAGCAACTGCTGTCATGACTGGATACTTAGTAAAGTGGAACTGTGAGAGGATATACCATGAAGACTCTTGCACTGGAGCCTAAACTTACACTCTTGGCCCTTAAATGTAGGTGACCTGTGACACACCATTTAGACTTATTTAAAGAGAAAAATATCAAGTACAGAAAACTCACGAACAGAGACAAAGATGATACTGCACTGCAATATCCGAAAATTCTTTTAAAAACATTTGGTATCCATGCAAAATTCAAAGGGCCAGCTTATTATTTAGGGTTTGTTTTCAGTGAATATAGAATTTGAGGTGGTGTGCAAAGTAATGGCTGAGTCCTTGGAAATTATTATGCAAAAACTTCAACAGCCATTTTTTTCTTTGGTATTTGTGAACATCGAATCATAGACTTGTAGAATGGGTTGGGCTGGAAGAGACCATAACGATTGACCCTTCTGCCATGGGCAGGGACACCTTCCACTAGGCCAGGCTGCTGGTGTTGAACACTCCCAGGGATGAGACACCCACAGCTTCACTGGGCACCCTGTTCCAGTGCCTCCTCACACCCACACTTTCCCATATCTACTCTGAGCCCCCTCTTGTCCATTTACAGCCATTCCACCTTGTCCTATCTCTACACACGCGTGTTAAAAGGCCTTCACCAGCTTTCTTGTGGGCACTCCCTAAGTGTTGGAAGTCTGCTATGATAACTCTGAATGCATTCATTATATGCAAATAACCACTTTCTGGTTTACTTCAAGAGTTATTTATGCTCTCTGCATTTACTTCTCACTTTAGATATTTAATGCTTTTTGATTATGGCGTGGAAGTGGTCCTTTAAGCCATATGGATTTTCCTCACTGGATGACTGAAACATGTAAATTGAATCTTCTAACCTTTAAACAAAACAGAAGCTTTTAAAATTAAAAAAAAAAAAAAAAAAGACAAAAAACCCCTAGACAAGTGACACAAATTTAGATTATTCCGAGGTTTTTTGCCATCGCTGTGATACAAAAACAAAACACAGCTGATCTGCATTAACATGAATAAGTAAAAGCCAAAGTAAACCCTGTTTTCTGGAATCCTTATTAGTTTTAATAAAGCCCCACATTATGTCTCATAATGAGTTACCTGTCTAGTAATAAGCACTCTTACGTTCCTGAGACATACAATGTGTATTTTGGTATACCATGTATGTAGAATTTATTAACATCATTTGGGATTCCAGAAAGCTAATTTCAAAAGCAGCAGGATGAATATTCAAGATTTAAAAAGTACAATCCATGCTCCTTGCACTTTGGATTGTATCCCAATTCCTGTAAAGACTGAGCATCTAAATGACAGGAAAACTTCACCGTGCCAGAGGACCTCAAATATTTCACTATTCTTTAGAATTCTACAGAAGTGTGGATGATACTGTCTAACTTTCTCATGTTTAAAATAGCATACAAAGTACACTTTCAAAGGAGTATTTTTAAAAAAACCAGAGGAGAAAAACCTCTTCTACACTACACTGTAGAGTCTTCTACACTACACTTACATCTACCTGCCCTTTATAACATCTTTTGATACCATATAAACTAGTAGTCCTGTAATTTCAACATTTCTTTCTGTAGATAGAAAGTAATTTCAACTTTCATATATATTTTTGTTTGGATAGTCAGCCCCAGTGAAGTTAGAATGATTAATTCCTACCAAGATTCTTTTTAAACGCATCATTAAATCCATAATGTAAAATCAAACCCACATAATGTAATTGTTGGAGGGACTGGATTGAAGGCAGCATCTTGTCAGAAGTTATAAAAAAGGTTGAGTGTGAGAGTAAAATAGGAGAGCAATAGAGAAAAAAAGACTGAAATGGGAAAATGAACATTATTATTACTGCAAGATCTGAAGAGTACTGTGAGGTTTAGAAGGTTTCTATGACCTGTTAAATCTTTTCAATAAAAAGAAAGTGAGCAGGGCACACTTGTTAACTTGTTAGCTACGCATATTATTGTGGTGCAGAAGTGTGAAACAACAAGCAATGAAATTTGTCTGTATTATTCTTTCAAGTTCCACTGAGGAACAAAGAGCCACAGAGGTAATACAGAGCATGGTAAAGATGGTTTACAGCAGTATATTACAGTTACAGATCATGCCACTGTCATTTAAAATTAAAGTATTAAAAGTCTACACTTTAAAATGCTACACTGCCTGTAAAATACACGAGTTGCCTTTTCTGCAGACAGCAGAGATACTTTTCACTTTTTCCCAATACATAGCTCTGGCCTCACACAGGTTAATTACTACTTCTGAGGCCAGATAGCAAACACTTCTTTTAAAATATTACTGTAATCTTTTCTGCTTGCCATAGAGCTTATCCATCAGCTGAAAAGCTGCTTTATTTTTTAAGGAACTCTTTCAGCCCATGTTGAAGTCAAAAGTCAGACTGGCAATGGGAACTAGCTTAGGATCTTAATAACATTTTAACCCTTGGCACCATCACAGCTGATGATGTGCTTCAAGGGTCTAGACTTAACACTGATTTCATTTTCCTCTCCTTTGAAAGAAGTGAGCAGATAAAAGGTATCTTCTGACATGTTTGCCTACAGTGCAAGGACTGTTGCTGACAGCTTCATTCTTGAAGCACAATAGAATGTCTTGACTGCAGGAATAAAGCCTACCTGTGCATGACTTATTCAGAGTGAGCCTGAGGCTAAGGAGCAAACTTCTACAAGCACCAAGAAATGGCTCTAATCCTTCTAACATCCATCTTCGAAAATAAAGACATTCTGCTAAAACCTTGCCTCTGGGAACATGTGCTTTCAGAAATGCATACATTAAAAAAACAGGCCACTGTCAAAACAAATCCTTATTCTAAAAATGAGGCTGTCCAAACTATCACATTATCTGGGTAAAGACAGGAAAGAATGTGGAATTAGTGGAAAGCGTCAGATTCTTCATTCATTACACCTAAATTACACTTACCTTCTTGAAAGGTAGAAGTTTGGAAGTAGAAGGGAGGAGCAGAATAAGCAGTTGAGGAACAGAGGACAATGGGAAATAGACACAAGAGTGCTGTGCCTTGTTTGGGAGGCATGGGATCAGTAGGTGTGAAGGGTGGGAGGAAAGATCCAAAGAGCCGAAAAAGAGTGGGATAAGTGGTGATGAAGATGGGCAAAAGGGATGAAAAATTATTTGTATGGTAAATTAAATTTGCCCTCATAAGCCCAAAATAAGCATTGCCGAATTAAGCTGCCTTGCCTCACGTGATGCTCTGAAACTTTGCTCCAGATAGTGAAAGATGTCCATGAGTTCACTTTAAAAATATCACCCCAATGCACTGTTGAATCCTGAAGTGGTTCCTTTATGGTAAGTGATTAATAAGCATAACAGCCTCTAATGAAAGAAAATTAACAGTGCATAAATAACGCATCAAAAAGCTATTGTAGAACTCTACAGCTGAGGAGTTATGCAGTATCATTAAGGGTTTCTTTAGATGAATGCAATGTGACTTTGGAATAGGGTTACTGTAAAAATATTAAAAGGCAAATTATCTGAGACAAGTATTGGGTGATTTTCATTTCAGAAAAAAATTGCATTGTGTGTACAACACGCAGACTATTGCTAAACTGTTTATAACAAGAGACAAATGGATAAAGTAACTGAAAAGATCTGGAAAGAACAATAAATTATAACTGAATTTCAAGTATTTTAAATGTGCAAAAGCTGCAAGCTCTCAAATTCCCTTAACTTCTTAGCTAAGTGATACCACAGGCAAAAGTTTCATCAATCTGCAAGTGTTGCATTTATCACCTCTAGCATAGAAGTCTGCCTTTCCTTTGTACATCAAACCACCAGAAGGGAAAGGTCTAGGACATAGTGAGACATAATGAAATGATTCAGAGATGATGAAATCATATACAAAATTTTTGTAGAAATGCTCTGAGAGTGATTAAAAATCTACCAAAGAAACCAGTCCAAATTAAACAGTCCTCAGACTAGAAATTTGAACAGCTTGTGAAGAACAAGAAAGTAAAGCTTAAAATCCTTATCAATATCACAATTAACAAACCAGCTATAAGGTTTTTTCCTCTTTGCAATTAAGTTGCTACATAAAGGGTTAATGCATGCTCTGTAGAGAATGCCTTATAGTATGATTTTTGAAACATGTTTAATTTTCATTCATAAGAATGTAACTTTTACACACAAAGAGAGAGACTTTTGCTTCTTGAATGAAGAGACATTTCTTCAAAAATGGAAATCACTTTAATATCCTTTACGGATTTTCTTCTTCCAAAATATAAGCTGAAAAACTGTTGCATAGACTAAATGTGTAAATATAAAATAGTTAAAAAGGCTATTTCACACCCATCATATCAGCCTGAAATAGTATGAATATCTTACTGCTGCTTCCTGTAAACAAAGAAAAAGTAAAGTCATTCTTTTCTCCCAATTAAAAGCTCTGTGGGAGCAATGAAAGACTTGGGAGTGGGAGAAGAGTTTTTGAATATTTTCTATTAATTAGACTCAAATAAAACAAGTTTTCTTATCTGAGATCTATTCAAAGATGAAAAAAGTGCTGCACAAATTATCAGTACTACCATCTAATTCTGAAGTGTCATTTCTACACTCTACCTAAAATACTTCATGCAATGCAGTAGGACGTATCACAGAATTGGAGAAGTTTCCTGTAACTGCAAGCTGGATAAGCCTAGCACTGAGGCTCATGAGCTTAGCTTAATACAGCAATACATTTGCATAATTGTCCAAAGACTGTCCAAATTTATTGCGACACTGGTCTTCTATTCACTGCAAGAGGATACCAAAAGCACATATTTCCAGACACTAAAACAGAATATATGTAAAACAGCAGCAACACAATATCTGTATGTCAATAGCAAGAGGCAGGATCTTGCCTCAAAAAGTCCAAGTATATATGTCATAGAATCACAGAATCATCTAGGTTGGAAAAGACCCTTAAGATCAACAAGTCCAGACATTAACCCAGGACCACCAAGTCCAACACCAAACCATGTTGCTAAGTGCCATTTAGGTACCTCAAGAGATGGTGACCCAACCATTTCTCTGGGCAGCCGGTTTCAGTGAAAGAATTGTTTCTAATATCCAATCTAAACCCTCTCTGGCCCAACTTAAGGCTATTTCCCCTTATCCTATCACTTGCTACCTGGGAAAAGATACCAACAACCACATTTCAGGCAGTTGTAGAGAGTGGTAAGGTCCCTTCTGAGACTCCTTTTCTCCAGGCCAAAGAACCCCAGTTACCTGAGCCACTCCTCACATGACTTGTGGTCTGGATGCTAAGCACCATATACCACTTCAATACAGACAGCCTGAGGGACAAGAAAAGAGAAGCAAGTGGTGAATGAGGAAGAATCAATGATAAATAAAGAAAAGCTAATGATAATATAAAGAAACCTAAGGTAAGCAGGGACAGGTCCTCATGCAAAAGTGGAGTCATAGAACCAGAAGAAATCAGAGACCAAAAGTACTTTCTGCTATGCAATATTGAATTGCTTAGGCCAATAATCTAAATGTGCATTATTAGCAATTTTTTTTTTCTCATGTACCTTATATTGTAGACAACTATTAATATTTTAAATTTCTAAATAAGAACTAGGATGGTAATGAGCCTGATCCAAATCTTACTGAAGTAAAGCTCTCTGTCAAGATGGAGGTAATCTATGTAATTTGTAGGTTGCTGACACTCTCAAACGGGCCTCCAGATTGAGAAAAAAAAATTGCCTCTCTAAATATCATAGGTGTAATATTTATACTTACAAAGGAGGAATTTATCGGGCCTTATTTCAGATAAAATAGTGTCTGTGCAACGGACTGTGGTGAGGCCATCATTTCTCTTAATAACAGATCCATGAAGATGTAATAGACTTTGCCTATTTTTAAACATACAAGTTTGAAATGTTAAACAAAACAAAACAAAAACCAAATAACAACAAAATTATTGCTTTTACATTTGATCCCAATACACTCAGTTTAAGTAGAAAAATTATTAAAGCAGCAATTCAAGATCATTAACAGCTGTTCTATTAAATCTTAGCCAGTACACTTCCATCATCAAACTACAAAAAGTTTATCCCTGAATTTCCCTCAGACAGCAATCTGATGTAACGCAGCATGTTCAGATTATATTCTTACACACCAATATGACTGGGGCACTTTACCAGAGACCCATATAAGTAATCTGAAATGCAGGGCATGACAAGAAATAACCTACAGAGTGTAGTCAGAAAAAACCAAGATCATCAGTAGCAGTGAGTTCCTGTCAGTCATTCTTGTCTACAGTTCCTGCAGGAGAGAGAATATTTGCTCAGATTCGCGCATTTATTTGCCTGCTGTGCTTGTTTTGATATCCACCTGGCAATGTGCACGGAATGAGTGGCACAGGCAGATGCTGAGGAGGGTCAGCGCTGGGATGAGACGAGGGCTGCCTGTATTTCCATTTTAAATGGCCTGCCTGCCGAGTGCTCTGATTTCCTCCCTCCCGTCCCTGTCACGCTTCATTGAGCGGCGCTCTCCGCAGCGCTGTGCTGCCGGGAGCCAGCTCATTCCCTGTTCTGGAGACAGCTGCGGCTGCCTCCTCCTCCTGCAGCGGCGGCAAGCCCGGCGCTGTGCCCGTGCGCCAGGCAGGACGCGCCCGCAGCGCCGAGCCAGGCACCGCGCCCGGGCCGGGGCGCTGCTGGGGCTCGGGAGAGAAACCTTTGCTCCCCGCTTTGCCATCGACAACGCCCCTGAGGCAAGCGATTGGTCGTATTAGACCCAGCCTGCAACTCCCACCAGGGTTTTGACAGCGGGCCAGCGGGAGCAAAACACCACCTGCAGCTAAAGCAAAGGAGTTTGCTCTCTTTACATTTGTAATTTATATAACGACAGAAAAATTGAACAGTATGATCAAACTAGTAATAGAAAACCTGATCGTTTAGATACACAGTGATGTAACAACTTTATTTTTTTTTCCAGTTTAATATTCAGTAGTTGGATTAGCTTTTCCAAAATATAACCAGAGCTCTGAGATGAGAGAAGAGTTCTCAAATGATGCCTCTTTGGAGAACAATCATTCCTGGATGAACATTGACAAATAGTTCATCTAACTCCTTGCATAAAATAAGCCTGATTCTACACTGTACTGTGTAAATAGTCAGTTTTCCTGGGTGTGTGTGCCTTAATCTTTTGAAGTATGAGAACTTATTTGATTCAAATCAGCTGGACATTTGTCAAAGAGTGGACAGGAGCAGTGATTTCTGAGTCACCCTCTCTTCCCAAACATAATGTCAATAATTAGGAATAAATTCAGTGGTTATATGCAACTTTGGAATCCTTTTCATTGCAAACTAAAAATTATTACAGTGCATTTTGAAGAGTAAATTTATCATTCTTTGGATGCTTTTCCCCCCAGTAGTGGGGGAATAAATGTTTAAGGTTTTCCTTTCCTTTCCTTTCCTTTCCTTTCCTTTCCTTTCCTTTCCTTTCCTTTCCTTTCCTTTCCTTTCCTTTCCTTTCCTTTCCTTTCCTTTCCTTTCCTTTCCTTTCCTTTCCTTTCCTTTCCTTTCCTTTCCTTTCCTTTCCTTTCCTTTCCTTTCCTTTCCTTTCCTTTCCTTTCCTTTCCTTTCCTTTCCTTTCCTTTCCTTTCCTTTCCTTTCCTTTCCTTTCCTTTCCTTTCCTTTCCTTTCTTCCTCCTGAACAATTATAGAATACAAAATCAGCAAGGGAAGTTTCCTCAATTTTCTCTCAGTTATTAACTTTTTTTCTGTTTTGAAATATGAAAATCTCAATGCTTGCACACAGTGTGCTGTGTAAAGATGGATTTATATCTATCTTTGTTATATATTTTGATTTAATTAATGTTATTTTTCTTGTATGCAGAAAATGTATATCAGAAAGAGTTTCTATAGAATCAGGCAGGCAGATAAGATGCATGGCTTGATAAACTGACTTTTAGAATGTAGTCTTGGTTTTCCTTGAGATTAAACACTAAAGCAAAGTTGCTGGTGCAAGGTCAGGTGGAGGAGGTAGAGCTCTTACTTGTGACCTTTCCTTGTTGGACCAGGTTTCTGGAGGATTTAGTATTGAACAGCTGTTTCAGTAAAGAAACTACCTTAAAAAACATGAATTGGCTTCTTCATTTGCCTTCCTTTGACACAGTTCCCTAGGCCCCTACCTGAGAATAAGGTTTCCAGAAAAATGTCATGGAATCATAGAAAGGTTTTAGTTGGAAGGGACCTTAAAGATCTTCTAGTTCTTGCTCCACTCCTGTGAGCTGAGATCCCTTCTATTAGACCAGATCAAAGCCCCATCCAACCTGGCCTTAAATATTTCCAAGGACATGGTAACCATAATTTCTCCATTTCAACGCCCCATTTCCTTCATAGTAAAGAATTTCTTCCTAATATCTGATCTAAATATCTACCCCCTTTCAGTTTTCCAGCAATTACCCCTTGTCCTATCACTGCATGGCCTTGTAAAAAGTTCTTCACCAATATCAATGCCATTATCACAATGTAATTTATAGGTATTAGTTCTGTTTTTCTGAATGATAAACAGCATCACAAAACCTGGTGATTCCTACACCTATGAGAAATCTGTACTTGCTCTGTGTAGTCAGCTTTGTAACCCCTTCATGTTAATAATCAGTAGGGAAAAGCACCACTGGACAAGCATTTTGAAAAAGCAGTGATTGTCTCTGTCCCTCTGTGAGCCTCTCAGGAACCCTCGGCCAGTCCCCAGTCGGCAGACACTGGAGGGGCAACCCCGACACAGCCGACAGTGGGGAGACACCCTCCTGTGCCCCGAGGGTACTGAGGGCACCTAGGCTGGTCGCCTTTGCAGACGAAGAGACACCAGAGACATCGGTAGAAGACAAAGGGCCAACTCTTAACAGGGGTTTAATCCAAAGTTTTATTCTAGGAGTCCCGAAGGAGCTCCTACACCTCAGGGAGCCTCCTGCTGAGAGCCCCGGGAGATGAGCCAAGGTTACATTTAAAGGGAGGTGGAAACCGAAAGTAAATAACATTTTACCAACCATTTAAGTGACCCTAAGGGATGGATACTGGGGATAGACATATAGGACAGCATATAAGGCAAGGCTTGGGGGGCTGACCCCCAGCCTCTGGCTAATCACTCGATGACCTGGACCAAAGCTTCTAGATGGAGGGGATGGGATGCTGAGTGATTGACAGAGAGCCAGGGTGGGGGTTTGGGGATGATCTCATCTAAGGTGAGGGATAACACAGGTAAAGGGAGGGGGGTACAGTCTGGGATAAGCCATTTGGGAAAAATATGGGGATACAAAACAAAACTACTTCAAAGTATGACAAAGTATAAAAACACACTACAACAAGTGATTACTAATTTGTATTTTCCTAATAAGGAGCTAAATAGTGTCCACTGCACTAGAACATTGCTCAGATATGAGTCAAACTTATGAACAGAAGATGGTACAGAAAATGCTACAAAATAAATTCTAAAAAAGCAACAGGTTTAAACACTTTAACAATAGCTCAACCAGCCCTTATACAGTCTTCATGCTTACAGTCTTCCTTAATTCCTTTGCTGCAGCCATGTATATTTATGCAACAACACAATCTTTCAGAGGAAGTTGATTTAAATGGGAGGAAAAGTAGAATGCAATGAAAAGATACAGGTACTTCATTCGGGCTCATGGAGTTGATAAAAAATTCAGAGATACTGCTTGATACAGTGCCATGAATATCCACTGTAATGGCTCTGCATAATTATGGTCCCCTCAATAAATAAGAGATTCACTATAACATTTACACCATAAAGAATGTCTTAGCCCTTGCCTTTCTGTAGTTTATGAGCACCACCCTTTAAGATCAAATAGCAGTTACTGACTCTGGGTGGATTAAAGCTTAAGTGCTTTTTTCAATATGAATGATAAAAGACTCTTTTTTTCTTTTACATTGAAATGTAAAAATGCTAGTAAAATCATAAAGTGTATTAAAATAGAGCATTCCATGAATAACAGAATCACAGCATCACAAACAGGCAAGAAAATAATGCATTCATTTTCCACAGTCTATTATAAAATCTATAAACTATAGAGCCTTCAGGGAGTATTAGATATCATTTACAGTATGAAAAGCACGACTTTCAGATAAGGAAATTAATCAGCATGAGTCTTGTGGATCTGTTAACTACAGATAATAGTTACTGAAAGTTTTTAGGACCCAAAATCAATAAACTGAAGTTTTTCTCCCTTTGCAACCTCTCCAGACATTGTAAGACATAGCGGGACTCTTGAATGATTACTTGGGTCATTGTAAAAAGTGACACTCCAATAGGCTGTTCAAATTGGAAAGTTTACACTTAAACTTTATGACCAATTTGAATCAACTGTAATTAATTTATATATTTAAAAAACCTACCTCTCACCACTCTGTGAACACAAAACAACCACCTCTGTGAACTTCTAGTGTCTATTCAATCAAATACCCTTTATTCAATCAAATATCTATTTATCTGTCTGTCTGTCTATCACCATTAGCCCTAACAACAGAATATCGGTTTTACTGGCCAGCTTTCAGACACTGATACAATTGCCAGGTATGTGCAGGCCTTCCTTGCCCATTCAGGCTGGGGCAGGTGATCTCACAGCCAGCATGATCTCTGTGTGGCCAGGCTGCAGAGGTCCACATGTCCTTGTCACCAGGATGCTCATGTCGCTTAGATCCTCTGGCTCTGGAAAACACTGCTGACAGCCCAGAAAGTGAAAACAGAATACCAGAGCTTTTATCATCTCTGCTTCAGGGCCAGATCCAAGCAGCTTCAACCTGTGAGATCACATTTTCTAGCAGCTCTGGCCATAGCACTAGCACAAAGCAAGCTCTTGCACTTTAACATCTGAATATCAAACCAATAACTCAGGCTGCAGGCTCATGCACTTAATTCAGAGTGATCTTGCTCATTTTTATTCCCCAGATGATTCACTTTTCACACAGATGTACTGTCCTGTCACTTCAGTGGCCTAAAATTATTTATAATCTCAAAAACTGGAGTTATAAAATACAGTCATTCACCCTAAAGGAATAAATTCATAGCATTTTAAACAAGAAAGAGATCCATTCCCCTCATTTGGAGTCTCTTTCACACATTATGTTCCACATTGGGCCTTGGCAGGATGAGATATGCCAGTGCTGCTGGAGATGCTGTCTTTCAGATAATGAGACATAAAGCCAAAACTGTCACTTACATCACTAAAATACCTCATAGCACTTCTTCAGATACATTTCCAGGACATAGAAAAAATTATACCATGAAAAAGAAGAACCAGGAAATACTCTTCTAAACTATAAAATTATTCTTAGTAATCTGCAGTAGTGGAAGACTACAAAGATCATATAGTCAGTAACTTGGATAACTCAAAGATAAGGCTCTGAAATAAAAATAAGTAAGAAAAAGAGCTTAAATTTTCAGCAGCTTCCACAGTAAAAACAGTGAACAGAATTTAGTGTAAATTTCATTAATTTCTCAAAGGGAAATTGAATTAGCCAAACAGAACCCTCAGTAGACTCTGACTTAAAAACTAAATAAAGACTCATAATGAGCTCTAGTGGGAGGTATGATGAAGTCAGCTGTTGAGGTAAGCAGATGAAATACTAATTTAATAAAAGACTTTTTTGAGAATTAACAAACCACAAGTCAGATAGATACCCACCAAATGGTACAGTCATTGAAAAGTACAGAGAAATTTTACTGCACATCATTTTTATCCCTTACATTTCTGAATTTACATTAGCAGGTTTATTGATATGAGACAGGGGTGCCTACAACTGCCAGACAGCTGTCATCAGTCCATAAAGCCTGGAATCAAGTGGTCCAGCAATACATTTTTTCTCAACACTGTATAGTCTTCCATGACACAGGTTTTCTAGAGTAATTGCCTGTGGATAACAGAGTCTGTTGGAAGGAGTAGGTCTCTCTGGACTGTTGTTCCAGATAGCAAAGAGGTCACTTCACAGTAATAGCAATGTGACACAGACAAAAACAAGCATTAACAACAGGATTTCCACAGAAGAACAGCATCCTATATAGCACCACAAATTGTATTGAAAAAATAGTACTGTCTCTGTTGTAAAAAAATGCTCATGCTCCCATTTTCTCCATTTTTTACATTTGTTAATAAATTCAGGCTATGGTGATATATTAATCTGGTGTCTCCTATTTATTTTCCTTGCCTTCTAATAGGAACAAATATCTTTTTTGGTCAAAAAAATATACTAAGCACTTAACTCTGTGATAACACAAAGTCTTAAAAAAATTTAATCACATAAACAAGTTGAGCATTGAATTTATACAAAGTGATGAATACAAATATTTCTAAATATTCTTTTAGATGCATGAAGAGTCTGACAGGTTTCTCCAAAAAATTTGTGATGCTAGTAGAAATGCATTCTTCACAAGACTGTAAAATGACATAAACATGTAACTACATAGTGCAGTGACTACCATCATAAAATCATCACTTAGTGTGAAACAGAAAGATTTCACAGATTTTTTTACAAGGTTACATCAAAATGCTACTGCTGAATACCAGGTCTACTAGCTACAGTTTTCCTTCTGTTACATTTATGATAGCAAATCCTGATAAAAAATGTTGGGGTTTGTGATAAACTGTGTAAGCTAAGGGAAAAGAGTATGAAGCCTTTAATGAGAAGATCTGAACATCTGCTGACTTAACACATGAAAGACACACGTTGTAGCACTCTCTCAATTTTCTAGAACACCCACACTTGGAAGCAGTAGTTCACAGAACACTTGCTGTGCTCCTATGCCAGACAGAGAGCCAACAGAACAGGAGTTTCTTCTGAAGTTACATTTAAATTCCTAGATGCTCATGAGAAAACCTAGAACATTTTTCCTAGGTGGAAAACTATTATTATTTCTAATGTCTACTGGCTTTTTGTGAAACCATTAAGTCCTTTCCTGAACATCCAATGCACTTCTCTCACTTGGGAGAATTGTAGGGTCACAAAAATAAAGTAACTTTATATAAAATAATTTTCTGACAGAAGGCTTCATCTTAGAAAATGGATTCCATTATGGCTTCTTTGATGAGCATTTACTAAAAGCAACTGTACAGTAAGGTCACACAGGATATTGACCATCCCACCTGTATGAAAAATACAGGCACACAAGCACAAGTGTATTTAGCAAGACTTCTGCAAACATATAACCCAAAAGCTACTGTGGAAAGCTGCAGGCTTCATATATTCACTTTAGATTTGCAGATATTTCTCAGATCATTAACAGTACATCCAGTCATCAAGGCTTGGGCCCATATTTTCAAATTACCAGAAATTTATTTTTGGTACCACATAAAGGCACTTCCTCAGCTAGCATAAATTATTACAGTGCATTTAAAGTCATGAATGCATGACAGTCTGGATGTGTGCAGTGTACCTGCTGTACTGTGTACATGCCATAACTACCACAGGTACCAAGAACACTTCCCTGATTTATCAGGTCTTCATTGAATGCACTATAATGTTTTTAATTGGATATTCTACAAGGGCTGTGGCAGCTGAACAGTGCTCTGTTGTGTGAGGATGCTCTTTACTTTGCTATTTACAGAGTCACTGAATTTATATCTAAATGCACACCCTGTGGCTATTATTGGATGTGGCTATTAATTCTAGACATTTTTACTGTGAAGAATCCTCATGCAAAAATAAAAGGCCAAGGCACCTGAAAGATCTGCCTGAGAGGAATGATGGAGACATCAGTAGATATTAGTAGCGAGATGGACTGGGGTCATGAGCACACCAATTATGTACAGATGCTCTGGCATAATCTTTGGCACATCTAAGTCTCTTCTGTCCATGGTGTTCACTGAAGATGTGTTGCAGCTGGTGCACAGGGAACTGGAGATCATCTGTGTGTCACTGATGCTTGCTGAGAGACTTAGCTGTTTCAGCTCACAAATGGAGATACTGATGATCTGGGAAATGGGATGAAGACTGAACATAAAATTAGCATCACAGTGACAAAGGAACATGTTAAGAATATTTCAGAAGTCACTGAAGTTGCTAATTTGTGGTAACATATCTCCTTTTGCTATTCTACCGGAACAAATACAGGATTAATATTTGTAAATTCATATTTGATTGGGAAGAGAGAAGTATGAGCTGTCAGATTAGTATTTATGCATTGTGGTGGATAACTAAAAGTGAAATATGTATATGACAGTGTTGTCATTTCTTTGTTCCTTATGAAAGTGCATTTTATTCATATACAGTACACTCCTGCTATTTATTATATTTGCAGACAGTTCTTTATTTCTTGCTCTCTTACTGCCTCCATCTCCAACATCATTGCTACATATTTCTGAAAATCTATGCAATCAGTGTCCTATTAATATGTATGGTTTTCTACTGAAGGTGAGTAACTCTACTGAAAGTTTGAAAGAATGTAGAAAATTTAAAGCCAAGTGTTTCTATCCTGTTACCTACTGACAAAGTTCAGGTACAACCTTTTCTGTGCATCAGTCTTCATCCTTTAGAAGACCCACCAAAGTCAATTAGGACTACATATGTGAGTCCTAAAGTGAGACATGATCAATCCAATGGGAAAAGTGGGAAAAGGAACACATTTCTGAAGCTTGCTTCATCACCAATCTCAATGGAAATGATTGTCAAATCTGACAAAACTGGGGGAGACATTTTTACCATGGGAACAGGCAGAACATGACAGATGGCAAGATATGAGAGTTTTTAGTGAGAGACTGTCTGAGAACTGACAGATTCCATAACTGAATGTGTTGTGAGGAACAGCCAGCTTGAGCAGTCAGCTTGAGGGAACTGCACTGTGTTTTGCCTGCTAAAAGAGTCTATTTGTCTTTTTGTTTTGTTTTGTTTTGTTTTTTGGGGTTTTTTTCTGGGTCTGCAAAGTATTTAACCATTAGTGAAAAATTATTATGCTTCCCAGGACAGTCCTTGAAGTGATAAAAAACACTCATCAGCATCAATAAGCTGCAACTATTTAGCAATAGTAAGCAGATGAATTTTTTTACTTGAAAGTTAATAACTTGTTTTTGAATTCTTATCAGTTAACAATGCAGAGCCTCACAACATGAAGGAATTATTACAATGCCAAAAACTTCACCGTAATCACCACTAAGCATCATTAATCTGCTAAATCTGCAGAATGTAAAAAGACCAGTAATTGTGTTTAAAATGTTTTAGCTATATGAGTAGCAAGTTACCTCTAGGTCACACCTTCCCTTTCAGAGGATGGCCAGAGAGATTATGAACTCTGCTTTACAACAGAGTTTCACTTTAATCAGACAACTCTCAACTTCCAAATAAAGCAACTTTTGTCAATTATGATTACACTTGTATCTTTGATCCTGCAGTGAAGGATTCACCTCATGCTGTGTCATCACCAAGCCTTCATGGAAGTAATTGGAGATAGATTCAGAGAAATATATACTCCTCAGAGCCCCTGCTCAGAACTCATCACCACCAGGAAATTTAGGTTCAGGGGAAGGATGGACACAAAGTGTACCTTATGAATTATAAATATATAGTTTACTACAGTCTTAACTTAGTCTTTCAAAGCATCATTTGTGAGTGCTCAATAGAAAGGTAAAGGACCAACTGAAAATGTAAATGTTGTAACAAGACACACATGTACAGTCTTGAATGAAACTGTTCATGAGTGTGGCAACAATTTAGTCATGTTTACCACTTGACCTCATCCTCTAAGGTATGTAAAGAAAATATTCCACAATTTATATAAAATTTGAGCAATCTGATTAGCTGCATGTCCTTTTCCTACTTTTAGTTTGCATTCTGTGATTAAATGTTACTGCCCTTCTAACAAAAATGCCTCTTCTATTATGCTCAAAATTGCCATCATTTCTCCCCACATTTCTGTTTTGTCAAAATTCACAGTATATTTCAGAGGAATTTTGACTAAACAGAGCCTCTGGGCCATGTAAAAATTTACAGAAATTTGGCCATATTCCATATCTCTTTTTATATACACTTTGTATTCACCTCTCCCTCTCAAAATGGCATACATTGAAAGAAACAAAGTGACACCCAGTGAATTGCCAGTAAAAGAAAATACATCATCAGAGCAGTGGAATTAATTGTTCCTATTTTGTTTCTGTAAATTTATTAAAGTTGTCCAGGCACATACTTGGAATTGCCAAAGTTATTCCACAATAACGCAGTCTCGCAGCAGTGTCAGAACAGTCCCAAATGCTGCATGTCTTCACAGGCCTCACCATTTTTCTCTACCCCTTATTTTTTTTTCCCTTACAAGAGAAGAGTCTGGTACTAACACAGGGAGTCAGAACAGCACAAATTTTACACACATCCTTCATGTTATTCAAACAGGTTTTTTTCTCCTATGGCTGTCCATGCTAAGTGCTCACAAGCTATGCTATTTAACAGTACAACAGTTTGCCTTAGTTTGTGTTATAAATTATCAATTTGTGAGCCAAATTTCAGAAAAATTTGACAAAAATTTATTAAATCAAAAAAAATAGCAAATTTGGAAAACTTCCCCACAACCAAGACAGTGCCAGCCCCGGGGACAGCCGCTGGGTGCACTCCGGGTGCCGGCCGGCCGTGTGGCAGCGTTTCCCCAAGAGGTACACCCCGAGCGTCCCCAGCAGCCAGTTTATATACAGTTTACTCTGCCCGAGGCAGAGATGACCACATAGTTCTTTGTCTTTCTTGGCATGCAAAACTGAGTCCGTACATGTGTAGATTTAGACAAAGAGAGTGTCCAAAGTCCAGACAAGATGTTTGGGCGTTCTGAGGAAGAGCTATTCACATGTAGTAGATGATGCCATCTTGGGCCCAGGTGCTTCGCCTTGTGAGCTCCTGCTCATCACCACCCAGGAAATTCCAGATGACATCTCTGCAACTGATGATAAGTCCAGTGTTCCCCAGGAGCCAGTCCAGAAAGCAGTTAACCTGTGAATAGCTCCTACCTTGGTGTGGACAATCACCATGGCTGAAGCTGCCCTCCGCCCCGGTGCAGACAATCACCATGGCTGGAATTGCTCTGTTCATATTGTGAACAGGGCTTGATTTAATCTTGACTCTGTCCAAGAACTGATAACATTGTGACATACTTTCTGTCCCTGGACAGAAAGGGGACGTGATTTTCACCAACTTATGTCTTATCCTTTACTAATTTTTTATACAGACATATATCTACTTCTTATAGCACGAATTATCTATGTTATCTATAACAGTTTGCTAATCCTTATTATCTTCCACAAGATGCCTACAGGATCCCATTACACACACCTTCCAGAGAGCACACCTGGCTAACCCAGCAGGCTGAGATTCTAATGACTGCACTGTAGCATTACTGTAATCATCTACAGGAAGCATTAGAATACAGATCAACACTGGATCTTACAGCAATCTTACACTGTGATCAACATGACAATGTAACGTGCAGAGATCAGAAGACTTTTAAGCATATAATTTTTATTAGATATTTTTACCTGTTAAGAGAGCAAAACAATTTAGGTTTAGAATCTAATCTTCAAATATAAATAATTTCAGAGGTAAAAGAAAAAACTTGTAGCTGAGTATGACATAGAAGAAAAACAAAGAGAGGATACTATCAATCAAAGGTAAACCACTTAAGTAATACAAATTCTGAATTAGTGGGTCACTTAGTGGTATCCAAGCAAAAAAAGCCTGAAGTAACACTTCCTCATCAGCAAAATGATTCCAGCATCACACTTGATGTAAGGACAAAATACAGTCAAAAGTAGTCATGGGCTCTTGATCTGCCTTCATTTTGGTCCAGATCACAAAGGAGAAAGATAATCAGCAGGGGAGGTGCTCTTCATCTTAAATGGAAAGACATGGAGAGGGGTGCAGGAAAAGAAGAAGAAAGAGAGTTAGTGGGTCCTTCCACTTACTGTGGTCAGGATGTAAAGACAGAAAGCTTTCTGCTTCCCACAGAGCAGTCATGAGCTGTTTGCAGGGTGTGTCAGGTGGGTCAGCCAGCCTTTCATTTTTCATCCTGGAAGCACAAGCTACTTGCCCACCTGTGGGCTTTTAAGATGCACCATTTGTCATTCTGAATCGTGGCACATGCCTGAGCACTGGTAATAACTTGCTTGTTAGCCTCAACCTTCTCACAGTGAAAGGTGGTAGGAAGAAAGGAAAAAAAACATCCAAAAACAACAACAAAACACCGCAGCTACAGCTTAGCAAATGTGCTGCAGTTCAGTCATTAAGCATGAATAACGAAGGTATATTACAAGTCATTACTCATTAGTAGGAATGAATATGTTATTTGGGTTTATTTGACAAGTAAACTGAGGTGAAACCTGCATAACAGAGGGGTAATTGTCAGAGGATAGATGAATAAAGCATCTAAGCTCAGAGAAGAACTTGCTGAAGAGGGTAAATGTCACTGATGCTGCTGTTCCGAGCAAACATCTGCTATTGAGCGCCTCGTGTTTGGCCCGAGGGCCCGCTTTTGTTTTCTCAGGCTCCCTAAAGCTCAGGCTGAGGTGGGCAGGGATCCAGGGCACGCCTGAAGCACAGGAGCTGTCAGACGCAATGCGCTCAGCTGTCAGCTCTCCCCAGGGAAATCCACGCAGGGATGGAGCCGCGGCTGCCTGTGCCGTGGCACTGAGCTGTGCTGAGCTGTGCTGGGCTGTGCTGGGCTGTGCTGGGCTTTGCTGGGCTGGCTCCCGCAGCAGCGGCTGACACCGGCGGGAAGGGAGGCACAGCCCAGCACTGCCTGGCACTGCTGCACTCCGGGGGTGAGTGATTGTCCCACGCTTTTCTACAGCCCCGCTTAGTGCATCAGATTCACAAAAGCTGTGACAACTCACACTGTCCTCTGCCGGGCCTAGGGATAATGGAGCGCCGCAGGAAGCTGGAACTTGAACTTCCCAAGGAAGAATGAGGGGGCACCAATGAAGGTATACAAACAGACAGAATCTAGGTATTAAAGGTACAGAGAATTTGTTTCCTGGGAGGTAAGAGGCTGTTCTGCCTTGCTTTGGGGACAGGCCCCACTGTCTCTTAAGGGGTAGAGTTTTTTAAGGTACAGTTGCCTTGCAGGACTAGGGGGACTGAGTGGTGAAGAACAAGCTGACACACCAGAGGATCCACCTAGAAGCAATGTGCTAAATCCTGCAGAAGGGCAGACAGCAAGAGCAGAGAGAGCACAGAAGACCATCTGAGTCCTGAGAGAAGTCAGGGAGGGGCTGTGCTTCAAGCGTCCCTTCTGCCTGCTTCACAGGAATGCTGCCTTGCAATGCCAGTGTCCTGCTCAGTGCAAGCCACTGTTTTGTCCTTAGCTCCCAGGACTATGGGGTTTTGAAGTGCCCTAGGAGCATCTGAAAGGGATGCATCTTTCAGCCTTTGCACCCAGGTCGAGTTCCCAAAACTATCAGCAGCAGGGAGAGGAATTGTGTCTCTCACCAATACTGATGTTCTGCATGCAGGGAGGGCAAAGCTGGATCCCTATGCATGACTGGCAAGCAGCTCAACAGATGTGCCAAGCACTGTCCTCAGGTAGCACTCAGTTACAGAAGAATAGCTATTAAATTATATAATACTTCTTTATCAAAAGGCAGCAAAATTATTATTCTGAATACAAATACACAAAGAATTAATTGTAACATGTCACTTTCTATAGTGTCTTTTTTTCCTTTTTTGCAACAGGAATGAAAATGAAGCAAAAATGCTAGTTTCATGTGCTTTTCTTAACAATATTTTATATTTAAAAAATGAATTTCAAATGTGATTTAATTTAATGCAATTGTTACAAATTGCACTGTAAATGCTTTAAATTAAGTAATCACACCTAAATGTCATATGATTACTTACATTTCTCATCTACCAAATTTATACCACATTCCTTGAGTGTATATCCTCTTATACTAACACCAAAGTTCATATATTTACCTGAATTTCTAACTATTCACTTTTAGTTACCTTCTGGTTTGAAATTATTAATTCAAGTAAAAACAAATATTGGACATTGGAATAAGATTTCACAAACAAAAGTGCTATTTTCAGAGTTTAAATACAGAACTTCAGAGAGGTGCATCCATTCCTAATTGAAATATTATTGTAAAACTGACATAAAAATAAGAGGAACAGAATTCCTTTTTTTAATGCTTGGAAACCTATATTGGGAAGAATGGAAGAGTACCACTGCATTTAAGAAAATGCAAATTTTACTGGCAGTGGACATTCAGGTAAGCACAAAATAGACTTTGCAACTTAAAAGGAATGTAGAGAATCACTGCAAGAGGGATCACAGCCATTACACATGCTGCTGTATAAATCATAGCACAATCACCCATGTCCTTAATGAATTTCTGAACATATGGACTCTTATTTTACAAGTAATCTATTGCATTTTGATAGTTGTATATGGTGGTTCATTTTGTACATAATTTCTAGCTCTCTGTGAAAACTAATTTCTGTTTCTTCTGTGTAATGAATGAGACTGCTATTTCTGTCAATACCCTCTCAAAACTATACAAGAGACCTTACTAATTTTTGAGTTTCATTCAAAATTCATCTTCACTGGAATATATGAGTAGAAATAATGACAGAAAAAAAGAATTTTATAAGGTCAACTGATACAAGAAAATTATTCAAAATTAACCCTTCTTTCTGCTTTTATGTGGTGCTGTAATATGAAATGGCAAGCTGAAAACACCACCCTTGTGCACAGCATAGGATTGTCCCTCCTGCCACCAGATGAGCCATCAGGAGGAAGAAGGCAGAGAAGTTCTATTTCACTCATGTAGAACTTTGCTCATGAGTGAAAAGACATCTAAATACATGTCCAACACTAAATACAGGCATACATATGGGCTATGAGGCAGTAAAAAACGTACTCCTAATTTTGATTCTCCTCATAGTTTAGTAGCCTCTATGACTCAAACCACTCGGAGGTTAGCATATACAAATGGTTAATTTGGAGAGTTTGGCTTTGAACTTTTGAGAATTTTTCTTGGTTTGGCTGGATACTCCTGGTAGAGAAGAAGAGCCATACACATCAGTATAACAGCAAACTTGCATTTTTAAAAATTTAAATAGTACCATTGGGACTCCTCACTGATTAAACTTAGCAGATTGATATTTCCTCACTTTGAATCCTGATCTATCACTCAGGCTTTATGTTGATGTCAAGAATGCTGAGGTAAGCTCAGCACTTTTATGCTTTTATCTTCAGAAAAACTTTGTATTTTATAATCCTCTGTAAAAAGGCAGGTGCAGAGGCTACCATTTATATAATCTACCTTCTGAACAGATTTACTAAGATAGCAAAAATAAGCTTACTAATGTTCTGCTTTTACAACTTCCATCAGAACATTATTGCATAAATTACAAAATGTAATGCTGAACAGCCTGCCAGAATCAAAAAGAAAACAAATCAATAGCAAGTAAATGAACTACCTCCTCATGCATGTATATACATGTAAAAAAATGCATACTGTTTACACTACTCTAAAGATCAATAACAAATTTATCCCACATGAATACTGGAATATGTATGTAATAACTACACTGTCAAAGAGAAATAATTGATCATATATATATATATATAGACTAAAATCCAAGCACAGTAGTTTGAAATATCACAGAATGATAACAGCATCCTGAGGTGCACTCTGGCTTGCGTGTAAGTAAAATAAAATATCAAAACTAATACTCTCAATGTACTATAAATAGTACTGTGGGACTGGACAACCTGGATCAATTTAATACACTAATGAATACACTAATAAGGCTAACCTGTCAGAAAAAGAAGGAAAAAAATGTAAAACTTCTTAAAATGCACATAAGTGTTAAATGCTAATCCTATAAATCCCTAAGAATCATTATTGGTGGATTTAGACGAGGTCTGTAGATCAGGTTTACAAATTATCCTGGCATTCTTCCTTATCCCACTTCCCTCCCTAGTTAGTCTTGTCATTTTGTTGACAATGACAGCACATCTTGCTACTCCTTCCAAGGAGCAGTGGAATTTAACCCTTAACCCTAATCATTCCCTGTTGCATCAGTAAATTGCATATTTCTTTGTTATAAACCTAGCATGCTTTATACACCTAGCATGCTTTATACCGTCTCATTTTATCCCTGACTCCACTGCAAAGGTTTCCTTATAGCTTGGCAGAACTCCAGCACAACCTAGGAACAAATGCATACACCTCAGTCCCATGTCCTGCAAGCAATGACAGACACCTCTGTATCAAACACTGCCCTGGATGCAGCGACCTCACTGTCCAAGGAAGGAAAGGAGTCCAGGGGAGAAGTGCAGAGTCTGACAGATCTCTGCTCAGGCTGCCCTGCTTTCAACCTGAGGAGAAGGAGAATCTGGGCTTTTCTGGCTCCTGTCCTGGAGGATTTCCCCAGCTCAGATAATCCTCTTCACGCTATGGCTATTGTGCAGTGATGTGGGCAGTAAGTGTCTCTGTATGACCCACATAAAGAAGTTTATTTTTTCAATATTCTTGTGCCAGTAGCTTTGCCTCACCCATCACTCTAACTAAATCTGTGACTTACTGTTCATGTTGGGTGATCTCCCAGATCTCCTTCCTCTTGCAAATCTTACTGGCAAGCACAGTTAAAGAAAAAAAATATTCGCAGGGTTTTGCTAAAACTCTGCTAATATCCAACTCCACTTTCACCAACAGTGGTTGCATCTGCTGCTTATTCCTAGAGTTTTGACTAACTCACTGAATGTTTTTCTGAAAGGCATGTAAAAGCACAAGTATGAAGCAGAACTTTCATAAAGAGGGTTTAAAATATAATCTCTCCTCTTTACCAAGGACTTTAAAAAAATCTAACAGTTCTCCATCATACATTCAATTACTTTATAAAGAGCTATTATAGAACAAGCATTATCATGACCACAACCATTCCGAGTCAGAAGATGAAGTTTGCATTTGCTTTAATGAATAAAAAGAAGGCACTACGGGAATCTGTCATCATAATCAAAAGGAAATATACGTTTCTTTGCAAGGTCATAACTAGATAAAGTCATCATCAGTGCAAACTGTAATACTGGAAGATTTCCTTTCATATTTTATCTGAGGAAGACTATAGAAATGAAGTAAAGTTTCTTAACTTTCTTCATAGAATTTCTAAAGCTTTTCATTTTCGAGATGACCCATTAACCAACAGATGTACCACTATGCATTTTGAGGTGAAAACTAGGCAGGTGCGAAACTATAAAAACCATTCCAAAAGCCTAAGGTTTAGGAATCCCATATCTGTTAGAATAACCATTTTCATTCACGAGTTCAATGACAATACTCTATGTAGTATCTGAAAGATGGATTAATTGTGTATGGACCAAGGGAGATCTCTTTGACATAAGCTTTCAAATGCATGGGCTATATTTTTATTTCTTAAGCAATTCCTAATGGTTGTCTCCCATACTCTAATGTAGCGTTCAGTGTCATAGGCTAGGAAAGTACTTTCTTACTCTACAAATCACAGAAAAAAAACTGTCTGTGATTTAAATATGACAGTCAGAAGATACTTCTTGAAACGTCCAAGCTAATTATAGAATGGCTATTGTTTCCTGACTGTGGATACGAGACCTGGGAATCTGTCATCATAATCAAAAGGAAATACACGTTTCTTTGCAAGGTCATAACTAGATAAAGTCATCATCAGTGCAAACTGTAATACTGGAAGATTTCCTTTCATATTTTATCTGAGGAAGACTATAGAAATGAAGTAAAGTTTCTTAACTTTCTTCATAGAATTTCTAAAGCTTTTCATTTTCGAGATGACCCATTAACCAACAGATGTACCACTATGCATTTTGAGGTGAAAACTAGGCAGGTGCGAAAACTATAAAACCATTCAAAGCCTAAGGTTTAGGAATCCCATATCTATTAGAATAACCATTTTCATTCATGAGTTCAATGACAATACTCTATGTAGTATCTGAAAGATGGATTAATTGTGTATGGACCAAGGGAGATCTCTGACATAAGCTTTCAAATGCATGGGCTATATTTTTATTTCTTAAGCAATTCCTAATGGTTGTCTCCCATACTCTAATGTAGCGTTCAGTGTCATAGGCTAGGAAAGTACTTTCTTACTCTACAAATCACAGAAAAAAAACTGTCTGTGATTTAAATATGACAGTCAGAAGATACTTCTTGAAACGTCCAAGCTAATTATAGAATGGCTATTGTTTCCTGACTGTGGATACAGGACACTTAGATATTTCATTTCCCCTTGAGGAGGAGACTTTCTTACCAAAATTCTCTAAAAAGAGAGGAGCCCTTTAACAGATAATTTCAGTGACACATATTGTTTCTCATAGCAGAAAAAAAAAAAAATACAACACCTCAAGAGTTATTTGACACCACATGGATGAAATTTTTAACTTGAAATTAACATTACTCACATATTATGGAACCTACCCTCCATAAGCTAAGACTAAGCTAAGCCAAGCATAAGCTAAGATAAAAACAAGCCAGTAAATAAATCAGCACCACACATAATCCATGCATAGATCATCACTGTTCCTTGAACTATCCAGAAGATCAGTATAGCCCCTAAAGTCCCTCACTTTATTCAAACAGAATCTTAAAATTCAGCTAACATACTCAAAATGGATGTCCATGAGCAATTCAGCTAACAAAAGGACTTTTCCAAGAGTATATCAAATCAGATGACCTATTGCTAAATACTCCTTTTTTTTTGCTTCACTCTGTAACTAAGAAGTAAATTTATTTTCTAGATTTATTAGACTTTCTTTTCTCCTTTTTTTGGAGATTATGTTATATTTTGCATTCATACTACAATTGAATTTTTCTTTAGATTGAAATCAATTCTTGACTACTTTAATAATACTCTGAAACAAGACAGAAACTAGCTAATATTTTTTAAACGTACTGCAACAAAATTATATTTATGGAAGATTCCAATTTAAATTTGAGGCATTTTATTTATTTATTTAATTATTATGTTACATATATTTCTACTAACTTTTATTTGTGCATCTTTCATTCTTTTTTATAATACAGTGCATAAAAGAAAAGACTGTCAGGTAGGAAACTACCATGAAACTCACTGTGCCTTCAAACTTTCATGATGTTTTTTCTGATGCATGTCAAGGAATTGCAGGTAAAACATCAAGTGAAATAAATCATAAATAAATCTAAACAATGTGTAAAAATAGTTGGGTTGATATACTCATAATCAAAAAGTACTAAGCATGTATGAATGATGTATTATGTAATAGGTAGTTCTGCATGGGAAATTCCTCTATGATTTACAAATGCAGTTCAAGGTTGATGATTTCATCAATTTCCCCTCTCCATAATGATTCCTCTACACATTTGTGAAGCAGCAGATCATCACCCTAATTGTCCTACCATCTCATCAGATTTAATGTTGAATTCATAATAATGATGAATCCTTTCAGCCACCAGATCACTGTCTCTGTCTTTAGCTAAATCACTGGCAGTCCCAACATCTGGCATATTCAGGCTATATGAAACACAGTGACCTTCTCCTGGAAAATAACTTCCTAATGATCTGGGTGCCAACATGTGCCAAGGCATCAATGGATAGATAATTTGCTTATTTTGACTGTTCATAAGTCTGAGGAGATGAATACAAACCAGCTGTTACTGCACTTCTTTGAATTTCTAGATGAAAATTAGTCCAATTTCTCTAAAGAAAATCTATATTTTCTTTTGTTTGAGAATAAAAATCACATTCAGCCAAATACTGTGTTAAATACAGTGGGCCGGAAAACAAATCACTGGAGAAAAAAATGAGGGTGGAGAGGGGCACAACACAGGAAAGTGGCTATGAGTTGTTGGGTTTGGTGTTTCTCTGGAGAAGGTGGTGTGAAGTTTTTTTTGGGGGGTGGAGAGATGTTTTTTATTAGCTTTTAAATACACTTGATGTATTTATATTCTATGTTAAATTTTACAGTTTCTTACAGTGTTGGAAATGGAAGAGTATAAAGAAGTATTTAGAAGAGACGTAAAGTACAAAAAGAGAACAATTAGGCAAAAGCTGAGATAAGCACAAAAGAAGAAGGGCAAGATAAAAACCTCACATTGAATATGGACATTAAGGTAGGAAAGATTCAGGCTGAAAAACTAGCATTCACTGACAAAAGGTCAACAGCTAAGTTTTAAATCATCAAATCAAGGTAAATTTCCACTTAGTGAAAATCCAGCTTGGATTCCTCTGCCTGAAGAACACAGCAAAAGGACAGTAACTATCATTGAAGCATAACACGTCCTGAACTTCTTTCTAATTGATTAAGAACACCCAGAACTGTGCAAGAAGGAGAGAGAGCTTGTTCATTCTGGTCTGCTTAGATGTAGAGCAGCAAATTCTCTGACATCTGCTGACATCTGATAATTTCTCTCTCTCCAGGAGAACACAGGGCTTTACATACAGAAAAAGCTGGGAAGAGGGAAACCTGATAGTGACTCCGCATAACCCCCTCCTCCTTGAAACTCCCTGGAAGCAGGAGCATTTCACGGCAATTGCAAGCAGCTTCCAGCAAAGATGAGAGAGTCTGCAGTAACACTTGCAGTATGTTCTGTCTGCAGCATAATATTTGCCTTCAGGGAGGATTTTTAGAGTCTGTAGAAGCATAGCAAGAATTTAGGCTTTTGTGCAGGAAAGCACTTGAGTTCATACTAACTCTTACTGAATTCAGCAGTTCTTACTTGTGCTGAGCCTTTAATGAGCTGGGTGGTATTCAGAATGGTTGAAGTACATCAATGAAACAAGGCTTCAGTTGTTGAAATTATTTTGTTCAGTTTGGGGGTCCTCTGCATGCAAGTTGTTTGCAAGCTCGGGAAATAGACACTGCAATAATTAATCCTATATATGCTCAAGAAATGCCAACAATCTTTCAAATATATTTGCTCTGAATATTAAAGGATTTCATATCAACAGATTCAAAAATAAATGTACCTGAATTATTTATTTCTGTTATTAACTTATTTATAAGCCATGGGAGTCACCTACCCAAGCAATAAGCATTCTCTGTGTAAATAATTTACATTTTAGAAATTGTTACAAAATGTGTGATGACTTGTTTATGCAAAACCTGATGGGGGATCATTGTTAGAATGGCATAAATGAAAGCCATTACCTGCACAGGAAAATCAGTTGCTTCGCAAAGTTCATATACTGACAAGCTAGAAAAAGTTCAAATATTAATGTTCCCATAACAAAAAAAGAACACTTTTTGTTTATGTACTTGTCTGCATATGTGCAAATGTGCAAAAAAATATGTGACTATAAATAAGCACATCTCTTTATTTATAACTGTGCAAGGATATTGATTTGCCTATTAGTTCATTTTGATGTGACTGATTTCGGAATCAATGTTAATATTGTTCTCTTTGATACAAAACTCACTTGGATATTGAATCTCTTGCCTGCTTTTTCACTTTAATTTTCAAAACATTTCTCTCCAGAATCCCTTCAGGATATTCCTCTGAACTTCCTCTTTAAATGCGTGAAGAACTTCAAAGATCTGTTAGTAATTTATGGATAGCATGATGGACTGGGGTCAGTTCACAACTGAGTTCCCAAGGCAAAAAAATTAGATGATGGAAAAGACTATATAAAATGCTTCCTTGCTCAAAAGTTCACACATGGCTCTGCATGCCTTCTTCTTGTAGGCAGTCCCCTTTGAACCCAGACCTCTCACTGCCTTGAGATTTTCATAGTTGTTCACACCAAGGTGGATAAATGTCAAAGATGCCAGACCTTTAACCTAGCAGCAATTTATCACACGGGGTTCACTGAGCCTCCCATCAGACATGGTTCAGTGGAGATGGTTTGCAGTTCTAATCAAATACAATTCTATTCAGATACAATGTAATCAGACAATGCCAGAGCAAAGCTAACTGGCCAGCTGCCTGCGCAGCTTACTTCCTGAGGCACTCCTCACTGCGTAGGTGCAGGGTGATGCACTGGCTGATGCACCACAGGCAGTGCCCTGATGGAGCTATCCATCCACCCCACACGTCAACCACTCGATCCCATCTGGCAAAGCACAGGACAGACCACTGAGGGAATATCACAGAACAGTCTCCTCAACAAAGGCTCCTGCTGTTGTCCAAGGCGAGTGCAGAACAGGCTCATGGGCACAGTGGATTCAGGCTGTCCATAAAGACAGTGCAGTTCAGTCTCCCTAGTGTTCCTATCTGCCATCACTGCTGGAGCCAGCCATCTCAGGCAAGTGTAGGTTTTGCCCATGCATATCTAATGATATGCATTTTCTTGGGTTAAACGTTCCACTTTTGCACTTCAAAACCCAAACCCAGGTTTTTGGTTAGCACATTTGCGGAGCAACCTTGATATAGAATGTCATATCTGATTAATTTCACTCAAAATCCTAAATTGATCTAAATGTAAGATATAGGAGCACTTGTCCCTGCCATCACTTTTGTTTACCAAAAAAAAAGTAATCTTTTGTGCTATACAAAAATATTAATGAAACTTTTAATTACATTTCTAAACCTATATCATGTACCTAAATCTGCCTGACAGAGATGAAAATCAGGCCACCTATTTAAAGTGTAAAATAAATTATTCAGAGAGAACATCTGCAAAATTATAACCTCTTTCTTCTTTCTTATCTTCTGTTTTTAAGTATTCCTCCCACCACCATTCTGACTTCTTTTCTGTCTTTATGTTTTTCAGCCAGTATTAATAGCAAATAATTACACCATACATTTACACTAAAATAATAAAAAATTGTTGATATCAATTATATATAAAATGTGTGCTCTGGGGTAAGAAATATATTTTCATTTCTACACTGGTCCACACAAGTCAGTGAATTAGCTAAGTAAAATGAAAGAAAATAAAAATATAGGCAAAGAAGTGTGCATGTACATACACAGCAACCATTGTCAACCTGAAAGTTGGTACAAAGGTCCAGACTATGTCCAGAAGTACATCTTGTTACCAGTAATTTTCTTATCAAGATGATCATCAATGATTATCATATTTTTAAATGTAAATTATGCCTAGGTCCAAATAGTGATTTAATGACATAAAACTCAGTATTAATGCTGTAATTACTTCTTTCACTGTGTGCTGATAGGCAGATATTCATCAGCAAATGCTCACAGCATCATGTCAGCTTCTCATGCCATAAAACAAGCTATGAAAATACCAATGTATAAAAGAACCTAAAAGAGAGATTTATTAAAAATCATCCATAATTTTCATAGCTTTTCTGAGCTTGTGACCTATCCTCTTACATTAACACAGTTGCCTCTGATCAGCATTGCTGTTAATTGAAAGTGTCTCCAGCTTATTATTCTAAAGAGATATTTGTGAGGACTGTAGAATGGGAAGCACAATTAGAAAACAGCTGCTGTTTAGCATTTGCCATAAAACTTCAAGATTCCTAGTAGGTGTTCTTTAGAAAAAAGTCAATTAGTAATTTAGAGCAGAACAGAACTCATCAGAATTTCTGTTCTCAGTAGCACCAGGGGACTTCTCTTCGATTAGAATACTTGCGGTTGGGACTTCCTTTGTATCCTTCATAATGGAGTTTACGTTGTAAAGACTTTCTTTTTTTTTTTTTGAACACCACAAAACTCAGAACACTGATAGACAGCTCTGTCTCTCATCTTTATCTCAAAGGACACAGATAAAGTCTGTTGTCAAATTAGTCAGTAAGGATGGAGGATAATCCCTGGCAGAGAGGCTGTTAGGCAGATCAAAGATGAAAGTGTCTAAACACAGGGCTCACCTAAGTAATTAATTGTGTTCATGCAGAAGTGCTGAACCACTAGCACGGTCCCTCCATCTTAGGATATTGATCTCCAGGAAACAAACTATATCCTATCTGGCAGTTGCCCAGAGATTACTTCTTAATATCTCAGCTAGGTATCCAGGGGAGCAGAAAAGCACAGGGAGTACACACAGAATTATATCTCTAGCCACTGCAAACGGCAGCCCCAGTGGCTCCACCAGTGTCAAATTCAATCAGATTACAAAACAGCTGTCACTTGCATTCAGGTGGGATGTATTTAAAGACATTCACCACTCCCCGTGTACTGCTTCTGCTTGGCCAGGAGGAATCTAAGAGTAAAATTCTCTGATTACTCACCACTGTTGAGCAGCAGAGTATGACAATGCAGAAACACATTAAAAATGCACTGCCAGAAATCTGACATTAATAAACAAGAGGATCAGATTTGTAGGCAAAAGATACTAGGCACACTGACCTCTACATTAGAGGCTGATAGAAAACAATAATGTTTGCAAATATTATTAAATCAAGCATATTATACTAATCAGTGAAAAGGGCTGCTTCAGTACATTCACAGACTAGAAGCTGTTAATTTGCAGTGATAGGAGTACAGTCAAAGACACTGACCTAATTTTGGCCTGCTTCAAACAAAGCTTTGTTTAATTACGTACCAAGATTTAACACATACCTAACATGCATTAAAGCAGTTGACAGCATACATTCTTATTCAGAATACTTGTAACATCACACAGCAAAGTGTTTAAAGATACTTGAATTCACAACAGTTGGTTGCACAAAACTATGACTGACTGCAAACTATGATCTAAATCTTCCCATGGTTTCCAATTGCAGCTTTACATTCAGGCTGATGATCATCAATGCAGGCTGGAACAGGGGCCCATTGCAATGGTCAGAAAGGGCCCGACACTTAAGGACATGAGCTGCAGAGGAGACTCACCACTGCTCTGCTGCCTGTCCCACATACTGGACACAGTGAGGATGGCTTTGCCAGAGCCTGTAGAAGAAATGGTCATGCTCAGCACTGTGGATAGAGATCAGGCTACTCAGAGAACATCTGACACACCCTAGCTCTTCCACCATTAATTATAAGGCCTTTATATCTCTGGAATAACTTCCAGAAGGGAAGAGAGGAGTCATTCTAAGCTAGCTCCTTATCTTTGTCTTGGCAAAGACAGTAGAGGTTTGTTTTTAGGGTTTGGTCACCTTCTTTGAGACACATAGTGTCCCACTGAGCTTATTTCAATATTTCCTGTTATACATGAGGCTGCAAGATACATGAACTGACATGCTGTGCAATCAAAAACCAGCTTCAATGCAATACAGAGGGTTTCTCTCCCAGAAGTTGTGTTACAGAGCATCTGACATGAATTTCTATTTGCCTTTTTTTTTAATAGAGAGGATGTTGAATTAATGATTTGCTGTTAAATGTTTGGAGGCTGCTAGCAGAGCTACTTCACTTGCAAATAAACTAATTTCTTTACATACTTAAAAATTTTAAAGAATAAGGAATATCATATGGGTTTTTAATTTACTAGACACATTCAGGTAGAAATGTAACTAAAAATGATGCCTAAATAGTAATGTTGCTCTTTTATTTATTTACTCAGCACTTAATATCATTTCCTGTGATTTAATTTGCAATGATATTAATGAGGAATATATAAAATATTACCAGCAGCTCTTCAGGAGATTGCTTAATATGAATTGATAATGTAAGGATTTAGTAATATCTGTCCACAGTTTTGCTAGGGCACAATGAACCATGCACATTTTCATTCATTTCTAGTCAGAAGTTCCAACCCATGTGAAACTTTCAAAATGCTTAAATAGCAATAATAAGGCATCAATGCAGCCTCAATTTAATTGAGGGGATGAGACAGCTCTCCAGTTTGGCAGCTGCTGCTGGAGTAGAAGAATTTGGTTATCTTACATTCAGCAATTCATCTAGTATCAGAATTTTTTTCTGTTATTTTTCCATAAGCTTTGCTAAAAAAAAATTGAAACAAAAATCAACAGTTATCAGGTGAATAAAGTGACATTTTAACACTCTGAGAAACTGTGTATGAAATGCTAGTAAGGTATCTTTATAAAATTATGCTACCAAAGGCACTTTATGTACTGCTGCATAAGAATGTAACATTTTGAAAATATTTCTATGTCACAGCACAATGTTATCTCATGAGACTCAACTCCTGCAGACTAAAAAGAACCATGTTAACATCAGAAATGCATGTATGTGGATTTTAGGAAAACAAGCTTGGTTTTTGATTTTCTCAGATTTTTGTTGCTTTATAATATCCCCATTGTATTTTCCTCATCCAAGATATAAATTTGCTTGTGAAGAAAATCAAAAGCCATATTAGAAGTGTAAATAGAGTAACTACATTTTCAGTTGCTTCAGCACTTTCTGCACTTTTTATATGCATTGCTTTGTTTCCATGATTGAAGAAGGGGAACATTGTAGGAAAAATTCTAGCTTTTAATGAAAAGCATCTACATTATGAAGAAACCTCAACAGCACTTCATCCTGATGAGATGTAATTTCTTCCTTTGTCCTAGCTTCTGGACCTATTTAATATGCAAATGCTGGAACAAGCCAAAAAAGTGGAACAAGCTGAAGGTATTTTGAGGTAGAAACAGCCACCACAAAAACAATCCAGCAAGATCTAGAACCATAAAGAACCAGCATGAGTTTGAATGACAGCTTTGGAGTGTAACATGCTGTAAATTTAGTCCCAGTCACGTAGCATGGTAAATACAAATAAATAAATACAAATAAATGCTAGATACATTATGCCAAAAAGTGTGTTTTGTTTCTTTCCAAAAGAAAAAAAAAAGGCATTATAGAGAATGCTAGAGAATGCCTTTATAGAACAGACAATTTCAACAACTTAATGCAGCACTGCCAGAAATTAAATTTCCACTGATTAAGAAGGTTTCATGGAGGCCTAACCACAGAAAGATGGAATTGAATGAGCTTTGTTCATAAATACTGTCAGACTTTCAGGACTGACAATCATTTCAAGACTACTGGTTAATTAAAATACCACTACTCATACAGATAACTATATTTTAGTTAAGTCTTTATGACTCTCACTCAACCCTCTTTCATACATAAAATTGTCAGATTCTTGAATTTCTGTTCTGCTTAAAATCCTTTTTTTTTTCTTATTTCTGTTATAAATAATATCTATTTCAGTTTTTATCTGAATTTTCTTGACAGGTAGGGCAGGGAGAACTTGTGAAGGTTTTCTTTGCAATAATGGAAAAATCTTAGTAAACTTTCACCCATCTGAATAGGAAAAAAAAAGAAGAACTCTGACAGAACTTTGACTACTTCCCATTGCAATTCTTTCAAGTAGTTAATAACAGGTTTATCTCCTTTCTTGTTTAAAATCAATGCTTAAAGGAATCTTCTCCAAGAAACAGTCCAGAAGTACAAGAAGGCCTTTGGTTTGGAAAACATGTTATGTTATATAATATGATTTATACTATGAAATATCTGGGTTGTATGCAGAGAAAGTTTTTCTAGTAATAGCTCTAGCAAATTGGGTAGTTCTACTCTAAAATATTATTTGTTTCACATCATTTTGTGTCATCTATATGATGTGTATAACAGCTGCTTGTTTTTTGTCATTTTGAGACTTCGGTTCTGCATATTGATCTGAGATTTGATACTAAGTATTGTAAAATAGTATTCTGTAAGTTAATTGCATCAATATTAAAACAACTAAGACTTCACAAACTATATTTATTGCCTCTTTATGAGCTATGACATGCCAGGGAAGCTCACTCAGCATTGATGGTTGTCCTCCTTTCTTCTGAATATGCTGCTAAGCAAACTTCTATTTACTTGGGCTTATGGAATAACCATATGTTAATCACGTCTCAATCACCTGTGAAACTGTTTTTCTTAAAGTATCATATTACAATGCCATTAAAGCAGGTGTACACTCTCTTTCAGTTAAAAAGCCCAAGTTGAAGATATGGGTTTTCAAGCAGGATCTATAATCCATCATTTCACCAAAAAAGGCTCTCAGAAAAAAATCACATTATATTTTTCCTGAATACAAAATGCAAGCAGATGTTGACATCATTTTTTTAGCTTCTTGGTCCAACATAATGCAATCCTCTGAAGTAAAAAAATCTTCTGCTAACATTGCTGTTCAACTTGCTGCACAAAAACAACAGGGTTTGAATGGTCTGTGGCCATTAATTGCCTCAGCACCTTGCTCTGGAAGATTACCACAAACAGAGGATTTTAATTTGGGAATTTAGATTACTGAACCAGCACCTTTCCCATATTCACATGGGGTTACACTGGCACCTCCTGTCAAGGAAGGAGTGGGAATTCCTGGCTTCTCTTCCCTTTTTCCTTGGGCACAGTACCCCTAGGAATGCACACCAAGCTCCATTGCTGCAAATCCCCTGCTTTATGGGAACACAAAATGATCAAACAGCTTGTAATTTTTTAAAAATGGAAGCTATGTACAATAATCAGTTCTTTGAAGCACTTGAATTTATAGGAAAAATGCATGGAGAACAAACTGAGAGTGAATGTGTGCAAAGGAACCACTTCCTGAGTTAAAACATGATCCCAAGATGACTATGATTTTAATTTGTTCTGTGATCTCTTTCTTTGGATTCTATGGCTCTGAAAGTGGAATGATGTAATTTTTCCATAATTTGGTTATTTAGCATGATCTTCTGACAGTGTCATTGACTGTGGCATCAGGGTCAGGTAAGAAGGCAAGTAGTAATAAAAACTTGGGGTTACTGCATCATAAATCTAAAAAAAAAATGGGACAGTGTTGCAAATATGCAATTTAGGAAGAATTGTGGCCCCATCAACAACAAGGGCAAAAAGCTTCACTGTTTATGCAGGTATGTGGTTAGTTATTATTACTTTTTACCCTACATGGATATAAGGAGAGTTACGACTTTCTGCAACAGAGCACCATCCTCCAGATATTTGTACAGCCATCTCAGCTTTGGTTAGGGCTTTTATAAAAGTATAAAGGTGTCAAGGTATTCTAATAGTCCTAGAAGTAAACAGAAAAGTAAACATATTTTCAGAAAGGTCAATCAATCATTTACTGTAAGTTTTGTGTTCAAATGCTGCATGTAACTTTCTTGGCAAAGTTTCAGAAGATCCTTAAGACTCCTTTCTGTCATGCCTAAACTTCAGAGTAAAAACCAATGTGCTTGTTGCTGGGATTCTTTTTGACCCTTAACTTTATATTTTTTTAAGTTATGTGAAAGAAGAGAGGAAAACTGTTAATATGCAAGGTTTGGGAAGCAGAACAGAAGTACCCTATGAGTACATCCCCAGGTGCAGGCAATTCATGCTTGAAAGGCAAGGTAGGACTATTTTTGGTCCTTTCTTGGAAGTTGCATCTCACAAATGCATTCGGAATACAAAGACCAAGTAGTCAATAGGATGAAAGCACTGCTGCCTTTGTCTGTTTGGAGGCCACAAACACCGCAAGAGCTCACTTCAGAAGCCAAGTACTTATCTAAAACAATAAAAAATGTCATAAACAAAGCAGTCCTTGAAGAGACAGAAGAGCTTTGTGTTCAGATGTTGAGAGAAAACATGAAAATTTAGCCCCGGATTTTTCTCTCCTGGGAGCTGAATCTCCAATGTTTTGCTGGAGTTCATATAATGAACAAATAAATATAAGTTTTGCCGCACTTGAGTAAGTAATGTTGCAAAGCTGAGATAGGAAAACAAGGGCTGAAAGGAGCAGATTATTAAAAAGCTGAAATTTCTGTTCTGCTTGCATTTTCCACATCTGTTGTTTCCTTCTTATTCCCCAGCTTACATATAGTGAAAAGTTGTTCAGATGAGCAGGCAAGAATTACTTAGACACACAGCATAGATTAAAATGGCAAACTGCCACAGTCTTTAGCACAGAGGCACAATACTTTAATCCTACCAGGCCTAAATTGAATCCAATTTAGGTTTATAGGATAACACAGCTGAGGAGAAGGGGTGAAACCAAAATATTTTTGTCCACTCAGCTCAAGTGTAGTGCCAAGAGATAGGAGTTGCTTCCCCTAGAATCAAAGGTCTGGCCTTTGTACAAAGCTCCCCCGTGCAGAAACCTCTTGAGAGGCAAATCCTGGCACACTGATGAAAGGCTTGATGTCTTTTACTTAACTTCTGCTGACACTGGACCTCACCTCCTCACTCTCTCAACTTCAGGAGAGCCAGGATAGATATGAAAGAGCATGGTTTTTATCCTGATGCTATTAAAAGAGCCAAGTTGGCCAACTCTGGCCCATCTAGCTGGAATTGTTACCACAGAGGGTCGTTCTTCTTCGAATCACTATCTTCTAGGCCAGCTTGTATGAGGGTTAATAAAAGAATACTTAATGGATATCTAAGAAAGGACAGAGCTCACTCCCTCTCTCCTGCCTAACAGGAGGAGGGCAGCAATGAGTCTCAGTAGTTCTGAGGACAAAATACATTCATTTTAGTGATAACTCAAACACCAGTGCACCCTAAAACCCCACTACCTACTCATAGATGCAATAAAAGAGAGAGATTGCCATATTATGAAGGTTGGCACAATCTTTTTTCACATATTTCACTGCTGCAAATAAAGGACAACTAAAAAAGGGGTACAAGAGAGCTGTGTGTGAGGCTACAGTGTTTGATAAAGACCAGGTTGCTGAAACTAAAATTGTCTTCTAGAAGACCTAGCTTTTAAAAAAATTTGGGAAACCTTGCAATGTCACTGAGTGATGTGAGTGAACAGATCTAGAACGTGGAAAGTGTTGGTAGAGAAAGCAATGCTAAGAATTGTTAGCCACTGTGGAAAATTCCTTAAAGAAGTGTTTGCAAGTGTTTATTTTTTCCTCAATAAATGTCATCTCCTAAGAGAATGAAGTGTCTGATGCTTCATGGGAAACCTCTCTGTGGAATAATTTTGTTCAGACTGCTAAATCTCGTGCAATTGATCCTCTACACATACAGAATATATTGCAAACATCAATAACCTGCTGCTTGGCAATAGTACTAGATGTGTGAAATCTGGATTTGAGGTTTTAATTCTATAAAACAAAGCCAGTGGACTGCACAATTTTGCTTCTTAAGTGAATACCTAAGTAACAGATTTCTGAATAAAATTATATATATTCTTGCTCAGTACAAGTGTGATCCAGTCCAAACCTGGTCTCAAGCATGTTTGAGTATTAACTGGCACTTAGGCATAAGCCATTGCATTTCAATCACTTCAGATTTGGTTTAGGCTGCATATTAGCAGGGGTAATCTGGTTACCCCTGGTTTGAGAGCAGATGATGGGGCAATTTTGGATTTCCATAGGCTAAATTTGACTTTTCTAATGTACATTGTCCTTGGTTAATCATTGACTTAACAAGGTGTGTGGGTTTCCATCTCTGGAATGAAATTGCATTATCTAAAGGTGGCCAAATATAGCCCATAAAGTTATTTTTTAAAAAGTTTTCATTTTGAATAGGTAGAAATATCTACATACCTGGTTTAGTTGCATTATGATACTAAACATTTTCTGAAACAACAATCTTTCTAAAGGGTTTTCTCTTTTGTTTTTTACATTTCTTTTTATTCATTACCTCAGTCTGCTTCTTACTGCAAGGAAGAAAATGCTTTTTCCATCTCAAGAAACCCTTCATCATTTGTGATGGACTTAACACCTCTGTCCTCTCTCTGAGGAATGTCTTCCTCCCAAGAGTTTTGCAGTCAATGGATTAGGGTCATTAGCTTCTTTAAGTTTCCTTTGGGGTTTTATTTTCAGTTGTTTGTTTGGGGTTTTTTGGTCAGAATCAAACTAATGACAAATATTTCTCCTTCTAGTTCCTGTGGCTTCACTGAAATGTCTGAAATTTAATTTTCCTTGCTTGCCATAGTAAACAAATTAGCTGGTTGAAGCATAGCACATGGAAGTTTTATATTCTCTCTGAGAATAAAAGTCCATTCATTTAGACCAATAAGAACTAAAAGGCTCATCACCAGCCTCATTTTCAGGGCTCATCTCAAGGCAGTAGGGACCAGTGTAGTCACCAGGGCTCTAGGTTATGGTTTCCCAACTGCAGCCCAAGGGACTCACATCAAACCCGAATGATACTTCCTATTTGCTTACGCTATCCTCCGATCCATCCCAAACAAACTAGGAGGAGTACTGGCCCTAGCTGCCTCTATCCTAGTCCTATTCCTCGTCCCCCTACTACACACATCAAAACTACGATCTATAACTTTCCGTCCCCTGTCCCAGATCTTATTCTGAACTCTAGTAGCCAACATCCTCATTCTAACCTGAGTAGGCAGCCAACCAGTAGAGCACCCCTTCATCATCATTGGCCAACTAGCCTCCCTCTCCTACTTCACAATTATCCTAGTTCTATTCCCCCTTGCGGCCGCCCTAGAAAACAAGCTGCTTAAACTTTAATTAACTCTAATAGTTTATAAAAACATTGGTCTTGTAAGCCAAAGATTGAAGACTAAACCCCTCCTTAGAGTTACCCTACCACCCACCTCAGGAAGAAAGAACTCAAACCCTCCTCTCCAACTCCCAAAGCTGGCATTTTTAACTAAGCTACTTCCTGACCCTACCACTAAACAGCTCAAATCGCCCCCCGGGACAACCCCTGCACATGATGCTACTGGTAGGCATGAGAGAAACTTTTGCAGAAACAACTTTTGGTCAGATAACCCTGAGAGTTGTCTAACTTCTTTCTCCTTTACATCCCTGCTGTGGTCATCATGATAGTTCTCTAACTTCTACTTAGACTAGACAAAATAGTTTAACTGCTGTTAATATTAAAAGCTGTTCAATGGCATGGCAATCTGCATGCTGAGAATACAATATGGAATCAGCAGGGCAGATATGTTTGATATGTAAATACTCTACCACAGCTCAAGATGCACCTCTGCCTTTTTTAAGAAGCACCTCATTCCCATACAAAAGGCAGTCTGCTGGAGTTCTGATTGTACTTGTTACAGATATTATCTCATCTCACAGGCATAATGATACCGGATTCACAGCATGATCTATGCCGGCAAAATCACATCTGAGCAAACTAAATCTGCTTAGCATTGTCTCTAACATGAAACTGCAGACTATGACCAGTTGAAAAAAATATTATCATTAACTTATCTTTGCTTATCACTAACTCTTCAACATTTACCACCCACTCCTTCATCTGACCCCCAGCCTGTCAGTATTGAGGCAAATGAGAGACACAATGTGTATGGTATTTAGGGTCCAGAGTACAAGTCTGATGAGGAGCAGTTGAGAGAGCTGGGGCTGTTTAGTCTGAAGAAAAGGGGATTGAGGGGAGACCTTATTGCTACTTGGAATGTGGTCATAATTAAATGGTTGCTGTCTCTTTTCCCAGGTACCTGTGGCATTCACATTTTCTGAAAAAATTCCTTCACCCAGGATTTTTCTCCTGGGAAGCTGAGAAGCTTCAGAGTAAAAAGGAAAACAATAATTATCTGATTTGCTTCTCCTGTGTTTTGCTTGTCTGGAATGTGTTTGGATATTGTTTGCCCACAGGTGATTGTTTCCTTGGATTCCGGTGTGAGTAGTTTTGACTCATTGGCCAATCAGTGACAAGCTGTGTTGAGACTCTGGAAAGAGTCATGAGTTTTCATTATCATCTTTTTAGCATTGAGTAAGTACCCTTTGTGTATTCTTTAAAATAGTTCTGTATTCTTTAATATAATATAGTATTATAAAGTAATAAATTAGCCTTCTGAGAACATGGAGTCAGATTCATCATCCCTGCCTTAGTTGGGACATTCCCTGCAAATATAATAGGTATGAAGTGATAGGATGAGAGGAAACAGCCTCCAGTTTCACAAGGAGAGGTTTGGAGTGCATATTAGGAAAATTTACTTTGCCAAAAGGGTTGTCAAGCACTGGAACAGGCTGCTTAGGGAAGTGGTTGAGTCACCATCCTTTGAGGTATTTAAAAGACCTTTAGATGCAGCACTTATCAACATGGTTTAGTAGTGGGCTTGGCAGTGCTGGGTTAACAGTTGGATTTGTTGATCTTAAGGGTCTTTACCAACCTAAGTGATTCTGTGAGTCTATATATTCCTTGAGGATCTTGAATAGCACATGTATGGGCATCACAAATACATGCTTCTCCCTGAACTCCAGCACTATAGAAAACACATGTGTGTGGACTTAGTCAATGTGCACATGAACACCTCAGCTATTCCACTACTATTTCAGACAAAACTCAGAACAGATCTCTAGAGAATGTAAGCTCAGCAACTCAGCACCTAATCAGTCTGCCTAGGATCCTACCAGGTAAAGTCTTGTCCACAGCCTCTTTGGCAGTGTGTTTCAGGGCTTGGCCCTCCCATGGTTCTCAGCACCTCTGTGAAATTATGTTCTTTGCTACAAAGATTGAGAAATAAATACATTAAAAATAATTGGGGACTTCATCTGTGCATACAGCTAATTTGATCTCAGCCACAATACGGCTGCAACATTATACATTAGATATTATGCCTAAAGTAGTTAGAGTAACACCACAAAAATAAGAAACCAGTTCTGAAAAATCATTTTTGTCACATCCTGTAATCTGTGCATATCTTAAAGCTCAGATTTCTTAGAGAAAATTAAACTCTTTTTCTGCTATCCCTTTGTGATCTCTTGACTATATCTCTCTATATTCACTAGTAAGTGATTTTCAAGCCTTCAGATAAAAAATTGCTTTCCTGATATTTTTCTGAAATATGCTGTGAAATCTGTTTGCAACAGATGATATTAGCCATAGAGACTTTTAAACCTCTGTTCACAAATTAATTTTCTAAAGACAATCACAATTATGAACAAAATAATGCATACTTATCCCTCTATGCAAGAGTTCATGCCTAAACACTCCCCTTTTTGCATGGCAGTTTTTAATTGCACAAAGTATTTCACTGAATTGATTTTCATTGTTTAGATACTGTGCTGTTTTTCTTGCTAAAGGTAAGTTCCATATAGGTTCAGAGTCTTTTTCATATGTTAACCAAGAGCCATTACAATCCTTTTTTTCCTCTGTTTCTATCTTCCTATGATGGTTCAGCCCCACAGTTGTCACTTATTCCAGCCTACCTGTTTAGAGATACGAGGACAAATTATGTAAAACACAATTAATCTTCTTCCTCTCAATTTTAGAATTAAGGACAATCCAGTTTGAAGACCAGACCAAAGTTTAGACTTCACTTCCCATTAATGTGACGATAACCAAGTTCATGAAAGTTTCCCCATATTTCAGTGGATGATGATCATGGTTTCACAAAGTGACTTAGACACTTGATAAGACTTTCCCTCTTTTGGAGGACTTCTTAATGTCACAGCTCTTCCACCTTTAATTTTGGCAGTAGCACTGAAACCCAAAAATCCAAAGGAGCACAGCTGAACACCATTACACAATGAAAAGATAAAAAAATAAAATTAAGCAGAAAAAAAACAGAAACTAAAATATGATACAATATTCTGGGGACTGAGTGTCTCCAGTGCTTATGTGTTATATAATACAGTCCATGAAAACTACAGAATTCTGTGGATTTTGTGAATACATTTTTTGGAGACTTAGGATGTTGCTTTAGAGATTTCACTTTGTACAACTACTAGAAATGTTGCACAATGTCGAGTAATCTTCAAAGGTTCTGATTTATTTTTGCAGTGGAAAAAGCTGATGATTTCATGTTGCACAATGAGAGAATTTCTGGTTTAGTAACTAGGAGAAAGATTTTGTTATTTCTGTTCTGTTTACAATACCATTAATCCTTATATCAGCACTTAAATGAGTATTTATTTATCACTGAATTCCCATCTTTCATTGAGATGTACAAGAAGAAGACAGGCCTTAATTAAAAGTAGGATAGACTGATGTGAAAGTAGTGGACCTTTGATTGTTAGTGAGGAGGGATATGAATTGCACTCATTAAAATAGAATGTTGATAAGGACAGGCTATAAATCTGAAAATGGGTTGCCCCGGAGATGGGTTTTAAAAATAATTTTACCTGTAAACCAAGGACCTGACAATAAAAAGAGTGACAACATTGTTTTACACAGTGTACAAGAGGATGAGATGTTTCTTTAGAAAGCTAAAGACAAAAGTCATTTTCTTTATAAAAAATACATGCCTAAATTTAAAAATACCCACATTTCAAACATCATCAGGGAAAGCAATTATCATTAAATAAGTTATACAGTTTGATTATAGCATGAATATGATAAGAAAGAAAAGGACAAGAAATTATTGCTGAAATATGAAATTTAAGAAAGGGCAACCTTCAGAAATAGTGCTTATTATATTTGAAAACTGAGTTAAGCTCATTTTGCATGAAACAAAGACTCAAAATGAAAGTTTAGCATATCCCCTTTTTAGGCATTCTTTTCTTGATTCAGAATTGTGCAGCACTATTAGGAGAGCTGTAAAACAAAGCCTCTTTCAGAGGTTCTTTCTAGAGGTGCAAGTGATGTAATGACCCTCAACCAGACAAGCTGGCATTTTAGTCTAGACTGAGAGGACAGTGTAAAATTATATCATAAGTCAATACAGCCCTAACCAAGCTGGAAAAGAGAACAAGCCTCTCTGCCTGTACACATTGGAGGATCATGGAGCTGGCAATGCAGACAGACAAGCAGAGAGATTCAGAACAGCTTTGCTGTAAAAATTAAAGCTTAAGAAACGAATATAAAAGGCAGGAAGTCACAGAATTAAGAAAACAGAAACAAAGAAATGAGTGTAGAGTGATGGAGGTCATAATACAAAGCAATGTGGCAGCCGATGAACAATTTGTTGTCAGTGGCAGAGAAGGGAAAAAAAAAAAAGCAAACATTAAAGAGGAGAGTGAGGGTGAATCCAGGTAGCATGCTGGTTTTGGCAAAATATTCCAGCACTCCAAAGAATGTGTTTGTCTTTAAGAAGACTTTTTCCGCACAGTCTCATAAGGGAAGAAGAAAGTCACAAGGAAAAATAAATGTGCTCTAGTAAAACGAAAAAAAAAAAGAACAGGAAACATGAGATAAAATAAAACTGCAATAACAAGTACTGCACTCAGCTAAAAATCTTTTAAAAATAATCAATAGAATCAATAGTTAGTTTAATGGCCTCCATAACCACTGATCACACAACTTGAAGAATTCTAGTAAAGATGCTGATAGTAATAGCAGTAGCATTAGAGACCTGAAATAATGGAGGTGATGTTTTTCTGTTGTAATGCAAAGTAACACCTGTCATTTCTGCTTAGCAGAATTGATTCCATCAAAGATCATTTGTTCCATAGAGCCAGTTATTATGTAGCCATAATAATTTTACAATCACTAAATATCAAAGCATATTGTTAAAGAAACCCACTCTCTTCTGCAATACTGCTGAAGATGTAATCCAGAAAGGCTAGAATAGTACTATCCGTTTGCCTCCATATTACTAGAACAAGCTGCTCCATCTTGGAATGTTTTAATGATGTAAATACATGGTAATTTTTGATTCAAACAATATTTTCTTTCACTCTAAATTTGGCAGTAATATTACTTTGACTTTAAAAAACATTATCCCAAACAGATATTTGGATAAATAACTGCTTTGAAATACATGCACATGAATACATGAAATAATTTGCTTTGAAATACATGCAAACACCAGAGTTGCACAGTAGTAGAATAAGCCAATTACTTTCAAAACCTGCAAACAAAGCTGCACAATCAATACTTTTTCTGGGTCTTTACAATTACCCATGCTGACAATGTGACCACTGTAAGTGTCTGCTCAGCTGCTATTCAGTTTATCCCTTCTGACTAAGACATTTTGAAATGTCTTATTGGTACATAGTGAATGAAGAATGAATATTTCTTGGTTATGGTTATAGGAATTGAGATGCCCAAAGTTCACAGTCAAACTTTAACCTGCAGAAAATACCATAAAAGTAGCCAAAGAAAAAGAGAAGAGCCCTTAAAAAAATTCACGCAGCTACTTGCAAAAACCCACAGAACCAAAAGAATGATACTACACCAGAAACAAAACTTTCTCTGTAATCAAGCTACACGTTATGCTGAAAGGGCATTTGAACCATACATCACTCCTGACCAGTAGTCTGAAGATCTTAGGGGAGGTTACCTTTGGCAGGAAGAGGTGATATAAATATCCCAAAGAAAAGACTGAGATCTAAGTTTTACTTGATTAGCAGGAGTTGTGATTTGCTCCTAGTAAAGCAGACCTGATCCTTTTCTGCAAACACATTTCTTGTCCAACAACATGTCTGGATATTGTTCAACAATCCCACCATCAGGAACACTTCTCACTTCTACATTAAGTCTCAAAATGAAGATTACCTACTGCTGTAAGGTAGATATACAGTAAAGAAAGAAACTTGCAGAGATAATAAAAAGCCAAATAGGGAGCTCTGTCTTTTGAGAAAAAGATTATGTGGAAATATGCATATATAAAAACTGCGCTAATTTTGTCATACATTATTTTCCACAGAGGTATTTGGAAAACATTAATAAAATTCATTAAATCATTTTCTCATAAAATCAGCAGTAGTTAAAAAATATTTCAAATGTATGATGAGCAATGTAGGTCAGCAGAAATTCACTTTTCCACTGGGATAAATGTGATCTATGTGTAGAGGTGCTGAGCAATATTTCCATTTAACCCAGCTGAATACATGCATTCTTCATAAACTTGCAAATTCTTGGAAGGAAAAGAAAGAAAAGAACATCTGAATTTTTTCAGGGTAAAATGCAACTGCTATCACCAAAGGGATAGTCAAAATATTCAATAATTGTAACTTTTTCTAATGTAGGACATTTTATCCTGAAAAGGTGGCATACAAACTACAATAAAATACAGAAATCACACTTGAAAAATCAGCAACCATTAAAAAAATTCTTTTGAGAGACATCTGTAACAACAAAAGCATAGCTCAGAGAGAAGAACAAGTAGACTGCAAATAAAGGTAAATACTTCCATGACCAGCCTTGCAACTTTGCATCTCTGTAAGTTGTTCCCTAGCCAATCCTTTAGCACTGGTTTGTGAAAGCTGTGGGCTGCCCTATGCAAATCACAGCTTCATCTGTTTTCCAGTGTGTTCCCCACATATTCACAAGCATGGGTTGTGCACTCTGCCTTTGTTTCTTAGCACTACAACTCCACAGTCAATAATTCTTTTCATTTTCTTAAAAAATCTGTTCAGATCCATGTTCTGCTCTTTGCCTACCTCTCCTCTGCATAGAAAGTGGGGAGGCAACCCTGCCAGCCAAACAGATGCACAGGAGATTGCATTTCATTGTTCTGGCTAGTTCACAAATTTCTTAGCTTGGGTATTCTGAGTTAATGCATTTTGTAACAATTATTATTATACTCTTTATGTGGCTGCATCTCACCAGAATTTGGGATTGTACTGCTGTTCTACTATAGAAGGCTTTGTCATTTTCTCAAAGCAGCATGCTTTTAAACTCTACAAATGCATGCCAAGTTTCTTAAAGAAATACATGATTTAAGTTTAGCTTATTAAAGAACTAGACAAATATAAAACATTCTTGGTGGGTATAAGATTTCCACTCTGTTCATAACAACAATTACAAAATGTGTGATCTAAAAAAAATATTTAATCAAACAATATAAAATACTCATTGCTTTTTCACTTTCATTTGCTTGTTTCCTTGAGAAAAACACTACTAATTTTTTCCAGGGCCTCAAATTTCTCTCTGCTTAAAAATTTACCCCATCTTGTCAACATGCTCTCATTCGTCCGGTTTTTCCCAAGTGTAACTGATTGCAAATCACACCTTTCCCTGCAGTGCTGAGCTTGGCAAAAAGTACATCCATTAACCTGGTGGCTAAGAATATTTGTAATTTCTTTTGTTTCTGTTGACAGCTTCTTATCAGTTTTCTGTCAGAAATTTTTTGCAGAGTACTATTTGTTCTCAGTTTTGATTCCTCCTTTAAATTCTGGTATTATTGCTTTTCTGACAGCTAATCTCCCTTTCCTGTTAAGTGCAAGTATCCATCCATTTGCTGTCAGAGAATTCTCCTCCAGAGCTTGTTACAACTTCCCATTTGGCATCTTCTAATACGCCAAAAACTGAAAAGTATTATTTTAACCCTTGCCTTTGTCTATGCTTTGGATGACTTGTTTTATAAACTGCAATAAAAACTCAATGTGGATTTTTGGCTAACTCCCTGATTCAGCAGCTCCTAATGTGTAGCCTGCAAACCAAAGAGAGGAAGAAACATCCTTCCGTGTGCTGGGGGTGCTCACCAAACAGTCCAGCAGGTAAATACAGTCAGACAGTACCAGATTTTCACACTGCAAACGTATTCTTTACCCTGCACAACATTGCAGGTGTCCCAGGAGAAGCAAATTTTAAACAATTTTGAAAGAAGACAGAAGCAGAACTGGGAATATGATTTGAATTTCTTGAACTCCTGTTCACTTTTCTAGCTATCAGCAAGCATTTCTTCAACTCTTTTGTCTCTGCTAAAGCATCCAAAAGTACTCCAGTGCAGAGACCCAAGAAATTACACAGAAACTGTATCTGCTAATGTTTTGCTCTGATAGAAGACTGGGCACAGGCATAGAAATTATTCTTGAAGGGGTGAGACAACAACAATTATAATTGCCTTTCAGTGTGTAACAGTGCATTGTTATAAATACTCTTCTAGTAACACATCAGGCCATTTGCTGAGTCTCATTTGTCTGTGAGTCTCTTTGCGTGTAAAAATCACAGCACTGAGCTAAGCATACCATGCTTTTACCATCTGGAACTATAGCAGGAAGGCTACTTTCATGTAGCCTGTCCTACCAAGCATCTTAGGTGATATGCTGATTTCTTTAAAGCAAATTATGTCTGTCTTTCATTGACCATTTTATATCCTTCTATGTCTAACAATGTAGGAAAAAATGCCACTAACATATTGTTGAGATCTGATATCTCTCTTTGTTGCTATATTCATCTTTGCTAAGCTCATGTTGTTCGTCTTTCTAGGAAAAATAATAAATTATTGATCACACACTTTCAGTTAGTTTGTTTTTGCCAATGATAAACAGAGAGTGATGTTCACCTATTTTTAATACTGCCATTTAATAATCACTTCCCTATTTTAAAGAGGCTTTTTTAATCTTTTATTTCAAATATTTATTTCATTGCATACCTTTTAATGCAAAAATAAGTGTGGAATATTAACATTAACAAATACTTTGAGTTGAAGTTTCTGCAGAAACTTCTACTTATGTTCTCTAATTTATGCATTCTTAACATTCTCTTTAATTTTATAAACAAGTAAATAAAGTATCATTATTTCTCTATTCAAGTGCTCAAAAATGTAGTAGGAAATCTGAACGCACACACATCTCTTGAGATAAACAGAATTTCTCATTACGTACTTAGTATGCAAAGTTTAACTATTTTGCTGAAAGCCAGATTAAGACAATAGTTTCTATTATTGCTGACACATTTTATTGCAACTCTAGGTTCTTAAAAGAGTAGAGAAAACTTCATCTTGTCATCCTTTACCAGAAGTGTACTGTTACACTGCAGGGGACATGCCACACTTTCATGTTTTGGTTATTTTTTTCTCTGAGAAACAGAAGGGTAAAAAGAAAGAAGATGTGTCTCATTATGTAAGAAGAGGCATGGACAAGGCTTCTTGGGACTTTCAGACTCCTTTGGCATCCAAGCCAAAGCAAGCTAGCCAAGCTAGCAAGGTTATATCTCAAATGTGTTCCTCAAACACACAACTGCTTGCTAGGTCCTGGTCAAAAGCAAGCTTATGCATATATGTAACAAGGACAGGTTGGATGGGCTCTGAGCAACCTGGTCTAGTGGGAGGTGTCCCTGCCCATGGAAGGGGGTTTGGAACTAGACTGTCTTTAAAGTCCTTTCCAACCCAAACTATTCTATGATTCTTTGACTCAAAATTCAGTGGGATTACCCTAAATTTAAGAAGGTTGAAAAAACACTTAAACACCAAGGCTTCTAGTGTGAAGGAAGAACTGTGTCAGTGTGTGCTTATACAGTGCTTATGCAGCATGGTGGAACTCCCATCCTAATTTTCTCTGTGTTCACACCATAAAAATTCCTATGACATTTCTAACACTTAATCAGCTAATAACGAATTAATTTATATAGTATTTAAGGAACGACAAAGATTCATCAGCTTGCTAAAACAAAGTACAAATTTGCATATCTTGAGATGCAGAAAAACTTTAAGGAGTTTATAGGTGATGTCCTCCAGTGATGTAACAGTTCCTAAATAGTGTATCTTCCCTATTGGTCTTATATGGTCATTAACAAGAGAGGAATTAAAGCAAAACAAGAATGTCAGGAAAAGAGGGAAATGAGTGAATAAGAAAAAATTTGGCTTCCTAGAATATGCAGTGCTCATTTCTATGTCCATATAATTGAAAGGGAAAAGAAACAAAAAACAGAAATAAAAAAAAAAAAGAGCATAATCAACAGCCTTTTTGTGTTTATTTTCTGATTTTGCAAATTAAGTCTTTTCACTAGTGTTGTCTAGATTTTACACAGTCTCAGAAAAAAAAAACAAACAGAAAATATCTGAAGGAAATATGGAAAGTTCTAAGCAAAGACAAGTTCATCAGCATGACAGGACATTCAGTTTCTGAAAACGTATTATAATCTTGTGCCAAGCCCACAGGAAGTTAAGAAAAATAAATGCAATGTCTCCTAAGTACTTAGCCCACTGTATTATATCTGTTCTAGTAAATATCTGGGACTTCTATACATGCTGGAGAATGAAAAAAACATCAAATATCATTCATATAATTTCTGTCCTCAGTTGACAATTACTTTGTATTTGCATCGGCGGAAATGTTTCCATGGTGACAAATTACATTGTTATGAATTTAATAATTTTAGACTAGAATGATAGAAGTCCCCCCAACTTTTAGCTATGTTCAAAACTGTTTACTAACTCTTAATTATCACAGCTCTGAAAAAATCAGCTCAAACACTGTCTTCACTTTATGGATTTTCACAAATACATTACAGTCTAAGGTATTATTCTGCATGCTTTTAGTTAGCTTATAGAGCTTTCCCCTATTGCAGTGGCATGCTTTGTGAACAATCTCCATGATAACCTAAGCAGAAGTGTATTTCAGAGGTACTTAAGTGATTTTCGCACCTCAGTGAAAATTTAATTTTCAAAAGAAGTTTAAAGAGTAGGGTAAAAAAAAGAGATTCCTGAACAATTTGAAGCACATGGAGTTCATTCATTAAACCAGAATTGTTCTCACAAGCAATCATCCAGAAAAATAAAAAAAGCTTTAATTTTCAAAAAGTTATAATAATGGTCAGCAGCATTAATCTGTTATGCTTTATGGTGCCACTCATTTCCAGGGATTATATTGGAAACTAATTTCAGTCTTTCATAGTACAATAATTATAGGAGCACATTTTATGATTGCTTTGGTATAAAAGGCTTCCCTCTTCAAGTGTACCAGTGAAATAAATGGAGTTGACATTCCAATGTCTTGTGTATTTCTTTAATGACAACATTCCATTAGTGTAATTACAGCAATACAACATAAAGGGGAAAAAAAGTTAATTACAAAATGACCTATGTTTCTGATTCTAGCTTTCTTTGTTTCCACCAAGGTACACTTGAAAAACCTGTTCTTCATTTAATAAACTGTTTGAATTCACAAGACTGGATCTACTGTATCTGAAATGTTGCTTACACTTCTTTGGAAAAATAACAAGGGTAACAGTAATAGATTGATTTTAATGGTATAATCAAGATCTGCAATGCAGAAAGAATTCTGCTTCATGCTTTTTTGAATTGCATAGTTCATATACAGCCAAATCTCATTCAGTCAAAAGGATATTGATTTTGCAGAGGGGCATACATATGAGTTCGTGGTGAAGAGGTATCATACACCATTTTCAGTCAAGTGATGATGAGGGCAATCCAGCCCAATACTTTCTATTATAAACTTCCCACACCTTCTTGGACTGTTTTCAGAAAAATGAATATCTCATCTTTAAGGATGTGCTTCAGAGCAGGTACATTATGAGGAGGGAAGTGTATTTCAAATTCACAGTATTATAGCCATGGTGACACATGCAGCAGTGTGCCATTGATGAAGGAAGGCAAATTAACAACGTCCAAATAAAGAACATCCCTTAGGTAAAAGTAAAATGCAAAATTTTACATTAATCCTATCAATTACTTTAGTCAGGAAGTTTGGTTCATAAAAAGAACTTTAGCAGGTGGTTATAAATTGCTGGGTTTATATCTGCTTTCAATAAATTGATAACAATTATTTGAAAATATTATAGAGCAGGAGAATTTCAGTTAAAAAGGTTATCTCTAAGTTTTTCCCATTCAGCAAATTAATGCCAACAAAATAAAACTGTATTTTCTCAACAGAAACAGCATGGCTGTTTATGTTATGACAAGGGGTTTATTTCTCAACCCTATATATTTTTCAAAATATTTCTTGAACAAAAGTTTTTGAAAGGGCTATTGTTTTGAGAAGCATCTCTGGCACAAATCATTGCAGAAAAAGAGCTTGTCAAGAAAAGATGGGCTTTTCCCAAATAATCCATATATTTGGTAAATAGCAATTATTAAGTTTCATAGAAAGCTGTTGATTTTACTTTACTTCTTTTTCAGTTACAGAATATCATAATTTAAATGAAAAGAAAGCAGAGAGAAAAATATTATTCCATTTTTCATTTGCCTCTTCAGAAATTGAGGGGGGAGGAAAAACAATTTTACCTGCCAATTTGAGAAGTTATTGCCATTTTTGCATAATAACAATCATTATCTCCCAGTCTGGTGGTCAAATGAGCTTTGAGTTACATATGAGCTTATTGGTTTTAAGCATAAATACCTTTCTAAAAATATTTAATAGAACTCTTATGGAGATTTATTGCATGAGAAGCAAAATATTTACAGGTAAAAGGCAAATTATTTACTTTTAGACCTGCTAGCTTCTATCTATTTCTGAAAGAGTATTTTCAAGCATATTTTCTTTCTCTTTTACCTAAATAGAAGTGTATGGAAAAAAATAAACTATGAGGCAATCATAAATAGGTGCATTCTAATCTTGCAGACATGGCCTTATATGTGTTCCTCCCTTTGACACAATGTAAAAAAATAATTTAAAACTCTAATATTACAATACAAATACTGAAGAAAAACAGTAGAAAATGCCTGATTATGTATCATATAATGCATGTATGAGTGATAGTACCATCTCAGAAAGAAGACCTTTAAAGTTTTTCATGAGTTATTATTTCTCTGTCCTCATTGATATTCAATATTGCTGCAACTCAGACTTGAAATTAGGTATATACTTAAGTAATCCATTGAGTGGCTTTCATACTATATACTTGGTTGACTTTATTTGTACTTTTCCTTATCTTATGGCAGACAGAAAGAGGCAGAACCACAAAACAGCAACTTGTCATGTTTGCCCACACCTTGTTTCGAAGAAGCATTTGTAAAGAGCTTATAGAAGTTTAATGATGCCTTAATCTCTAAAAGTTCAAACAATATGGATTGTTGCATAAGCTATTGTGTCAATAGGTTGTTTACAACCACAGGTATTCTTGTAAAAGGACAATCAGAATGTTATTACAAAACATGAGATAAATTTAATACATATTAGATGCTCTTGCAGTATAAAATTACTCCTGCTTTTTTTTTTTTTTTGTAGTCATCTCACTCCTCTATATGGATATGGTAAAGCCAGTGACATGATAATTTAAAGAGATTTCAAAATAGCACAAAATATAATCCTACAAAAAGACCCAAATTTCAGACCTGCGTAGCTGTTACTTTGGCATTTTGCATGGGTTTCTCAGCCCAGGAGAAACACTGCTATGCTGGTTACTGTTGCTCAAATTACTCATTCCTAACTGGTACCCATTAGGCATTTTAGAACTGCAGAAATGTATGCCCCGTATAAAGCAGCAGCAACATCTTGGATGTCTGTTTAACACCAGCACCCTTCTGAAAGACCAGTGTGGGCATGCATAGGAAGCCAATACATGAGTTATTATTTCTCTGTCCTCATTGATATTCAATATGCTGCAACTCAGACTTGAAATTAGGTATATACTTAAGTAATCCATTGAGTGGCTTTCATACTATATACTTGGTTGACTTTACTTGTACTTTTCCTTATCTTATGGCAGACAGAAAGAGGCAGAACCACAAAACAGCAACTTGTCATGTTTGCCCACACCTTGTTTCGAAGAAGCATTTGTAAAGAGCTTACAGAAGTTTAATGATGCCTTAATCTCTAAAAGTTCAAACAATATGGATTGTTGCATAAGCTATTGTGTCAATAGGTTGTTTACAACCACAGGTATTCTTGTAAAAGGACAATCAGAATGTTATTACAAAACATGAGATAAATTTAATACATATTAGATGCTCTTGCATTATAAAATTACTCCTGCTTTTTTTTTTTTTGTAGTCATCTCACTCCTCTATATGGATATGGTAAAGCCAGTGACATGATAATTTAAAGAGATTTCAAAATAGCACAAAATATAATCCTACAAAAAGACCCAAATTTCAGACCTGCATAGCTGTTACTTTGGCATTTTGCATGGGTTTCTCAGCCCAGGAGAAACACTGCTATGCTGGTTACTGTTGCTCAAATTACTCATTCCTAACTGCCTAATGCCATTAGGCATTTTAGAACTGCAGAAATGTATGCCCCGTATAAAGCAGCAGCAACATCTTGGATGTCTGTTTAACACCAGCACCCTTCTGAAAGACCAGTGTGGGCATGCATAGGAAGCCAATATGCTGTAGAGCCCCATTTGCCCTTTTACTGTGCCTTGTTCTTTGTCTGCTCTCAATTCCCTCAAAAATGTTGAGACATTGATGCTTTCAATCTAAGGAAGGTCACAGATCTATCAAAGTGTTACCTTTGACAGGTGCAGCATCTGGCATGCAGTACAGGAAGCCCCACCTGCAGCTCTGCCAGAGCGTACCCATGAGGATAGCTGGGCCACACTCTTCTCATTTAGCCTAATGTTCACTCTGGAGCTTTTTAAAGCATTATCCTTCATATGTTATTTACTGTACATGTGGGAGATAAGTCTGCAATTTTTGTTTCAAGGTACAGGTCAGCTCAGCCTGAAGTGCATGAACAACAGTTTTGAGGCATTCCTCAACAAGGGTATGTGCTTAATCAGTAAACTGCAATGCTGGGATTTAAAGAAATGCAGATCCAGAGAAGAGTCCCCAAATAAATATTGTGGACAACATTTAGGTGTAAACAGACATGCATTCAGACAAAGAAAAAAAATATTCTAACCTCAACTGAAAAAAAAAAATCAGGCTTCATTCTTGAAACAAGAGCCCTCATGGAACTTATCATAACGCTTCCAATTTTTAGTCCTTTTTCATAGCACAAAAACATAAAACAAGAAATTATGTTCTTAAGCTAGTGAACCAATGAAATGGGAAGACATTAAGAAAGCTTGCTGCCAAAATAATTTGTCAACAGTCTAACTCTTTCAGAGTTCTCTTTTGTGCTACACCATCCAGAGAAAAAACTCATTGATTTCTTGTGAGATTTTAGTCTGTGTATTCTGGAGTTTTATGCATATTTGGAAGATCTCCAAGGGAAAGATTTCTGCAAATTCAGAAAGCATTTCTAATTAATTTAAAGAGCTTTTGTTTCTATGTTCTTATGGAACTTTTTTTTGTGGCATTTTCATGCTAAGACTTCTTGAATTATATATAGAAGCCATTAATCAGAAGAAACTGATGAGGATTTTCAACATTCCAAATGTGAGCACTTTCATCTCTCTTTAGCCCAACAGCAAGCCTAATTTTAAAAATGGAGAGCATCAAGATGTTTCAAATTATTTCCAAAGAACTTCCTTTCTAAAGTCCTATCTAAACCTGAAACCTGTTGTTCACAGCTGCAGATGCTGAGGAAAGCAGGAGTGAAGCACAGCCCAAGAATACAGGTGTGTCCTCCCGGGTGCCTTCAAGGCACTCAGCATTTGCAGCTCAATTGTATTTTCCCTTCAGGAAGCAAATTCCTGCGCAGGACTGGAAAAGTGAAGATCCTGTTTTACTGAGTCCCAAAGGGATGAGAGAATGGAACTTTAGGGGGAAGACTCTTCCAAGCATATTCCTTCATGCAATCTCCTCTAACATTCTATGTGTATCCTATCTTATTTTTTCCCAGCTTTCTCAAAGATTTAACTTCCATTTACAAGCATATTATATGTACCAAATATTTTCTTTACATTTACTAACCTGATTGAAGGACACATTTCTTTTAACTGCCTCCATAGCATTTCAGCCCCACCTATCAAACAGCATAAACAATGAAAGTCCCATCAAATTATGCCACTGCAAGTTACATTACATAAAATAACACAAAATTATGCATAGTCCAGAGACGTAAATGTAAACATATTTTGACAAAAATAATCAAACTATCTGAGCAATAACTAATAATAAAAAACCTTAAAGAAAAGGATGAACAGAACATTACAGAAATGAGGGAGTACAGCCATTCCCAAGATAAAATGGTCACTCATGCTATTTGACAACAGAAATGCAATTATTTAGGAGGAAAGAATACTCTAAGCCAAGAGTATTGTGAGACAAAACTAACGGACAAGGAGAGAGGATTCATACTTCAAGTTTCCACTCACATAACTTCATAAACAATATGCGTTGCAGGAAAAACATCATAAAAGAGGGAAGCAGCAGGTCGTTTTTCAGTCTAAACTTTCATTACTAAATTATTTATCTTTCACTCCCTCCTCCAGAATGATCTGGTATCTTCAATGGCAAAGAGGATACAAAATTATAAAACTAAAAATACTTGCAGCTTTCTGGAGCTATTCCATGACTACATGCACTTTGGTTTACTGTAATGGAAATATAAACTGTGTAATACAACAGGAATGAATTTATTATGGACCATAATGTGGGTCAAGAAACAATAATGCATCTTTGTAGTCCCACAGATTCAGATTCCCTGTAGCTTGAAACACATTCATCAATCTCATTGGTATTTTTACAATGCTATAAAGTTTAAAATACAATTTAGAATTAAGACTGATGAGTACTGAATATGTATTAATGAACATGACACGTGTAACACCTAGTTCAGGAAAAGCCCTCTGGATTCATTTCAGTCAGCTGTTCTCTGTGCTAACAAGTTTGTTTTCTTTCTAAAAGAACATACCTAAATGAATATCTCAGATGTTTCAGCCATTGAAAAATAAGTCCAGTTTCAGAGGTGCAATATGATACAATCATATCATGACAGCAATAGGAACTTCAAACAAGTGAAGATTGCTTTGTGTCTCACACCAGCCTCCATCCAACAGTACTGTATGCTTATTTCTATTCCAAAATTGTGAGCTCTGAAGATACCATTTTATAACCCAGCCCAGATGAAGAATCATGGGAAATGTTTTCACTTTTTTAGGCAACAAGTTTGATCCCTAGCCTCAGATATCTATTCTTCTCACTTGATCAAAAATCCATGGTAGCTGGTTTAGTTATTTTAAACTCCCAAACTGGTCTTCTCAGTTTAATTATATATTTGTAAAAGAAAGTTTAATTTTATTTACTAGATTAAAGAATTTTCTCTGATTACTGAAACAGTTCATTCAAAACCTAACATTTCAGTTCTAGCAGTGACACCATATTGCTTTGTTGTAACAGTAGTAATATTTCATGCTTGCTGATGTCACTTTCATGAAACAACCTGTGTCCAATATCATAATGGCTTCTTGAAAGCTCATGCAGTGGTACGCATGTGAGGTCATGGCTGCTGAGTTTCATACAAGATGAAATCCGCTAAGGGGATAACAATATTCACAACCCCTACCATTTTTATGAGACACCTGGATGTTGTGCCAGAATGAAATATATTTCTTCCAGCAAGATTTATTTTATCTGGGAACCTATGAATGAACAACATGCGCAACAGAAACTCTAAAAAGTGACTTTTTCTACTGACTGAAACTGTTTTCCATGAAAATATTTCAGAAAAAAATCAATCCCACTGTACCTAATCTAGAAGTACATGTGACTGTAGGAAATACCTTAGCATGGCAATCACAGCTGAAGAGTTGAAATGTGAGCTACTTTCACTCAAGTTACAACTGTTTAAGTAGCTCAGCCTTCAGAGAAGAGAGTGAACAAAATTCCACACTTTCATTTTGGATCAAAATAAATGCATGTCACTGGGAGATGTTTCACATTCATTTCTTCGTTTTTTTTTTCCTGCATTGTGCTTTAGATTTGTTAAAATGTAGAATTTTTAATGAAATTTTGAAAAACTATACTCTTTAATAGTTATGGTTTTATTTAAAATTGCACTACCAAAAATTTTCCATTGCGCTGTAGCTAGGAAAACACACACATGATTCTTTTTTGACTTCTAAGCTAAAACAAAACTGGAAATGTAGAACAAATAGATGGTCTGTGACAAATGATAGTTCTGTTCTGCATTATTCTAGTATATTTCTGTTTTATCTTGACATTGAAAGGATGTCAGTCAGAATGGAGGACAGAAGATGCTAGTTACTTTTCCTGTCCAATTAAACCTGTTAATCCAGAAGTCCTTAAAATACATTGCAAAAGGAGATGCAACTTATACATAATGTAAGGCAGGGCTGTATCAGTCTCTCAATTAAAAATTAAGGAAGCTGAGAGGAAATACCTTAAGGGACTTTCTCAGGGTCACACAAAGTCAGGAAGAGCCTGCCAGTAATTCTCCCAACCCAGAAAAACAGACAATATTTTGTCTATTTACAAACTTACTTATATGCATATATCTGGGCATGTTTTCAAAATATTTTATATTTCCTTTAATTCCAGAACAATTCCATATTTTCAGCTGTAATGTTAAAGAGAAATAAGCAGTTTTCAGGCTGATGAACAAACTGGTTTGAATGCTGAACTCATTAAGGACTCAAGAGAAGCTCACAAGCTCTCTGTAGCTCAAGACTACAGAGGCAGTCTGACACTAAAATTTGCAGGCTGATGCAGTGCATAGCATGCTCCACATACGTCGATGCTGACATAAAAGGAACATTATGCCTAAAACACCATCTCCCACACAATTAATTAATCAGAGATGGTATGTTAAAGTTTCCTTCATTTATTTCTGACATTTAACACCCTTGGAGAAAGGTACCATAAGAACTTCCTAAGTATTTTATTTATTTGCAAACAACAGGCACAAGTAACAAAGACAGCTTCTCAAATGTAGGCCATAATAAAAGGCAAAGTTAATTACTGATTAATAGAAAAGCATAAGAAAAAGACAAGGTATGATTGAGGTCATACATTGCAATGATTAAAGACTGTTTTCCAGAAAACATTCACTGAAAAATTAATTGTAAAATTATGTTCCTCTAAGAATTAATTAATCTAAAAGCTTTAAGAAAACATAAAGGCACAATAATCAGGAAATTGGGCAAGCAGTTTGCTCTAATTTGTAAAAAAGAAAATTGGTATAATTGATTAGTCTGAGAGCAATTACAGAGCTGGCAAAGCCTTCAAACAAGAACCAACTTAAGAACAGCATACTAGTAATTGGTTTTTATTCATGTTCCCAGTACACTTATTTGCAAAAAAAATAACCAGAATTGCTGTTCCATTTTTATGGTGTATGAAGGAAACAATACTATGCATGTGCAAAAATGTGGTCTGAACACACCCCACTATCAGCCTGTTGTCTGTGACTAATGACAAAAGAGAACTTCAACCACATCAGTGAGAGTTGCATTCCAGCTTGATTTATGAGCCATATGAAAAAGACCTCAGACAAAGTTCTGCATCAAACTCTTTTTTATTTTTCAGAAATCATCCTCCTGTTTGTGATCTTCAGAAGTGTCATCAGAGGGAGTTTATGCTAATTTTTTTTTCCTCCAGAAGTTGCAGTGATGGCCACACGTCACCAGAGTGAATGCTTGTGAGGAGCAAGCCTGATAAATCATCTGCAACTAAATTTGCAATGCTACTGTCTTCTTCATGTGGGAGACTGGAAAGGAATTTACCTGTGATGCTACATAAAATATTTCACGGGCCACATCTGCCCTACACATCTCATTTCTGAATTTACACCACAATAGATGGCTTGAAGCCCTCTATTGGATGCTATGAGAGTGTTTTGCAACAGTGACTACTGCTTAGTAAGTGTTTCACCTTTGTGCGCCATAGAAAGAGCTACAGATGATCAAAGTCAGAGTGAGATTTTGAGGTGAAGAAACACTGAATTACTGAGAAAAGAAAATAATGCAATTTGAGATGTGTGCTGTTTATTTGAGGTCACTGCTATAACAGGGCAGCAAATACACCATAGCAGAACATCCAGAATATCAAAAGTGCCAAAGGCAGGGTTGTTCATGTAGTATAGAATATATGGTTTGTGAATACTAAGTCCTTTTGCATCAGCAAACCTCATAACTAAAATTGACAGAGGACATATAAGAAGTGACGTGACCCCTGACCAGTAACATGGGATTATTACTATTTAAGATTTGCTGACTCAGTTCAGTTCAGAGTTAACTCTAAACACAGATATTAAATGCTTTAATATCTTTTGAGTTTCAATACCTGCTTAAATTTAAGTTCATATATATATATATATATAATCTTTTCTCAATCAGGAATTGGTATAATATATCACTAGTAAGCAGATGTGGGTGAAAATTGAATTGGATTTTTTCCCTCTGCAGAAATTAAGAACTTAAAGAAAAATCAGTTGTAGTTTTTCAAATAAATAGAGCTGTATTACACCTGCACTATAATACCTTTGGACTTTTATCTACCTTATGAAGAATTGCAGGAGAAAACCAATTAGCAGAAACTCTAAACTATTGCATATGCATGGCACACCTTAAAGCCATGCTTAAAATAAAGTCCTCAGAAGGAGGAGCTTTCAAACCTAAAGAGAGGATACTAAGCAAGCTTGGAAATGGTACAAAATTGGGAGGAGTTGTTGACTCCTCAAAGGCAGGGAAGCCCTGCAGAGAGACCTTGATAAATTAGAGGGCTGGGCAATCATCAACCACATGAAATTCAACAGAGGAAAAGTGCTGGATTTGGCACCTGGGACTGGGCCACCCTGGATGTATGTAAGGACTGGGGAATGAGATGCTGGAAAGAAGCACTGTGGAAAGGGAGATGGGGTTCCTGGTCAAGGGCAAAGTGAACCTGAGTCATGGAACCCTGGAAGCCAGGAGGGCCATATGTGTCCTGGGGGACACTGCCAGCTGGACAAGGGAGGGGATTGTCCCCGGGGACTTGAGTGCTGTGCACAGTTTTGGGCATCGCAATACAAGAAAAAATTAAAGCTATTAGAGAGTGTCCAAAGGAGGGCAACAAAGATGGTGAAGAGCCCTGAGTGGAAGCTGAATGAGGAGCAGCTGTGGTCACTTGGTCTGTTCAGTCTGGAGTAGAACATGTTTTCTACACGCATTCAGGTGGAGCATTATTCTGGTCAGTCTATTAGACAATCAACTTTACAAGCAAAAAAATCATTCAAAGACAACATTCAAAATATATTTCTAGATATGAAAAACTATTTTAGAGAAAATAATTAGTAAGGAAAGGCTGCTAAGAAGAAATAATCATTGCACATACCCATGGTGGGTAAGAAGAGGGCTGCACTGGGTCTGTCTGGGATGGAGTTCATTTTCTTCATAGGAGCCCTAGTGGCTAAAACAGAGTAACACTGAAGTTCTCGCTATTGAGAAGTAGTTCTTGCATTATTCAAAACTTTCTCAGTTCCTTAGTTGGCCTCTGCCACCAAGTAGGTTGGGGGTGGGCAAGAATTTGGGAGGGAACACAGCTGGCTCAAACTGGTCAAAAGAGTTCATGCCATATATCATCATGTTCAACAGTAAAAATGGCAGGTTTTTCTTCCAAAGTAGCTGTTGCTCAGAGATTGGCTGTTGGCCAAACCCAAAAGGCACAACTGCAAACAAATATCAAAAAACTCCAGCAGAAAGGCACCAAAACACCCCCAGAAAACTATCTTCTTCCTTCCACTATATTAACACTTGCTACAAGGAAAACATTTCTCTATATTTAAGACCAAGATATTCATAAACATTATTCAGAAAACCTGACTTCGAATTGAGATCACTTTAATTAGATAACCAGTTTTAGTTAGCATAGCAGCTGATCACTAGGGGAAAACTTTGCTGCATACAAAAATAAATGCTATGAAAATACTGCATTAATTTGAAATATAACACACATTAACACTGGTATATGTATCATATACAAAACATAGATATACACACAACATAGAAATGTTGTGTGTATAGAAACACAAAACAGGTTTTGACCTGCTGCAGTTTATATAATTGGGTGTGTTGAAATGACTATTTTTAGTTAAACAGAAGTAACAGTGTCATTATAATTGAAAGGATACAGTAAATTTAAGAATTGATTGTTAAACAAAATTTAAAAGTCATGTAATTCTTAACAGTAGAGTGGCTAGAGTCATACTATCTGCAAATACTGCAAGCCTCAGCCAGGGAACGTGCACTTTTAACTGGAAACTGCTGTAAGGAAGCAACTTGCTCATGGAGACATAGTGATGATATGTTTGTTGGGTTTTTTTCAAATTGTGTTAGCACAAAATACAACTTACTTGTGAACTTATGGACTGACAGTGAGGACACTTTTATTCTATGCAATAAATAATTTCAAGTTTTCACCTCTTGTCCTGCACCAGGGTACTAACATTACATTTTACTTCTGAAAGTCAAAATCCCATGACTCAGAGGCAAGCTAGTTTTACCTTCCCCCACCTTGTTAGCACAAATAGATATTCCATGCCAAAGTGCATACAAGTCAGACTCAAAAGTAAATTTGGGGAAAACCCCCAAACTTATATTCATTTTAACAACCTTTGGGACGAATTACAGTTTTGATTAGCAATTGGAAATGCAAGTTTTAAGATACACTTGATTTTTCTCTCAGACAAACATTCAAAAGATTTTGGTCTGTTAAAACAGATTAAATAGCCCATGAGAGTCATTGACAGACTACATTCATAACTTAGCAGATATATTAGAAGACATTTTGAGTAGCATTATTATGCAAAAAAGAGCTAGAAAATACATATCTATTATATACAGACATGCCAGTGTCCAGGGGCTGAGAGATATAGATCTACACTTACACAAATTTCTAAATACATATGTGCACATGAACATTGTAACAAAATATCAATTACCTCATTAATGTTTTACTGTTGCATTTGCCCAGTTCAACAAAACTAATGGTAAAATCACCCTGAAGGAGCTGGTCCCTATGTTCCATAATTAATTTTCTTCTTTAATTCTGCCATAGAATTCTGCTTTCTTGGATTTTACAGTTACACATATCAAGTGAGTTTCCAATGCTGTTAAACATGACTTTAAGAATATGGACACATCTTTGGAAAAAAAAAAAAGGGAAAAAGCTATCTAGAACCACTTAATTGTTTGTTGCTTTGTCATTATCCAGAATAAAGTATCCATGTACATCTAATTTTTCCAAAACTTTAGGTTAATCCTACTGCCTGGGCTTTGTCCCATGACAGCATTGTAGTCACCCAAATTCAGACTACATCTCACCCACCATGCTTAGAACTGCTGCATGACTCAGTTGTGAACAAACAAACAAACCAACCAACAACAAAATAGGCTACTTGTAAGTAACTTTTTAAATCATATTCTATGCTCAGATGCACCTGATGCTGCCATTAAGAACACAAGATTGGAACCTGCTGATGAAGTCAACAGTTTCCCTTTGGGGGTTTAGTGACATTGTTTTCTGGCATTTTTTTCACCCGGTGTCAAGAAATCTGTAAAGTATTGCTCTAAGGACAACCTTACACATTCCATCCTTTAAGGAATCAATGTCAATTTTCCTTCAGCTGGCTGACCTAAATTTGAGGCCCATATTTCCTCTTGCTTATCCTTTATCAGTGTCATAAATAAATCACTATAGATTTATAATCACTGTTCAAACCTTTCAACCCAGCAAAATACAGTTTCATTATATGACCTTTCTCATACAGCACGTTATCAGATTCTGATATATACTGTCCCATGATGTCACAATTTCTTGGTCATTTACTTTAAAGTCTAATCTTACCAGTTACTTCCCTGTGTAGCTTCAAGAGCAGTTAAAAGCTCAAGTTACTGCTTTTATAGATTATTTCCTACATCATTCCATATCCTACAAAATAGTTCTCAGAATGGTCTTCAGAAGCATTTAGTGTTCTTTCACATATGAAAAAACACCTGAATAATAAAAAAAACGCACTCAGGATTTTTCACACAGGTTTTCTCCTAGAAACTACAAGTAGCATTTTTTAGGGCTCATGGAAAGTTGAAAAATTCAGGAGAAATATTTTTTCTTCCTCTTTATTGCTTGGCTACAAGAACTTAGCTCATGGGACCTACAGGCATAAATATATGACTTGAAATTAAAAATTATCCTGCCTTGTACTCTTTTCATTTTGCAACCAAATCATCAATGATAAAAAACAAACCCCTAAAATATATAGCTCCCCTAAGAAATACAAGCAGTCCTGGAATTTTAACTTTTCAATAGCTGAATTTTACTAGGAAATATTTTCAACAAAAGGCAACCCTGATTTAAGAACTTAATTTTGTCAGTTAACATTTTAAATCAACAGTGGGCAGGATAAGGAGAGCAAAGTGGTCTGAGAAGAGAACTGCTGCTAGAATAACTGTGCAAAATAATTTCTGAGTGAAGGACACAAAGTCTGAAGGAAAATTTAGACTGATATATCAGAACTAAGGAAAAAGGGGGAGAGAGAATTCATTCATCATTTTGTAAAACTGTTATTGCGAACATCTGGCAAATGCTGTAAGTCAACACAATCACACGCAATGCATTTGACTCAATAACAGAAACAAAAATATGGCAAAGCCTGAAGATGCTGAATAATATTCATTCTTTGACATCTCATTTATTGTTAATTTTTAAAAATTCTCTAGCAGCACCAACTTTTAAGTTCGCCACAATTCAGTTCACTGGGGTTGAAGAGGCATGCTGTGATCTGGTCAAGATTTGATTATTACTGTTGTACAGGTTCCAAACTGGTTTTTAGAATGCCAAAATTCAATTAAAACATTAAATGACCTTACCTGTTAACTCAAAGCTATCTTTTTCTTCCAACACCAGGCAATCATGAAATCAGTTCTATGTCATAAACACTGCAACTCTTCTCACCTTGCTGCAGATGACTTGCTGACTGCTTGTGGTAAACATGCACAAACATATATTAGCTCTTTCATCATTAAAGTCTTTCAAAAGAAGATGATGAAATCATACTTCTTCCACACTTAATTTACTGAACTAGCAAATATACCTAATATTACTACAATTTGTTCCATATTTTGTCAATTTTTTTTAAAGAATATCCATCTATTTGTTCATTTGGTTTAGTGAACCTTTCAGTGCATTTAGTCCCAGAGTGGATTTTAACAGCTGAGAGAAACTCATGGAAAAACAAAAGAAGGCAAAAAACCCCCTCACAACAGCCACCATTTAAGATCAGTTGTTATAGAATTCCTGGCAATTCTGAACAACAAACTGAGATTAGATATATGAAAATATTCTTATATTAAACCAGCTATCATAAGAGATAGTCTTAATTCATTTGTAACACTCCATAAATATTAGAGCATCTACTTTCAGTCTCCACCAAGAAACAAATATATGCTTCTATAATTGTACAGATAAGAAAGCCAGTTAGATATGGTTTACAAACAAGACTTTTTCACCAGGAGTTTTGTGACAGAACATGAAGAACTTAAAATTCCTGAATTATAGCTACTTAACTGTAAAACGATTCATCTATCTGCTTTTGTTCTGAAGAGCCATTCTAAATACTGCATTTGACTGTGCATTTCTGTGTGCCAGAATGTACTAAACAAATTCTATCAAGTTTCTATAGATGAAAGAGATTGAGATGAAACAGCTTCTCACACACAATCTGGTCTCTTTGATTACATTTACAGACCCTCCAGTCATTCCACAACCCCACCAGTCCTTTGCTACAGCTTTCAAGCTGTGACAATTTAGATAAGTGAAACATTAAATAGCTCATTGTAAGTCCACTTCTGCACCACAGGGATTGATGGCAGCATTACCATTGACTTCAATGGGAGTTGGATTACAGCTTGAAACACATCACGTATACATTCATCAGCAATATTTAAAATTCACAGACTTTCCAAACTTCTTCAAATCAGTTATACTGAACCAATCTTACTACAAATTGGGAAGAGGTGTCAGGCCAGTTTTTAGAGTACTACAAAAAGCTGTTGAAATGATGTTTTACTTTTTCTGCCTTTTTCATCCAAATTTCTTGCTATGGCTTTGTGACACAAAATCATCAGGAAGAGAAAAGCCTTTTCTAACAAATTCAACATAATAGAATAAAAAGAGCAAGGACAGAAAGCTTTCAAAATTTTATTTCAAGACAGGCAAATTATTTATCTGCCAGAAACTGACCTACTATGAAGAAGTTAGTAGGATGCACATAATTCAAGATTCCAGATTAAAAGAAATCACACAATTGAGCAGCTTTGGTAATTTAGTATAAAAGATAGTAGTCCAGTGTAGTCAGAATGAGACATATTCCAAGTGGGTGTGCATTTCCTTCTCTTTTACATCAGACCAAAGAGGCAAAACCCAACCAGCCTATGATACAATAGACAGACAGATTCTAAAAAAAACCAAAACTCTTCCAGAAAGAGTCTTTATACCTCTGTGTTATTCACAACAGCTCTGCTACCTGCCAAGCAGTTTGTTGCAATACATGAGAAAGGTTTAATTCCAGATACCTTTCATTATGCCCTAACATCCTGCATAGGTAAGGAACTTATTTGTTACTTTTTAAGAGGAGGTAGTGTTGCATGGAAAATTTGCCATTGCCAAATATCAAATAAAAGCCCCTGTAAAGTTCAGAAAACAATGGGAAAAGTTTGTGATAAACAAATTGTCATAATTTTCAATAATTTATTTTCAACCCTATTCAAGACAAGGAAACTGACTTGAATTCTTGAGAAATTTGAGGAAGAGAAGGTGTATAGAAGTTCCTGCCGTATCTGCCAATTTCTACATGAACTTTTCTATTAAATGGGCTGGAATCAATTCATTAAAACAACAATTTTACAGCTAAGACAAGGGGAGCAGGAAAGCAAGCAATGGAAGAAGTAGTTTCAGCAGAAAGAACATGACATAGGGACTTTTTTTCATTTGATCTGGAAAAGCAAGGAAACGGCTAATATTAGAGTCCTTTGTGAGGCATTGTGATGTTATGTTCAAATAAAACAGAATACGATCGTTTCTAGTGTTTTATAAAGGATCTGATAGGTATTCAAAGGTTTCACTTAATTTTTTGGGTGACAGAAATACTCAGAGATAAGCCTCAAGTATTATTTCTAAGTCTTGTCAAACAATTTGGCTGATCTTGTAAAATTTTAGAGCCCAGAATTTCACTGGCTACATCTCAGCCCCAGTGCTTGAGCACATACCCCGACCACTGCATGCCAGGATAAGAGATTAACGTGCACTTTAGTTTCCTCCAGCAGAAAACCCAGACATGTGACAGAGCAGCAGGTTCCTGTGCACTTCCCTGCAGTCCTCCCTTTCCAGGTTTACCAGGGAATGAAGCATTACTGTGTAAACTGTACCTGTCCTTAAGTGTAGACACAGCCATTTTCCTCAAACTGTCTAAAGCAAAGTCAGAGGTACCAACACTGGACCAAACTACATTTAGAGCAGTCCAAAACGGAATCACAAACTTAATGAATCACTACTATGTAGCACAGGTTTAAGCTTCTGCTTAGATTTTAGGCAAAACTTCCAAAATTAGTTATATTTGAGGATGTACATATTGGAAAAATTGCAGGAGCCATCTGGCCTTGAAATGCAGAATGTTTTACCTACATAGTTTAAAGCCTCAGTTTTAACTTAGAAAATGCTGTGGCTCTTGCTCGACTGCATGTGTTGGTTTAACTTTCTCAGAGATACTTGCACAGGATACTTCACTGGAAGGATGAAAGTATATTACTAAGCATTATAACTCCTGAAACAAATCCCTTTTGGTCAGTACAATTGCCAAATCATAGGAACAGACAAAAAAAAAAGTTTAGATTTACATATTTGTGTGTGTACATGCATGGAGACAAAAAAAAACCCCCTATAATCAGTTTAGAGGAAAGCATTATGCTACATTCAAATGTCAATTTACCACTTTTCAAGGCTAAAGATTTCTTGGGCATCATTTTCAAATAATCACTAAGGACATGAAAATTTGCACAGCCCTGGTTGTATTTGAAGCACTCTGTGTATTAAAAGTGCAGTTAACTCAAAATTTGTGACATAAAAACAAAACAGTCATTTAATGTTCAATCTGAATGTTTATCAAATGTTTGCAACAACAAAATTCTGAGGCTGATTGAGCTGTTACAGTCATTTTAAGGTGATGCAAGTTCACTAATCTGCTCTGATGACAGTGGAGGCTGATGCAGGCACCTTGGGCAGGAAAACAGGAGGCATTGTTGCAGGACTACCATATTGCTGTTCTGGAATCACCACATTAAAACAAGCACATGAAGACAAAACAATTAAGAAAAAAGTTTTTATTTCCCCCCACAACAAAATACAATAATTAGGTTTTTTTGGGCTATGTCTAATAGAGTATACGTCATTTGGCATACTGCTGTAAATGGCAGCAAGCAATGCTTATAGAGATTTATTCTTCCCAAAGTCTTCAAAATACACTCAAAGCTTGACAGATAAGATGATGATGATAATAAACCGTTTATCAAATTGAAATGCAGTCACCTCTGGGGTGAGCTGTGATATTAATATTTTCCTCTCTGTGTTCATTGTACCCCTTAGAGAGTAGCATTATCTGATTGGACTGCAGCTACAAAATTGCTTCAAGATCCCTACCAACAGCTGGGAGAATCTCTTCTGATTTATAGGGGCTAAAAACAAAGGTATTCATGCTGCTCTAAATCTGAGTGTCTGCATTGGAGATAATACAAATTTTTTCAGCATATCAGGACACTACAGCAGGAATGTAACATGTCTGGAAGACAAGGTCCTATCACTCTATTACACTGCTAACATGGGTGCTGACCAGTCTCATCAGATCTCATAAAAGATTTTTTAACTTTGCTAAATTAATTTCTAAGTTTAATTGTCTCCTCTTCAAAATGAGATCATGATTTCTTGTCTTACAGACTCTACACAGGTTTTCTTTGCCTGCCATTTTTTTAAACAAATTCATGCCCATTGCATGCAGTAATTTTACCATCTTGTGAGTTTTAAACTAGTTCTGCATGGAAATGGGAAAAAAGTTTTATTGCTCAATTTCTTAATATTAAAAAATGCATATTTCTTCTACAAGTACACAGCATAAACCATTACTTCAAGCATATTAATTAACTAAAGAAATGTATCTCACCACATAGAAAGCCTAACAGCCAAGGGGGCTTTTCATGTTATATATATATATAAAAGGAAGAGTAAATCTTGATAATAATACTCTTTCCTTCACAAAAATAAAGCTCATATTTTTAAAGCATTTGTATTAGTGATATATCATCCCCTCCTTAATTATGCTATTAAGAAATTGGAATGTTGATACCACATGGTGTACCTTTAAAAATATACAATACTAAGAACAGAAGTGGTTCATTAATTTCTGAAAATGCAAATTTTTTAATGAAGAAAACTAGTGGAATAAATCACAGTTTCTTCTAAATAATATTTTAGCAAGAAGAAACATTATTAATTCTGTTGACATCCCTTTAGTTTAGAAACAGAAATTTGAAGTACACCAATGATATTTAAGTCTAGAGTTTTCTCTGATAGAAGACCTCAGTGCCACAGAATGCATCAGCTAGCAACATTTCACTGAACCATTTGTGCACTTTGCTCATTGTAACTCATGACCACTCACCCCTACACTGACACCCAAACATGAGCGAACAAATTATGGGGAGAAGAACATCACCGCTTTCTCTCAGTAAATATCATGTGTCACATCCCAAGAGTTCCATTAATGAGTCAAGTTAAAAAATAATTCAACTACAAGATTGGGAATTAGACTTTTTTTTATCACCTCACTACTTTCAGATAGTTTGTGGAAAAGCAGAATTACTTGCAAAAGTGCAATGGACCCATGTAACAGATATGCCTCCCAGGCACAGTAAGGCTTAGTGCTAAATGCTGTCCAGAGTGGCTAAAAAACCACACTCCTTCCCATAAAGGGCACAAGTCTCCACTTCCTTTTCCTCCACTAGCAAAATCTTGGTGAGTTACTTAAACCAACATGCAATCAGTTATGCTCTTATCAAGCACAAAACACTAATATTTTGCCTATTGATGCTTTCTATATATTGCAATTTTCCATAAACTAATATGCCAATACAAGCAAGATACACTGTGCATAATAACACATCCTTGCATATCAAAAACTAGTGAAATAAAAAGCTCCACTCATCTCTCTCCTCAGATGTGCTATTCATTGCTTGAAACTATGCAATTGTCAAGTTAAAGCCCAGATTTTATCTGGGTCAGATTCACTTGATCTAAAAATAAAACTTTGTTCCCTGAAAGCTTTCCAACTAGAGCAGGCATTCCCTTAAGCCCATAAAATAAAAATAATATCAGCATCAGAGATACTAAAATATGAACATAGAAATAGAACACTGAAAGGGTTGGGGATGCTTGAATTTGGATTATAAATTCTACAAATGTAATTCCAAGTACTTACTTTACAGCAATATTACTATAGTGGATATGTCTCCTTAGAAACAGAGTCAGCTTTCATTCAGCTTTAGTGGGAACATTAATACTGTAATTTCTTACCACTTTGCAGCTTTGAAGGATGACAGAAATGAAATACAGAGGCAATTATTTTAGCTTCTACTGGAATACCAGTTTTCTTTTATGTGCACTTCAAAAATTCCAGTCTGATATATCTAGAAATTTCTTTTCAACTCTTTTTATATTGGCAATGCTAACTCCTCAGTGCTTCACTTCTTGGTGATCGCTTCTTTTAGTGCAATCCTTGTATTTTACCTACTCTGCTGAAAAAGTTACCTACAAAAGCCTCAGTTTGCTTCTCCTCCATACAAGCTCCAAATTTCCAATTCTGTTCCATTCTCTTTTTGTCCATTCCAACATTAGGAGTCACTCAAGAACACGATGAAGAGTGTTTTGGTGATGAGAGGATGTGTCTCAGTCACTTTGATAAAATGGATGCCTTTCCTCTCCACCAGCATCTTCTCTTCCCTGGGGTGAATTCCCTCCTACTTCTCCGTTTGTAAAAGGGTAAAACAGATGGGCAATGCTACTAAGGAGACTTACTAAAATGTCTATTTAGTAACCAGAAAGTGTTCAGATAACCCAGCTTATTAAAACCCACCAGTCAGAAGTCAGCTACCATAATACCCTGCCCAAGTTCTGTACATCCCACTTCTTCCAGAAGTGTTGCCTGGAAAGGTCCAGGTATCTACCACAGCCTTCTTTCATGGTATTTTTCAACTCTTATACCAGGTAATTTGCACAGGTGATAGGGGATAAAATGCCAGTTGTGGAGGAAGGCAGACTAGAAACAAGCTCTATTTTTATAAAATAAATAAACATCAAGGACTTCCAACACTTTTAAATAATTATCTGAACCAAGATCATTTGTGCAGAGCAGAAGAGTTGGATTTGTGCTGATAGGAACAAAAAAAAAAAAGTTACACAGCCCACTCATACTGTTGCCCATCAGTGTTGTGTTCACATAAATAACCATGACTGTCAAATATTTTTTCCTGCTTTAGGCTTCTTCTGGCAAGTCACAATAATAATAGCTTCTCAAATCAGATGGAAAAAAAAGCACATCTAAACATATCATTATTATGGTAGTATACTTCCCTGTAATCCAGGATTACAGGATTGCAAATGAAACAGTCAAAAGCATTAATTCAATACAGAAGTAAAATAGCCATGTTAAAAAAAAATTAGAAATCAATCAAATTTTATTTTTCTTTTAATTTTGGAAGCATTCTGGAAGTTTTTCTGCACAGCAGCTGAATGGAGCCTAGATTTGAGAGTTTATATTCCCATATCTTGCAAGGCAACAATGATTTCCAATCTGTGTCATCTTTCCTTGATATAAGAAAGGAAGTATACATAGGTTCTTCACCATATGAGACAAGAAAAGTCATCTCCAAAACTCATCAAAATCTTTTCCACACTCAGCTCCTATTTCTCTGGGTAGGATGCTAATTTTTCCCTACTGGTAAGGAGCTAAGCCTCATGCAATGAAAAAAAGCATCCTTGATAAAGGTCATTCTCTGTATAATGTCTATAATTTTCTTTCTAAATTTCCCCAGTGTTTTAATCTTATCACACTAGGTAGGAAGTAACTCAGTGACTCATACTGCACATACCCCAAGAAGGAAGATAAACATTCAAAGATCTGCTATGGAAATAACTTTTACATCAAAAAATGACCAATTCTTCTGTTCCATTTCCACACATTTTTTGCTCTCCCTAATTTACTTCTCAGGTTGTTCATTATCAGCTTTACTTAGTGTTCTTTTGATGTTTTACCACAGTTTGTTCTTTAGCTTATCATTAGCTGCTTTTTAAAACACAGGCAACAACCACTGGAAGCCATTACCATCCCAACTGCCTTTCCCTCTTCTTGCTAGAGATATTTCATTTTAATAGCATCTTTACAAAGTGATAAGTACTAGCTGAAATTTAGATGTGTTTGTACATAACTTCAAGGTGGGGAGGAGAGGAATAAAAATGTCTGCTCAATCACCAAGGATCTGCCAGAAACACACACCTCTTCCTAAAGGAACTTAACCAAACATCCTCTACGCATATGCCAAACATAGAAAAGTAGAAAGACTAAACCAGTAAAGAGGTGATTTTTCTGAACAAAGATGCTCACACTGATGCTTTTAGTGTCAAAGCTGATCAAAGAGAAAAGTCAAATCGAAACAAGAAAGCACAAGCTTCCAAACCCCGAACCGAGGCAATGATGGAAATGCCAATGCCCATCCTTTGCTTTAGCTAGATGGAAGCCCCTCTACACTGCTCTCATGTGACTCCACCTGGAGTGCTGCAGCCAGTTCTGGGCTCCCCAGCACAGGAGCCCACATCAACCTGTTGTAGTGAGTCCAGAGGAGGCCACCAAGTTGATTAGAGAGATGGAGCACCTCTCCTATGAGGAAAGGCTGAGAGGACTGGGATTGTTCAGCCTGGAGAACAGAAGGCTTCATGGTGACCTAACTGCAGGCATCCAATAGCTAAAAGGCACCTGCAAGAAGGCTAGTGAAAGACTAATAATGACAAGGGGCAATGACCTCAAACTGAAAGAGGGTAGGTTTGGACTAGCTATTGGGAAGAAATTCTTTACTGTGAGGATGGTGAGTCACTGAAACAGGATGCCCAGAGCACATGCTCAGTCCCTGGAAGTGTTGAAGACCAAGCTGGATGGAGCTCTGAGCAACCTGGTTTAGTGAAAGGTGTCCCTGTCCATGGGACAGGGGAATGTGAACTAGATGACCTTTAAGGTCCCGTCCAACCTGAGCCATTCTATGACTTTGAATTCACACTGCCTACTTCATTGCTTCTCCAGTGAACTGCCCAGTCTAAAGTGCTGGGAATAGAATTTCTGACACCCATTATGTCATTTATTTAACAAGCTATTGTGTTGTCTTACATGAGTTAAGAAATTGGCAGGGGTAGGGGGGCTAAAGGAGGGCAGGAGGTATAGATAAAAGGGGGTTGGGATTTGTTTTTTCCTCTACCCTAAAAGCTGATCAAAGAGAAAAGTCAAATTGAAACAAGAAAGCACAAGCTTCCAAACCCCGAACTGAAGCAATGATGGAAATGCCAATGTCCACCCTTTGCTTTAGCTAGATGGAAGCCCCTCTACACTGCTCTCATGTGACTCCACCTGAAGTGCTGCAGCCAGTTCTGGGCTCCCCAGCACAGGAGCCCACATCAACCTGTTGTAGTGAGTCCAGAGGAGGCCACCAAGTTGATTAGAGAGATGGAGCACCTCTCCTATGAGGAAAGGCTGAGAGGACTGGGATTGTTCAGCCTGGAGAACAGAAGGCTTCATGGTGACCTAACTGCCGGCATCCAATAGCTAAAAGGCACCTGCAAGAAGGCTAGTGAAAGACTAATAATGACAAGGGGCAATGACCTCAAACTGAAAGAGGGTAGGTTTGGACTAGCTATTGGGAAGAAATACTGTGAGGATGGTGAGTCACTGAAACAGGATGCCCAGAGCACATGCTCAGTTCCTGGAAGTGTTGAAGACCAAGCTGGATGGAGCTCTGAGCAACCTGGTTTAGTGAAAGGTGTCCCTGTCATTGGGACAGGGGAATGTGAACTAGATGACCTTTAAGGTCCCGTCCAACCTGAGCCATTCTATGACTTTGAATTCACACTGCCTACTTCATTGCTTCTTCAGTGAACTGCCCAGTCTAAAATGCTAGGAATAGAATTTCTGAAACCCATTATGTCATTTATTTAACAAGCTATTGTGTTGTCTTACATGAGTTAAGAAATTGGCAGGGGTAGGGGGGCTAAAGGAGGGCAGGAGGTATAGATAAAAGGGGGTTGGGATTTGTTTTTTTCCTCTACCCTATTATAGGACAAATTTATAATTTAGGTTTCATTTGTCAAATTTGCTTTAACATACTTCCATGCTAGCTGTACTATGCTAGCTCTTTTCATTTTGAGGCAGTTGAGATTGAATCATGCCCTGAAGGTATTTTTCTGATCTCTGCAAAGCTTTTCCCATTACTGTGGCAGCACCAAAAGGCACATTTTCACTATACTGACACCTTAGAGAAAAAATAGGAGACAATCCTGTCTACCCTGCAAACTCTTTTCCTTAGAAAGACAAGAGCACAAAGAACAGTATGGACTCTTGCTGTTGTATCCAGCAGTTGATACAAGATGCTTAATCCAGGGACTTTTTTAGATTGGGTAGGAGTTACCTGAAAGATGGCAAGGCAAGGAATGGCAAAGGAGATGATCAGTTGTTCATTTGGTGCAAAGAGTGTGGATCAGCAGATTGGCAAGAATGGCAACTGTAGAAAGAAACCTCCAGCTATTTTGCCATGGCTCATAAGCAGGAGACCAGAGTGGAAAAAAACAGTTTTGTGAGAGGATCTTTTGTTGTCATAGGCAATTTCCACTGGCCAGTTGAAGGCACAGTAATAAATAACAGCTGTAGCTGGATATAATGTATCCATCTTCTGATTACATTGAAAGCAGGGACAATAAGGCAGGAAAAATTAGATGCTGTTTTGGTTTTGCATATGATAGTGGCCTTTGTCGGTGTCAAAGTATCAGCATAGCTAGATCTCTGGGTTTTACTTTCCTATCTAATGAAAAAAGTAGCTTGAAGACACATCTCCTCAATATCTTATTTTCTTGTTCTTCTTTCTTTATTTTTCTCCTCCCTGACTAAAGCAAGAAATAGCATTAAGCAGGGAGATGTGCTGTATCTGAGATTCCTTGAAAACTAAATTTGACAAGAGAGCTTGTTTGAAAATCTAAGCTGGAAGATTTACACAGATAAGAGAATATAAAACCTTCCAGTAGAGAACTAATCTCACATGCAAAAATTAAACAGATTCAAAAGTAGTTTGTCATTGTCTGCCAATAAAGTTATGCTTGTTTCCTCCTACCACTATCTTCAAAAGATGAAATGAAACCACAATAGGATATTTCACTTTGAATATGTTTCTTTCTATCACTGAGCTTTAAAATCTTGTTCAGAAGTTAAAGGAAAGTTATGATTTTCCTTACAGAAAGGGACAATGTCCTATCCATAATTTTTGGAATATTTTTGAAATCCGAGCATGCATTCTAGAGCTAACATTTACCATGTGCTAGATAAATAAGACCATTCTAAATTAAAGAACTTTGTATGTTCTTTGAAGCATTCTAGAGGCACATATCAGGAAGACTAAAACATGTAATTGAAACCTTTACATTAAACTGGATGTTTGCATTTTACATCTGGGTTATGTAAAGAAGAGAATAACATTGTTCACAACTATATCTGAGAAAAAAAAAAGAAAGTGTTTATAAAGTAATATCCTGCATATATATATACAGGATACCTATAGTGTATATACATATATATCCTCTACAGAATTTGTGCACAACCCTTTCAGATACTCATATACTAATGTGTACATATGGTAAATTACAGTAGTCCAACAATGCCCAGCATGCTGGAGACAGGATGCCAGGTCTAGCAAATCCCAGTTTCACCCACAATGATACAGATTTTTCCACTTCAAAATTACATTCTGCCTTCATGATTTTTCTTGTTCAAACCTCTAAACTAAATTTTTCTTCATGTTTTGGTAACAAGTATATCCAAAAGTTTTGAAAAAAATATTAAAGTTTTCTGTAAGCAAAATTATTTTAACTTTATTTAGAAGGCCTTTTCTACTTACTACTTACAATTTGTAGAAGAATATACAAATCTTAAATACCACCTGTAAAACTTTGCATTTCTAGTGAGAGAGATCATACCAATGAAAAAAATTTCAATAATTGCAACATTTTTTTCTTAGAATTAAAAAGCCTCAAGGAGTTACTAATTTTTCTCTTAGATTCATCCATGCAGTTCCAACATGTGCATATTTCTTACCTGCAGGATTTGTTAAAATTTTGAAAAGCTGTCAACACTCTAGAATTAAAATAACCCTAAAACACTGTTACAGTCATGGAAGCTATCAATTACAAATCTCCCCTTAAAATTATCTTTTCAAGTGACATCAGAGTTCATTGATAGGCAATTCATGGGAAAAGGATCTTTATCAAGATTGAAACTATTTGTAAGTAACAGAATAGTTCTGAAGCCTGCAATTACTGTATGTTTTAACATGTTCATAAACTTAAGTAGCAGAAGCATTTAGGAAGCAGAATTTCCATTCTTCATTACTTGAATCAACTGATTTATGATATAAGAGATTCCTAGTCTTCACTCTAATAGAAGACAAAAGGCATGTTTAAACCATATTCTACAAAAACAGTTTCTTTTTCCTAGAACAACTCAGAGGACTTACTCAAAGCAGAAACTCTGATTTGGTTTTTGTTTAGATTTTGGATTGCATATATTCTACCCTTCTTGGCCAGAATACACTATAGCTGGGTTTCTCAGACAAAGGCTGCTCAGGCTTGAAAGTCACAACCTACTCATTTGCTCTTGGATAGTTCAGGAAGAATGAACATCCTTCATGCTTTTGGGTTTTCTCAGGGACCACAGAACAGCTAAAGCAAGTGACAGGAAGATTTTTTTTTTTTAATAAATAGTCATCTCACTTTTTTTGCAGAGATTAATGAAAAAATAAACCAAAAATTACCAGGTTATGTCCTCACAATGTTTCATAACCATGCAGATTTCTTTAGGTTGCTACACACAAAACAGTCTTTGACAACTTTGTACTCTGACTTTCCATGTCTTCTAAAATGATTGATAAAAAAGTCCACATTTTTTCAGTCCAATTCTTGGCCCCTTGACTGAAAGAAAATGTTATTTACAAAGGCAGCAGATACATTGCCTTTCTGTTCAACTCACTGACACTATTGACATTTCATCACAGTATCACTTGTACTAAACAGTTCTAAGAAACAGTAAATTACTATAAAACCATCAAAAGTAGCATTCATATTCCTTTTCCTCGCCTGCTAATTGAGTTTTATTCAAGCCTCCAAAAAACCAAGCGTTGTGTCACAAAGCATTAGTTGCTAAGCATTATGCTGTAGAAAGAGTTTCTACTTCCTCTATTTTAACCAAAGCATTCAGTTGTCCATCTAAAACCATCTCTAAGCAGAGGAGGGTTGAATATGAACCACCTCTCAAGCACAGATTCATCAGGAACAGATGACAGCCTACAATAGTTGAATGGAAATTGATGGAGCAGCACTGAGATAAGTCTGTTGTGATTCCACAGGTATTTTCTAAAAACTCTGAAAGCTAACATCTGAAGAACAGTACATAAAAGAGTCAAGACAAAATCCCATTAGATAAGTTATGCTCCAGAAAATCCTGGAGAGCTTTTATGTTTTATCCTCAGCTATAGAGAATCATAGCATAGAACCATAGAATCACATTCAGGAACTACCCTTTCAGCTTTGAAAAAAGACCAGACTACCATTTTTTTACCTAGACAGGTTTATTGAAAGATTGATGCAAGATCTCTGCAAGCAACACCATCATTACACTTATTTCTCTAATGGTGAACAAGTTTTAAGGTCAAGTGATTGGTGTGCCCTTGGGGAAACCAGATTCACAGTTCCTTTCTTCTGTGCTCTTCTTAGATGCCATGCAGACCAGCCTCACAGAGAAAAGTGTTCCACACCTATCAATAAGCATATGCCAAAGTGGGACATGTTCCCACTTTGAAAACCCTGACATGTTGTCTGAGCACAGATCCATATTCACCAATCACACCTGAAGAGCTGTTGGGAGTCCACTAGTGTCCATTATAAATCAAAATTAGAAGAAATGTCTGAACTCCAGTTGACCAGAAAACACACAGGCCCACTGATGGCTCCATTCACAGTCAGCCATTAACTGTTGCCTGTTTACATTTATAACTTGCTTAGGGTCATTAACTTAAAATTTGTGGAGTTCTTACTTCCTTGACATAAATAGTCCATGACTATGCTACCAATAACCTCTTATGTTTGTGTCTAGAGATGAGTGAAAAATAGACACATATCACAGTTATGTCTCACAGGTCTCCTTAGAAAGGAGCTCTCACTCAGCCAATTGCAAGGCTCTCTATTTCAAACTGTCCTTGAGACTGGAAGAGAGACTGAAAAACTTCCAAGCATGTTTGTACCTTGGTGCTATCTGCTCCCAGAATCTGGTGTTTTTACTTATGTTCAGCTTCATCTGTTGACCTCACCTCCTTGCTCAGTACCTTGAAGTTTAATTAAGAACAATAGTAAATTATATAGCATCTTGCAGTTATTTTACAGAAGACAAGTTGAAAATGTTTGAGAAAAATCGATAGAAAGGAAAAAGCATCTTGTTTCTTGCTTTGGTTGTCTTGTTTTGACAGCACCTCCAGCATTTGCAGGTTTAATTTCTCTTTCAAGCTGGAGGCATGAAGCAAAATGCCAAAGAAAAATATTTTGTCCAGACTCAGCTAGTAATTTTGAGGTAATTAAAGTGCTGAATGTTCAGCCTGAAGTTTTCTACATAATTAGAGGTTTTGGTTAGCTGCCTTTCTTTAGTAAGTATTTCAATTCCAACTCATCTCTGTTAAAATAACCCCCCAAACCACACAGAGAACAATATTCCCTGGGTCAGAGTAAACAGATTTATTTAATAGCCTAGTTCTCATAAAGCTTTCCTCAAAATCTAAGTAAATAAACCAAACTAGTTATTCCGAGTTAGAGAATAGCTCCTTATGATAAAGCATGGCATTGAAATATTTGAGGCCAAACAAATCAGTTATTCTATTTATTTATTTTACAGTGTGTTATCAGCACCAGAGAGGCAGTCACAGTTCATCTTATCAGGTACTTCTACATTAACTACTGGCCTACAACGGGCACAGTTAATTTTGTTCTGATGTGCTACAGCCCAAGGCTCCTCCACATTGCTGCTAACCAGCAACCAGGTCTGCACCACCTTCTAGCCCAAGGTCACAGACAAAAGTTCCCAGAGAGAGCAGCCCCTGGAGAACCTGGCAGCCTTTCCACAGAGTGCACTGAGTGGGATCCCAGTGCCCCATTTCAGATGTGGTTTCAAATGCAGCACCCCACTGATATGTTGGAGTGGACACTGCATGAATACAGGTACAAAGACCAGGCCAATTAGTTCCTTAAAAAATCCTTTTCAAAGCTCTGAACCCATGCACTCACTCTGCTTGCTAGCAAGCCAATGTTTAATATCATTCCAGAGTGAGATCAATGACACCAGCAGAACTTGAACTCCTGGTCTCCACGCTGATACTTCATTTTCCATGCATACAGTAAGGATCCTATACTGGTATGCATACAGACACAAATAACCTTCCACATACTCACACTTTAGAAGTGTTTTAGTGCAGAGCAACAGGAAGAATATGTGCAGATCAGTGTAGCACAGGGAGAAACTTTTTTTCATTTTATACAATACCATTTATATAGCCAAAGCCCCTCTCTAAACCAAAACTAAGAACTTTGGCAGGCTTTGAGCTGTTTCAAATAGATACTTTGAATAACACTGAAATAAAAATTTTCAACTACGTGTGTTTTATCTGTTTTGAAAAACAACGAATAAAAATTTCAAATATTTCAATTATTCAGGACTTAAAACTAACCAGCTAAGCAGAAACAAACTTACACACTGCTTCAGATTACTTAAATGTAAACTTCCATCTTCTAAAAGAAAACCATAAATTTTAGCAATCTAATAATATGTTGTAAAACAATAGGAATATTATCAAACTTTAGTACTTCAGTAATTTCTTTTTTAATATCTAGCCTTGAACACTAAGAACATCTAAAAAATTTAACCATCAACTACGGTAAAATCTACACTTTACATGTGGATTAATTATGGAGTGCTATTTATCACTTTCATATATCACTTCAAGCAAGGAATATGCCTTAAAGAATTAAGTTTTGCACTTTGTCAAAATACTGAACTCACTACCACAACTAGCAGAGTGTTTAAAAAAAGCCAGAAGTGCAGCAGTTGCCCAGTTCTAAGTCTCATTTTATCAAATTAAGAGCCTAGTGCTGCACCACTGATTTAATGAACACTTTCACCTTTTACATTAATGGCATCTCTTCAACTCCCTGAAGAAACAATAATATATTATGGATTCACAATCAAGAATTTCATTGTGAGTACAAATTCTATTTCATATATCTCTCTGCACATAATTAAGATTTAAATTCCTTGCACTGTATTTGAGCTATAAGCAACCCTCCAATGGTTTTTAAATAAGCCTTAATGATCAACCCACATGAGGATTTTGAATACTAACATTATCAATAAAAACAGTTCTAGAAAACATACCAGCTCCACAGATCTATTTCTAATAATATAATGTTATTGTTATCACTGCAAAGAGCTATATCAGCCTATGGACAGAGGTAGGTAGGAGAGTACCCGTTAAAAAAAGCAAACATTATATTGAAAACAGAATTGTTCATTAGTATTTCCAGCTAATATACGACTAAGGCTGGAGTCCAGCAGACCTTTTCTTGTTTACTTCATCTTAAAAACATTCACCCCAAGAGATGCACATCAAATACCACTGAACATCCAAGAAACATTTGCATAGCACTCTAGCCTGCCCATGCTGAAGGGCAGCTATTCCTTTTCCACCTACTGGCATCTCACCCACAAGAACTAGTCCCTACAGCAGTAACAGCCTGTACTAGTTAGGCATCAGCACCCAGCTCCTCACTGCTGTCACTTAGGTAACAGTACTCTTCAAAAATAACACCAAAACAACACACAAACAAAATCCCAAACTTCTTTCACAACAGCTATGAAAAAACACAAAAACTTATTTGAAGTAAAAGCTTGTGAAAATAAAAAATGGATGTACACTAGAATAAATTTCATTCACAATTATATTTATATGAATTCAGCTCTACCCTCACCAGAAGTCATATTGCACTTCTCCTCCAAAAGGCAGCAAACAAGGTCCTGGAAGAGTTGCCACCTGGCATGTCCCGGGCAAGCTTGGGGAAGGGTACTAAGGGAGGATGAAGTTAACCAGGGCAAACGCGAGGCCTTGCACCTTGGAAGGAAGAGCAAGATCAGCCAGGTACCAACTGCCTGAGGAGTAGCTCTGGAGTAGTCCCTGGAGGCTCCCAAGCCTTCTAAACCTATTGGACATACCCAGGAGTTTACTGACCACCTTGGGCTTCTCCAGTCATCCCAGCCTCCACACAACCCCACTCCTCAGGCTCCAGGGCTGACCAGCCCAGGAATTCCAGCCTTGGCAAAGGCTCTGCATGCACTCCTGCTGCACCAGCCCCTCTGCAGAGCAAGGCCATGCAGACACCCCAGACCCTGAGGGCCCAATGGCTGTCCTCCCCACAGAGCAGATAGCTGTGAGCTCTGTAACACTGTTCAAGACCTAAACCAAATTTCTGAATGAAATTCATTCTGGGGAGATGACCATCAGTGACCTCTACAATCCCAATTTTATGACCAACATATTTCCCCTTTCTTTCCCTCAAAATTATTTACAAAGGAGTTGAGTAATGTGAGTAAAATTTTCACTAGCCCAGTGCTTTGGATTTTATCATCAAGTACACAACTGATACAATGATTGATATAAAACAACATCCAAAGGCATGCAATACCCCAAAATGATCTTTATAAAACATAAGGGAAACAGAAGTGTGCGACTTTGAATAGAGTATATTCTCATATATTTAAAGTATTACAGAGCTTGCCTTTCAAAGAGTAATTTACAGAAAACATATTGAAATCTTTGTTTAAAAGCAAGGTGCCAAAAAAGGTGCATATAGCATGAAAAAGGCTTTTTGACTTTTCTTCACTGGAAAAAGCGATTGCTCCCTGAAAGCACAGTGGAGGCAAAAAATACGCCATCACAACAATTTAAATTGTATTCTTTACAAGCACTGCACATCTAAAAGATCATTTTGCTTTTTTGCAATACTTTCCTCATTAGCTTTTATAAGCTGCCTATCTACCACATTTAAAAATACATAGAAAAATATATGTGGAGCCTTGAGTTGATTTTAAAATCGATAGAGGCCTTTGGCATCAGTGAAGATGAACAGTCTGAGAAATAGCCAAGCCTTTATCTTCAATTTGACACTCAAAATTTCTTACCAATGCTACTTTTGATCAGTGCTGACACATTCTGGGCAGCAAGACAGCATCACTTGAAGAACCACTGCTGCCTTTGTGTCCTCCACACCAGAGAGGTAGGAGTTGGACAGAACATAGCTGCAACCAGTGTTTGGGAGCTGGTTATATCAAAAACCCTGAAACACATGAATATATGAAATTCTCTACAAAAGTACATATTCTATTTATGTTTTAACAGCTCTCTATAAGACTTAGTGTTCTTTATAAAAAATGGGTTTCCTTCTGACAGCACTTGCATCCAAATAGGAGTTCAATTTTCATAGAATCCAAATTGAAGTGTAGGGAATGCAGCTCTTCCAGAAAAATCAATATTCAGTCACCAGGATGCTTAGCTTTACATTGAGCTGAATGTAATATGAGCTGGGCAAAAAGTGCACAACTCACAAGTTTGCAGGAATATATGCGTAGGTCAGAGATTAGTTCAGAACAGACTTCATAAACCTGGGCATATTTAATAAATATGTTTTGATTAAAGTGTTAATAAACTGTTTTGATTAAAGTGTTTTAGATGCATTAGAAAGCATTCTTTGTTTAGAAGGCGATGTTTTTAAGATTTTTCTTCATGCTCTGTATTACACTAAAATTAGCAGATTCATCTTTTAAATATTTTTCTACATTTGTAAGGGCATAGAAGCACTTTTCTGCTTCAGTTTACTGCAAAAATTTTCTTCACAAAGGCATTTGAAATTCTCAATAAATTGTTTTACAGCATTTCAGATACAGAATCCAACCTCAAAGATCCAGTCCAGAAAATGATGCATAGAGTCACAACGATTGTTCTTTTAGTCCAATTCCCAAAAACAATTTTCAGTTTTCTATACTGAAGTGTACACATACTCCAGACTGTGTTCCTGTGTGCTCAGTAGGAGCTCAGTATACTGCTGTCTCCAATAGTGGAGAAAATAGAAGCAGTAGCCTAAGTAGCATTCAAAGTGATGACAAGAAGATTTTCTGCATAATTACACTGGTGCCAATCTCCACTACACTCAGAATTAATAATATTCCCTGCAGGGGAGGGAGGGTGCCACTCTAGTGAAAAATTAACTGGATTTACAACTGCATTACGCAATATATTGTTTTCTATGAAGACAGACAGTCCTTGGGGGGGGGGATGGAGCAGGGGCAGAAGGCTTTCTCATCATACTTTTCTTCCCCACATATATTTTACTTGGCTTCCTTGTCTACAATTGGCTAAAAGTCACATTTTGTGACTAAAATCACTAATAAAGCAGAAAAATTATGCTATAGCTATCAACAGTATAATTACTACAAATATTTATAATTCAGAATACTCTTTCTAGCACAGAGGATAATAAAATTGTCATGTTCCCCACACTGGATGGAAGAAGACTTATTTACACAAATGGAGATATGTATCATTTGTTACCCAAGAATTTACAAATATTCCTTTAAAGAGTATTATGTTATTTTCCTGTAAAGGTAAAGCCAAGTAGATCATATAACTACAAGACAGTTTCTGCTAATGAAGACTAGGAGAGGCCTCCTAGATCATGAACACAATTTCTGTGCTGCAAAAGTCAAATATAATAAATTCTCTAGAATTATGAGGGCTCCTGTGGAGAAAAGTTGAGACTTCTTTTTCTCCCACTCCCATCAAGGTATGCACAAAAATAATTTCCTCTTACAACTAGACTGTATCCTAAATTGTAGCCCCGTTCTATTGTCTCCTTACACAAAGTTGTCTTGTTTATTTCCTTCTCTCTTTTCCTTTTTTTTAACCCTTCTGCATATTAACAAAGAGCAATGTCATGCCTAGATAGGCTCAATTTTGCTAAAATAAACAAAATAAAAAAATTCTGGGTCTGAAGATGCCTTCAGAAATGGCGGATGAAAACCAGCTTTGACTACAATTTCAAGACTGTACACCTTACTGCAAAGACTTACCTTTTTTGTCTTGCATTAGTATTTCAATGTCTTATAGCTGCACTTTATATTGTTAAATTGTTAATATAGTCCTTTTTCTAAACACCAGTGATCTACAAACCTAGCAGCCCTTCTGGAGACCAACAGCCTTGTGCCCTGCAACCCATCACATTTTTCAGCTCAGGTCATCAAGAAGGAAGTCAAGACTCAAAGTCAAGACTAGTGTAGCAGAAGAGACACCTTAACAGGCCTCCTTAGTCTTTGTGAGTATCTCTCTGCATTACCTTATCTAGAGAATCTATCACACACAGCCTAGGATGCAAGAGGTTAGAGAGCAGCACAGCAAAAAGACCTGGGGATCCTGGTCAGTGACAAGTTTAATAGGATTTACCAGAGTCCTCCCAGCCAGGAGGGCCAACCCTGTCCTGGGGGGCATCAGGCCCAGCATCACCAGCCAGGCAAGGATCGCCCCGACTCTGACCTGGGGCAGCCCCACCTCAAGTGCTGGGGACAGTTCTGGGTGCCTCAATGTAAAGATACCAAACTCTTAGAAGAGTCAAGAGGAGGGTAACAAAGATGGTGAAGGGCCTTGAGGGGAAGCCATATGAGAAGCATCTGACATAACTTGGTCTGTCCAGCCTGGAGAAGAGGAGACTGAGGGGAGACCTCATTGCTGTTACAGCTTTGTCACAAACAAAAGACAGAGGGGCAGGCACTGATCTTTTCTCTGTGGTGACCAGTGACAGGACTCAGGGGAATGGTCTGAATCTGTGTCAGAGCAGGTTTAGGTTGGATATTAGGACAAGGTTCTTCACCCAGAGGATAGCTGGGCACAGGAACAGCTCCTCAGAGAGCTGATTACAGCAACAAGCCTGACAGAGTTCAAGGAGTGTTTGGACAAGGCTCTCAGGTACATGGTGTTACTCTTGGGACTGACCTGTGCAAGGTCAGGAGTGGGATTCTGATGATCCTTGGGTTGCTTGATGATCTTAGGTCACTTCCAGCTCAGGGTATTCTGTGATTCATATTTCTCAAAAATTAGACAAGCATAAAACATTTCCCAGTGCTACTGGTTTTTAATTAGCAATCCAAGACCAAACTTTTTTTTTTCTTGTGGCTCTTCTAAATCCCTGGGGCAAAGTCTATTATCCCAAATGGATTTTTCACAGTAATGCTAAATTGAGCATCCCAAATTTGAAGTACACTAATTTAGCTCAATTTGATAAGTGTTTTCCATCAGCAAGCCTCAAAGTGCTTGAAGGAGAAGCACAGGGCTACTCAACATGAGTTTAACTCTGTAGGATTCAGATTTAAGAACAATTCACAAACTGAATTTCTCCTGTCAGGGTTATTGCTCTCACGTGAGAAATGGCATCACTAACAAGGGTGAAGGAAACATGAAAGCTAGTCCAGACCAAACTACAAATACACTGGGGACAAGAGAGTTCCCAGCACAAAGTCCAGAAATTCATCTCTCACACGTTTAACTTCTTTTGTCATCTGGTGGGAGTAAAAGTTAAAAGCAAATGTGAAATGGACGTATTGTTAATGAATTAGTCACACTACTTACTGAAGCTGTCTGGAGCTGAGTACATTTTATCTGAAATATTTTGAACCCAATCAAAAAGCTACATACTCTTCTCACTGCAAAGTAAAAATAAGCAAGTTGATCAGGGATTAAATTAGACAGTTCCAAATGCCCTTTCCAGACTACACCAAGCATGATTTGTAATGAATGGTTAAATAAAAATCTAGCAACTTACACACAAAAGGTGGATTTAACATATAGGGCCCTGATTTCAATTGCAGCCTTTTGCATCAACTGCTTGAAGAAAAAAAAAAAAAAAACAACACCAACTACCTAATACTCTAAAATACTCAAGAATAATTTCTGTCCAAAGCAAATGCAGTTCTAAGTTACATTGGAAGCTCTTGCTTTCTGAGTGTCACACAATCAACCAACCTTGCTACAACCTGCTGTTTTTTTAAGGTGACCCAGAAGTGTACTTTGAATGTTATATGTGCTATCCTTGTAAGTCCCTTAGATATTTCACCTTTCAAAGCTGATCCAGATCCACCTTTTAGCAGGTACATTTTACTATTCTTTTGCTGTGACAGAGTTAGAATTTGAAGCAAAATCTATGATGTAACATTATGATGGTTTTTTTACTCTATAACTTTGTCTAAACCAAATTATGTCATCTTCAAGAGACTTTCAGCTTGTGCTCTGCAAATAATACATGCACAGGACATTATGGAAAGCTTGAAGAGGGAATCATCATACTGCCAGGCCTTTGGACTGGCTCCTGTAAGTAATTCATTATCTCAGGTGCCTCTGAGAACTCTTTCTTCACAGTGATGGTCAAGTGTGGTGCACAATGAAGTAAGTCTTGCTGAAGAGGAGATTTTGAGCAACGTGTCTTAAATACATACAAAACCCACACCGAGGCATCCACAGACTTACATGGTGTACCCTCCCCAACTAAATAAAAATTGGTATTTGTCCTGGTTTGAGAGGAAGTGGACTTCTGAGATTTTGTAGTCAGTCCAATTGTCTGCTTAGGTCTCATATTGACAGCTAGGTGACTACTAAGATTTGGACACGCTTCTGAGAACACACAGGGGTTAAAAGCAGAGCTCTGCCCCTAGGAAGCTCTCTTGGGACTTCGGCATGGAAGAGGAAGGACCTCTCCCCCTGCTCCAGCTGTCTCGGCTGGGCAGGGGGAGGGGCAGCCATGTGGTAGGCCCGGGCCTGGATCGAAATGGGAGTAGGCTTAGTCTTAGTTCTCTCTCCTCCCCTCAGGGAGGAAGGGTGGAGGAGAGAGAGACACTGAGAGCTACTGGGTTCTCTCTCTTTCCCTGGGGAGACAGAGAGAGAGAAAGAGAGAGACTGTGTCTGTGCTTACTGCCTGAGACTGAGCTGTAGCCTTGAAGTTCGATATCATGTGCTGCCGGCTTGTCTAGCTTGTGCAGAGGAGGGGGGTTGAACTAGAAGGAGTCCGGCTGCTTGTGAGTTGTGAGCTGTGGAGTTTTAACCCTTTTTTAGACAATGAAAGCTTTTGCAGAGTACTGACTCTTCCGGGAGAGGAGATGAAGAAGGATTTAAGCAAGTTTTTTAAAGGACCGAGCAGGGGAGAGATTGTGAGAAGAACCTAGGGTGGAAGAGATGTAGAGTAGCATTCTTTGCTAGACGCTTTTTGTAGAGCCATGGACTGTTCCTGAATACAGAGACTATTTTCAGGGAGAGTTACCGTGTCTCAGAGTTAAGAGGGCAGTGTGGGAGCCTCCCGGCCCAAGAAGTGAAATAATGGGGAGACAGATGTCCCAAAATGGAGACTGTGCCTTTTTTTTTTTGGAGTGGGACGACAGAATCCTTAAAAAGACAACCCTCAAAGTAGCTCTAGTCCATGTTCAGTGGTGAGATCACTGAAATGAGAAGAGGGGGTCACGATCTCCAATCTGGGTGGTGATATGTGACCAAAAGCCCAGGGCATACAAGAAAGACTCCTCCTCTTAAGGAATTGAGGATTGAGTATTTTTAAGGGTGGTTTTTTTGCTGGACTGGAAGATGTAATTGTATTGGGAATTTGGTGGGGGGAAGAGGAGGAGCTGTATTCTGTAGAGTTTTCATTTTCCTTGAGATTGTCTTTTCTTTTCTATACCTATGTAGTGTGTAGTTAATAAAGTTCTGTTTTCTATATTTTTAAGTAGAAGACTGCTTTGCTTATTCCTAGACACATCTCATAACAAGTACCAGAGAGTAAGTATTTTCATAGGGGGCACTAGCATTTTACCAGGCTCAAACCATGACAGTATTTTTCCCCTCTATTGCACTGTAGTTGATACTTTTATCCCTATATTCATCTCCATGGAATAACAAATTCTTCTCTGATGGCTCATGCGCATTTGAGATGATTGAGCCTTCATTACCTAACAGAATATACAGGCATAGCAAAAAACCATCATAGTTCATCTGATAGCTACCCTAGCTGTTTCTCTTTTATACTCCTTTAAAACAGCCCTACTTGCTGTCACTATAAGGACAAAGAGCAGTGCTGTGCAACACACTTGGTTCCTTTCACTTGTGTTCAAAGTTATGCTCAGTAAAAGAAGTTTACTCCACAATTATTCAGTGATGGCAGCATTCTGAACTTCCATCACTCTCCTCCCCAAATATGCATGTACAGAACAGTACATAACAAAGATGGACATTTATGCACAGCACACTGAAACACAGGAGGTGTTTTTGTTTTTAAGATGACACTACACTTTATCACTTCCTGAAGTGGTGAGAAAGCAATTTTCTAAGTCTTTGACTTGCTTTCGTTGTTAGGAAGGATACTGAGTCTGGGGCCAGGGAGTTACTCAAAAACAGTGAAGGGATGGGCAACTATGAAAGCCCTTGAGTTCTGAGGACAGCTGTGTCAGCCAACCTGCAACACAGGCTTGTCGGTATTTATTATGCTGTTCCCTCAGCAGAAAGGAGCTTAAAAGCTCATTAAACCTGGAACTCTTCCAGACATTAAAGCAGCATGCTGACTTGTCTTGCCTTTCAGATATGCCAGCCGCATACCACCCTCCATTTTTTATGAGTGTATCACCTCTTCACTGAAAAGTCCCACATCTAGGCCACTTCCTTAACTTTAAAAAAAATAACATCTGTTATCTTATTACTACTCATGGTTACTCACACAAATATATGCGGTATAAGAATTAAAAAATCTTTATGACAGCCCTGCTTGATCATTTAAACACAGATGTTCTCCAACAACAGTTCTTCATTCTAACTGATCTTATGATAGTAGCTGGCAATAATTTCCAGCAGCTAAATTGCTAAGGAAGACAGGTAAAACTCATTCAGTACTTTCTCAATATTCCTTAGTCATATAAGCAATTGGTGTTTTACCCTATTCACCCAGCATGACAGTAAATGAAAGGAGATTGCAGTCAGATTCTCCAATCTGCTCCTGCCGTGCTGCATCAATATGCTGCGACTTACCCTCGGCAGAGTGCCGAGCCATGCTCCAGTTCTAAATAACACTGCCCCCCCTCAGTTTAGAGGTTACTTTTTCCTGAATGAATTCCTCCACTCTATAATAAAAAACAATGCCTTCTATTTCATCTTATCAGGGCTTATTTTCTTAGAACATCACAATAAAACCCACCAACTGAAGTCTGCCTTCCTATGCTCTATGTGATTTTTGATGGCAAACATTTACAAACAGGTAACTAAACCCAAAAAGCAGACACAAGAGAAGGTTTCCTGAATCAGTACTTGGCTGATGAATTTACTTACCAAATTTATAGGACACATAAGAACAACTCTTAGCTACTTAATCTGAGTTATTAGTTTACAGACATGGTAAGGTGTTACAAAGCTCAAAGTGAAGCCTAAAACAAGAGAGGAATATACAGTGGGGAGAAACATCTACAGCAGAATGCAGACAGTGAAATAAAATTAAAATCCTTACCTACATAGCTCCTTTAAATCACAGGCACCATCATACACCTAAAACAACCTTCAACAAATATAAATGACCACCCCTGTTTTTTCCTAAAGTAGGCACAAAACTATGATGGACTTTGTTTTCTTCATTCAGGTACACAGAACTTAAAAATAATACACCCAATACCCCACTCTCCTTCCCACCCCTTTAATGTATTTCAGCAAACATAACCACCTGGCAGTCAGCTTAGGTAATTATTCCTGCTGCCACCTCCTTTGCATTGCAATAGCTTCATCTGTTCCTTTTAACCTTCCCTGGAACACTTGGAGATGTCCTGAACCAGGCCTGCAAATTAACACTTTCCAGGTCTTTGATTTGTGTTGCACATGCTCTTGAATTGTCACAATTACATTCTGAGTCTGTAAAAGAAAACACAGCTATTTGCAAGTGACATACCCAAGTTCAGACTGTATATGAACAGCATACATTTCTTGGGTAAGAATTTTTGACAAATTAAAGTACCATATGATAAAGCACAGATATAAAATTCAGACACCTTTGGTTTGGCTTATTATTGGTGGTAGTTTCATTGCACTCACAATCAAACATGAAATTTAGACAGTATGCAGGATAATGTCACAAACCACTATTTTGAATTGAAGGAATGGCTTTGATAATTGAGCCCCATTTGTTCTGGCCATGTTCTCAGTCTAGAGTACATCTACGTAGTAACTTGCTGAGCTAGAAAGAGCAGCTTCATTAAGTAAATATTTGATATGAAACTGAAGATTCCTCCCCTACCAACTAATCTTGAACTCACAGAAATATCCATACATACCTGCCAACACAGATTTAAAGTAATCTTACAACTTTTTTAAAACAGATGCTTACTTTGAAAACAAAAGTGTGAGGAACATAAGTGGGATTGGTTGGCAGCACATACAATTAGATAGGGAATTCTAAAGGCTCAGAACTGAAAAATGCAGATTGGATAACTAAAACAGATTTCTCTAAGTTCACTTTTTAATTCAGTATATTAGCATTATGAAACACTGAAATATTACAATACTACATTACACTTTCCTTGAAGACCCCATATTTTGTAGCAGAGCCATAATACAAGCAATGAAATGGCAGCTAACAGAACTGATAGGCAAGTGAAATAGAAATTAATTTCTATATATTTGTATTTATATATCAAACTACAGTGGTCTGTTACAAGTTTTTCACTGGTATTTGTTGTTTTCTTCCCTAAATTTGCCTACATTAGTTTTGCCTACCTTGCCTCCATTATTTACCTTTTACATCTTTTGCAACTGCACCACAAATTTTACTTGTGCTGGTTGCTTTATTCATAAAAATTGTGTTCTTCTGTGCAAACAAACCACAAATTAAGGAGATGTTACACAGTGTCCATTCAGGTGGGTTAGTGACATGAAATGTTCCATTGCACCATATTGGAAGCCTTTACAGGAAAGAGTCCTCATTATGAATTGGCATAAAAAGGACTCAGAGCTTAACGAGAACCAGATTAATGGGGCTTCATTTCTCTGTGTGAAGTAGAGGTAGATTCATGCCCGGCTGCCCTATGTCCTGCTGTAAATTCTCCTGCAAGAATCACAGAGGTGCAATGCAGGCTTGTTTGAGAGTCAGCATCATAAAATTTTCTCAAGCTACAAGAACTTGAAAAGCAAATTAATTCCAGCAAATGTATATGGGACAATTTTCCTCCCAGATACCTCTCATTCTTCTTCTCAATACCCAGTATTTTCTGTTGTACAGTAATTTTAACATGCCACTAATCAAACTTTTATAAATACGTGCTTATGTAGAGCATGAGTTCAACTCCTGTATGCTCTTTTATCCATGACCAGCTGATGTACAGTTTTTTTTTCTTTTATGACCAGCAACATGTTTGCCAGCATTTTCTTAATTAAGAGTTATTTTGCATATGCTAATATGCTTTTACAACAACAAATGAGAATATCATACCCGGGAACTGGATACCTCTTCACACTTTGGAATAAAGCACCATGCCTTTCCCCATGTCACTGCAGAGCAGGGCACTGACAAGTTAAACATTTAGAGATCAGAAGTTGCATCAGTGGATAGAGTCTCCTGGCTGCCACAGAGTCAGAACAAAGGCAGAAAATACCTTCTCAGATATATGGTTTCTCTTCATACAGCAACAGTTTTGCCAGTGGCAAAATAACTTCCTACAACTATGCCTAGATCATCTGCAGACAACCCTTTATTTGAGCAATTCCTGCAGAGGGAATGGGCAATTTTTAGGAAGAGGAAAATTGTAACCAATTCTTATGATGCTGTGGAGACTATTCCTCAGGAATAATAGGTCACAGAATGCAGCTAGAGACAGCAGTGAGTTTCAAATATTTCTATAGCAACTACATTTATTAAAAAAAAAAAGAAGTAAAACCTTCCTGCATCATATAAATATCAGTGTCTGTCTTGTGCAGTTAGAAGAGATGTTTGTGTTGACTGCTGCATGCCCATCACTGCTGCTTCTTTAAAACCAGTGCTTGCATCTTCTGCCTACAAAGAAAAATAGTGTCTGGCTACAGAGGCAAATTAAGTTTTCACAGAAACATTAGAAATGTTTCTGCAATGTGTAAAGAAACAGTGCAATTTAAGTATAATTTATAAAATATGACTGGTTAATAAAGAGAATTAGAAAATTCTCTTAGAAAAGAGAATTTTTTTCCTAAAAAAATTATAGCAGAATGTAATGAATAGCAGACATCTGCATAAATACAACAGCATTCAAGTGAATCAAACCCCAATTCTCTTCTTTCCCCAGCTGACTGAATAGTGGAGTATTTCTTTTCTCACCTACAATATAATGCATTAAAACCAAACCCTCACTTTATCAGTGCTGGGTTTTTCCTAGTTCACACAGACCTAAATCTGTACTCTCTCACAGAGCAAACTTATAGGAAATTGCATTTATGCTAAAATAAATATGATGAATAATAAGCAGCTTTCCTAGCTCCATAAGGATGTAAGACAGGATGTTTCCAGAGCTCAGCCTCACCTAAGGACCACCTTGTCAAGCAATGACTTTAGAACCTGCAAGTATGGAAGTTGTGAGGTGTGGGCTGAGCTGGCAGCTGAATTGCAGGGGAAGTGCCCAGCCAGCACACAGAGCAGCACTCATGGCAGATCAATACATTGTACCGATCTGCAGGGCACAAACTGTTTTCCCTTCGTGGCAGCTCCTACTAGAAATCTTTGATCAGAAGCAGAAAAAGGAACTACAACTGCAGTTAAAGCCATAAGGGGGAAACAAAAGAGATTTCAGTTGCAGGAGATTTAGGAGCAGCGGTTCAAGCCAGGCTGTATAGCTGAGCACAGGTGGTTCACAGAAGAAAAGGGCCCACTTTAAAAAACCCAAGGTGCTTTTAAAGAAGGTTGAATTGTACAATTATGCCTACTGCACACCACTGAGGAGATTCAGCTCTCCCATACAGGCATGCTAAACTCTATAGCTGAACTGACTCAAACTAGAGACTACTGCCATGGGCAGCAAGTAACTTGATGGGTTGATTCAGTTCTCTGATTTTGGAGTACAAAAATGTTTTCAAAAGTATCCTTGATGAGGGAATTCACACTCATATACACACAGAGACCAACCCCTCTTTGGAGTATTTTTGTGGCTTGGCTTTTGTTGTTTGCTTTTTTTTTTTCATTCACACATTCATTTTTAAATATATATCCACCTGAAAGTTTTGGGTTCACTGCAACAAAAAAGGAGGAATTTGATCCAAGACAGAATATCTATTTAAAGAAATATTCACTAGTAAAAAGATTTGTTTTATAAATTACTAAAAATATATTTCTAACATTTCCAGCATATATAATAACTTTCGTCTAAAGAAACAAAAAGGCTTTGGTTTTAATTTTGCAGTTCAGAAACATACCATAACTTAAAAACAGATGTCAAATGGGCATACCCAGAGTATTAAAGAAGTTCAGGTTGAGCTTGAACAGTATCTGCATTGGCTGAGAGTTATCACAGCCTCATAATTTATTTATTACACCTCTGTGAGTTTTGAAGTCTATTCTGATATTAGTTAGCTAAAATAGGTCCATAAGCCCCTAGCCTAAAAGGATTTTTTGCTTCTAATAGCCACTCTGCCCTGGAAAGAGCTGGAATAAAAAGCACAAGCAGATCTGTCATCACTGTCTTGTATGGGTCTACAAGATTTTGGAAATATAGACACATCTGAATAAGCTACTTTGTAATGAAACTAGATGACTTTTCAATCTATTTTTTAAATAACTTGTAGATAACATTTTGAAGCAAGCAAAGTAAAATGGTAACTGTTGAACAAATAAATTCAATCTCACAAATTTTCAGAAATCAGTGAACAACTTAAGTTCTGGAGAAACTATTTTCAAATTTAAAAAGTGTTTAAATATTTTTTCACCTTTCAATATGATCCTAAACAGCAGCATATCTTTTAATATATTCTCAGAACTGTACAAAATACAGAAGGAATGCAGACAGCATTTTCAAAAACCAAACAAAAAAGAACCCAGAGATTAACAATCTGCATTCAGACTATTTTTAATTTTCCAATAAAATAAAGCCTCAAGAAATTTGGTTTGAAGAATGAGAATTCTTAGTTCATCTCTGCTACTTTTAGGAGGCTGAGGCTCCCTTGTGAGGTTTTATCCTTTGGGTTGAGGTTTTTTCCTAGGTTTTTTGGTTAATTTCTGGTTCATTTTTTTCTATCCACTTCCATACATCGTATATTGCTTCACAGCACAAGACATTTCTGTTCAGCAAGACAGATTGTATGTGATGGGTAATCTATACTACTGTCTTAAACCATTCCAAATGCTGTTTTCAGATCTCAGATTGATGTTTCCACAGTTACTTTGATTCAATAATTTTCCGTGGAATTCCTTTTTACCGTTACTTCTTATGCGGCCCCAAAAGCAGTAAAGGCTATAAAGCTTTTTAAAAAAAGGAAAAAATTATTTTAAAAACTTCAATACCAAATGTAAACTTGAACAGTGACATTAACCAGGAGATGCAAAATCAAGATTTCTGGATTTTTCCTAGGGGCATGATAGTAGAGTAACAGAAAATAACCAATTAGTCTGCTAAAGGCACTCCAATATTTTCTTCTATTTATTCCAAAATTGTACATGTTTATAAAAGGAAGTTATTTCCAGCACTTACTCCCTTTCACAGCTGGTATTCCTATCCCAGGCATTCTCTTCAGATTGCTTTCCTCAAGTACTCCAGGCATAAAAATACTATAGAGCAACAGAAGTCCTCTTCACAAGAAAAATCATGCTTAGGAAACCAAATTTATCTTTTAATCATATAATAACTTGTATACTCACCTAGTTATTTTTAGCAAAAGTCAGTAGGAATCTGGCACTGCCAGTCTAGAAATTATTAAAAACAAACCAACCACTGTATTTGCTAAAAGTAATATAGTCACAATTGTTTTAAGAAAACTTTTTGCAGCATGTAAAAAAGCAATTAATTGTATGTTTAATTACTCTCTTAATCAGATTTATTTGCCTAGTGTGTCTATTTTACTAGCTTTTTATATCTTGCAGCTCAGGTTCAGGAATCTACTAAGCAGAGCAAAGGGAAAAACATTAATTTTTTGGTAGTTTGGTCTATAGCCAGCTCTTCAGCTTATAATAGCTATCAGAAAGATCATATGTGATCAGATAATGAGTTTGTTTTTACAAGGAATTCAAGTAACACAAAGATAACAAAACCAAATTCATTATGCAAATTTGATCATTGTCTTTGCCCCACCTTCATGAACATTCTATCTCTAAAAATGTAGGAAGGAGAGAGAAAAAAATATTTTACTTCTTTAAATATTGGGAGTTTCTCAAAAATCACAACACTAACCTCCCACTTCAACTATTTAATTTGTCAAACATTGGTTGTCTGGGCCATACCTAAAGCTGGTGCCCTATTGGAGCTGGGAACAACATTCTTGCATGGTGTCACTAGACAGAACTCAGCTTCCAGCTCCAGCTCCTCCAGGGCACTCCTACATAGACACAGCTCTACCCACATGTGACAGGAATTTGGAAAGACAAGTGCCATCACCCCAAATATTCCCCACTTCCTCTTTCTCCCACCTTATACACTGAGCATGATGTCATTTGGTCTGAAATATCCCTTGGGTCCGCTGGGCTCACCTGTCCTGGCTGTGTCTCCTCCAAGCTCCCATGCACCCCCAGTCTCCTCACCAGTGTGGCACTATGAAAAGCAGAAACGGCCTTGGCTCTGTGCAATCCCTGCTCAGCAATAACAAAAACATCTCTGTGTTATCAACTCTGTTCAGCTCAAATCCAAAACACAGCCCCATACCAGCCACTCGGAAGAAAATTAACTCTACCCCAGCCAAAACCAGCACTCCATCTCAAAAATTTAGTCACATGCCATATCCCTTCCTCTGCTCATTTGAGCGCCATAGATTCATGTTACTGACTGAAGCCTCCATTGATTTGCCAGTTATTAAACAGAAGAGCATTGAACTGCTCCCTCATTTAACATGGAGGAAGGAACAGCTGCTCCAAAAGCCCAAACCATACCTGTAGCTAGCATGGAAGTGATTCAGCCTTGTGAGCTGAGAAATCAACATGGTAGAAGCAATAAGCATGAGAGTAAATAGAATAGTTAATTTAGTTGTGTAACTGCTCAGGCCTCCCCTATTTTTCCTTTCATCCTATACATTTACACGTTTCAAGTGATCTGAAAGCATGATGTATTGCAGATTGTTTTCGAAACTAAAATGTGATTGCATATGTACAACAGGTATGCACACTCGCAAGACAGTCAAAGATGGAAGGATCACACTCATCTTTCTCACAGAAACTAAAATATATTATGAGATTTATGCAGTTCATCTTAGCGAGTTCAGTTTAAAGCATTCATAAAAACTCTCCTCAGACAGTTAATCTGCAAACGTTTAGAGAAATATTATGCTCAGAACTCCAAGTACTAAAAATACAAAGATAAGGAAAAAGCCAATATATTACTTAATGATTCTACTGTTTCACTGCATGTAATTGCAACTTGGATGACTGTGCAAGATGTGACCATAGTTTGTACTGCTTATTTCCCTTAGTATTACTAGCCCTCCTTTCCTTAGGGTTTCAGTGATCCTGAAAGTAATACTTGACCTCCCCAGGGAAGATCTTAATGGTGCCTCTACAGAGTTGGATTTCTGTACAAACGATTCAGTTAATCCTCCTTTTCACCTAGGCAATAGCAAACAGTGTAATGGAAACATATCAAATCACAACTCCTACTGTCTGGAAATTCTTTTCAAATATTGAGCTCTTTTAATCACTTATTTTAATAATGACCACATGCAATATAGGTGCACAAAGGTAAGTATAACAAAAATAATTTGTGAACCCATTCTTGAGTAAATACTGATCATGTGATACTCATATATGAAACCTTTTTCTTGCAAGAATATTTTAGTTCAAATAACTGTTGAAAGTACCACAAAAAATTTGTATAGCTTGGAGGAAAACACCAATATAAAGTACCATTGGCAGCCAGAATAGTAGTAATGATTTTTCTAGCCCATATATATGGCACATAAAACCTCACATTGCAGACTTTCTACTTATTTAGGTCAATAATTTGTATTTTAAATTGATTATAATGTTGTATATAGTGCCAGTATTAAAATTTCTCACACTACATACAATGTGTTCTAGGATAAATTACACATTCATTTATTTTTGTCCTGGTTTGAGAGAAGTGGGTTTCTGGGAGTGAGTGTGTCAGTCCAATTGAAGATGTAGATTTGCGATTGACACCTGTTTTGACCACTGAGAGTTGGACACGCCTCTGAGAACACACAGGGGTTAAAAGCAGAGCTCTGCCCCTGGGAAGCCCTCTTGGGACTTCGGCGTGGAAGAGGAAGGACCTCTCCCCCTGCTCCAGCTGTCCCGGCTGGGCAGGGGAGGGGCACTTGTGGGTAGGCCCGGGCCTGGATCGAGATGGGGGTAGGCCTGGCCTGGTTCCCCCCCCCCCCCCCAGGGTGGAGGAGAGAGAGACACCGGGAGAGACACCCAGGGTGGAAGGGTGGAGGAGAGAGAGAGACTGGGAGCTACTGGGCAGCCCCCCCTCCCTGGGGAGACAGAGAGAGAGACTGTGTCTGTGTTTGCTGCCTTTGGCCTTGAAGCTCGATATCGTGAGCTGCCAGCCTGCCCGGCCTGTGGAGAGGAGGGGGGTTGAACCAGAAGGAGTCCGGCTGCTTGTGGGTTGTGAGCTGTGGAGTTTTAACCCTTTTTTAGACAATGAAAGCTTTTGCAGAGTACTGACCCTTCCGGGAGAGGAAATGAAGGAAGATTTAAGCAAGTATTTTAAAGGACCGAGCAGAGGAGAGACTGTGAGAAGAACCTAGGGTGGAAGAGATGTGGAGTGGCATTCTTTGCTGGACGCTTTTTGTAGAGCCATGGACTGTTCCTGAATACAGAGACTATTTTCAGGGGGAGCCACCGGGTCCCAGAGTTAAGAAGGCAGTGTGGGAGCCTCCCGGCCCAGGAGGTGAAATAATGGGGAGACAGATGTCCCAAAATGGAGACTGTGCCTTTGTTTTGGAGTGGGACGATGGAATCCTTAAAAAGACAACCCTCAAAGTAGCTCTGGTCCATGTTCAGTGGTGAGAGCACTGAAATGGGAGGAAGGGGTCACGATCTCCAATCCGGGTGGGGATATGTGACCAAAAGCCCAGGGCATACAAGAAGGACTCCTCCTCTTAAGGAATTCATGATTGAGTATTTGTAAGGGTGGTTTTTGCTGGACCGAAAGATGTAATTGTATTGGGAATTTGGTGGGGGGAGGAGGAGGAACTGTATTCTGTAGAGTTTTCATTTTCCTTGAGATTGTCTTTTCTTTTCTTCCCTATACCTATGTAGTGTGTAGTTAATAAAGTTCTGCTTTCTATAGTTTTAAGTAGAGGACTGCTTTGCTTATTCCTAGGCACATCTCACAGCAAGTACCAGAGAGTAAGTATTTTCATGGGGGGCACTGGCATTTTGCCAGGCTCAAACCATGACAATTTTACATAGATATATGTGAGAAAATAGAGCATAATATGACATAATTTTCTGATTTTTAAGAACTTTTGCAAGGTAATCTTTCTGTTCAAGTTTTACCTGTCAGTTTGGAAGGAAAAGAATATTCCTTTTTGGTTGCTTTTTCTTAATGTCAAGATTCTCCCAAGGAATAAACTTCTAGAGAAGAGTGGCTACTCTTTTTCTCCCAATTCCTTTTCTGATGAGTAATTTCATTAATATTTCATCTGAAGTTGCCTTTTTGTATAGAAAAAGCCTCCTCCCAAAGAGGCCTTACAATATTTCTCCTGCCAGAAGTTTAAGACAGATGATCTATTCTGTATCCTGTTTTTTAAGAATACCTGCTTTCAGCATTTTTTTAAAACTGGGCATTGTTTGCCTTCTATTCACAAATTCAGTTCCCCTTCCTTGATACGGAATAGTCTTTTACATTATTTCATGTTGCAGTGCTAAGTTTTCTTCCTGCTGATTTTTGCTTGGCTTGCTTATTTAAGTCTTGCTGTCATCTTTTGATGATGTGTCAGCAGGTCTTATCATGGAGGGGGGAAAAGAGTCAAGAAGTAAAAAGTAGCTTCAGTCCCCACTTTGAATTAAGTTAAGGTGCAGACTTCTTGTTTTCCTGCCAAGACTAAAGCCTTCTAGTAGGAGCTCAAACATAAGAGGCTCATTCCTCACTAGAACAGCTGAAACATCATCATTCTTGTATGGCATCAGCTGCAAAGAGAGCTGAGAAGAGGCAGCTAAACAGAGTTTATGAGCAAATACTGGGTGACAGGCAGATGCTGACACACTCAGCTAGGTTTTCATTTTCATATCCCAAAATAAGTCTGTGAACATGACTATGTTCTGGGACAGATAGGTCCCAGAAGTCATTAATTCAGCCAATATTGACATTTGAATAAAAGATTTCACCCAAGAAACTGATATTTCATAAGACACAAAGAACTGTTATCCTAAGTTAGTATGAAATGACCAGTGCAAACAAGCACATTTTTGGATACAGGTGTCTTTCACTGTGTCTAAAATTAACACAACACTGACTTCATGTTTACAGTAGGCGTAATCATTTCAGCCCCCAGGCAATTCACTGTTAGCAGTTATAGCTAGACCTGCTCTTAAAAACAAAGTGTACTCTTGCTCCTCATCACCACCTCAGATGTCAAGCTACCCTATCTCTCAGACACTCTACTAGCAAAAGATTTCAACAAATCATTCTCTATAATTGTCACTTACACTGCACACATATCATCACAACACAAGCTGAATTCTGTCTTGTTTCTCATTTCCCAGGCTGACCTCTTTCTATTCTCAGGTCTAACTTTGTTTGATTACAAGAACTTGGGAGTGAAGATTAGACAAGATGACCTGCTGAAGAGTTGAGATGACCTAGAAATACTGGCTCACCAGGTTTTCTTGTCAATGATGACTGCTCAGTGATATCAGCCTCTTCTTCTGGAGAAAGTGTTCTACTCTGAACAAAACCTGTGATATCATATATTTATGTGAATTCCTCTAGGACACCATCTGCTGCCCACTCTTTGATATGCTGGTGGAAATACGAACTGGACTTCTAAAACCTGTTTGAAAAACAGAAAGGGAGGCACTGTGATTTTGTATCTTGCTAGGACACGCAGATGTCACTACCTACTAAGCATGTATCTCCTTCTACTACTGCTTTGAGAGAGTTTTAAAAAGGTGAATTTCTTCTTTCCAAAGGCTGTTTGGAGACCAAAAAACTCCAAAGAAATTGATCATGAAACAAACAATGTGGTGATAAAAGACCATCACAAAGGATATGGGAGCAATTTAGCAGAGCTGTTCCTGGGTAGATAGAAGAATGGAAAGTTGCAGCTGATGTATTTGCGTAGTTAAATCTAGAGTTTAAATCACAGCCAAAATTCTAAGAAGAGGAAGAACTCTACAAGTTTTGCAGTCCTATGAAAAACAGACCTTATGCTGAGGTGCATTGAGGCAAAACCTTTTAAGAGTCTTCATTCAACCAGTCTCTGCAAAACTGTAGATCTCAGGTGCTTAATTTTCTGCTACTTCTTATCTCTGTTGTGATGCTTAAACATTTTTCTCTCACCCAAACAGGTAATTTTGCAAGGAGGCTGAAGAGAGAAACCAAACAGAGAAAGAAAAACATTAAAATCCTGGACGTTTGTGTAATCAGAGACATTTCTCTGTGGAGATGGTCACATCTGTAGCCTGGCATTTCTCACTCCAGTTTTCTTTTTTCAAAGCTTCATTGCTTCTGTCACCTCTTCCTCTTATTTAATTTCTCTTATTCAACGTGCCCTCTAAACTTGCTAACAGTATAAAGGTATCTGCTACTCCCCAGATGCTGATATTTCTGGTATGATGCTTCTTTTCTCATTGTTGGCTCTGCTTTGTCTAGTTTGATTGTAAGTACTTATCAGACCTGCTGTTACTACAGTACAATAAAATCAGTGAAGAGCCAAAAAGCAGTAAGAGGTATGCACTGTTACCCAACTGACTGTGGGTACAGCAATTAGCAACTAAATCAGACCCTGGGACTTAAAAATTTTCTATTAAAAGAGTCATTGGGAATCAGATCTCCAAGACAGTGTTGCCATTCAGGACAGGTGGCTCAAGCCATTTTCATTTTTATTTAACATATATACAGATGAAACAAGGGTTACATAGCAATGCCTCAGATCAAAATACATTTTCTGTGTCAGGAGTCACTGTAAGTGTCTTAAAGAAAATATTACAGGACAAAAAATTCCCTACCATATTGTTAGCATTTCCCTTCTTTGGAGTTTGACACAGAACAGAAGAAATTTTTAACTAAGCATTTAATAAAAACCCTCTGTAAACTGTTCACAGAATGCAGAAATTTCATTCTTTGAATTTAATAGCTGACACAGCCAATTAAAAAATCTTGGTAAGCGGGAAGATAAAGTCATATGATAGTTTGCTAGTGATCAGATTATTATAACCTGAACAATTACATTCTGGTGAGAATTATCCTAAATTTCTGAGAGAATTTTCCATACTGCAGAGATGAACTTGCCACACACCTTCAGTGTACCATTGTAAGTATCTACTGTTCAGGATACTGTATATCTACTATACATTTTTGCCAAGAATACTCAGAAGAACTAGCAAGATACTAGCAGATAAAAATGGATCATAAAGATCTGAAGGGTTTCCAAACATGTTCTACTGCATTTATAATGTTTCCTTTTGGCTTTGATTATTCCTTGTCTAAAGCCAAATTAACACAGAAAAATTATGGCATACATGTAGTCAGCTAATACATTCTGAGTTATTGCATTAGATGTCACAGTCATTTAGAGGAACAGTACAATTCTGGTCTAGATGGACTTAGCAATGCATAGCTTGAGGGTGAATAAGTTCCTTCTAGCTCATCATACACAGACACAGTTCCATTTTCCTGATGGTTGTTAAAGGTGACAAATAGAATGGCTGTCAGCAGTTGCACTCCACTCCCCATAGAACAAGAGTCAAATTCAAAATATATGCAATAAAAGGATGCTGCCTAAGTGGGCTACTGAGTTTGACAGGTTAAAACAATCTCAAGAGGATAGCAAGGACAGACCAAAACGAAATAGGTTTCACAAAGGTTTCCACAGGACCTAGGGACTATATTGTTCAAGTGACAGAAGTGATGGAAAATTGCCATACTGCTTCCCTACAGCAAAAAAAAGTCCACCACCTGCCTCCCCCACACTCTGGTTCCTAAGATAATAACTGCTGTATAAAGACCTTGTTATAACACGAACTCCCATGTTCAGGATAAAGATGGCGTGGGGAACTGTTGCTCTGTAAAAATGGACTGTATGTTGCATACTGAATTTGCAAGACATCAGGACTGAGCCTTGTCCAGCTTTATCTATTTAACATTTTCTTGACCTGCCTGCAACCTCTTTTTACTTCATAAGCACTAAGAGCACTTTTCCCCCAATGATCAGGCTAATTTTTTGTCTGTGTTATCTTCTACAGTACTATCATAGTTTTAGACAGATGGAAATAACAAGGAGTTCCATCTAGAATGAGACATTTATGGATAACCTAATGCAGACCTGGTGCAACAGCAGAGGCTTGAGAAGTGAAGAAACATGGTGGAGCAAAGAGGAGTACAGGCATGAGAAAATAAAAGATGGTCTGGAACTGAAATCCTGCAACTATGAACCCAAAAGTGGTCACTAAAAGAAAAGTTGGCCTGCAAATGAACAAAAGGGGATATAGGAAATAAAAAAAGTCATATCCAACACAATGAATATATTATTTCCACCAAAGGCTGAGGAACCCCTGTAGCACCTGCACCAACACCAGAATGAAACCACTGGAGGTATGTCCTAAAAGTGTCCCCAGAAGCTTATCAGCTTGTGCATTTAAACTCTTTTTTGCATTATTGTTATTATTATTAAAAACTTTTCTGCATACATGTAATAATTGCATTTGGACCAGTAATGGTTCTAGGATTAGACTGCTAAGATTCCATTTACATTACAAATAAATTCCTGGGTTTATGTGAGGTGTCTCGTTTCTGCCCACAGACAAAGTCTGGAGGAGAACAGTAGTTGGCATTTCTACCTAGACAGTAGTTTTGGCAAAAAAAAAAAAAAAAAACAGACACAAAGGAAAGGTCATCTTCTGCAGAGTATTTGTATCTAAATTAATTATTCAGTAATACTTAATAAAAAAGGAAAAACAGTTATTAAAATGTTTTTCTTACTCTCCCAAATACTTCTGTAACATTGTGTATAAATGAGACTAGCTCTAATTTTGAGAACAAGTACTTTGTTCTCCTTTGTGGTATACTGGTTTACTTTCAAACAAGTTAAGAAAAACATTATAAAAACCCTCAGATGCCAGAATGTTGGTCAATATGGCAGAAAACCTACTACTCTTGCTACTAAAATTAGGTATATATTGTCTAAATATATTTACTCATATTTTGTACTTATTTTTTCTAATGTCAAGACTGTTCATTACCCAAAAATTATCTCCACTACCCATGATTTTTACCATTCTAAAAACTTCAGTGACTATTATCATACTTCTCAGCCTTTATATTGCCAAGCTAGAAAGCTTTTTAACTTTCCCATTGAGAGAAACCTTATTTTTCCACAAGACCATTAATGCTTCTTTTTACTCATTTCAGTTAGACTCCATCTGTCCAGGACATGAATAAGAACTGATAGTCTATCAATCTTAAATGTTAATCCTTAAGTGTTTGTCTTGTCCCTTGTACAATTAGATTTACTGTTTAATTACATCATTCTTTAGTTCCTTTTGTTCACAATCCAGCTTTTTTTCCTCCTGCTGCTCTCCACACTTGCTTGAGGATCAGTCAGCAGACTGCAAGAATACATTGAGCAGTACATTTAAAAAGTGTATTTTTATGCCTAATGAAATCATTAAATCACTTACAAAAATATTAAATATTATCTGTCCCAACCTCACATTCAGAGGAACCTGACTTGAAAGCTCCTTTTATTTTGATCATTTCCCAGTAAGTATAACACTTCCTGCTTAATCTGTTTCATACATAACTTCCATGTTTTATCTCCTATCTTAAGGGTTTCCAATTTTAATCTGACTACCGCTTTCCCATGTGTCACCATGTCAAATGCTTTGTTAAAATCTATACATATGAATCATCTGCAGTTTCTTTTGACTGGCCAATCATCCTTCCAGTCAATGAAAAGCATCAGGTCAGCTGGCACCATAAAAATATTCCAGCTTGAACTTTTGTGATAGCCTGCATTCCAGCTTCTTCTATTAATCCAAAACAATTAACTTCCTGCAGCTGAAGATCCTGCAGTTCATTGACCTCAAAGCAAACAATTCCATAGCACAGAATTTGACTTGTCTTCCTATATTAGTACAGGCTGAATATAAAATGATTACCAGCTTTATGTTGATATCTGTAATTGAAGATCTACACCACTCCACCAAATCCATAATCTGTGCGATTCTATACACGGTTCTTTAACACCAAGAGGCTTTAACCAACACTGAAAAGCAAAGACGATTAATCAAGTAGTTATTTAATGGGCATTTTTGCAACAACAAACTGGAGAAGAGTGTCTGTAGATGAAATTGCTATTTCAGCAGTACAGCATCCTTTTCACATCACCTTTCATCCCTGTACCCATATCAGAACTGTATGCTTTAAAAACTTCAGGTGAAGAAACGGAATATTTTCCCAAGCATTTAGCTGACATTCCAAGCACTCGTGAGTTCCCTGCCTAGCTGATTTTGATTTTAAATCAAAAGCTGAAAGGTGCCTGTATGTGCCTGTATGAGCCCAAACCACTCATCTTCTAAACTGCCAAAGGCAGTCCTAGCATTAACCAGAAGTCTTTAAAATTATTCCTGGCCTCGACACAGTTCAGACACTAGCACAGGATGGGGACAATTATAAAATCTGCAGTCTCCTAGTAGCTGGTAGTCTCACATTTCTAAGAAAGTTTAAAAGTAGCACTGCATGCTACTCCATGTCAATTACTTGGAATCAGTGCTCAGAAACATTCCTGGGCATGCCTAACTTATTTGTCTACGTGTACATACATACAGCCTGGACCTTCAGCTACTGAGGAAATCTTATACTGCAAATTAAAAACCAGATGTAAACAGAACGAGAAAAAAGTTTGTAATTCCTTATTTCTCCTTTTCCTCACTCTGGAAACATATAGGGATTAAAAGACTGCACCAGGAAGAATTTTTTTCCACTGGAAGCTGTAACCCCAAACACACAAATACACCCAAACCCCAAATAGATTTATAGGTATTTTATCTAGGAAACTTTTCACAGACAAACTCACATTATGCAAATTTGTTTCTTTTCACACCTTCAATTAGAATCATGAAATCATATCATCAGTAAGGCTGGAAAACATTTTCAGGATCATAAAGTCTCTAACCTCAGCAACTAAATGTACACCAGAGATCTGACACTTAGATGTCTTAATGGCCCTGGCCAATTTTTCCTGGGGTCAGCTCCCACGTTACAGCCCCCAGAGTCTACTTCATCTCAGCCCTGGGCTGCAGTCATAGAGTTCCAGCCCCCAGCTCTACCATACAAGCCAGAGGTCCTGACCCTGCCCTGTGCACTGACTTCCCAGCCTGACCTCCTGTGTGCCTTATCACCACAAACCCAGCAGGAAGTCTCAGCTGTTGCTTCAGCTTGTCTGTGAGCTCTGATCTGCCCTGCTTGTTTGATCCAGGCCCTCCGCTGGCCACACCATCACATTCAGCTTCCCACCCCCTAGGGAGCAGGCAGCCCCTGCTGCTCCCTGAAAGTGTGCATGTGTAATTAATCTGTTAAATAACAGATTTTGATTTTTTTCCAATAACTCTTTTGAAGTTCTGTGACATACACATTAAGCCTTTTCACTGCACAAGGTCAAGGTTGCTACATCAGTCACATCAATCAGCCAGGTCAAAATGCAGATTTTCAGCCTAGAAAAATGTTGCCTCTGGAGTTCTTAGTATGTTGGTTTAGGGAAAAGTCTTATTTACTATTTCCACTCATGGCTTTGGCTGGAGGAGTAGTTATGTGCTAAAGACTTTGACTAGTGGCACAGTTGACAAGGATACAAAGGAAAACAGGAATATCCTGATGAAAAATAAAGACAACATGAAAAACTGGACTAGTACAAGCTGAATGAGATCTAACACAACCGAACAAGCACAGGAAGACAGAAGCTTCCCATATGAACTTCTACTATAAGCACACATCAGTTGAATATGAAAAAGGAGAGACCTTAATGGACTAATTCAGTGTCTGGTGGCTGCACAGCAATTTTATGAAATGTCTCTTCAGAATAAAAACATGAACAAAGGTAGCCTGACTCTGTTGTGACCAGAGTGCATTTGATGAATACCTACAATTCATTCTCCATCTGAATTAAAACAAGAGACTGTTCTCATTATAGCATTGATGATCTTATGCTACAGCCAGTTTGAGATGGTTTTTTGCCTCAAGAAAGACATTTAGCTCACTCCCCTCCCCACTCCTGGCATGACAGCACTAATCAAAACCACTGGTAAAAGTCATTGCTGTGGCTTGTTTGAGAAGTGGCAAGCTAGCCACTTTTCTATCCTGTCCTATGCTTACTAAATACAAGCTTAAGAAAAGAAGTTTCAAGGCCAACCTGAATTATTTTGTGTTTTCTGGTCAGGCCTTTTCCCCCCCCCCTTCATTTAGACATCAATAAAACAGTTGTGAATGCCTGACTTGTTCCATTTCCAGCAGGTGCACTCCAGACTCACTGCAAGGCTTTTCACTTCAAAAATGTTTTCTGACACAACACTGCTGTGTTACCATCTGTCTGAGTGACAAATCCCAGATAAACAGTTTCACTGGGACACTCTCTGTCCCTTTATATGTAATCTATACTAAACTTCTGGGGGCACTTTTAAGTATCTTCAGCCCAAAACCAAACACTACAGCTTGTACTATATCGAACACATTGAAAAGTTATATTAGAATATACGGTATGAGAAGGTCAATACAGAGAAAGGAAAGTGAAAAACAGATATGGCCTTTAGCATTTATTAAGAAGGACAAAAAACCCTAGACAGCCTACAGTCCAAGCCATGCTACTTTTTCTATCTTGCAATGGATGTCATAAGCTGCAAGAAAGTGACAGGAATGAAAGAAGTGAGTCCTCTCCCTTGAAGTCTGAATGTTTTCTGTACTTCATAGCAAATGCTGAAAGAGCAAAGGTCCTTTACTGCCATCACCTGGCATAAATGAAACCAGAAAAGAAACTTTTCAAGCAATACAGTCAAAACTCATTATGATGTGCTGTTATGCAGATACAATAAAGACACAGCCTGAGATTCTCATGAGAGTAGTCAGAGAACCAGTGAAATTAGAAAACAATGTCTCACAAGAGAAATACATAGACCTTCATTCAACATCTGCACAATGAAACCAAGAATGATCTGCAAAACACAGATACCATTTCACACTCCAGAAGGGCAGGGCTTCCAGTCCTGGCGTGCTCACAGAAGGAGAATTAAACCTGAAGTTACCAAGTTGATAAGATAAAGCAAGACTACAGAAAATTTATCATAAAGAATGACAGAATGGAAAGCAGAACAATCAGGTGTATCAGACACAAAGGCAGTGGTTCTGTAAAATCTCCGTTTATTGATTACAGTAAAATTCAGTTAAATATTATCATTATTATTTAGTTAAATATTATATTATTCTCTGTGATCCAAACTGTCACTAAAATACATGCAGGTGCTGTTTGGAGAGATGACTCAACATAACGTTCTAATCTACAAATACATGCAACTTGTCAGTTCTTCAGTAAATCCCATATAGAAATAGAACTTACAGCTTGGTGTGACACACATTGCTACAGCTGAAAACAAGGAATGAAAAAGAGACCACAGTCACTGAATGCCCCTCATCCTCCACTGCATAATCATTCAGGATCAGGCTGAGCTGCTAAATATCGGATACACTAAAAAACTAATAAGAGTTTCCTTACTTTAACAGGCCCCTCAAGCCATTTTTAGGTCAGAAATAAAGATTAATCCACCAACTTTGTATCACTTCTCAGAGATTTCTGTATCCACTTTAACTCAATGCAGTGATTTAGTTCTAAAAACACCCATTTGGTATGTGGACGAGCTCTCTGTTGTTTGCTGTTCATATAAATCATTAAGGAGTTTTAAGACTCTCAATGTAACATGGGAAAAAACATCCATAATTCTTTCAATTAAGTGTGTGCTGTCGGGAGAAAAGTATTTTCATAGCTTGATGTTCAATATATAGTCTTTTCTTATTCAATAAGGGAAAGAAAAGTGACACTAAAAATGTTGATAATGTATTTCAAAGTCTGAAAGAATGACCATTCAGAAAAGCTGCAAATTCAAAGAGTAGAAAACTCAAAATACTGATGTAATATATTTCTCCATTTGTTTAAGTATATATTAGCAAGGGAGGAAAGATGCATAACAACTGTCGCTTTTATGTTTCTTGAACACCTGGCAAAAGCTGTCAGCTGAGGCTTTGATGTGGACAAGCAGTAAACAGGTTAGTGACCTGTATTCACCCTAGTTTTCTGGAAACAATACTAGTTAAAAACATAAGCATAAAATTCCTTGGTATAGCTATTTAGGGCTCTTTCATATGAGATACCTCTTCCTAATATTTTTTGTCTCTTTTCAAATATAGTCACAAAAGAGAAGGGAAGAACAAAAAATAAAAATTAAAGTAAAACATAGAAGCTCAATTCAAGTTTTAATCAAATCCTTGTGACCTCTTTTTGAAAATAGTTCTTAGCTGTAACACCAATCCCAGATCAAAAGTAACAGGCTTCACTGACAGAAAACCCAGTATAATAAAGATATTACTTGAGGAAATGACACTATGAAGCAGGAACTCTGCAGAGCTGGAGTGCAAATGGTTCATGCTCTACACAAAGAGGACAGCTCATGGCATCACCCCTGAAATGGCACTCTTGTCAGGGATTGTGCTACGCTGCAAACTCACTGCTTGCATACACAAACATTTCCAAATGCACTTTTGAACATTTACTTGGGAAAAGCCATTTAACATTTTTGCCATGACCAACTATTAAATACAGGAATTTATCCCAAAAGAGAATCTGCCGTGAAGACAAATTTTGAAAATAAACTAAGATGCCATTAACAATTTTAATTGTAGTAATTGACATTAACTATGAAAACCAGCAGAAGCAAAAACATCAGCATACTAATTTGAGTTTTGCATGTATCACCTTAACATATAAAAGAAGCAAAGCACCTAAGGGAAGGATTTCAAAATGTGCCAAAAACTGTATAAACCCATATCCACTGGAAGTCAGAGGTTTAAGGAAGATTATTGTGATATTTATATAGTGTTTTTTTAAAATTCCTGTTGGATCAACAGGATTAAATTTCCAGTCTTGGCTATGTCACATATACACAGAACCAAAGAACTATGGAACAATGTTGTATATTGGAAGATACTTTTGGAAATCATTTCATCCAAGCCCCTGTTCAAAGCAGAGTCACTTCTGAAGTTAGAGCAGGTTGCTCCAAGGATGAGTATTCTGCATGCTCTGCAGGTAACTTCTTTCACCTCTGGCAGGTCATTCAAACAATCTGACTGCCATCTGTAAGCTGGAGTAAGGACACTACCTTACTTCAAGCAGTTTTACAGAAAACAATTCAGTGCCTATAACACATTTATTAGAGCTACATAAACACAGAGTGTGTTTAATTCTCATGCATTTGAATATCTCTCTACTAATATTTCAGAATCTGGAAACATAGTTTGAAAAGGTTAAATATGGTTTTATGGATATCTTACTTCTGTAAGAGATTTCTGTTTTAGAGATCTGTTTTGGAATACTTTTCAATAGAACAATATTTAAAAATATAGCAGAAACTGGAATTACCTGCTTTATGAAGATCTAAAATACATTCTTTTTTTTTTCAAAAAGGTAACAAAAGCTTCTTGAGAGAAGCTGTCCATTACCTTTTTTTACACAGCACACTGAAGAACAATTTTTTCCACTTTCCTGTCTTATTTCCATTTTAGTTCAGGCCTTTTAGAGCTGCTATAAAACAAAGTTGTAACAGTATATTTTAATAAACCCATTCAGACTTTATAGGCAATTGTTTTTGCCAGAGTCACCCTCCCTCAATTCAAGCACTGCAAAGCAACAACTTCAGTCTAAAACATTTCCTGATACATTTTCTGTAGATGAAGTTAATAGCCCTGAGTCATTGCCTCAGGCCATCAACCCTCTCAATCAGTCATTAATCCCCTGAAATTGCCCAGAGCCTCAATTGTTATTGCCTACACGGACTAAATTATGTTTTGAACAAACAGAGCAAATGAAGGTCAATGTCAGGAAACAGAATTCGGTAAAAATTAAAGAAAATTTTGGGAAGCATGTAATAGGTCTGGATCAGTTCAAGGGATACAAGGACTTGATCACAAGATCTTCTCTGGTCACTGAGGAGAAGACCAGAAGAACAGAAAGTTTAACTTCAATGGTATTTAGGACAGATGTTTAATGCTATAAGCTCTCACTTCTGTGACAGGGTCAGGCCATAAAAGATGACTGCAAAGTCAAAAGAGTGAAAACAAAATACAGTTGCATATTATATTTAGTTACCTTGGGCTAGATAATGAATTTTAAACCCTCTATGTCACAGAATTCTACAGATATCTTCTTTCTAGACTTTCCAAAGAGAAAAAGTATTTGGGAGCTAGCTTTATGACAGATTTTGTTTTCCCCTCTCACCATACACACACAAAAAGGAAAGCATTTTGCTCTTCAATGTTACAAACTATATATGAATCCTTGTAAAATTTGTTGTTTACTTTCCCCTCTCATTCTCCAGCCCCATAAATTAGTCATTTCTATTGCCACTAAGCAGTTATAATCAATATTCCTAATCAAGGAACAAGAGTGTTACTTGCCAGCTGCCTTTGGTTTAGTTCATTTTTCCAAATGGCATAGTCAGTAGAGAACCTAGCCCGTAGAGAACTCCTGCAAAGGTTAATTCCCCCTCTACACAACCAGTTGGGGTTGCACCATTAACACCATCTTGCCTTCCAGCTCCTGGGGAATTCATACATGAGTGGCCATTGCAGCAGCATATGGGCTAGTGAGGCTAAATTAACCAGAATCAGCTGAAACACTGCAAAAATATTTAACAAGAAGAATGCAAAAGCAGAGCACAACATTTATAAGCCTGAGCTAAACAAGACTTCCCTGGTTACAGATTGTATTATATACCTGTGCAGCTCTTACAGAGAGTAACAGAGTAGAGCTGAAGCAACTGAGAAGCTGTCAACATTGATTATAAACTGGGGTTGCAGAAGTAAAAAATACAACATGTAACACCTGCAGGAAATGTCAATATCATCATTTTATAGTCCATTAAGTAACCAGAAAAATACGAAAGTTAGATAATGCCAAATAATTGGGTGAGCAAGACTAATGAGGCCTCAGGTTGGTCACTTCAGTCCATACAAGGAAACTAACAGGACAAAGAGAACAGATTTTCACCCAAATTCAGTTTTTCCCATGTGTTTTAGAAATGCTGTGCAAGCAAACTTCCTTGCTTTTGCATGCTCTCTACTAGAGCTCCTACATATTGCTACTGTAGCAATAAAATGGTGTATTACACATGTAGAACCCCTGGCTACCACTACAAGGTAAGCAAAAATTATGCTGAAAGGTTTTTAATTTTCTCTTAATCAACACATGATTTTTGGAAGTGATACCCACTTTCACAGCTTTCCAATGCAGTGTAACAGCACAGGAGCTGTGAGGGCATTGGTCACACGTGATCTATATTGCAAAAAAACAGCTCTTTATCTTTTGTGTTATCTTTTGTGGATGGAACCTGGCAGATAGGAAATTTTATCATTTCCACTTTTGTCTCAGATAAGTAATTGCAGCAAATGGAGACCCTTAACCCATTCTGCCAAGATATCCCAACATTTTTACTACTTTACTCAGCGATTTAAATCTCAGTAAAGTCATATACTTTGTTTAAAATCTATCACTGTCTATTGGGTTTCTTATTGAGCTGGTATTGTACACCAACTAATGCACAGACACAGAAAAATATATTAAAAACTACATATATATATATAGCAAAATATTTTAATCTCCTTTGACTTCTACCTTATTCTGGACAATATGCTTATGACCAAAATCTGCAGCAGTTAAAATTCTCCTTTTTTATTTTTCTTTAAATTTTCTCTTTTATTTCTGTTGCAAACAAAGATTTGTCAAGGTAATCACATTTACTCTGCTACTACTGCTTGCTAATTCAGATCAGATCAAGCTAAAAATATCTATGTTCCCAGAGAAAATGAATAGCACACTGAGTAAACGTAATCCCAACACAGATGACCAGCTCTTCACCTGTACCAAGGAAACAGGGATTAGCTGTTAAGTGGCATGTACAGCCCAACTGGTCTCTGTCCTTCAGCAGTTTCTGGAGCAGTGTTAGCAAGTTGTAGTCAGAGCTAGCTACTGGTTTTGGGAAGCAGCCTCCCACAGCAGCAAGAGCTACTACCCCAGCCCCTCCTGGCAGCATCAGGAAAACATCTGCCTGGGTTCCTTACAGAAGCCTTATGGAAAGCTTCCATCTGGAAGGCTACTTCCTCACTCAGCAGTCACCCAGGAGACACAAAGGCTGCTGCTGGGAGACACAAGCATTCTCCTGTAGTTATGCAAGTGCAGGTAAAGTGGTTTTTATGAAGGACACTGGAGAGGAACAGGCCTGCCTGAGAGCAAGACAAGGGAAACCATTCCTCAGTCTTTGAAGACCCTCTGAGCACTCCCAGCTCTCATTCCTTACCAAGAATCGTCCCCAGCATTCTCCGGCCATCCACCATGACCCACTGGCCAGTTTAACATCTCAGCATAATGTCTGAGCCTCACAGATTCCCTCATGTTCTTCCAGCAGACCCTCAGAGCCCCTATGAGTCTCTTCCTAGTCCTCCATGCCAGCCTCCCCAAGCTTCCTCTTTTCCTCAGCCCCAAATTCTCTTTAAGTGAGAACAAAATGGTTGCATCTCAATAAAATAGCAGAAAAATATATAGGGGAAAAAATGATAAAGAATTTGACAAGAAAAAATCCTGCTATGTTCTTGGCCTACTATTTGCACTCTTTTCTAAGCACTTACTGTTGGCCATTCTCAGAGTCAGGAAACAGATACACTGTTGGTCTGATGTGCTTTTACAGCCATGGTGAAAACAATCAGTTAATTAGAAAAAATTTTTAACACCACTCATCTTTCTTAAGTAATTATTTTCTCTGTCATTTTTGCTTGGCATTGCCAGAACTACTGATCCTGTAAATTTGACTCCCAAAGTAGTTGTCATGGTAATCAGGGGATCTTGCAAATTATTTATCCAGGTATTACAGATGTACATGTCACATAAGCAAACAAAAATGGAAGGAATTTATGACACTGAGTATCTACATTAATCTCTGAAGAAGTAATATGTACAGTTTTGTAAGTGCTTATTCAAAACAAATGGCTTTGAGTTTTCTCTTTTGTTTAGGTCCAGATAAAAAGAGTAACTATTGATTTATTAAGCTTGTGATAGAGGATCTCAAATCTCCTGATTATATTCTCTTGCAAAACTTTCTACCAGTTTTAAAGTCTCCATCATTTTACAGTTCTTCTAATCCAGATGCAGAAAATTCCTCAGACTGACTATTTCCAAATAAAAACAGGGCAAGGGCAGCCATTGTATTTATTTGCCCATGGGGATTTACAGCTCATTACTCAACATAGATTGCATGCAGATCATGAAGAGCTAAAGTAAACCCCCACATCCACTTTTTTTGTATTTACTGACTTCTCTTTTTTCAAACTCCTGATAAGGTAGAGGAATCAGAAGGTTATATCACCTCTTCATTGCTTCATAGGAGAGAGACCAATTAGAATCCCACCTACTGTATTTATAGCAGCTCCACTTAACATTTTAGCTACTTAGGATTAGGTTCTCAGCTCAATGGCATCTCATCATACTTCTAAGATATTTCTATCTTATAAAAGTTCCGCTCAAACTTTTTACTTATATAGGAAACAAAAGCTTTGCTTTCATAATTACTATTTGCTGCATGCCTCTGTATTTTAAGCTTCAAAACCTGTTGGTTATAGACTCAAAACTTCATTTTTTGCAGCTTTAAGGTTTTTTGATTAAGGTTGTGTTTTGGTTTGGGTATTTTTAACCAAGTAATTAATTAGTGGTAGCCAATTTCAAAAGAAGAATTATTCATCTACCTTTTTTATAGATGCTCTTGCCAAGATTCGAAGCAAGATGTTAGAAGTGAAGGAACTTTGAAAATCAGGATACCTAATTAGGCATGAAAATGAGATTTGGGTACTATATGTCATACATTTCAGTTCTGAAATCCTGGAAAGAAAATTCACTGGTATATCATCAAATAAACTTCATATCAGGGTTCTGCTTCATGATAATATTATTAAGATTAAGATCTTCAGAAATATTTCTTTGAGAAGCATAAATGAGAGCAGTGGGAAAAAAAAACCACAGAGTTTGACATTTTCTATTAGACCCACATGAGCTGCTCTCACTTCAAAATTTTAGGATATTAATACCCAGAATTCTGTCTTGGCCTATCAAATAAAGTTTCAAGTGATATATCTCTACATTGAAAGGATACACATGCAGTGGATGTTGAAATTTATTGCTATTTCTTCATCTACACACACCATTTGGAATACTTATAAATATAAAAAACTATTTTGGATCCTTGATTATTTCTCCTCATCCTACTCAGACACTGGAGAATTATAAGAAAATTACAGCCCCAGTCAGCACAGTAGGTTTGGGTCTGCTTGCATGTTGGCTGATGACCTAATTCTTGAATTTTTCCCCCAAAAGGTAATGGAAGCACTAACTTACCCCCAAGGGAAATGTCATTTGCTCTTCTGGATTTGTCACTTCCTTACCTTCCAACTATACTTGGAGAAATAAATACCCCAAATCTGGAAAGGGAAGAAAACCCACAAACCTATCTGCCAGCTCCCTAAGAGGATTTTTCTTCTCTTTACCTTATCTTCTTTTCAGTACTGGAAACAGTGGCAGTGCAGCCTATAGCTGTGGCCAAGGACACAATCATGGGAGCAGAATTACAAGCCCCCAGTGTCACTTCCCCTCAAGACACATAATGAAACATTAATTTCAGGTGCCTACACTTTTCTCTTTTCGTATACTAAGAAGTGGGATGTTAACAGAACAGTGAAGTAGCTTTATCCTCCTTTCCAATACTTAGTGTTCATAATTAAATAGTTGTGGGAGGACAGGGACAATATCTGTCACAGGTTACACTTCAACCTTTAAGGATTCAGCACTTCCATTTACCCTTTCTGAACACACAAGCATTGCCAGAAAAACTCCAAAGAGCTAGTCCACATTAACTAAGAAAATGTGTGTAATTATCTAATAAACAGGCTGATGGATCATTTTGCATAATTTTATTCTAAAGCATTGCCCAGATCATCACAAAGTACATATTATTACAAAACCAGTTTAATGTCATATACACTACATATCACTCTAAATATTTAGGCAAATTTTTACAGCACTATTAACAGAGATTAACAGCACTAACAGCAGGTCCAAACCCTGTATTTTTAGCAATCTGCTGAACTGCACACAATATAACATGTGTTTCTACACAGCTGCACAGCTACACTGGTTTGGAAGCTGCTGCTCTGCAAGTATCTGCTATTCAGGTGTTTATAGGGTTTGTGTATTTTTTAAAAAACCTTAAAAGATGTCAAGTGTAAAGAAATAACTATAAAATATTGATTAAATATACCTGGAAAATAGGTTTCCAGCATCATGCAGTAATGGCTACCCTTTTTAAAGGGATGGTTATCAGAGGGCCTAAATGCTGCAGGAACATATAATTTGTTCTGACAAAAATGTAATGCCTTGAAAGAACAAGAAGGAAGTGTAATCCAAGCTGTGCAAGTTCCTACAGGATAAAAATTTTGTACAGCAGTGTACATCCTCAGGCTTAAATATAAGATACTACATACAGAGGACAATGAAAATTGTGTTTGGGTGTACATAAATTCTGCAGTCTGGAGGCCTTTGCCTTTGACAGTGTGCAAAAATTAATGTGATCTTTCAATACAGAGATCAAACCAATCACAAGTGAAGCCTCCATTTGCCTCTGAACAATAAAATAAAGGGTACTCATACCTTCTTTGCCATGGAGATATTGGAAATCAATCTTATACTGTTTTCAACCTAATGTAGTGTTTCCTGCCTCCAACTTTTTCAGTATTTATACTCACAGAATAATACATACAAGATAAAGACATGTATACCAGTTCTTAAATACTCTTATGAACAGCATCTAAGGAATTTTATAAAAATTAGTGTTATACCTACTTATGGAGGGAAGATGGAGACAGGGTAGTTAACTTTCCTATGGAGCCTCAGCCCATTGCTTGCATATCTAAGAACACAAACCCAGTACCCCAAAGTCCTCTTGGGGGCCTTTTTGTCTAACAACTCTGAAAATTATGGCCAAACTATAGAAATCATAGCTACAAATTATCAGAAAAGAGCCATGTTCTCAACATTGGCAAGCAGTTTAAGATGATTCTTTCTTTTCATGGCCAACTTTGAATAGTTGGGCTTATATTACAGGATATGTCTCTAAGCTTTCTTTCTTAGCCACAGTAGACATAAATAATTATATTTTTCAGATATAAATGCATATGCTAGTGCCAACCTTACTCCAGTTACTAGGGCAACAAGGAGAACACACTCACAAAATGCACAAGCCAGATAAATCAGCTCCTGTTTATACAGGAGTTGTGACAATCAGCACTGGCAAAGAATTTAAAAACAGATGACTGGCACTGGGCTATTAAACAGACAGCATTAATTTTACTCTTTCTTCTCCCATATGCACTACATTTCACTTGCATCCTTTTGACTTCACTTCCTAGCAGAAAATTGTTCTAGCTTAAGAGTGGAAGTTATTATCATTTTTTTTTCAGATTCAAGCATCCAAATAAATGAAACTTCAACAGTGTTTAGCATCAAGCAGCTTCCAGTCTCCAAGGCTAATAGAACTGCTAGGATTAAAAGTGGTAAGAACAGGCTTAACTATCTGGAATAATGTAAGCAAAATATCATGTCATTTTTATGTGAAGCAATTAGATAGTGAAAAAAAATATCAAGGCTAAATTATAGCATCATATCAAAGCTTTATTAAACTAATCTTTGGAAACCAATTCTCAGAAGTTCATTCACTCTATCAATAACACTTTAGTCACAGCAGTTGCAATTCTGTTGTAAACAACTTGCTAATTGTATTTCTAAGTCTGTATGGCGAGAGACAGGCTAATGGATTTAAGCATGTCATTACAACAGAAGAGTCCCTCACAAGAAACAAAAGCTCACAAACAAGCTACTCTCTCCAGCTAAATCATAGCTGCCCCACCTACACACCCACAGCCACTTTGCTTCTTCCTGAGCTTGCATGAGAGAGGAGTAGAATCAACTGTCAGAAATGTTCCAATATCTGCAAGATCAAGTGCTTGCGTAATGGAAACATTGCTTTAATTTGACAGTATACAAGAAATCATACATTCATTATGATTTCTACAAGTGTCCCTGTAAATCACATGTCTATAATCACTAATTCATTGTATACCCTGATTTTGGCATAACTCCCAACATGTGATTTAGCAACATTTAATTTAGGACTAATGTAGAAAGTTAGAGCAACATCTTCCAGACATATCTGGGCTTAACAAATTTCCCAAATGCACAATATTTATATTTTAATACATGTCATTTTAAAAGTAATATTCTATCGGGAGCACAGTGAGCATTTCATTGTATATCTCAAGTAATTCTTAAATGCTCTCCATAAAAACATCAGATCTTTTGAGTGCTTTCAGTAAATTATATATCTATAATGATCTGATTTATTTTTGAAACTATTATTGGAAAAGTAACACGCCTACAATTCATATGCCACGAAATTAATAAAGCTAGTAATAAAATATTTTGTTAACCAGAACAAAAAGTTCATCTTTGTATTTTCATAAAGCCATATTACATCTAAACTGTAATACCATTGTTTTAAGAATGCTATGAAACACTGCTGCCATCTACACAAATTAGTATTGAAGAAATTTGGCATCTGTTTCACTTTCATTTTGCAGTAATATTTTTTTTTTAGGCAGCGGCTTTAGGAATCTCGCTGCTGGGATGATTATGCAGTTTATTGAATTTTCTTTTTTTTTCTTTTTTGTGAATTTTTTCTCAAAGGAATGCCTTTTCCTTCTGCTATGGTTCTCTAGCAAAAGTTAATTTAGTAAATTTAATAAAACAAGGCATTTTTGAACACTATGATAAACATCCAAGACACTGTTTCAAATAGTATTCAGAACAATTCTTCTTAAGGATAAGAAAAAAACTCCTAGGAGACTCATTTTCCACTCACCCATATTTCCACTAACTCACTATGTAACCTCTAGAACACATGATAAATATTTTCTATACATCCTATAATTTTATATTTGTCTCAGGTAAAAATAATCCTCTCCATAAAAAAAATCCTAACTCTCCTGCCCAACCAACCTATGAACACCTAACCTTCATTTTAAAAAGTCACTGAAGAAATAGCTCATATAATTCTGGACTACAGCCAGTTTTTCTGTCAGCAGAATTCTGTCTTAGTTATCCAAATTTTTATGGTGACTATATTTATATTTGGTGAATATCTTCAATTCCAGAAAGTCAAAAACATCAGTGCAAGCTTAGTATAATTCCCCAGTATCCAAATCAGTGACATTCAGGACTAAGAAGCAGTCTGTAGGTCCAAGGGTTTTTCAGTTTTTTCCACTCAGAAAAACCACAGTAGCCAGAAAAACCGCAGTAGCCAGAATTCTATAATGACACAATGGTGAAACCAGAATTTTACCAGAATTTTACCGTCACAGTCATTGCGCTTCTGCTGTTCCTATAAAGACACTACTGTGGGAATCCATAAAATCAGAGGGTTTTGAGTAAGCTGCAAAAGGCAGGCCTCAGAGACAGCAGAACTGTGATTAGAGCCAAGAAGTAGCCATGAGATAGGTCAGCAGAAAAATTATGTAAGAAGTAGAAAAGTAAGGACAAATAGAACAATGGTCGTGTATCAACGCTTGTCTAAAATAACTCCCTAAGCTGCAAAAATGTTTACCTAGCCAGATATTAGGAAGTTCTTAGCTTAATAATGGAGCTCCATGCATTGTGTTTTAAGGCTCACAATCAGGTATTGTATTCAAAACAAGCAAGCATTGTTTTAACTGAAGGTAGGTGTGCTTATAGTGATTGGATAGAACTACTGTCAATATGCTTCTGCTTCGTGTGATTGGTCAAAAACTTTTAAAGTAAGTTGTAAAATTAAGTTCTTTGTCTGCTGCCTGGGATGTGAGCTGATGGCATCTTCCCACTGTCATAACCATGTAATGAGACTGATGGTGGAAAATAAAACAGCTCAAGGCACATTCCTCAGCAGTGCTGTCCTGTTTGTTATTTGTACATAGACCTCGGCCAGCTATACACTACTACCTCTCATTACCCACTGCCTCATTCAAACCCTTTTCTCTTCAATAGTCTGTATCACCTCATGTGGTCAAGCCTTCTGTCAAAGGCTAGGTCCCAAATGGGAGCTGGCAGTCACCTTCCCAAGGCACAGCATAACAGCACCACAGCCCACACAGTTCCTTTCAGGAAAGGAAATGAAATGTTGAAAACAGAAAGGAAAACCTTACAAACACACTGGAAAGGAGATATGATCAAATAAAATGCAATTGAACAATAAAAGAAAATAAACAAATTTAGTGACTACAATCAAATGGACCAGGATTACATGAGATGCAGTGAAAAGGACCAAAACGTGCCAAAACTAAACTCACAGATCAGGGGCAAAATCAGGGGAAAAAAACAAACATGAAGACAGAACATTGAGGGGACAATATGAATGAAACAGCATGGATACTGAAAAAAAAAAAAAAAATACTTTCACCAAAGGGAAAACCATCAAAAGGCATGGGATGCCATGAAGTGCAGGGATAGGAACCAAAGCTTGCCAAATTGACCCTCATCAAAATCAAAAGATTCCTTTTCCTTTCCTGAAAGGATCTCAAATTGCCTCCTGTGTACACATATCATGCTCAGAGCTCTTCTCAGAAAGGCAGAACTTGGCCCTTGCAACCCTAAGGGGAATTGACAGGTAGGTAAGTGTCCAAGTTCTTTTAGTAATATAAGTAAGACTTGGGAGTTGCAAAAGTTAAATTTTGAGTCATAGGTCCTACAGGGATTCACTGCATTAAGTATTTGACATCAAACACTTCATTTAATCATGGTGAGTAACAAGCCCCACACATTCTGCACAAGCTCCCAGAGACATTTGAAAAATGTCCAAGGCTGTAACTACTAGTCTAGAGCTAGAGATTACCTTTTCACCCTTTCTTCTTGACCTCTGTACCATGCTCACACCTTCTGTGCTCTAGTGAGAGCTAAAAATTACATCAGCTCCAGTCATATTCAGATTTTCTTTCCACCACAGAAACTACTCTCAGCAGCATGAAGTTCCATATTTTACTGCTTGCAGCTGCAGTAATACTGAACAAACATTTCAATTATTTGACTACTCCAGAGCAATACCTGAAGATTATTATACCAATAATGTGAATTTTTTTCTTAATTTATATGCAGCTGATATTCTAGAAGCTAATTTTCAGGGAAAACAAATAGAATCATTTCATATTTAATAATATTTACTTCTCACTTTAAATACATAATCATTTTTAGATGGTTCCCTAGTAAAAATTGATTATATTTCATTATTTTTACTCAACACTTCCATTAAAACGACATGGAAACGGTCAGTTGCAATGTTTAAGCCTAAGCATATCAATGAGAAGGACAGGGAAAGTTTGAGGAAGAACCTTTAGCACACATGAGAAATTCCACTGGTTGTAGGGACTTGAAGAAGAGGAACCAGCCCCTTCATGGTTCAAGAAAATAATTAAGACTGTCCAAAAACAAAGAACAGGTAACAAAGTGAGGGAGGAGAAAATGAACTAAGAATAGAAACAGGAAAAAGATGAAGGAAAGCAAGCAAGCTGACAGAACTGTAATGAAAATCTCACTTGGTAACTGTGAGAGAATTGCAAAGATTAAATAGATGTGAAACAGAAAAATAGACTTTAATTTGTCCAGTTAATTGTGAACTCCAAGACTTTTTTTTTTACCTTCCCCTTGCAAGATCTTTTATTTTCTCCAATTTTTAAGGTCTCCTGCACTGTTCTTTAGTTCAAAAATCCAAGTGTTTCCTGTCTTTCCACATAAGTAATTTTTGCTACTCTCTTATGTGGCATTTTCAAGTAGCTGCCTTTTTTTTCTTTCTTTTTTTTTCCCCCAAAAGTGAGATTGCCAAAACCTCTGGGAACACAGCTTCTTTGGCTTTCCCCCAAGAAAGGGTAAGCTCCTCCCCTAGAAATAACTCACACCTCTGACCTACTGAGTCTTGAAGAAAATGTGAAGGTGCGGCTCACTCCAAACACTGGATCCATTCTGCTGAGCATTACATGAACAAATACATTATTCATTTCCTTGTTGGTAAGCCCTGCCTCTCACCTTGGGGAGAGATGGCAGGAAAGCACAGCCAAAGGACATTCAAAGGGAAAAGGAGGTTGAAACATTTCTCCTGTTTCCTCTAGACTATCTCAAACCTTTTCTCTAAAAGCTTAATTAAAACCAGAATCTAGTTCAGCAAATAATTAAGTGCTTTCATCACACCATATGCCAGGGATTAATATTTCATAGAAAAAAAGGCTTTGAGTATTTATTTACACCCTATTGTTCCTAAAGATTTGTGCACATGCAGACCAAAACAATCCTGTAAACTCAATTTGTTTTCTGTTGTACTGAAGATTAACTGTATTACATTTTAATCACAGCAACAAAATAGACACAAAATTAAGAGCCTGTAAAAAAGATTGGCTTAAAATATTCTTTCATCCTTATAACTGCTTTAGAATACGTATCATCAGAGACTGAAGCCTACTCCAGGTACCATCTTCAACACCTCTAACCAACCAGATCAGATTCTTTATGGATAATTTTTCTTACCTGTACAGTGGAACTGCATTCCCCAGACACCCTCAAAGAGCACTTGAGATACAGGGATAAAGTAGGTACTTGGTACAATTACAATAAAGTAAAATACCTAGCACAACCCAATGAGAAAAAGAAAAAGGAATGCCACTGTGAAGCCTATGTTTTGCATGTTTCTTTTTGAAAATCTTCTGTTTCTAAGGTTGCACCTGGAGCCTTTACATAACATGAGCTGACATGAAAAAGCTTATATCCAAATCACTACTGCTGTGTTTACACAAGTCCAGAGATAGCTTTAAATAATTAGAAGAGCTGCTAAGGTATTACAGATACAAAAAAAAAGGGTTTTTTTTTTTAATTCTTTCCAGTCTTCCTAAATTATGAGGAAAAAACCTCCATGCATGGATTAATAAGTATTCCAAAGCCTGTGATGGATACATTAAGATAACCAAGAAAGTTTGGAGTGATTTAATTCTGAGCTACTGTCACTGTACAACTACTGGAAAACATTACCCCTCTAAAATGGACTCAAATCAACATAACAGTAGCCTATGTCTCCCATTCAAGCTGCAGGAGAGGATACAGACTGATTCTGCACCTCTATTTTTATGTTCCTCTATTTTATATTCCATTTATGTGTGTGTGAGAGAAAACTTCATGTTTTAGCAATGGTTTATTACAATAATAGCTATAATAAGCATAAAAATATGGTATTAGCTATGAAAAATGAGTTTACTGTCAGTTGGATAGTTAGGACTCCATGTAAGTCCTTGGACAGAGCAACAGTACAGGATTTTTGACCAACTCTTTGCAGAATTTTGCAAGTTGTAACTTGCATGAAAAGATGCTAATTTACACAGCATCCACTAAGGCTACCTAATTACTCTGGGTGACATATAAGGGCTATAAAGCATCTTCCTGTGCATGCCAACTACAAATAGATACTAGAGCAAGTGATGAGCTGAGCGATTTCAGCACAAGGATGAAAAAAAGGAACTAGACCAGATCCAATCTGAAAAGTAAATCATTAACACAAGCACTTTTGGTAGGTGAGTGTTTCATCCTGTGACTAGGTGAATTCTGATTCCTAAAATCAACACAGCAGAACAGAGGGTGTTTGGCTAATGACTCTGTTTACTTTATACATTATAATCACGCTTATTCAATGCATGATTAATGACTAAGCACACAGTATGCCTATAAAGCCCAAGGACACAAGGTAACAAGGTTCTGCTTCAGGGTTACATTGGAGCCTAATGTACTTGCTGTCAGTTTGATTGGATGGCTTCTCACAAATCTCCAAAGCAGAACAAGATTTAACCAAAACAAGTGTATTTTCTCTTGTTTTAAGTCTAGAGAAGATACCATTCCATCTCAACAGAACTTGAAGACTCGTAGCAAAATGTATTGTGGAGATTATGTGAGTATAATTATTTGTTCTCTGAAATCTTCCGAACTTTTTCATTCCTCTTGAGTCATCACATGTTGGTATCCATTTCCCTTCACTGGTAGAAATTAATCTTACAGTAAGATAATTTATTGGTGATTTGGGTCTAATCCTGGTGTTAACATATATATATATATATATATATATATATATAAAGTGTCTGAAACAAAAACTAAAATAAGAATTATCAGTTCCCATCTCATGATTCTAGATCTTTCAAGAAAAAGCAATGCAAGCCTCCTTGGGAGGTCCTTTAGGTGGGTTTGCAATAAGCTGCTAAACAACAAGCTAAATTACATACTATCACCCAACTGTACTAAAGATATAAAAGTGAATTTTTCAGAAGATACTCAATTCTGGCACTGTTTGGGGGGGTTTATAATTTGACAAGACCATCTGTAGATGCATTAAGTAACTAAATAGCTTTATCACTTCCAAACATTTGTTTTGTTCATAGCATGAAAAATATTTTAAAGTAAAAAAAGGCTACCTCTACAAGAGCCACAACACAGGAAGAGTTTTCAGTGATTGTCCCCCATCTAAAAGCTGTACAATAATATATTAAAGGACTTCACAAGTGCTCTTTGAGAAAAAAAGTTATAATAAAATTTTAAAACTCCATTCTGGAAACTGTTGGAGTTACTATTTCATGACAACAAAATATGAAATTTCTCTCTGTACCTGGCATGCTGACCATCATGTTCTCTAATGATTTTCTTTCAATTATTACTAATATGAATAATGATTTGTTCCTTTCAAAGGCTTTTTACATGTCCCTTCCCAACAAACTTACAAATCAATATGGAATTTTCTAAAGGATAAAAATTTTCCCTTTCTTATTTTAATATAAAGTATAATTGACTAATTATTCCAATCTTTCCAGTAAAGTATTTCTTCTGATAAAACTATATACATAAAGCATATATTTGCTTTTCTAAAGTGATTGCTATTGAATCAGGATTAGCAATATACTCATTTTTCTGCAATTTGGGATCTTGCATCCTTAACTGGATGCAAGACAGTTAAGAACTTAAGATATTTTCTTCTTAGTTTCTTTTTTTCCATCTTTTAGTTACAGTAATTCTGTAATCTATTCCCGATAATTTAAGGACAACAGAAAGAATAATTTAAGGACAACAGAAAGAATACTAAATCTGTAAAAGGTAGTAGATCAGCTTCTGTTGGAGAAGACAAGAAATACAGTTTCTTTTAGTCTACTGATTTACTGCAACCAATTATATTTAAATAATTGACACTGCATCTGCATACAATATGTTGTCTAAAACTAATGGCAGTACCTTATAAAATAACTTACAGAAGAAATATTTTAAAGTCACTACAACTGGCAATTGTTCTATTTGCAGTATTTTGATAGCATTATAAAGAAAATCTAATAGACAAGACAATTTTCAACTGTGGCAGATGTTTACAATGGTATGAGGCTTAATATAATGTAACTACTACATATTAGCCTAATGAACTACTTGAGCAGAGGGGACACAAGTTTCTAATTCTGATACACTGAATTACATGAAAATACCCCAGAATAAATGGTTTTAATATCAACTCTTTATTCTCTCTTCTTCTAAACATAAAAAGGCACAGGAATAAACCCTTTGTTTTTTTCATCATCACAGAAACAAAAGAGCAGAAAAGCAACTGTAGACAATGGGGAGGGAGCATATCAATCCCAGGAAAGACAGAAAAACCTGACTCCAGGCTTTCTCTGAAAAGTATTGGGATGGATTCCCAGGTTGGGTGATTTTTTACTGTTTATTCCAATTTCCATGTGCTATGGAATGGAAAGGGAGAGATATTAGGTATTTTTATGAGCTAGATCACTGGATCCTAGGAACAGATTCCCTACTGAGGCATCCAGACAGAATGAGGACATGTAAGGCAGAGCTGCATGTAAACATTCTTCCGTGAATGCTGCTGGTATTTCAAGAGTGATTTGGTCATGGAGCAGCGGCAGTTTTCTTTGAAGAGACTCAGCAACAAAATAGCAGAAAAATCACTCTAGCAAACCTCAATCAAGAAAACAGGGCTTATACAGGACTGAGTGGTGAGACCGCAGCATTAATTTCTTCTCTACTCTTCCTAAACACTATTCTAGATTGCAAAAAAGTCCTAGAAGTACACTTCAGACTTAGAGATATTTTTCAAGGAATTCCAGAACTTTGAATATATCATTAATTCAGAAGAATAAGAAAAATAAATAAAATCAGAAGTATTACTTTCAGAATGTGCTTTTTTCTTTAAGATGATCTTTATATTTTATGCTACCCATATCCATAATTACATACATTATCTGTGAACAGTCAGATAGGATGGAGTCCTTCAAGATCAACAATGAGATGTACAAACTATTAACAGCAGCAGCAGCCCTGCCAGATTCAGCAATTCAAGGCATCATCTTTATCAGATATTACATACAAAAAATATCCTATAATAAAAACCACAGGTAAAACTACCACAAATTGGACAAGATGACCTCTCTGAAATACATATACACAGAGCGATAGAAGGCTTTGGAAAATGAATTTGCTATGTTTAGACGTATCCCTTCCACTACTATATCATATATTATTGAAATTAAATGAAACACATAGAATAAACTCACAACAAACTAAAATACTCATGAAATTTTTATTTAATAAAGTTGTACTCAAATGATATCTTTGCAAAAGTATAGCTAGCTCATAGCATGTGGTTAGCTAATAAAGAAAACATTTTATATTAGTAGACATTCCCTATGGGAAATATTCAGACGAAGGAGTCGTTCAATTGTTTATCAGCAGAATGACTTACTGAACAAATATTATTAGAAGGTTGTTCATACTTCAGAATGCTTTTCCATCACAAGACTGAATTGCCTGAAGTTTGCACATCATAATTTGATAAAAGCAGCCTCACCTTTTACTGATACTTTTGTTGAACTGCTTATGACTTTGGTCAGAAAAAGCTGTTACTTTCTTGCTTTTGCACAGAAGGAAGGTAAATTCCAAGTATTATTCTCCAGAACAATGATAAGTTTTTCAGATCCTTTCCAATCTTTTTCATTGTTTTGATTCATTCCACCGACACCACACAAGCCTGTTCTGTTTGCTCAGCTTAATTTGGAATCAGTTTCTTCATGTGCACAGCCAGAGAGATGTATAGAGTGCCCACCTGGGCTACCTCTGTAGAGACAGATCTGCAGTTTTGAACATGAGGGTATCCTGAGATCAGAGAGAGGAATAAATATCTTAATGTAAAAAAAAAAAAAATAAATCACTGAATCACCTTTGGAGATTTACTTGCCTTATAAAGTGCTTTGACACGGTGTGAGGAAAAAAGCAAAATATTTTTTATTTTTTCCTCCTGAAAAACAGATATCCCCTTCACTAGGATGCTGCACAGGAAAGACAGCATGAAAACTATTTTTCCATGTTCACATACAGTAGTTTGTCTAAACTAACCCACAAAACCGCTAAATTGCTCTTGGAAATTACTCTCCTCTGATACTTTTGGAAGACATTTTCTTTGTAATGCAGAAAAGCCTGTCATGCTGAATCCTGATCTTGCAATGAGAGCTCCAGCAAAATGATTAATATGTTGTGAGGGATGCTAGAATCCAGATATCAAAATTAAATTGTACAATTCTTCACATCCTTTCAGTGATTTCCCCCATTTCCAGAACAGACATTTCTCCCATTTTCTTCAGAAAATTTGTCTTTATTTGTGTATTCCTCAATCCACCTGCTCCTCGCTGTAACTTTGAACTTTATAATGAATTTGAATCATAATGGTAGAGGAATGCAATCTCTTATGAAGTTTTGTGGAAACCCTGTTCACACAGCGAACAGTGGGGGGTGAGGAACTGAATTCTATTACCAGTTAAAAAAATACAGCAGTTGAAACTCAATAGTCATTTATGCCATTGGCCTAGCATTAGCCAAATAATACATTCAGACTTTGGACTCAGTCATGGGACAGAGTCATATTTTATTTAGCCAGTGGTTGTCTCAGAAAGGACCCCATGGCTTATTCCTGGATGGAACAAGATGAGGAAACAAACTGCAAGTACCCAGTGAAACAGAGACAAAAGAATCAGGAAAAAAACTCCAGTTGTTTTTATCTGCAGTGTTCACAGAACAAGTCAACACCCAGAGCATAATGCAAGTTCCTTTATTACTCAATCCCACATTACTGAGACTAATGGGTGTTTGATAATGTTTATTTATTTAAAAATTTTTATTGGAGAAATTCCTGTTAATTTCTTTATTAGAAAAAATATTATAGAATTATTAAATTGTATAGAGAGTTGGTAGTCCACCTACCCCAGTCTTTACTCATTAAGGGTAGGAACCAAAAGTTCCCTGAAACCAATAAAAATATTTCCATTGATGTTATTTGTGAAATTTGGATAAAGCTCTCATAATAAGAATATTAAACAGCACATAAACGTCCCTGCTCTTCTCAGCTTACAAAAATATTTCTGTTACTTTATCACAATTTGTTTTACTTGTGTGGATGGGTTGCAGAGCACTGTATTTAGAGAAATTATATTCAGTGAACATAAACTTCTTCTCACATCACCAAGACAACCACAATACTATTTTCACTTCTGTAGATTTAACTTTGCCATGAAGAGCAATTTCTGCTCATCCCTGTAGTGAGCCATCTTAAAGCATGTAGAAGAGAAATCATGAGATCATACTGGTCATTTTCCTATGCTTTCCAGAGCTTAGGGAAGCAAAAGATATTGCAGAAGTGAAAAAGATGTGGCCATAGACTCAAAACTGGTCATCCTGATGTCAAAGTCCGGTATTCTCTCACTAGGTTCTTTCAGTATCTGTCAACCTTATTTATTTTCTTATGTTCGTACGGGTCTGTGATTCTATTAAATTGATTCTTTTTATTATTCACAAATTCCTTAGAAAGAATAAGAATACAAGAAAAAGTATCACTGAGAATGAACTGAGAATAATTCAAATAAGTTATAAAACTACAAGAAAAATAGTTTTGAGATTGACATGTACAAGACAATGCAATCTCACTTGGCAGTGAGGTAACATCACTGCTTTAATAAATCACCAGGTTTGTAAGCAACCCAGGTATCTCATTCATCATTTTCTCATTAGTCCTTTCAAATTAGAAATACCATGAGGAATAAATATTGAAGACTGTGAGGGATACCATGGATTCACTTTGAAATATAAAATAATATTTTTTAAATGGGTGGGCAAGGGGATTTACATTTTAAGGTAAATCCTCACCATTTTTTCCCTATTAAGGCCTAACCAATGCTAGGGGCAACTTCCTCCAATACGGTCTGTCTTTTATGGTCAACTGTAAGTTTAAGTTCTGTTTCATAAATCAAAAGCCACACATCCTGCTCCCCATGAAGTAAAGAAAATTTAAAGTTATGATTATTGGTTTGCAGCAGAATTAGGTATATAATGTTAAAAATGTTGAATACCTCAATTTAAAAGTCTGCTTTTTCCTTTTGTAGACACAAGGAACAATTCTTCCTGCTCCAAATTTTAACCCTATAATGGATGCCCAGTTGCTAGGAGGAGCCCTACAGGGAATTTGTGAGTATCTTGACTGATTCTAATGCAAATTTCCTCTTTTTCAGAAAGCTTTCATAAAGCATTAGGCAAAATATAAACTCATAAAACTGTTGCCACCTATCTGCAGTCTTCAAGGAACCACAATAAGACACACTGATTGATGATGTCCAAATAACCAATTTGCATTTACAGGAACTAAGATTTGATCAAGATTAATCTAAAATCCATACCAACACTTACAGTAATGAACACTTCATTGAGAAAACAAGAAAAACAGAATTCTGTGTTGCATCACTAGAGTGAGGGCTAAGAAATGAAAGGATTGTAGTTGTAACTTCAACAACTAAGTGCTACCAAGGTCTGCTAAGTCTCTTATTCAGTCACAAAAATAAAAACAGATGGAGTAGAAAGTTTAAAGAATTCATTACCTTCTCATTTTTGCTTTCAGTGTTAGTTCCAAAAATCTTTTGTTCACAAAAGGATTTCTCTCAGTTCTGATATTTTTCTTTTCCTATTCAACCTTGTTGGTATTGCTGAGGGTCAAAATATTGATTTGTTTTTTTAAATCTTAAATGTCTTCCTCACTTTAAAACTGTTCTCTGTACCAGAGCTTTTATACCCCTTGGGCTTTTCACAAGATTATACAGCACCAAATCTTGCATGCTGTTTTCAATTTCTTTAATGAAAATGTGAGGACTCAGATTTAATATCAAGTGAACCACAATAAGCATTATTTATCAAGGGGAATCTAAAGTATCTTTATGACCAAATTGGCTACAGATGAAAAGTTTTAAAAATCTTCCTACACTTCAAAGGGTACTTCTATGATAACATTGATAAAATATGAAATATTTTAATGTTGCTAATATATGAAAATATAGAAATAATATTCTTCATCTAATATTCTAAGTACAAGTACATCAACTTTAATTTTAACCTTCCTATCAAAGTAAATGGAACAAAGTTGTAATTGAAAGGACAATTGAAAAAATAAATACCTCATCTTCAGAGAAGGTAAAGTCACCATATCCTTTACAGTCACTGACACTGACCCTTAATCCTGCACATGGCATTCATTCTTATGAGGATGTTCAGTCACCCTCTGCTGATACAAGTTTTATATTTATATTTTATAATATTTCCTATATCTGGACCCTTCTCAGTTTTTACTAATGAGACCATGTAAGCTGTAAACGCGCCTAGTGATAACTATTTTCTGAAATATAAAAAAATCATTATGTACAGTATCTCAACCCTTAGGATGCAAAAACAATTTTAAAACTCCAAAATAGTTTTCTGAATATGCTAATATTTTTTAAGCAATAATACTGATTCATTATAGAAGTTCACTAGTTAGTTCTACCTATCAAGCAAACCATCATAGGTAACCTTCAATAAAATGCCCTTTTTTAAATGGAATAAGATATCATTTTTAAAACTTCATAGAATTCCTCAGAAATTATAACTGAGTTTATCAACAAATGGTCTAACAAATTTATCATACTCATAAAACAGCTCCCTAATTCTTAAATGACAATTTAATCAATATCAACAGAACACACCAGTATGTCTTCCAGGGCTTAGCCACAAATCCTGCTACTGCGCCAAGTTCTGAATCCTTGAAAGCCCCTGTTTTATTGATGCTTTCAAACCCACTGAGCTGGTGAGAGGTGATGATGCATCTGGTAATAACAAACTGCTTCACCTTTCCATGGTATTATAACAGCAAGTGCAAGACACTCAAGCACAGTAATATAACTGATGTTGGCAAATATTAGTGGGATATTAGTCTCTTGGTCAGTTTTTCTAAAAATTAGTATAATGTTCTTAAACAAAACAAGAACAATCACAAATGCAAGTAATTAACACCAGTTTGTTAATTTAGCGCCTGTGTAATTTCCTTTCCAGGTTGTGAAAAGGATGTGTTGATTGAAATCCTAACTCAGCGTTGCAACTCCCAGCGGCTCATGATTGCCGAGGCATACCGAGACATGTATGGCAGGGTATGACAGAAACACTTGGTGCTTTTATTACTTCTTTCTCTCCTGCCTCCTGTGCAGCTGTCAGCCCTTCTCTCAGGTCACTCACTGGAACCACAAGCCTGTCAGACAGCTGGCTAGCACAACAGGTTGGCACACAGCTTTGCTCATTGGTTATTGATACCTCTGATGATATCACTTCATCATTTCTACAGCAGAAGTTCTACAGCCACACAGAGTTAGAAAAGGACAGGAAAAGTTCCTTCTTCTACAGGCCATTCTTCTCTATTGACCAACCTAAAATATCTGAATAGACTTATTTCTTCTTTTATGTGCTTTTGGGGGGGTTTTAAAATACATTTCTCAAGTTTTTTGAATAAATAATAAAATAGTATTGCAACCAAAGAAAAACACCATACAATGAGTTATAAGCTTTTTACCTTACTCACATAATGATTATTGTTCACATCTCAAACATGGACAGTCTCACACCATATAGTCCCCATCTGTACATTAAGCACAATAATCATCTGACCTGCTTAAAGTTATGATCTTTGAGAAGTGTTCAACAAATGTTAGGACAAAGTTATTTTTAAAAACCTGTATTTTACCTATATTTACTGTATATAACAATGGAATTTTTTTTATCTGAGTTCTTAAACATACACAGAGATAGATAACCTCATTCCATTTCCAGATCTACTGTTGCTAACCAACGAACTTTGGGAAAGTTGTAGTGCCTGCATTTTCCTTAGTTGCTATAGCTATATAAGGACAAAAATAATAGTAACACCCCTTGCAAAATTCCTGTGAAAGTAATGAAAAGTACTGTGTAAAACTAGATACTATTTGATTAAGTTGACTAGACATGCCCTTCCCCTGAAAGAAGACAGACACTTAGAAAAAAAATCCAGTTTTCTTCATTTCCTGAAGCCTGTAAAACTAAGGGCTTACTGGAAAATTCCTTGCAGGCCAGTGTCTGCTTGACATTGAATTGATCAGCTGAATAAGAACAATGAGTTTGCAAAAATGCTACCACAGAGCCATCTCTCTTAATTAGGGTTAACTAGAAATGGTTCATTCAAAAACTCCACATTATGTGGTGCTTTTACATCTCCAGTTCATTAACCAGCAGAATACATTTGAGTGGCCAAGTTTTCTAGAGACAACCTTGTGCCAACTCTATACTAAAAAACCTCAAAACTGCTGACCCCTGAATAAGCTCAAACACCCGTTTACTGTCCTAGAACTGGAGGAAAAAGAGCTAGATTTAATCAGTGTAGTGGGTTGATTTTGTGTTGTTACTTATCTCCAGAAGATCAGTGACTTTATTTGGACTGTTAAAAAAAAATGAAACACACAATAATCATGATTTTTTAGACATAACCTTGAATGAATAAGTATATTTTATAGAGACCATAAAAGAACAATAACTGACAATCACAGCTATCCACCTTCCAGAGACCATGACAATGATAGAAATCAGCATCTAAATTATTAAACTGTTTTTTCTATTATGAGGTATTTATTAGGTTACCATGACACATGCAAACCATACAAGTTCAGTGTTTAGCCATGCAATATTCCCAAGTTTTAATGTTACTTATAGCAAACTCAAGTATGTCAAGCTACCCAAAGGTGCCTGTAACATGAAGCACCCAAGCCCATTCTTCCCAAGTGTTCATTTATCTCCACAACTGGGCAGTCCTTCTCTACTCCATCCATAGCAGCTGGCAGGTTTCTTTTAACCTTTTCTCTACAGTGTATCAACTGGACCTATCACTTTAACATGGGAAAATATTTAAAAGCTTTGTATCACATTTTAATCTTTAATTTCTGCTCTGATACATGAAGATGATCTAGAGATAATACAGTATCACAATAAAGACTTGGCAAATGTCCTTCAGGAACGCAGTTATTTCATATTTGCAGAGAACAATTTTTTTTTTGCTCACCACTAGTCTAATTGGCTCTTCTTTTCAAATTAAAAATATAAACAAATCAATAAATTCCTATGACAACACATCACCTTTCAATTCATGCCTCTTTCAGCCATATGAGTTAACATGAAGTGCTATAAAGGCAGTGGACACAGATCTAACGACCTAGAAGAAAGAAAACACCAAAGATGTCAGATGTTCTTTTTAAGAATCACAGTGTCCAAATCTATGAATAATAATAGAAGGAAAAGGCAAGAAAACAGTTTTCATATTCTAGCAATAGGCTACAGAATACTCTAAAAGTCATGGAACATAGTCCAATTCTAATACACCCACAATTCTAATTCAAATGAATTCATTAAGCACTGGGTACACCTCGCAGTGCAAGATGCATCATAATACTCTTGACAGTTTCTTAAAAAAACTCTACCAAGAATGTGATGTTTCTTACATTGAATTGCTCCAGTTTGTGCTTTGAAAGATAATTTAGCACACACTGCACTTCCCTGGCTGCAATTTGTCCCCTCTGGTTATATTGCATTGAACAAATGCACCATTTGGCAAGCCCAGTTTATGAGCGATAAACTTCACAGGACAGAGAAGAGACGTGGCAAAGCAACAGCAGTTTTAACCTTCTCAGTTCAATTTATTGTAAACCTGTTGGTCCAATCCTTTTCCCTCTTTATTTCACTTAGTCTGATCAATATGGTAGCCACTGTGCCCATTCATTAGACAAATGTAAACTGAGACATTTGAAGGAGAGAAATATTTAAAAATTTAAAAAGACCTGAACTAGCTGCATGATTCAGACATACAGAGAAGTTTTAAGATTCCTTCTTACAATTGGCCTCCAAGGATTTCTTGTAGCAAAGATGATTAGGAAATTAAAATAGTGACAACTTAGAGCTGTCTTTTCTTTTTTCCAATATTTCCCTTAGTTCTGATTGCCAGAGTAATTTTTAAGTAGTATCCATTTGTATTATTAATTCATTTTCCCACAGGCATGTTATCGGAAGTAAAATGTCTTAATGAATTAATGTCTACTCCATGTGTGATTTACTGCCTGTCAAATGAATCTAAAGTGCATTCACCAAAGACTGTGTATGTTTCTCCATCATAAATTTAATTTTTAATATGCATATGTCTTCCTTCATTGCTACTCCATCTATTAAATTAATTATATTCAGAAATATATTAAAATCAAAGTATAGGCCTGAAAAAATACAGCCCTGGAAACATACAAGTTTATATAATGGGAACTGTTTCTGGCATGCCTTTCAATTCAGATAGACTAGAACATCTTACAGGTGTCTAGTGCTGCACACAAAATATTAAAAAAGACTGCACAAGTGTCCTCAGTCAAAAACAGTAACTAGTTGTAAGTTAACAAGCTTTTGGCATTTGTAATGTTTTGAAGGATGCTACTAGGAATGGGGAGGAAACTCTAATCCATTACTTAGCTATTTGGCAACAAAGAACTGAGAAATATGAGGAGGAAAAGGGGGGTTCCAAGTTATTAATCCAGCATCTATCAAAAGTAGTGAATTCATTTAGAATGTAAAATATAACTGAATTGAAGTACAAAACCTTCCAGCTATTCAAAGATGATTTTTTCATGTACTAGGGGCAATACAGTTTTTTCTTAAATTGTTCACATGGTAACATTAAAAAAATCAAAAGAAACCACCTGTGTTTTATGAACTTGATCTTTCAAAGGTGCTTACAGCTCTCGGATTCACACAGGGAATAGATTAAGGGAAGCTGCAGTTGCTCTGATGTGATATTCAGTTTTCCAAGACTTTAAGTAATAATTGCACTTAAACATCTACATTTCCTTCTCTGTTCCAAGAGCTGAAAGAAACAATCCAATGTGGCCTACTGGCTTGTGCACCTATTCTCATCTTGCTCAAACTAGTAAAACAAGCATGTACTATTTGAACAATTTTTTTTTAATTAATCTTAGCCAGAATTATTCTTTAACAGCTCATCCTAAATCATTTAGGAAGAAAACCACTAACAATTTTTTAAACTGTCTTTGTAAAGTGTAACTATAGAGATAATCCTGTCTGTGCACTTTCTTTTTCTTTTCAAGGATTTGATAACAGACCTAAAAGAGAATCTCTCTCATCACTTTAAAGAAGTTATGGTTGGCTTGATGTATCCACCTGCATCCTATGATGCCCATGAGCTTTGGCATGCCTTGAAGGTAATAGTCATATTCAGAATTGCTTAGAGTAGCAGTCATTAATTAGAGCACTGAACACATATGAATTTTTTTTTACATTTCATTGGTTGATAAAATACTTAAAGTTAGAACACTGGAGTAGTATACTATCACTTAGTCCACTAATCAGAAATACAGTGCTATTTCAAGTTTATCCATCAGTGTGCTAAAATCAGCATAAATAATATTTTTGTCATGGAACACATACAGCCCATTTAACATCCATGGTAAACTCAGAAAATGAAGGAAGATTTATACAGGGAACCGTAAGGTGCTGGGTTTTACAAGCATTTATGTATGCTACAAACCAAATTTATTTCCACAAACCAAATTTATTTCCACAGCCAGTGCCATGCACTCAAGCACCACCTCTCTAACAACCAATACTTCTTTAGCAGAATATGTCTCTGTAGAAACACTTCCAAATTACTCTGTGACAAAGTGTCACAGCATACTGCACAGTCCAGAGGGCCACGATACACAGAGTATCACCATACAAGTTCAGAAGGCTTTAGGCATTCACCTAAACAGAGCAACACCACACCTCATCTGAAGGCTTCTAGCATCTGCCCATACAGAGTAACACCACTCCACTTCAGAAGGCTGCAAGTGTCTGCCCTTTTTGTTCTTCAGCCCAACCTTTTATACCCTCATGTTCATGCATTGCACGTGTGTGTCCCTTTGGTGGCTGGTCAGTGCCCCTGGGCACTCCATGGCTCATTGCTGTCAATGCTGCTCACAGCTGCACCCATTGGGGATGAGGCTCGGCCACAGCCCCACTCCCAATGACCACAAACTGTATGTCTACAACAATATAATAGTAACTCCACTGAAACAGAACTGATTTCCCATTTTGAAGGAAATATTTCCTTTTCTTCCCTGGATCTGAGACTCCATTCCTCACACAACTGAAGTTTGTGAAAAAAACATTTTTTTCAAATATCAGGTCATTTAATTGTGAAATTCATTCCTACAGGGCATTGTGAAGACCAAAAGCACAACTTAGTTCATAGAGGACTTCAATATATTTTTGAAACCAGGTTGATTGTTGGCTATTGAAAATAATAATTCTTCTCAGGAAATTCCTGAATTACCAACTCCTAAAAGACAGGAAGGCATATCAGAGTTCAACACTGTTTTCCTTTTCTTTCCATGGATGTTTGCTACTGTCTGCTGTCACAAGCAAGACAGAGATTACAAGACTTTGGGCAAGATTATTTATCTGGCCAATTCTGAGAATTCTGCCCTCCCCCCCCCCCCCAAAAAAAAGTTACTATTTTTTTGTTGTTCTTCAGACACTTAAATAAATTTTTAGAAGTACTGGTATGTCTTTATTATAGTTAGCATTAAAAGGATTGTGAAATATCATTGCTAACAAAGGAATAATATCTTTCATTAACATTATTGACAAAATTGCCAAGTTTATTTTTTCCTAAATGTGGGTCAAACTTGAACTTTTTTAAACTGCTCATACTCTATTTTGAACCTGGATTCATATGGCCAAGGTAAAAAAACAGCCCATGTATATCTATGGGCCCTTTTTATCCCAAATGCAGAATACTCATTAACACTATCCATGTGTACGTCAAAAGCAGCATATGCACCACATCTTATGTCAATTGAAGTTTATAAAATTAATTTAAACTCTGTGGGAAAATACAGTGATTTGTAGCACTGCGTGTACTCTATGATGCTTTCCTTTAATACCAAGTTCCATGCTAGATATTACAGACATTTAGGCATTCCTAAATAAACTATTAAAAAAAAAAAAAGATTATAAGAAGAGAGAAGACCAACATAATATCTATGCTCATGTCTACTTCAGATTTCCTGAAAACTTGCTAGGGATGTATGCTCAATCTTTGCATATGATTTCTTTCAGCAAACAACAATTCTTACTAAAATTGTAAAACTATTCCCATTATGTTTCTGTCAACATTAGTCTTGCTTCATTTCCCACTTGCTAAGGTACATGCTGAAATTCAGATCTAGAAATATATTTGAAATATATTAAAGTAATTTGAACAGGTAGATTATGCAAAAGTACACTACAGAAACTGCTATTACTTTTTTATTTCTGATAAGGACAGCATTGCATTCTTCTAAAAATTGGTGTTTCTACTACACAACATCTTTTCATATTTACTTCTTTCCATACAGGGAGTAGACACAGAAGAAAAATGTCTAATTGACATATTAGCCTCAAGATCAAATATGGAGATCTTCCAGATGAAAGAAGCCTACATAATGCGTAAGCTTTTTCACCAAGTGCAGAGTAGCAGCTGTACTATGTGTGTTCTGGAGGTATTAGCACACACAAAGGAACAGAACTGCAAAAATACAGTACAGACCAGTAGAGCCTGGTTCCCTCTCCACATCCTCTCCCATACCTGCATACAAAAGGCTGCAGCAATGTGGGGGGAGGGCAGGCCAGTGGGGACAGCGGCTGAGGGCCCCCAGCAGGGCCAGATGGATGTGCCAGCCCCAGAGCCAGGTCCTTGTAGAACCTGCCCGGGTTACACTGGAATAGAGTAAGCCTATTTATCCTTTATTTGATAATCTTCATTTGTGCTGTTCAGAACATGTTCATTTGTGATTTAAGATTATATGGTTTAATCTAGAATATAATTCTGATCTTCAACAAGATATCGATTCTGAGACTTCGGGTCACTTCAGAGATACACTCATGAACCTTGCTCAGGTACTTTAAAAACAAGAACTGTGACTTACATTTCTAAAATATTAATAATTACTTTCAATAATATTTGATAAGTTTTATATTTTAAGGTGACTGTGATTAAAGCTAGTTCAATAGGGCTGCACTTTTAAACAAGAAAAAGGAGGGAAGCTGATGAAGAGAAACTGAATTCCTTCATCTACTCTGACTTAGACTTTGGATATCAGATGGAAGCAAAGATAAACAGATTATTTTATAAATTCCCATTGGTATTCACCTGCTGACCCTTTGCTCCATCTGTCTCATCTCAAAATGAGTCTACTTGCATGTACAAATGTGATTGTCATTTTTAAAAGCATGTTTTCTCCATTATCAGAAAACATCATAAACCAGTCAAACATTATGTGAAAATAGAGATATATTCACATTTGACTAAGGAAAAGTTCACTGCTTAAAGTATAATGCTCTTTCTGCTATTGCATATGCTAAATCACAAAATGCTAGCACAGAAGAAAAGGAAGTATCACTTTTCCGTACCAACTTTTGCAGTTTTACCAGTCCGTAGTTTATAGAACAGAGTGGTCACCCTTGTCATTCTCATTGCAGTCACTGCGCTCATTATCTTTAAAATCTTTTGTAAACCAGAGTAACAAATAATAAAAGGGCTGGCATGGGATAACAGCATACATAAAGTGTATCTGTACTTTTAAATACATGCATGTCTAGGGAAAATCTTCTTACACAAACTTGAAATAGCAACAGGCTTCACTGAAGTAAAAAGACAAGTTTCAAAAATAGAAGCTATAAACAGGAAATATTTTTCTCATGCTGGGTGTTTTTTCCCTAATAATGAAAATTTCTCCTTGCTTAAAAATGAAGAGCAACCTCACTTAAGCAACCTCACTTCTCATAATTATTAAAACCATGGGACATGGTGAAATGAACCAAATTTAAAAGAATCTCTGATTATACATTACTACTCCTAATTTTCTTAAACCCCAGGTATTGATGAAAGAAGCCTAAAATCAGCAATTTCATGGCTAACAAAATCTGCTATTTCACTCAAGAAAAGGAAGAGTTGCAGGAAATTTCAACTTGACTCAGTTATACTGAACTTCTGAAGATTGTTAGTCAAATCACTCATGCTTGCATATTATCTTATATCAAAACTCAGTGATACTTCATTAAAACATACTTTTTCTAGTTCTATAACCATGCAACACTTCCAGTGCATCCTTTAATGTTTTTTTGCAGAAAAAAGGATGCACCTTTGCTTTGATTTCTATTAAATCAGACAAGTAAACATGTTCCATATGCAGAGCAAACTATTCAATTGCTATAGTATTGTATTTATGGTTTTCATGTCCAGCCTGAAGCAGAATAGATTATATTAACCATACAGGTTATGGTTCTTCCTAAAGAAATTAACAGAGTTAAAAGTTAACTTTTCAGTCCAACTAATATTCTAGTCTAAGACAAACAGATTTTATTCTTATTCTCTTTTTTTGGGTATTAACTGAAATACGATAATTTTCTACAATTTAAAACATAATTACAAAAATGTTACTGGGGAAAGTGGGCATTTGACTCATGTAGAGTATTATTACAGTTATTTTATTGTACACTGCCCTGTCTTTATTCCATTGTTTTCTTGTGTATGTAATTTTATGCAGCCATTCCATCACCATTCACTTCAGATAATTTATCCTACTACTAGAAATTTCACTGAGTGAAATTCTCACCATTTAATTAACATGTAAATTAACATTTTTAACAAAAAAGAACTATAAATAAATCATTCTACAAGCTGACAGCCAACACCTAATTTTAATCCTTCCCTTCATATATAAGGTAACATGACTGTAAATTTTAAACAAAATTGCTTCAAGCGCATATTATTAAAGCAGTAAATACATGAGCTCCAGATTCTTAAGGGTTCTGCAAACAAGGCTGATATATATCTTTATAAGACGACTATGGTTATAAAAGCAATTCCACAGGTAGTGTGTTCTTCTCTTTTTCTGACTATATAATTCAGAACATAGTCTTTTTACTAAAGAATTTAGCTTGGTTTGTGTAACTGAAAAGCTAGTGAATGTATGAGAAAATTAGAAATATTATTTTGGGGTTTATGTATCAAAGTTGTCAAACCATTTCCTAGCCCTGGATCTTAACTGTAGACAATGATTTTGAACAAGCAAAATCTCTACAATTTTATGAGCTTGCTCTATGGTTTGTGCAGGAAGGAAAATACATTGATAAAGGATTTTTATGGTAATATGAATATTGACAAGAACTAATCAGTATGGAAAATGTTACTCCTGTCCTTATTTTTCCCTCAGAGTAACATATTAAACAATATAACATCCATAATTCTGAAAATGGAGGTGGGATTGTGGTGGTCAGGTAAAAGATTATTTAAAATAGGACTAAAAATGGGATAGGTTTATCCCATTTAGGTTTACTTCCCCCACTTTTTCTTCACAAGACTGTTTTTTATTCCAGAATTTCTCTCATTAAAGAAAATTAAGACAATATGACAACTTGAAGATATTGTCCACATTTGCAAATTCAACCATGTAAAACACTGATCAAACCTAAAGGCCTATGTATGTTACCTCAAGAAATTCAACACAGCTTCATACACTGAAGTTCATAAGAGAACTTTATACTCCTATAGTGGTTTAGGCTTTAACTTTTGAAGAATATATTTTTTTTTTTCCCTCAGGGAACAAGGATGGAAGGATATGCAGACCCTTCTACTGCTGCTCAGGATGCAATGGTAAGTAAATATGCTCAGATGTGAAGTTCTCAAGCATTAAAAAAATAGAAAACAAATGTTGAAAAGTGATTAAGGATTTACTTTAAATATTTTGCTTTTTTTTGTTTTTTCCATTTTTCTGATATCTTAGATTCTATGGGAAGCATGCCAGCAGAAGACAGGCGAACACAAAAACATGCTGCAAATGATTCTCTGCAACAGGAGTCAGCAGCAGTTGTGGATGGGTAATCCAGCAGTTCAGCTGTTTGAATACAGAGTGTAAAGGAAAAATGGGACTTGCTAAGAAAGCCACGCTTTGCATACCAAGACAGTCAGTGTGCAGCAGGACATTGGCCTGAAACCAAGTGTGAACTGTTGGAGCTCTCAGACTTGCACTGATGTGAATGGGAATTTGGAAGTAATGCAAAACTGAACTTTGCCCGATGACTACTGACAGCTGTAGACAGAACAGACAGGCATCAGGATGCCTAATAACCCAGAGAAGAATGCATAACCAAAGAAAGGCAAATGTTACAGCTGCACTGACTCTACACATGACACAACAGGATGAGGGAGATTTTTCTTAACTATTTTATTCATTTTTCCTAAGCAACTCTTATGAGGAAAAACACTTAGGGAGAGATGGAAAACATTTCAACAAATGTTTGCATGTGAAAACATATTGCTGTGTTGAAGCTTTTCCCCAGAACTTTCATAGAAATTTTTGATGGGAGCACTTCAGTGTTCACATCTGCTCTCCAGTAATGAACATAAACTCATAAACACAAGGGCCATTTTTATTCAAAATAGAAAATTAGACATAGCAACAGATTGCAGGGAATTTATGTGAGCTTATCCAAATCTTCCATTGTAGGAAATAGGAAACCTATTTCACCTGGTGGCAAGTTTGAGTTTCTGCTCTGCAGTAGAAAAACAGTCTGTCTGCTGACAAGTTTATCACTGTGCAGCCAGCTGTATTTCTTACGTCAGCTTCCAACAGTAGCTTAGAACTACTTCACTATCACAGATCAACAAATTCATTCAGCTGATGATGACAGCATTAACACACCTGCTCAATGTTCTCCTCTCTTCCTGAGATCTGAGGGCCCTGCCTGTACTGTAGTGCTCCATAAGTTCTGTAGTCAGCAGAACAAGAATTTTCCTCCTTCCATAATGGAGAAAGCCCAGCCTGGATATGGATATTTGAGTGTGTGCATATCTGCATCTTGCAGCGAGCATGCGTGTCACGCGACTCCTGGCTCCTTGCCACCATCCACGAGCCTTGCCGGCTTTAGCCAAGCCAAGCAAGGAAGTGTCTCACTAGCAGGAGGCTCTTACCAGTGTCATAAACAGATGTTGCTAGGTATGTGGCATGCACTCATTTTATACTCTAGGCTGAAGAACCCAGCGGGGGAATGTCCTAGATGCCAAGTTTCAGGCTACTCATTTAGGTTGCCTGACCTAGGCAATATAAACATAATGAAGCACTGAGAATAATAAAGGTAAAAAAATAAACTCAATAGCTATAGTACTGGGGAGAAGCAAGGAAAAAAACTACAAAAAGCAAGTTGATCATTATTAATGAACTAGAATAAAACAAGATCTTTTTTCCACCCCTACCCCTCAAGTTTTCCAGGAATTCCAAAATATCTCTGGGCAAGACATAGTAGATGCCATTAATGAATGTTACGATGGATACTTTCAAGAATTACTGGTTGCAATAGGTAATGTAAAGATATTATTTTTACTAGCAGCAATCTCTTCATAAATTCTAGTATATTATCTCTTGTGCATTAAGAATATTATTTTTCTGATATTTTATCCACTTTAATCTCCTATATTATGCAATTAAATTTTCAGAAAAAAATAGAAAATAATATTTTAACTACTTTCCCCTGTTAGTGTAAATCTAAAAATGTATCTATGGAGCACTAGCTTCTGACTGAGCAGAACTAGTATCTACTTTATTTGATAATAAACTTTTGTGTGATAACTGCATTTGCAATTGATTGTACATTTATTAAATAACCAGCTATGTTTTCAGGACTTTGGTGGTATATAATTTAGTTTCAAACTTTATGTACATTTATCTTTCATTTATAGAGTAAGGACAGAAATATTCCTACAAATAGAACATGTGAGTATATTCACTGATATTTAACAGGCCCTTTGAAGCAACAGCAATGAGGACCCACCACCAAACTTTCAAAATTACAAATATGGTTGTATTAGTGAATATTGGTAGCTTACTTTTAACCTGAGGCATGGACAGCACTACCTAAATTTTTATTTCAAGGCGTCCAAAGCCTAAAGAAAGCATTTTATAAGAATCTTCTGTTTACCTGTTGCAATTCTTCCCTCCTAGTTCTCTGCATTCGTGACAAGCCCTCCTACTTTGCTTACAGGCTTTATAATGCAATTCATGTAAGTAGTCATTCTACCTCACATTTCCTAAAAATAAGATTTCCTTTTTTTGTTGTTTTTGTTTCTTTTTTGTTTGATTATTCTAAAACCAATACTTAAAATCAGTCTCTTCAATCTTTAAGGCATGACTGTGTGTTTTAAAACTGCACCTACATAAATTTCAAAGCAGTAGTCCCTAAGTGCCTAAGCAGTAGAAGTACAAATTTAAGTATTTAGACACCTTAAAAACTATCTGTCTGGTAACTGTCAATTTTTTTTAATTGAAGACTTTTTTCTTTGCATAGAAACTCTCCCTGCTGTGCAGAACTTAATGTGCATTATTCTTACTATATTATTTTTTGTCTGTAGAGATTTAATAAGTATGGCTAAAACTTAAAAAATAAATTAACGTTACATGAAGACAAATGCTTATATTTCTTTGTTGGACTTCATGCAAATTCTTTTATTTTTTGTGTAAGCACTAAACTTCCTTTGACATTTTATTACCACTAGATGTCCCCATTCTTCACAGAATTATGAAAATTTATTTAGAAACAGTTAAAACACATCTGAACAAAACCTATGTAAATTCTAATGCTATGGTTAAAAATCTCACAGAATTCACATGAGGCAGCAGTTTTTGTGAAATTGATTTCTGGCCTCATTATAGTTTGAGTGGACTCCACAACAACAGTCAACTGCTATTCAAAAACTGAATTCCTAGGAATACTGACAAAAGTTTGTCATATTTTCCTTTTTTAAAAGTTTTAGTGCATGGATAAATCACTGGCATAGAGGGACCCCTTGTTAGTCAGTTACATGTATTCTACTGAGTACATGAAAACTCAGTAGAATAAACTTTAACATCTAGGATACCTTTATGGATATTTTCTTCTCTCATTTTCTTTTTTTCATTTTAGGACTTTGGGTTTCACAATAAAACAGTTATTAGGATTCTCATTGCCAGGAGTGAGATAGACTTGATGAACATACGCCAGCGATACAAAGAGAGATATGGGAAATCACTCTTCCATGACATTAAAGTAGGTTTTCACAAACTTCTGCATATATTCAGCACTGATATCACACAGACTGTACCACTGTGTTTAACCACTTGGTTTAAAACAAAACAAACAAAAAAGCAAGGTGAAAAAACAACAGCACATTTTCAGTGTCTCTGTTTGATCTGAGTGAGAAATTCTCAGCTCACTCTCTGTGATTTTATCCCTCTCCAATGCAACATGTGTTTATAAACAGTGTGTGCTGAACAAGAGTTTGAATGAATGGTTTTGACACTAATTGAAAACATCTTATCTCATGTTGATCTGTAAGGCTAGGCTGGTATCACTTCTGTGCAAAACTGGAGTAAATATCTGGTTTTACCCTTGTGCTTAGGTAAAAACCCTGTTCTTCTTCTACTCCCGGTCCACATCTTAAAACTTTGAATGTGTTTAATTCTACAAAAAATGTCTCTTGCTAAGACACTACGTTTTTATGTCACTATAATCCAACTGCAAGATGCACAGCAACTTTATGAAATTGGTCATGAATTTTTGGTATTGAACTTGAGAATGAATAAACAAACTTGATCCAGCCTTTCAAAGATAGATGGTTTCTAGGTGCCCAAGCAACCAAAGGCCATGGCAAGTGAAATTTAAAAAAATCTCAGCCTAGAATTCTTATGAAAACAATGTAATGTTTTACAAAACCTTTTAACAGTCTAGTTCTTGTCCCACACCAAAAAAAGAAAAATTCAGAAAATGTATAGTCACAGAAATGTTGATTTTTCTTTTTTTCTTTGCAGCATTTTGCTTCAGGGCATTATGAGAGTGCTTTACTTGCTATCTGTGCTGGTGATACAGAAGATTATTAAGAAGATGTACTCTGAAGGCTGTGCAAACCCATTTTAAATAGAAACTGAAGCAATATGCAATGCACTAACTCTAAGAGATCCCTATTTCATATAACAGAACAGCAGAATCAGTAATGTACACTTCCTAATATTAAATCTTTCTTGAGACAGGAAAAAATGTTGGCAGGAACATGGTTTTATCCCTAGTTCTAATTAATATTTCTGATTTTATTATTAATGTAAATTAATGCAACAAGTGGTAAAATGACTCCGTGTAGGCATTTGTTTATCATTTAGTGTCACAACATCCCAAACATTCATTAACAGGCTCTGGAAGAATTTATTTGCTTCCACACTAGAGAGAAGAAAATATTTTGCTTTATTTACTTTTAGCAAGAGGATTTCTTCCTCTGAGGATTTTTTTTTTCTTTCCTACTTCTTATACCTCATATTTTATGCTCTTGAACATTATTGTTTTAGTTAGAATCACACTAAGCATCTGCCCCCATCTATTATCAGTCACTCATCAGAGTGCTTTTGTATTCTCTTTTACTTCACTCACATACTTAATGGCCTTTCCCTTATTCTGCTTAAAACAAAAGTAAAAATTAGAATCAAGTACTCCACCCATTCCAGTGCCATGAACTGGAAAACCTGGAAGATGAAGCGCTACTTAACTTCAAGCAGCAAAATCCAGAGGATTATAATCTCTATTCCATTTTTACGCATCTCATTTTAACCATTCATTGAATATTGACCTTCAGAGAATGGAGGTATATCCAGGATAACCTCGGTGGCACAAATCAAGAATTGACTACTCGTAGGTAACTTTGCACCTCTGAGAGAGGCCGAAGGATGCAGCACTCCCTGGAACACCCGCGAACAATCTGACACCACAGCTGGAGACAGCAACCAGGCTTCGGCTTCTCTCCACGGGAAAACGTGACGCTGCTTTAAATATGCCCGGGGCTGTCCAGGGCATCCTATCCTGCGCCTCCGTACCTCCTGTCAGCCTCTTAGGGAATCAGGAGTGAAGGAAAGTACCACACTTTTTAGCGTTCACTAAAATATCTGCCCGTGGCTATTCTCCCGCCGCCACAAGGTGTCCAAGTGGACAGAAACCCTCTGGATGTTCTTACAGAGGTACTTTCTGCAGGTGCAGTCCGTGTGGCTGAATAAAGCACTGCTACAGAAAGGCACAGATACCTACCTGGTTGCTTTTGTGCCGTTTGCGCTTGTCTCTTCCCTCAGCCTCTAGACACAACGCTAATTACAGCGCGTCTGCCTTCATTGCAAATACTGACATCGTGTTACTAGCATGTTGATTAGTAATAAAATTTCTTTCGAATCCCTCTTGAGTTTGACTCATTTTTCCAAACACTTCGGGCGGATAATAAAATTGTTAAGTTAGAACTTTGGGGCGAACGTGGCTGGGAGTACAACAAAAAAAAGGGGAGCGGGGAAGGAAACTGAGCTGAGCACTGTGCCAGTTGCTCAGCACTAACATCATTCTAAACCGAAGTTATGTTCTGACTTTGCAACCGTAGCTGGAGGTAGCTCCCAACAGCCGTACCTCGGCACTGCGGAGTCACTTGGTTTCAATGCTGCGCAGAAAGGAACAAGGACACTTCCCAGCACTGCAAACGCGCCGAGCCCCCAGCGTTTGCCGACCTCCCGTCCCAGCACGTGAGGCGGGAGCTCCACCCACAGCTCGTCACAAAATGGCGGAGACGGCGCTAGGACCCCGCGGGCGCCGGGGCGCGGGAGCGCTCGCGCGCCGGGTAGGAGGCGGGTCCCAAAAAGCTCTATCCCGCCCCCTTGTCCTCGCCTGCTTTTATTGGACAAGGGCGATGTCAATCTCGGGCCTCCGCCTATCGCCAAGGCGCATCTTCTGGCCTCGCCTCCCGCGGCCCGGCGCCACTTCTTGGGACGTTGACGGCTGGAAGCGGCGTTTGGAGCCCGGCGCTCCCGGGTTGTGTGGGAGCCCGGCCGCAGCCCCCCGGTGCCGTCGAGCTGGAAGTGGAGGGGCTGTTGTACGAGCGGAGCCCGAAGCAGCAGGAGCGGCGGCCGCCCGACCCCTCGCCGCCGCCGATGGAGGCGAGCCTGACGTGCGCCGTGTGCCTGTCGCTGTTGGAGGAGCCGGTGACGCTGCCCCTGTGCTCGCACAACTTCTGCCGGGGCTGCGTGCTGGAGTGCCTGGCCTCGGCCGAGGCCGCCCGCCTGCAGCAGCTACAGCAGAACCCGGGGCGGGCCCGTCTCGGCCGCGGGGCGCCGGGGCCGGGCCCGGGCCCGGGCCCGTCCTCGTCCTCGTCCTGCGCCCGGGTGCCTTGTCCTCTGTGCAGGAAGCTGTGCCTGCTGCCCCGCGGCGGCGTGGCCGCCCTGCCCGTCAACACCACCCTGGCCGAGGTGGTCAAGCTCTACCGGTCCGGCGCGGCGGGCGCCGCCGCGGCCGGGGAGGCGGCGCTGGGGCCCAAGCCGGGATCCGACCCGCTCTCCCTGCAAGCGTTCGGGGGAAGTTGCCAGAAACATCCGAGCCGGCCGGTGCAGCTCTACTGCCGCATGTGCCGGCAGGCGGGCTGCGGGCAGTGCGTCTCCGAGGAGCACCAGGGCATCTTCCACTCTGTTAACCTCATAGACACGGTGTACCAGGAAGAAAAAGTAAGCGCGGCGCTCCTCCTCCGCTCTAGGGGCTGGGAGCTTGGGCTGTCCGCTGGAGATCCCACCGGGCGCGCGTTGTTTTTACCCAAAATCACGGGAAAAGCCGCGGCGTGCTGGGCGGGGGAGGGGCAGAGCGCTTGTGCTGCTTTGGGGCAGTAAGGGTTTGTTGGTGGCCTGCCGGGGTGTGCCTTTGCCGGCTGCCGTCAGGCTGCATTCAAGCACACAGGGGACCAGGCAGTATTAGAGTAGCAACAGATCTGAACCACTTTACCAAAGGACCTGGAGAGTTATTTTAGAGTGATGTCGGAGGTTGTTTTGATTTGGGGGGAGGAGTGTTGATGTTTGGTTTTGTTATTGTTGTTTTTACAAGTTCAGGAAGATTTAACAGCTCCCAAAAAACACCCACAGGTGTTCTGTTTACAGGCTCTCTAGCTGTGATAGGTAATTTGGGTCACAGATAATTATATATTTAGGGATAGATAGTTTGGGTGAGTAATAATAAATGTATAAGCAAGATGCTTTACAGTCTGCATAAGAAGGCAGCTGCCTGCCATAATGGTTGATTGCCTGGTTGTAGAAGTTGTGATTTTTAACAAAATAGGGACTGTTTAGGTAGCATGAGCTTTTCATGCCCTGTGCAAATTGAGGTGCAGGGTGGCAGTTCTGTTGAGCAGTAATTGAAACAACTGCAGGGCAGTGATGAGAAGTACAAGTATACAAGTTTAAATATACCACTATTAGTTAAGACAGAAGTTGCTTTTACACTGATTTTCCTCCTGCCTTTCACATCACCAGTTTTATGTCACAAGCGGGAACCAGGGGAAAGCAGCCTTTGCACTAAACATACTAATAAATAATGTAAAGTAGTGATTCTGTAAAAATGTAGTGATTCTGCGAAAAAAAGGAGGAAGACTCAGTGATAATATTAGTTTAAACTCAAACTGAAATGTATTGATTATGAACAGCTTTCTGTTTTAGCAACGTGAGGCATAAAAAGAAAAAGTGAGAATCACACAGCTTTTTGCCAAACTGGAATAACACCATTAAAACTTAAATTGTGATAAATGTATGTGAGGGGAAGGGTTAAAAAAGCCTGAGGAAAACAATGTTATAGCTATAAAGTAGTCATTCTATCAGTATGCACTGTAGGTGAGCCTAAGAACATTACTTTGAGAAACAGCAGAAGAAAGTTTGTGTACTGATGCAGGGAAGTATTAAATGCTATTAAGTGTTATTTTGAATCACAAGGTTTTTTATTATATTGTTCAGAACATCACAGAATTGATAGGGTTGGAAGGAACCTCTGAAGATCATTCAGTCCAAGCCCCTGCCAAGCCAGGGTTGCCTGGAGCAGGTGACACAGAATTGTGACCAGGTGGGGTTTGAATGTTTCTGGAGAGGGAGACTCCACAACCTCCTTAGGCAGCCTGTTGCAGTGCTCTTCCATCCTCAACGTAAGGAAGCTCTTCCTCACGTTGAGGTGAAACTTCTTGTGGTTTAGTTTATGACCACCGTTCCTGTCTTTTCAGTGGGCACCACTGAAAAGGGTCTGGCACCCTCCTTTTGGCACCTGCCTTTGAGATATTTATATATGTCAATGAGATCTCCTTCCTGTCTTCTCCAGACTAAACAGTCCGAGCTCCTGCAGTCTCTCCTCATAAAGGAGATGCTCCAGACTCCTGGTCATCCACTGGACCCTCTCCAGTAGCTCCTTGTTTGTCTTGGTCTGATTCTAGATAAGCACTGAAAGTATTTATATTATGGAATGGATAAAGTTGTAATAAGTGTTTCAATTGTCTTGCAGTTAACCTTCTTTAGCACTCTGAAACAAATGAGGATAATGAATGAGAAGCTGGTGAATGAGATCTCAAAACGACCGGATGATGCAGATGTGAGTCACAAATGTTGGATATTCTCTGTGTGTCTTTGATTATCTTCTCGTGGTAGTTTATTCACAACCTGGAGCATTCAGGTGCTCTTTGTGGCATATATGTGCTCTGAGCTTACTTACAGAAGTGACTCTCTGTGGACATTGCTATTGCTTTTACATCTGTACTTGTGTTCTTGTGCTTCTAGATGACGTTGAAAAACGATGTGGAGATAATTGAGATGAAATTTGGAGAAATTTTCAAAACTCTAGAAATGAGAAAACAGCAATTACTAGAAGATGCTGGAAATCAAAGAAGTAAAAAAGAGAAGGAATTTCAGATTTGGAAGAAAATGAAAGAAACTCACAAGAAGACCATTGATAATTTTTTGAAGGATTGTGAAAAGCTTGTCCATGAGTGTGATCCTCAGTGTTTCCTGGAGGTGATGGCATTTTGGTTTTGATAGCATTTGTCTGAAGAACTCAAATCGAGCCTGCTGTATTGTAGATAAGATGATAATCAATCAGGAAAAACAAAGTCAACAAATGAAAAATATAGATTAAAATTACCTAACACTTCATACTTTTTTATAACAATGTTTTTCATTTTTAGAAAAGTTTGAAAAAATTTTATATGCTGCTTATCAGTGATTTTTACTGTTTGCTTTCCTAAGAAGCAGCTTATTGCTGATTTCTGCAATGTTCCCTTGGTGCCTCCAGATAAATGGGCCATTAAGAAAGTACAGAGTTTGACTAAGTGTCTGGTCGAGGACTTGTAAAGGAAAATGTAACCTTTTACTTGAAGTAAAAGCAACTCTCACTTTTGGAAAAAATACTGTGATTCTAGTGATTAGCATGTCACTAATCACTGCCACATCTCTCCTTCTCAACTTAACTCCTTTTCTTTCTGTTGTTCCTCCTCCCCCTCTTTACTTGTCATTCCCCATCCTGTTTTCATCTTCATCCTCCTACGTCTCCTGGTTTGCTTCATATTCTGCCTGTTTCTTCTGTTTCTCTTTTGCCTTCTGTTCTTCCTCCACTTTTGCATTTGGTTCTTTCTTAGCTTCCTCATCTTTTTCCTCCCATTCCTCCTGTTCATCTGCTTCCTCTTTCTGCTGTTTGTTTTCTTTCGCTTTCACCTAGCACCTCCCTGCCTGCCCTCCATAACAGTGCATTGGGCTTTGGTGTAAAGATCCAGTACAGTGAGATCAGGTTTTTATAGGGAAGCAGCTCTAATCCTGTCAGGTTTTTTACTTTTCATTATGTGTTCTTTGGGAAGTCTCACGTGACCAGAAGTGCACTGCACATCTTGCCACCATGATCTGCCTGATTTAAAACTAGAAGACAGTGTTTTTAATAATATAATAGCATATTGAGAGCACATAGCAGAGCCTTTCCTCTCCAAGAAATGCAAAATAGTCCTTCATTTGAATGTTTACTAGTATTTGAACTTCTGAAACTGATCAGGTGACAATATTGGCCATAATTTGAATGTCTTCATTTGGCTCTGAAGAAATTTTTTTTGTATTTATCACAAAATACTACAAGATAAAGAATTGTAATAGACATACTTGTTTAGGTTGGGTTTTTTGTCTGGTTGGTTGGTTTTTTTAATGTTATCAGCATTATTTTTATAGTTCTGTGAAATAAAGACAGATACTTTAGTCTCTGAAGTATTTTGATAAAGCAATAATTTCCTGATAGTTGGAGAAATGCTCATGTCTTACAAATTCTCATTTTATTTATAGGTTGCCTGTGGCTTGAATTCAAGGTATATTTTTTTATGTTTTGTTAGTTCTCTAGTTTTCTTTTAGATTTTTTAGATTACAAACTAAAAAAATAGCTATATTTGATATATTAAGCAATTTTAAATGAAAATAGTATTGAGTAATCAGGTGATTATAATACTTTCAGATTTTTGGATGCCCAATATTACAAATTTTGGGGAATATGTCAAGAATTTGAGTGACGTACTATCTGGGATTAGAGACAATCAAGCTTTTGAATTATCTCCCTAATAAAAAGCAAATATAGAAATTCATTAATACTTGGGGATTGGATCTTTTCAGATATCTTATTTAAACTCAGGAACACTGCAGCATGCTTGAAATTTTTACAGAAATCATTCAGTATAGGAGATTGTGTGGAGATTCTGCAGTACCTTTGGTTTTGTGTTGGTAGTACACATACCCTGTAATGTCTCCTAAGAGTTCTTAATTACATTTCTGAGAACCTTTTAACCTCTATTTAGGTAAGAATATTGGAAATGGGGTTCTTTAAAATACATTGTGTTTCAGACTAAAATTAACAATGCCCTCTGAAAAAGGAGTATAATTCAGATTCAGGCAATGTACACTAAAGAAAGTGGAGGGTGTAACTTTTTGCTTACCTATTAGCACTACTTCTTGAATTTTCATTGATTATGAAACCTAATTCAAGTGAACAAGTTCTAAGAAGAAAAACTAGAGAACTTGAGTTTTTTTGTGAGGCAGGTATAATTTAGCTAGCATGTAAGCATGAAGAAAAATGTTCAAGTTACATTTTTGCAAGATTGGGTTTTTTTTCCTTTTCCAGAATGAAAACGCAGCTTGATGTGATGAATATAGCATCCAACTGGGAAAAGCCACCAGTGTATATACCAAAGAAGATAGATATCAAGTCTGTGGTTAATGAAATCTTAGCATTGGAGTTAACACCTGTTGATGCAGGCATTGTTCAAGGTGAGGAAGAAGGACTTAATTAAGACAAGATTTGGGAAGTCTAGAAATCTGGAACTTGTGGATCTGATTGCTGATAACCTGCATGGCAAACACATGCAAGAAAGCATGAGCAAATGAAATGGATGCTGAATTCATGAGGGGTTTTTATGTGAGTGTTATGAATGTGCTTTCTGTAGCAGATTCCTAGGCTGTGTTTGCAGCCTGCAGTACTTTGGATACCCAGCCAGTAGTGCCGCTGTCAGGAGTATGTTGCTGAAGTAGATGGGTTTGTTGTGGTGTCATGCCAGTGTTGGCTGTGCTCACGTTAAGTGCCTTTACCTTCAAGGTGGAGGTGTTATGTTTTCTGTAAGGCCAGGCATTTCCAGCATTTAAAAAATGTATTACACAGGCTTCTTGCTGTATATCACAGAAAATTCAGCAAGGACTGGAGTCTTACTTCGGGCACTATAGTTTTATTCTGAAATGGAATCCATTTAGGTGCACAGGAACCTTTCAGTGTTTTCTATATTTAATATATTGTCCATCACTATCCGTATTTTTTTTTCTAGTAGAGCTACCTTATGAAGGAAATGAGAGCTCAGCTCTATTTAAAGATACCTTAAAGCAATGGCAGGACCAGAAGAATGTACCCAACACATTTCTTGTAAGTTAATGGCTATGTGTTCTTTAGCATGGTACTATTTTGTCTGTTTTGGCTTACCAAAGTGAAATATGTCTGCTGCAAAATATTTTTCAGCCTGTAACAAGACAGGATGAAGCAGACGGTAGCAGGATCCTTACTCGCTTTATGTCAATATCAGAAATGTCAGCATTTCAAAATATGAGCCATGAGGTATGACTGAACATCAGTTGTAAGTATGGCTAAGTTACTATTTCTTGTTATGCAGCTTTCTAAATCAGCTTTTAACATGTTTTTCAGTTTCCTCAGTAGAAAGTTACCCTTATAATTCTAGAATGAAATCTGACTAGGTATTAAAGCTGTCAGAATTATACTTTTTTTGCCTTTAAAAAGCTGAAACTTAATCTTGCTACTGACTTCAAATACTTACTTTTACATTTAATGTGGCTTTTTGAGTCAGATCTGTAGCTTTCTAATCCAAATAAACTTCCTTAGTGTCTATTTGAAGAGGCAGTTATTTGCCTGTATTCGGTTTGCCAAAGAATAGAGTTCCATCTTGTAATAACACATAATAATTTGACATTAAACTGAATTCAGTCTCTTTTGTTTTATTTCAAATGATGCAGTTATGCAACTAGATTCTTAATTTTTTTTTTTACTTACTAGCAGCTCCATGTGGGTGGCTCAGTATTGTTCTGCAGAGAATGATTCCAGTTACAGTTAGTGAAACATGGCTGGCAGTGAATCACATTATGCATGTTCTGAGAATACCAGTAGCAGATGAGTGAATTAAAAAGTTGCTTAGGTCCTTTAAATAAAGAAATTTTTTTCTGCATTGTTTTGGAAAATACCTATTTTCTATTGCTATTAAGAATACAATTATATATAATAACAAAAAAAGAACAAAACCCCCACCATCTAACTTAATTTCAGATGGCTTTTTTTCATGAGAATTTGATTGAGCATTTGGTGCTTAATATCTATGTTACTGTTTTTATATAGTTTTGGTTTTGATAGTGACTTGAAATACAGTTTTCTGTAGCTTTCTCTTTCAAAACCTACTTTGTCATCAGGATTCTTTGTGTATCTTGTTCAGTTTTCTTTAAAGCACTTTTTTCTGTAAAGACTTGTGTCCTGTTGCCTTCCAGTAGCAATGGAAAAATACATTAGAATTCTCTAGAATATAGGAAAACTTTTCTTCAGTCTTAGTCATACATGAGTTTTATAACCTCTGAATCCACAAATGCCATGTTGGATAATGTGATTTTTTTTTTCTATAATTCTAGGAGCTACGTTACAAATACTATATGGAACTTCAGAAGCTCACCAATGTGTTTAAGACTCAAAATTTCCTTGCCAACAAAAAGTATAAATTTGTAACCGCTGAGGCCTTCAAGGATAAGTCCTCAGGAACTTTTTTTGTATCTTCACCTACCAAAGTAAATAAGACAGATAAAATAAAAATGGGAGCCCTGCAAAGCGGAGATGGCTTTGACAAAAGAAACTCTTCTGGAAGCAGTGCTCACAGCATCCCATCCACAAGTAGGATCTTTTCTGAAACTAATGGTGGCTTAAAATTATTTCATGAGGGAAGTGGCCAAGAAGTATCTGGTCCAGCCTTGTCAGAAGCCTCTCCAGACTTGTTAATTAAAGAAAAATGGCCAAAACAGGCATCAGCAGGTACTGTTTCCAAGGAAATGAATTCAAAGTCTGGCACTTTGTTGGACTTAAAGCCAGCAGCAACAGTGGCTATTTCTGTTTCAACTTCAGAATCTGTTGATGTTTCAGCAGAGAGGCCTTCAGATGTACCTTTTACTTTCAGTGCATCTAACAACTCATTACCAAGATCTAGTAAAGACAGAGGTACATTTTCCTTTAAAAAACAAGACAAGAGATGTGCTTTCCCTCAGTTTTATTTAGGGAGATGTGATAAGGTGGATAAAACCAATAACCCAGATAAATATGGTCCTGAAGCCAAAAACATAGTTTGTGATGCTCCAAGTGCTAATTTAGTCTCACCAGAAAGTGAGAAACCACATATTTTGTTTCCCTTTGGCAATTCAGAAGGAGATTGGTTTGCAGGATCAGAAGCTAGCAATTCATGTAAGGTGTTACCATCATCCTCATTTTTCAGCCAATCTGAGAAGCCATCTGACAAAACATTATCTCACATGAGGGAAAAAACACCTTGTGCGAAGGAACCTGGAGGATGTGGTACACAGAAACCATCTGTCTTAGGGGAGCCAAAACCTCACACCTCAGAATCCAGCACAGCTGTAGCTTGTGGCACTTCAGACACCAACACCGGAGCTGGGGTGAATGATGTCTCCAAGACCCCCCTTCTCACCAATAATTGTGTGTTTCCTTTGAAAAGTAACTTTCCATTGCCTTCACCTGTGTTTTCATTTGGAGGCATTCTCAGAAATACCTCTGATTTGCTGACTTCTTCCATGTTTTTTTCTGGAAACAGAACAGAAAAAATGGATAAGGAGAAGATCAAATCTCCTGACAAAACACTTCTAAATCTAGGGAAACCTGTAACTTCAGAGTGTGCAGAGCCTGCTTCTCTACAGAGTCATCCAAAATGCGAAGGCTCATGTTTGCCTATGAACTCATCTGAAAACACTGAAAGTGCAGAAAGGCTTGGTGATGGTAACACTCCTTGTCAGCCTTTATTTTCAGGAGTCATTCCTGTTGAATATGAGAATGCGTCTTCCACTCAACTCCCTGCAGCAACACAACAACAAGAAATGGTAAAAGATGAAGAAATTGTTGCTGAAAACAACTGTTCGTGTCCTAGAAGGGAGGATGAACCTGAGCCTGTACAATCTCAGAGCACAGCTTGTTCTGTTCCTGGAATGTGCAATGATCCATCTTTAGGAGGTTCTGTGCTTGCAGTAAGTGAGACAGGAGAAATGCTAAGAGACAGCACTTCTGACACTTAAGAGCTAAGTCAAACATCTGTCTCTACTGATACCAGCCATGCATCAGAATATTTTTCTGTTGCTGAAGACAAAATGTCAGCTAGAACAAAATCAGATGTGAAGAGAGACTGAAAGGGAAAATAAGCTGGAATGAAATAAATGCTACTTAACACATTAAAAGGTGGGCATAGTTGTGATTTTACAGCTGGTCTCCCCACTTCTCACCAGTCGAGGTATCTCTGTGTCAGCACCATAACTGCTTATGAGCAGTACAATGCAATGAAGTGGTTTTTATAGTATAGTCATTATCTCAAGAAACAACCAAAAATGTCATGTCCTGCTCAAGACCAAAGCATAGCCGTAGATGCTGTATCTTCAAGAATGCGAACCTTCTGGGGTATGTTTAGGGGCTGGGGAGCTGAGGTGTCCCAGAAAGCAAGCTGGGTGAAGCCTCAGTGGCAGGAGGCAGTAACCTGCTGTCTGTGTGCAGCAGCACTTGCACTTAAATGGGTAAGACAACAGCCAAGATCATTCACCTCACAGGCAGGGAGGGAGGAGAGCCACAACAAAAATAAAGGATATTGATGGCGTTACTAAAAAATTGTTTTACTTATCTCCCCTTGGCTGTTCTCTTTTCTGTGATGTGTTTAATGTATGTTGAAAGTGTAAGTTCGAGTGTAATTTCAATAATTTCTCTTGCACTTTTGAAATGGAAGCATCGTATCTGTGTTCTTGTTACACACTGCAGAAGGGTGTCAGCTACACTTCTGAAGTGCTGCTTTCAGGAAAAAGAAACATCACAATTAAATTTCAGCTCTTTTTGGCAACAGTTTGGGGATACTTGGACAGATTAATTGCTGTTTTATTGAAAGCTTTTGGAGAACCTAGCTTTTAAAACACAAAACCTTTATTTTAAAATCTGTGTTTAATGACAAGAAAAGGAAAACAGCAATTTTAGTATGTATTAATGATTTGGAATTAATGGAATTTTTAGTCTGAAAGTCAAGTAACTTTCCATTGCCTTCACCAGTGTTTTCATTTGGAGGCATTCTCAGAAATACCTCTGATTTGCTGACTTCTTCCATGTTTTTTTCTGGAAACAGAACAGAAAAATGGATAAGGAGAAGATCAAATCTCCTGACAAAACACTTCTAAATCTAGGGAAACCTGTAACTTCAGAGTGTGCAGAGCCTGCTTCTCTACAGAGTCATCCAAAATGCGAAGGCTCATGTTTGCCTATGAACTCATCTGAAAACACTGAAAGTGCAGAAAGGCTTGGTGATGGTAACACTCCTTGTCAGCCTTTATTTTCAGGAGTCATTCCTGTTGAATATGAGAATGCGTCTTCCACTCAACTCCCTGCAGCAACACAACAACAAGAAATGGTAAAAGATGAAGAAATTGTTGCTGAAAACAACTGTTCGTGTCCTAGAAGGGAGGATGAACCTGAGCCTGTACAATCTCAGAGCACAGCTTGTTCTGTTCCTGGAATGTGCAATGATCCATCTTTAGGAGGTTCTGTGCTTGCAGTAAGTGAGACAGGAGAAATGCTAAGAGACAGCACTTCTGACACTTAAGAGCTAAGTCAAACATCTGTCTCTACTGATACCAGCCATGCATCAGAATATTTTTCTGTTGCTGAAGACAAAATGTCAGCTAGAACAAAATCAGATGTGAAGAGAGACTGAAAGGGAAAATAAGCTGGAATGAAATAAATGCTACTTAACACATTAAAAGGTGGGCATAGTTGTGATTTTACAGCTGGTCTCCCCACTTCTCACCAGTCGAGGTATCTCTGTGTCAGCACCATAACTGCTTATGAGCAGTACAATGCAATGAAGTGGTTTTTATAGTATAGTCATTATCTCAAGAAACAACCAAAAATGTCATGTCCTGCTCAAGACCAAAGCATAGCCGTAGATGCTGTATCTTCAAGAATGCGAACCTTCTGGGGTATGTTTAGGGGCTGGGGAGCTGAGGTGTCCCAGAAAGCAAGCTGGGTGAAGCCTCAGTGGCAGGAGGCAGTAACCTGCTGTCTGTGTGCAGCAGCACTTGCACTTAAATGGGTAAGACAACAGCCAAGATCATTCACCTCACAGGCAGGGAGGGAGGAGAGCCACAACAAAAATAAAGGATATTGATGGCGTTACTAAAAATTGTTTTACTTATCTCCCCTTGGCTGTTCTCTTTTCTGTGATGTGTTTAATGTATGTTGAAAGTGTAAGTTCGAGTGTAATTTCAATAATTTCTCTTGCACTTTTGAAATGGAAGCATCGTATCTGTGTTCTTGTTACACACTGCAGAAGGGTGTCAGCTACACTTCTGAAGTGCTGCTTTCAGGAAAAAGAAACATCACAATTAAATTTCAGCTCTTTTTGGCAACAGTTTGGGGATACTTGGACAGATTAATTGCTGTTTTATTGAAAGCTTTTGGAGAACCTAGCTTTTAAAACACAAAACCTTTATTTTAAAATCTGTGTTTAATGACAAGAAAAAAGGAAAACAGCACTTCTTAGTATGTATTAATGATTTGGAATTAATGGAATTTTTAGTCTGAAAGTCAATGAAAGTAAGGATAAAAAGATCACCTACTTTGCTGGCTGTCTTGTTGGATCCAAGAGATAGCTGCTTCAGTTATTGGAATAACAGACAGAAGCACTGTTTCAGAATAAAGCTCTATTTTGTTTACTGTTCATGCTTCAGCAAAAGCTGATGCTAGGCTTTAAAGAAATTAGTTCTGTTTTAGATATGTCAACTGACAGTATTAAATCAAAATGCTGAATGTTTAATATTCCTTCAGAAGTTTTCACTGGCAACTAGAAAAATCAATAATCTGCAGATTACCTCTGTAACTCTGTAAGAAACATATTACTTAAATTCAAATCTCTGTAGTACTTACTGTGACATAAAACTTAGAGAAACTATTCTTTCGGGAAATGTTGACCTAATTTCATTTGTGTTCAGTTCTTGGCCTCAATTTTTCTGTGGCAGTGCATTCCTTTATTAAATGTGCTGAAAATTATTAAATGTTTCTAGTATTTATCACAACTAATAATACAACTTTTCTGTCTGCATTATAATAAGGAAGGTGTTGAAAATTCTCTTCATGATTAGTCTTTCAGTTCTTGACGTTCATCTCTTAAATTTTACTGTATTTCAATTTTCTCCTAAGATTTTTTCTGTTATCTCTAGAACATTCTTGTCATGTTCTGCATGTGTAAGAGAGAAATGTTAATTCAAATCACTGGAAGACAGAGTCTGAGCAAGATAATAATGGCAGTGTCACAGGTGGCAGTTGGTCTCACTCTAACAAAAGCCAGAGAAATTGAACAATTTTAGAGTCAGATGAGGCACCTGTAAAACTCATTGCTAGAAAGCTGCAGAAAATGTTTGTTTTTTTCTACACTGACAAAACAAATTTCTAATGAGCTATGGTTAATCAGAAACTATAAAAAGTTTCTGAAGCTTAGCATATTTTCAACCTGTCTTCTGTTAATTTGTTATTTCATGAGTTTTGAAAAGTCCATCTTTTGAGAGTTTGATAAAGTCTGTCTTCCATGCCGATACTTTCTCTTAGTGAAAGGACACTCATAAAGCAAATATACTACTATATACTACTTTGAAAGTGAAAGTTGTGGGTATGGGGGTTTGCTCTAGTCCTGGGGCTGCTTTTCAAGCATTGTTGTCCAAGTGCTTTACAGCTCAGCATTCAATTTTTACAGAGCAGATCAGATTCACAGAGAAACAAACAAGAACATCCTTGCCCACTCCCTGGGCTGCACTATGCTGATGCAGAAGTGAGCCCTTCCCCTGTTCCCTGAAAATGCTGTGAGGTACAGAATAACCTCTGAGTCTTAGGCATGCCTCCTCCTAACTACTGTAAAAATTAACCCTTTCCTGGATGGAAGCAGGACAATCAGTGATCTTGGGTGAACCAGAGCTAATTCAAAGAAATGGGATTCAGAGTTGTCCCCAATGCATATTTTGCTTTTTATCCATAGTGAATAACTTACACCACTATCTTGGTCATCATCATAAAATTTTCTGTAGCAGTGAGGACTGATGTCAAAGCCTCGCTTTCCTAGGTTATCTAAACTTAGGTATGTGTGTATATTTTTTTCAGATTACAGGTAAACAAAAAGGCAGTGTTAAACTGAAGCATTTGTCTGAAAATGCTACTGAGAAATTTGCCCTTGCTGGGAAAAAAACCAAAACCACAAAGATTAAAAAAGAAAAAACAGAAAAAAAACCCAAAGCAGCAAGGAAATAGCATATTTTTCTAAACTCAGTAATTTGTTTTACACAGTTCTGTATCTTTCTGATTTCTTAAAATACAGGGGATAAAAAATTAAGCAATTCTACATATGGTTGAAGAATTTTATTAATCAAGGTTTGCTATATTGTTATGACGCTCTCTATGTATTTCAGATTTTGTAAACTAAATCTGCAGGCCAGTTGGAAAGCTTTTATAGTGGTTCATGACTATACTACTTGATAATTTGTTAGAAACCTTGGAAAGCAATTAAAACAGTTTATTTTATTATAATAGCTAAAGTACTTGTTGAACATGCTTCACAAATGAGCTGAAAGTTTCCAGTGCTGTCCTGCTGAGGCTAATCTCTCCAGCTGTCAGAAATGTGATGTTTGTTCAATATATGTCTGAGAGCTATACTAACATGTATGTCACTGCCTGGATAAAAGGTGCAATTGAAAGATAAAGTACAACTGTTTGGTTTTGTAACTATTAAAAAAATAAAGTTTATTAAAAGCAATTGTTTAGTTGACATTAGAGCTGCGTAAATGTCAATTTTTAAAGGTTACCTTCCTAAAGCAAACTTTGCATTATTTTGTATTTTTGGCTTGTTTATTATTTTATTATTGGTTATTAACTAAAGCTGTATTCTGAAATGGTATTTGATAACTCAGATCTAGTAAATTTCTAACATAAAGACTGAGGGTCTGTGTGGTAAGACTGTTAAGTACTGGTGCTTTGGTTAGTTTTTGTTCTTCAGGTAACATAATTCAGTTTCTCTTTATAGTTTTCTTCCAGCTGTTTAAATGGCAGTAGAACATTCTTATTTGGATCCTCACAGTTCACTTAGACTTGTTTTGGCTTAATAAAACAAAGGAGCATTGTTCCCTTTTAAATTTCTTTAAAAGTGAAATATATATTGTATTCTAAAAACTTTATTACACCAAATAGATTTAATAAATAGTGACAAATCCTTGAGTGCATAGTAAGAGTATTTAACCTGAAGAAAGAAAAAATCAAATAGATATGCACTGGAACTGTTTCATTGTTAATAAACCCTGTTGTGTAGGTAGAGTAAGGATGAAGAGAGCATTTGGCATGACCTCAAATACTGACACAGTAGTTCCCTGGCATCACTGCAGAGAAGCAATAAGCTTAAACTAATAATGCTGCAGAGGCTCATGTTTCTATAATTATATTGAGCATATAAGGCTCATGAAAAGTATTAGAAAAATAATTTATTAATATTATATTGAGAACATGGTATCAACTGTTTGAATAACCTGTTGCAAAGCTAAACTGGAACATTGCAGACAAATTTGCTGGCTAAATTGAGCAGGAGATTGTGTGAGCTTTCTATCAATGATGAAGACCCTACGTTTTGCAAAAAGGACCCCTAATTACTGAAAAGTAACTTAATAAACTCAGTTCCTAGTAATTAAGAATGCCACAAGGTTGGTTTTTTTTTTTTTTAATACAGGCAATATTTTGTTGAAATACTGGAAATATAGAAGGTTTTGGACTGGAAAGGATGTTAAGGGCCATCTAGTCACTCACCTGGGTTGGTGCAGTCTTAGGCACAAATCCAGGCTGAGCAAAAAATGGATTGAGCCCTGCAGAGAAGTACTTGGGGGTGGTGGTAGATGAAAAACTCGACACAAGCCAGCAATGCTCATTCACAACCCAGAAAGCCTACGGAATCCTGGGCTGCGTCAAGAGAAGTGTAGCCAGCAGGTCAAGGGAGCTGATTCTCCTCTTCCACTCTCCTCTTGTGAGACCCCACCTACAGTAGAGCATCCAGCTCTGGTATCCCCAGTAGGAGAAGGACATGGAACTGTTGGAGCAAATCCAAATAAGGGCCATGAAGTTGTTAAGTGGAATGGATCACCTCCCCTAAAGACAGGCTGAGAAAGTTGGGTCTGTTCAGCCTGAAGAAGAGACAGTTGTGCAGAGACCCCAAGCAACCCCTTCCAGTATCTGAAGGAGGCCCTCAGGGAAGCTGGAGTGGGACACTGTCAGGAAATGTAGTCACAGGACCAGGGGACTGGCTTCAAACTGCAATAGTTGGTTTTGACAGGGAGAAATGCATTACTCTGAGGGTGGTGAAGCACTGGACCAGGATGTCCAAAGTGGAGGATGCCCAGTCCCCTGAAAATCTTCAAGGATGGAACTTTGGATGGAACTTTGAGCAACCTGGTCTAGTGGGAAGTGTCCCTGCTTATGGCAGGGGGTTGAAAAAAGATAATCTTTAAGGTCCCTTTCAAGCCAGGCCATTACAAGATTCTATAGTCTCAACTGCCCTGCTTGGGCACAGACATCTTTCACTAGGCCAGTTCAAGGGGTGTCTCTCAGGGCTCTGCCTTGGGACTGGGGCTTGTCAATGACTTTATCAATGATGCCCAGGGGCACTGAGCACCCCCACATTTGCAGGGGACAGGAAGCTGAGCAGGGCAGGGGTACCACGGGATGATGGCATCATCCAGAGGCACCTGGACAAGCTTGAGGAGTGGGACAAGAACCTCATGAGGTTCCACAAGGCCAGGTGCCAAGTGCTGCACCTGGGTCAGTGCAATCCCTGAGGCACAGATTTTTCCAGCTCAGAAGAGACTTCCAAATCCCTCATTTTAGTGCTCCCACCATCTCCAGAACCAGCACTTGGTTGGCCCTTGGGGTTATCCCATGCCCTTGCCCACTTCAGGAGTGCTGGCCAGGGGAGCACACAGCCTGTGCCTCCTCCACAGCCCTTGTGGGCAGCATGTCTGGCTGCCTTGCATGGACTCCACTGGGGAAACTTTCCAGAACAAAGAAATCAACAGCTGTAGCAATTATAGCAATATATACTTACGTGGTGCCTTGGCCAGTTTTACCTGACTTCTACCGTTGTGTAATAAGAATTTCTTGTGGTGACAAAACTAGGTCTGAAGGTAAGTCATATTTTCAATCTAGTGTTCCAAAGAAGAAAAAAAAAAGGACTTTTGGTCTTTTCTCCTGGGTCACTGAACAATACAGAATTTAACAGAAGCAGCCAAAAGGATAGGATTATTTTCAGCCTGGAGCATGCCAGTGTTCTATCAATATACTTATGTACTGATCATCATCATCAGTACAGCTACATTTACACTTGCAGCTGATGAGCAGCAGAGGGAGGAAGAGCTGCAATCTATAAGCTGTTTAGTTTTCCCTGTTCAGTCTAACACTGTAAGTATTATCTACTTCGTTGGTATTTTCTGTTTTCTCCTTCTTTTCATTGGAATCAGACAGTAAATTGGAGATTTCTTCTTTCCTCAGCATGTTGCCACCGTCTCTTTACAGTAGTAACGAACTTAAAAAAATTAGAATGCAATACAGTGTGTTGGTTTTCTAGATTTAATATAGCTATACAATCTTGGAAACCTCTTCAAAATGGCAACAAGAACAAGTGCTGAATCCACAAGTCAAAGGGTGATGTTATGTTACTAAGAAACACATTTTTTATTTCCATTTGTCTATCAGCCATTGGGCAGCAGAAGATTAACAGTATGTAAATGACCTGCTATGGACCAAAGAGTTTTCATCATTTATGTAGTTTGTGTCCAACTCCTTGCCCTGCGCAGGACACTCCACGAATCACACCACGTGCCTGAGAGCATTGTCCAGATGCTTCTTGTACTCAGACAAGGCTTGGTGCTGACTCCTTCCCTGAGAAGCCTGTTCCCATGCCCAACAACTTCCAGCTGTGGAACCTTTTCCTGATGTCCAGCCTAAACCTGCCTGGGCGCAACTTCATGGTGTTTCCTTGAGTCCTGTCCCCGGTCACCACAAAGAAGACATCAGTGCCTGCCCCTTCACAAGGAGCTCTACTCTGCAATGGGGTCTCCCCTCAGTTTTCTCCAGGCTGAACAGACTGAGTGATCTCAGTTACTTCACATATAGCTTCCCTTCCAGACCCTTCAACATCTTTGATGCCATTCTCCTGACTTTCTTTAATGGCTTAATGTCTTTTTTATATTGTGGCACCCAAAACTGCATCCAGTGCTCAAGGTGAGGCTGTCCCAGAGCAGGACAAACCCCTCCCTTGCCTGGCTGGGGGTGCTGTGCCTGATGCACCCCAGGACAGGGCTGGCCCTCCTGGCTGCCAGGGCACAATGACTCAGGTTCAATTTGCCATCAACCAGGACCCCCAGGTCCCTTTCCACAGTGCTGCTCTCCACACTTATTCCTCAGTCTGTGCATACATCCAGGCTGTTTAGAGAGGTTTAAATCTCCTCAGTAGCTTCTGCTAAAGGCCCCTTTGTGCCTGATGGGCTGCCAAGGGCTTCCAGGTTTGGGTGGGGCTTGGGGCTTGGGGCATGTTCCTGTGTCCCTGAGTTCAGGAATCCCCTGTACATATTGATATAATCCTCACTCCCAGACTCAAGATTATCTTTGAACTGAATTTCTTTCTTTTAATGCCACATCTTCATGTGCACACCCATAAATACATTAAATAAAATTCACAGTGTGTGGTATTACCTGTCATGCATCGGAGTAGAAATTTTGAACCTGGGATATCTGCCATCCTCTCTTCTCAAAACAGGAAATGGCCTTGTGCTTCAGAAGAAATCTAGCTACTCCCACAAGAACAGAAAATGTGGAGATCTGTTTGAATGTGTTCTAGATTCTGTCCATGTAAAGTACATCCAAGCATGAGAAAACTAACAGCTTATTTGGAGAAATGCCATACAAATTATTCAGATATAAGAAGAGTTTAAAAAAGTTTAAAAAAACAGCTGCACAAACTGAATGGATAAAAGAACAAGATGTGGCAACAACATAAAACACATATCAATATATCAGAAATTATCTGACATTCAGTTAAGGATTTCAGCCCCCAAACATTGTGCTTTTCCCAAATATGGATACAATACCCTGTATTTTTTAGGGAGGTGAACATACAAAACACAACGTAATTCAAAAGGAGTACAAATTTGGAACTTCAAACTGGCCTTCAAAGCAACTCAAAAAGCCATTAGGGGAGCTGAAAGATATTTACAGACAAATTTACATAAAAATTTACATCCTTGTAGGCTAAAATTGACGAGACAAACTTCCCTCTTGAATGGGAACTTCTAATGATAAGATTAGGTGATCAATCACCTGAAAACTGACCCCAAAAAGCTGATTACCAGGGTATTCCATCTCAGTCACAATGCAGTACTAGGTGGAATACAATAATCCCATGTGTGGAGCAGATTTAATTAGGCAATAGAGTAAAAAAATCACAGTTGGTCTGCTAAGGACATGATTTTCTGAAAAGAAAAAGAAGCATAATTTAGAGCGAATATTATTAACATAATAATTTGGAACTGAATGGGATTGCTGGAGAGTCATTTAAATCTGAACAAACTGCTGGAGAACACTGAAAAAAGCTTACACACTTCACAGGGAAATGGCTTCTTGAGCACCACTATCTGATATGCACTCACCCATGCTGTGCTAGGCATTTAAGAACATCTGCAAAAGGCAGCAACGCCATAGAATGGCAATGTAAAAGCAAGTCCTTAACTGAAAGCTTTCAGTGCACAATATGGCTATGTGCACACATGATACAGTATTTCTACAGGTTTTTATAATGTTGAATAATTGGTATATCTAACAAATGTTGTCCTATTTTAGCCCTACATTTAATTATGTATATTATATATAGTGCAAAACAAAGCGTCCTTGCTAGATTAAAAAGCAAGACTAAACAGAATTAGAAGGTAGCGTAATATGGGAGAAAGTGTTAGAAAGTGTTAGAAACTATACAGCTGTACATTAAAATCTATAAAGCTACAGCTATATAAAAAGCAAAAATCTGTATGCATCAGAGCTACAGGCAATTATAAATAGTGGATCTCTGAACTTTACAGTTCTTGATTTTGCAATGTAAGTACGTCTCAAGGATTTTCAAATGTAAGGGTTTTCAAATGTTGTTGCTTTCAGATTTTGAGAAAAATACTTCCAACTATGCAGCAACAAATACATGTAGGAAAAATGGAAAAATATTATTATTATATTATTATAATCTGGGAATAATCCAGACTGTCAAATTCTCAAATCCTAAATATCTAAGGCATTTGGGAATCCTCTGACTATCTGTGGTCTGCAGTAAATATGCTATTCATCCAGTAGAGAATGAATTCTTCTCATGCTTCAATAGTTATTCTTAGGTCTTTTGTTCTTCTGCCTTGTCAGCAAAAAAGACAAACAAACAAAAACCAACAGCCCTAATGATTGTCCCATTCATTAATTTTAATTTTAAGAAACATTCCCCTAATGGAAAAAATCAGTGATTCTCACAGATGTCCCAATGTGTACAGAAATCAGCATATGTTAAAGGTGTACTTGAAAATGAAAATGCATGCATGTTTTCTCTGCAAAAGTACAGCATGAATCATCCTAGCATCTCCCACATCATTTTAGGCCTCCAGCCCTATAAACCTTAGGCATCTGCTGATATGGGTGAATAGTTACTGATGCCAGCCCACCCTTAATTCAGTCATTGCTTCAGGTTTAACTAGGTGTAGCTTGTGACTAGGTGCAACTGTCCCAGTTATTCTACACTAACTGATGATACGCTAAACTTTACCTGTTAGGTGATATAGCTTGAAAAAAAAAAGCTGCAAGAAGTTAGTATGCAGAAAAGTGGAAATGATCGGTATGAAAAGGTCAAACCAAAGGCTTCTGCAAGTTGTTTCTAATTCCCTTTCATTCCTAGACAGTGGGTTCATCAAAATTGTTCAAATCAAGCAGCTTCAAAACTCTCAAACTGAATGGCCTGGGGGTCTGGGCAATCACAAAATAGCAATGCATCACCTGCAGCAGGTGCTGCCACTGCTGAGGGGCATTACTGACCAGGAGAGGCCATCACACCCAGTGGATGCATACCTTAATCAGGGACCTTTTTACACCTTATTGTTCATCCTGTGAAGAATGTATGTTCATCATCATTGCAAGGAATTTAATAGAAAGAGAATGTACTGAGATGTTCAAGCTTGACGTAATAAGTACACCCTCAAAAAGCACAATATGGATCTATTGTGTACCTTAGCATGTTGAAGCATTCTTTTCTGCTACTCAGCTGGCACAACATAATCTATAATATACCTATTGAGAAAAATACCTTCTCACAAATCTCAGCTGATGCCAAGCTGATGACTTGCTGTTATGCCTAGAAAACTCCTCAGATATGGAATATGCCTCTTTCATAAACTAATTTCCTTGAAGTGATCTGAGCTGCACACAAAACTCTTAGTATGGAAACATTACCATTACAGTAGGCAGTTTATTAGTATGTTCTTCTCTAATCTTCACAGAGTTAATTCCTGTCATCCCCTCCAAAGAAACCACAAAAATATGGATATTTACCTTTATCTAGGGATTGTTCTTTCCACCACTGAAACCAGAATTCTTTGGCATGTTTCCAGGAAAACTTTTACCTTATTTATTTCAGACCTAAAATTATGTTTAATTTGGTTGTCAATGAAAAGTTTTTTCAATTGTTTCCACTTTTTTTCCTATTCATCTTTTATCCTGTTCTGATTTTGTTCAATGATTTGCTTTTGAATTCTATTGATCGATCAAATTACATATGAATTATTTATGCAATTTTAGCTGAGAAATGCTAAATGTCTTACATAAATTCCAAGTTCATTGCTTTATAAACCTGATTTATGTTTTCCATTTTCTCTCATATAAAACATTTACAAAACAAATCATAGTAAGTGCATATAGCACCAGTAGTAACCCAATGGTAATGAAACATATCCATACACCATGAAGAAAACATGTCCAAGGATGAAATGACATTATGACTTTGAGAACTCTAATTTTTGAGTAAAAGGATGCAAATGTACTTTACCATACAAGTAGGTTAATAAAAAAAATGTGACAGTGTTCACAGGGGTTTTCAGGTGAGGGAAGAGATGAGAATGTTGACTCCATGTTCAGAAGGCTTGATTTATTATTTTATGATATACATTACATTAAAACTATACTAAAAAAAATAGAAGAAAAGGTTTCATCTCAGAAGGCCAGCTAAGCTAAGAATGGAAAAGAAAGAATGAAAGCAAAGGCAGCTGCCTCAGACTCTCTGTCCAAGTCAGCTCTGCTGTGATTGGCCATTAATTGCAAACAAGCAGATGAGACCAATCACAGATGCACCTGTTGCATTCCACAGCAGCAGATAACCATTGGTTACATTTTGTTCCTGAAGCCTCTCAGCTTCTCAGGAAGAAAAAATCCCAAGGAAAGGATTTTCACAAAAAGATGTCCGCGACAAAAACCCACACAAAGCAGCAGAGACATTAAACTGATTACTTCATATATTCAATCTAAAATACTTTTCCTGTTGTGTTATTCAAAGTTTTATAAACAAATTTAAATGTTTTCACTCTGCATCAGCTACTATAAAAAATATGACATTTACAACAAACAACCATTTAAAAAGAAAAATATTAATCACTCATTTGCATAATAATAACAATAATAATAATAATAATAATAATAATAATAATAATAATAATAATAATAATAATAATAATAATAATAATAATAATACCTAAAGCACTGATTCCCCCATATGATTTGCCATTCCTCTGTCCTGTCCCATTTTCTAAGTATTAGCCAAGAAGCAAAGTACCCAAAGTTCTACCTAAGTAATATTGCATGACCCCACATTTAGGTCTCTATTCCCATAAGAAATGCACCAAAAAGATGTGAGGGCTGCGAGCTCAGTAAGACCCTTTGTTATCATTATGCATCACTAAATAAACACCAGATTGAAGAGATTTATGATGAAGGCTTGTTAACATTTTGAACTGTACTTCTGAGGAAATGTGTGTCTGGATGTATTAAATAACAATCATTCAGATGCCAGTGTACAAGGCAGAACCTAAAAACCAAATTAAACTTACGCAGAGAGATCACATGATGAAACACTAGTTCATGGAACATACATCGTGCAATTTAACTGAAAGTTAAATTTCAAAAAGTCTTAGCAAACTATCCATATAATCATGTCCAAGTATCTCTTTATTCCATCTTTATTCATGCAAGGTACAGGAATAATATTAAGGCTGTGAAATCAAACATTCAGAAATCAAATAATGATGAAGGGAAAGGTTTTCCCATATAAACCTTATGCAGCCTCTACGAGACCTTAGCAGATGTCCAGTCTGTACAACTATGAGTCTGAACAAATGTACAGTCTGCTTTCAAAGCTGTTACATTTAGGAACTTGAAAGACTTGTGGAAGGACTGAAGTGTGTACTAGAAAGGCATTAGCTTCTACTCGACTTAAAACTGACCAAAATTTAAGGTATTTAGTTAAAAACATTTTCAAAGTTGCCAAGACAATAGCAAAGTATCAAAACAATAATGTCTACTCTAATAATAGTGAAATACTTAGAATAAAAAACTCTATATTAAACATTAACAAAAAAAAAGAGTTTAGATGAAAGGACTTTCCTCAAACAAAAGAGAATCAGCTTCCTTCCTGGATTTCTGATGGGGCATTTTTGGTGAAACTCACTGTCAACAACTGCTCTATTTTCTCTCCAAGAAAATGTCTTAGAAAATTCTCAGCACTTTTATTTTCACCTTGATTTTCAAAATATGCTAATTTTTCTTACAACTTTAAACTGTGAGATTGTCCTTATCATTTCCTTTTTGAAAACAAACTGTAGATGCCATCACTATCACCTCTCTCAGTTCATGTAGGATTTTTTAGAAGGGTGATTTATCTCCACATTTTACATTTTGTGTATATTTGTAGGGAAAAAAAAAAATCCTATGAGCTTTATTATTTTATTATTATTTATTATTTTATTTATTATTTTAAATAACTTTATACATTAAGTCAATGAACTTTGAAAGATGGCAGCTCGATGAAGAGATTTATGATGAAGGCTTGTTAACATTTTGAACTGTACTTCTGGGGAAATGTGTGTCTGGATGTATTAAATAACAATCATTCAGATGCCAGTGTACAAGGCAGAACCTAAAAACCAAATTAAATTTACGCAGAGAGATCACATGATGAAACACACTAGTTCATGGAACACACATTGTGCAATTTAACTGAAAGTTAAATTTCAAAAAGTCTTAGCAAACTATCCATTTAATCATGTCCAAGTATCTCTTTATTCCATCTTTATTCATGCAAGGTACAGGAATAATATTAAGGCTGTGAAATCAAACATTTAGAAATCAAATAATGATGAAGGGAAAGGTTTTGCCATATAAACCTTATGCAGCCTCTACGAGACCTTAGCAGATGTCCAGTCTGTACAACTATGAGTCTGAACAAATGTACAGTCTGCTTTCAAAGCTGTTACATTTAGGAACTTGAAAGACTTGTGGAAGGACTGAAGTGTGTACTAGAAAGGCATTAGCTTCTACTCGACTTAAAACTGACCAAAATTTAAGGTATTTAATTAAAAACATTTTCAAAGTTACCAAGACAATAGCAAAGTATCAAAACAATGACGTCTACTCTAATAATAGTGAAATACTTAGAATAAAAGCTCTATATTAAACATTAACAAAAAAAAGAGCTTAGATGAAAGGACTTTCCTCAAACTGTATGAAAGTTTGATACAGACAAAAGAGAATCCGCTTCCTTCCTGGATTTCTGATGGGGCATTTTTGGTGAAACTCACTGTCAACAACTGCTCTATTTTCTCTCCAAGAAAATGTTTTAGAAAATTCTCAGCACTTTTATTTTCACCTTGATTTTCAAAATATGCTAATTTTTCTTACAACTTTAAACTGTGAGATTGTCCTTATCATTTCCTTTTTGAAAACAAACTGTAGATGCCATCACTATCACCTCTCAGTTCATGTAGGATTTTTAGAAGGGGTGATTTATCTCCACATTTTACATTTTGTGTATATTTGTAGGGAAAAAAATCCTATGAGCTTTATTATTTTATTATTATTTATTATTTTATTTATTATTTTAAATAACTTTATACATTAAGTCAATGAACTTTGAAAGATGGCAGCTAGCTATTGTTAAAAGTTTTTTCACATTATATTTACTAATTTACTTCATAAGGGTTTGAAGTCAATGGACAGCAACAACCCTAAGCATAGTCTCTGACATCTCTTCTGTGCAATTCCCAAAACTGCAAACTCACTCTCATTCTTACCAGTACAAGTGCACAGAAAAATGAAGAGCATCAAACCTGGCTATGCAGAAAACCCTTGGGGCTGGAACCCTTTCACTGCTTGTTGGAATATTGGAATATTGCACCATCCATTCAATTTGTAGAACAAAGGTAAGGAAAGAGTTCTTGGTCAAACACAGCTAAATGTTTTCAAAGGAGAGGTGCTAACTTCTATGGGCTTTTGAGGTCATCCACTCTTAGGTTTAACAACTCACAGACAGCATTTCCCAAGGCAAAGCTTTAGATCTTGATGATTTCTGAGACTCACTCACAAGACTGGTTTCAATTTAGGATTTAAAATGCATAGTGCAGGAAAATGCTATGAAAAACAGAGATAAGAATGTTGTATTGGTTTGTTTATATAGATGCTATATACCAACTGATCATGAAACTGTGCAATATATTTTCATACAGTAATACAATTATGTCAAAATAATAATTTTTTTGTATTTGCTAATTCCTGAATACTGTGTAGTTACATATTGTAGGTGTAATATAATTTTTCAATTATATTAAATATATAATGATTATGCATTTGATCCATGTATTATATAGTAATTATTATTCCAATTTTATATAAAATATATCTAACACCTCTTCTAAACCTGCTTATATCAACACAACCTTTAACTCTCCAGACTGGATCTGAGAGTGGCAACAAAGGGAATTAAACAGCTTGTTGTTTGGTTTGTTTTGGTTAGATCACCCTTCCTTCTCTGTTGTTATATAAAGAAAAACCTAACTGGTTGGTTCTGTTGGATCCTAATCTTGCACAACAGATATGCCTGTATTTCTATCTGTACCACGTGCACAACAGTACAGTTAATGCTTTTGCAAAAAGTTTTTCAGTAACAGATTTATTGCCTAAATTCTCTGGGTTATAGCCAGGTTTTACCATTGCCCAAATTTCAAAGCAAATAATATATGCATCAGATTGCTCATATAGCATCTTAGAATTTTAGAGTCTTTTGGGGTAGTATTACAAGAACCTCCTCTTTCATCTGCCAGGTTCTTTGGATTTAGTCAGGTTTTGATGGCAAAGCCAGAAATTGTATTCCAAACAGTCTGAAAGGGGTGTTTATGTAATCCTTTTAGATGAATCATTGTTTCAGTGGCTCTCTCAGCCGTCTCACTCATGCTTTTAACTCTCAGATGCATACTTGCATCATCATTAAAGGGTGCTTGTCTTGGCTCTCTCAGCTGCTTCCTCCCAGATCTGCATTCTTTCGCTGACTCGGTGAATATTTTGCATGATTATCAGTGACATTTCACTTTTTAAAGAGAATTCAGTAGTTCACTGATCCATCAGCCTGACTCCCTTTTCTAGACTAATACCACCAGGCTCATGTAAGGAGCAGAAAATTGTTGTTTTAAGAACCACTGAAACGCAAATGACATCTCATTGAACAACTATGAAATACATGAATTTAAAATGAATTTTTCCTACTTTGATACAGAAAAACCAATATAAGATCCACATCTGATGCTGGAGAATTTAAAGCATGTATAAATATATCTTTAAATAACTGCATACTTTGCTTTTTTATCTTGATTCTAATCAAGATAGCAAACAGGAGATGTGCATATCTTATCATGCACTTTTCATGTTTGATGGTGAGTAGAAATTATTATGTTTTTTTGTCTGAAATAAATTTTTAAATTATATTTCATCACTGCCTTCTAAATGTACTCAATTTGCCTCTGCAATTTATTTTTTTCACCAGAAATAACACCCTTTAAGAAAAAGAAAAAGCTGGATCCTGTCTAAACAGAGATGGTGCTTGACAGCTTGTTTAACTTTAAAAAATTCTGACTGTCAATTTTTCCAATCCATCAATGCCAAAGTACCAAGATTGTACCCCATCAATGTTTAGTCACTGGCTCTGAAGCTGTAATGCCTAGTGAGAAATGGACTTACCAGCACAAGATCAGTACTCTGTCAAACCTCTAATTTTTGCTTTTGACAGAACCAGTGGATTCAATTTTGAGGTCCAAACTCTAGAAACTGCTTCCAAAATGAAGACATACAAGCACTCTCAGTGCTGTCACACAAGTTGTCATTGCCACTGAAAGGCTCCATCTTCTCTCACAAGCTTGGAGGCCTACTTTGTGTCATTCCTAAAAGCACCTATGTTTAAAAACTGTTTGTTTGCTACATGATTTCTATGGAAAAGGAAATCATGTAGCAAACAAACTGGAAAAGGAAATTTTTAATATATAATGCAACAATACATTTCTGTTTGAAGGACACAGACTCTTTAAGCACAAGAAAACCCACCTTGTTTTAGTTATAAGGTGTTAAACATTTGCTATGGTAGAACACGCCCCTCCCAGACTCTAAATGCAGGCAATTGTATTTTCAACCAACATGAATCAGTTCTTTGTCTCATCTCTTTTCACTTCACAACAGACAGAGAGAAAGGAAAAATTCTGTTATATTTTTACATGGTATAACCTATCATAAAACAAGAAGTAAGTTGCTGTTGCTTGTCTGTGTGTTATTCACCACGTCTGCAATATTTCTGCCACCACCTTTTTCAGCACCTGTCTGTTGGCCAATCAGAAAAAAGCAAAAGGCCTGAAGTCTCTCCAACTCCAGGGAAATTCTTTCCAAAAATATCTCCAAGCTAAGTGTCTCCCTAATAGGAGCTACTGACTGACAAATCTCTCAGCAGTTCATTCTAAATAGCCAGCTGTGTTTTAACTTTTTTTTTTAATTTAGCTCTACTGAAGCTACAGTGGAAGTAATCAGCTGTTCTATGTTCCTCCTTCAGCATTCATTCCTCTTTCCAGACGTATGGATGTCACATTCCTGCACATTTGTCTTTGTTAGTGCTGTGACTCTGGCAGCAATACACAGCTGTCTACCCCTATCTGGCATCAGACATGGGTTTTGGTGGCAGGTGGAGTCTTCCTACAGGAATACATTTGGCATAATCAAAAGACAGCCTGCAATAGCTGCTACAAAGGTAAAGCAATGTAAAGCTGTATTTTGATAAAAGGAGAAAGAAGTAAATATTTATTTTCCGACAGATCAGCATCTCACATTTTGTTGAAAGAAATTCCATTTTCAAAGTTAATCCCCTTGTAAAGAAAGAAGCTTTTATCTGGTATTGAACTTCAGCTCTGTCTGTGCCTGCTCAGATCAAACACATTTCATGTACTAAGAAGGAATCCAAATACATGACTGGCTGTGAATATAAACATGTAAAATATGCACTGTAGGCTTGCAGCTAAAATTGATCTAATAGAGATCATTTTCCTCACGAAGAGGAAAGTCTAAATCTTAGCACATACAACATTAAAGGATGACATGTGATGCTATAAAGCATTTTTCTCACTGCCCAGCTATGGGAATTTTATGATATGCATAAGTGCAAGTAGTTCTTATATAAAAGAAAAAATCAGCTCTGTTTGAAATATAATCTTCACAGAGGTACAGGTAATATCTAATGTGAATAGGACTGCAGCATTTAGAATTAAGCAGTTCCATACTCCACAGGGCATGGAGAGATGAGTAACTTTTCAGATACAGCACAAGTAGTTATAACACATGTAATTAATTTAAAAATAAAAGAATTGGTAAAGCCATCATAAACATTACTAACGTGTACCGCATACAGGACAAAATCAACTGAGAGAAGAGTAACATTTAAAGCATTTAAGTTAAACAAAACTGGACAAAACTAGAGCTAAGGTCCTGTATATGGACTTAAAAGAAAACTTAATTTTAAGAGACTAGTGTTAACTCTGCAGAGTTGGGACAAAAATTAGGTATCTAACATTAACAGGTTGCTTTTCTTCTTTCAAACATCTTGTTTAAGTTAGAGAGTTACTTTTGTGACACAGATTTTCCACTAGTGGTTTAAATCTAATTTATTTGCCTTCTTTTCTTTAGAAAATTATGTAAGACTACACTGATACAGCTCAGATTTCTTAAACTTATCATATAATTTAAAATCTTTACATGCTAGACTATACAATCTCAATTATATTGCCATGTGCTACACTGACAAATTCCATCCTTGCTTTCTCTATCCTTATGAGATTGCAATGGTGCTGCCTTTTTTAACTTTCACTCATTTCCCTCTTCCTTTTTAATTCAACATGAATTTGATTTAAGTTTTTCTACTAAAATCAACTGTAACACAGACTTGCTTAAATTCTTATTTGTATTCCCAAGTGCCAAATGTGGAACGGCCTTTCTACTTGAACCACAGAATTCAAATCAGAGTTTGTTGACACCTCGTTTCTTTTCTTTGACACCACTAGATAACACTCCTTAAATATTTTAATAGAACCGGGCAGTGGGAAGGCCTTCTCCAGGCCATGGCACGGCGGTGAGCTCCGCGGGTGCGGTGAGGCCACACCTCCATGGCACGGCAGTGAGCTCCGCCGGTGCGGTGTGGCTGCACCTCCATGGCACGGCAGTGAGCTCCGCCGGTGCGGTGAGGCCGCACCTCCATGGCACGGCAGTGAGCTCCGCCGGTGCGGTGAGGCTGCAGCTCCATGGCACGGCAGTGAGCTCCGCCGGTGCGGTGTGGCTGCAGCTCCATGGCATGGCTGTGAGCTCCGCCGGTGCGGTGTGGCCGCACCTACATGGCATGGCTGTGAGCTCCGCCAACGGTGTGAGGCCCGCACCTCCATGGCTGTGAGCTCAGCCGGTGCCCGGTGGCCGCACCTCGGCCCTGTGAGCGCCGCGGGTGTGCCGCCACCATGGCGCTCTGCACAGCAACACATCCCGCTCCACGCTCCCCTGCGTCCCCGCACCGCCGCCACAGCCGCACAGAGCGACAGGCCTGCCCCGCCTGAGCAGCCGCTCTCGCCGGCTCTGGCCAGCATCTCTTCACCTCCAGCACCGTCGCCATTCACCGGCCCCCAATAGCTTCTCCAAACCCGGACCCCGTCAGCGTTTTCCCCTCAGCGCCTCACGCAGCAGAGCGTGTGCGGGGCTGCGAGTGAAGGGCCTGGCCAGGCAGCGAGGCAGGCTCAGGAACCAGTGTGTCATGGTGACATGGCCCTGAAGGAGTCTGATGGACACAGGGCCTGGCAAGGTGGAACCAGTGATGGTGACATGGCCCTGAAGGAGTGGGACACAGGGCCTGGCAAGAGGCAGGCTCAGGAACCAGCGTGTCATGGTGACATGGCCCTGAAGGAGTCTGATGGACACAGGGCCTGGCAAGAGGCAGGCTCAGGAACCAGCGTGTCATGGTGACATGGCCCTGAAGGAGTCTGATGGACACAGGGCCTGGCAAGAGGCAGGCTCAGGAACCAGTGTGTCATGGTGACATGGCCCTGAAGGAGTCTGATGGACACAGGGCCTGGCAAGAGGCAGGCTCAGGAACCAGCGTGTCATGGTGACATGGCCCTGAAGGAGTCTGATGGACACAGGGCCTGGCAAGAGGCAGCCTCAGGAACCAGTCATGGTGACATGGCCCTGAAGGAGTCTGATGGACACAGGACCTGGCAAGAGGCAGGCTCAGGAACCAGCGTGTCATGGTGACATGGCCCTGAAGGAGTCTGATGGACACAGGGCCTGGCAAGAGGCAGGCTCAGGAACCAGCGTGTCATGGTGACATGGCCCTGAAGGAGTCTGATGGACACAGGGCCTGGCAAGAGGCAGGCTCAGGAACCAGCGTGTCATGGTGACATGGCCCTGAAGGAGTCTGATGGACACAGGGCCTGGCAAGAGGCAGGCTCAGGAACCAGTGTGTCATGGTGACATGGCCCTGAAGGAGTCTGATGGACACAGGGCCTGGCAAGAGGCAGGCTCAGACAGCACCGCCTTTCGCAGGGCACCGCCCGCTCTCAGGTAAGGTGGACAGAGACATCTCTACCCTGGGCACAGTGTTTGTAGGCAAAGAACAAATGGCTTTGCCCAATGAGTCTTCGCCTTTGTGATAAATCTGTGAGGGCACAATGTGCTTCACAGCCGCAGATGCAAAAGTGGATTTATCGCAGCGCACAGGGGTGCAAACTCCTGACAAAATTACTTTGACATTTTAGGGGATGCTGGGGCACTCACCAGTCAAGTAGCTGTTTGTACATGTGTTCCATTATTACCTGTCTGGCTAACAAAGAGACAGAATGATCATCTTGAGCATCTTGAGACAGAATGATATTCCAAGTGTTCTAGTAGTCTTGAGATAAGGGAAGCAGAATGACAAGTTTCTCTTGATGAGGTAGTTTGCCTCATCAAGACCTTAGACCATAGATCTTGGACTGAGAAGTGTTCATCTCTTTCCCAGTTTACAGAATGGTATTAGTTCTTTGTGAGTTACTTAGCCTTCTTTTCTGTTTTATGGTTTCCTTTCCTATTCGCAGCTGTGATAATTCTAGCAAGTTGTACTATTTTCAAAGTTTATTGATGTGTTGTTACTTGCAGCCCCTCAATCTCTTTGTTGATGAAATATTCTGTAAAAGAAGGCTGGGTGTTATTATTACTGTTCTGTTATTAGATTAATTTTAACAATTACTGTATTTTTTCCAGACCAATTACCAATAAAACTACTAGGAAAAGCTGAAGGTGTATAAGCTTTCCCATTGCACTCCTAAGAACCTCAGAGAAACTTGGAAAAATTGTATTTGAATACCATTGACACTGCTTGCTACATTTGACACTTTCATATATGTATTACAGGTAGATACTTCTAACACACTCTATGAAAATGTAGATTAGCTCTAGCTATGTAAAAAAATCCATTTACTATGTATTTACAAGCATAATTAAATGTTTTTTGCATACTGAGGGAAAACTAAAGAACAACGCTATGTATGGCATCGAACTACAGCAAGACGTTGACCCAGTCTGTTTAGGCACAGGCAACCAGATTATTTTTTTGCTCTTTCAGAGGTGGAAAAAAATGTCTGTTAGTAACTCAAAATAACTGGAGGTTTCTGTGGCAACTGGTAAAGGAGGTTGTATCTCTCCCTGCTGCTTAAAGTAGAAGCAGTTCTTAGAGATTTCTATTTGAAGTTTGCATACTGGTGTTTGACTTCAGGTCCTGGAAAGGAGATTGCTTATCTACTTGTATTTTATCTTGTTGCTATTTAGAGTAAGAAACAAATTTAAAAGGATCATAACAGAGGCGCTTTGCTTTCTCAGGTAAGTACATGAATCATTAGGGTAAAGAGCTTATTACTGTATTTTGGTTTTACACAATTAACGATGAAAATCTTTTGCATTATGTAACATCTTCATCAGATCAAATGATAAGCTTGTACAACCAGAATAGTTTTATGGTTTTTGGGATGAGATTTGGAATTACTTGAGCTGACTAGTGTTAGAAACTATTATTAAGGTTTCAGGGAAACTGCAGCTGCATTCCATCAAATCTATTGATAGTGGAAATTGTTATCTCTGTGGAGTTCTGTTCATCAGCTGAATTTTCCATAATACTGCAATAGGAATGGAGTGAGCATATTAGCTGTATATCTGTAATCTTGTTTGATGCTATTATTTATTTTAAAACATTATATGCAAATGATAAATTGTTAAATCATTGCATATCAAAGTGTGTTTATCTTGCAAAATGTGTAACTGTTCCAAAGTTTTAGTCTGTTTGCCATTTGTTTGTAGTGATTTATTGTCTTTACTATGTTTATAAAGGAGAATACACATTGTTTTGCCATAAAAATGGAAGAACTCGATTCTAAAATATTCAGTACAGATCAAAAAATATAAGCACTCCCTAAATCATAAAAGAAGAATGTTGGTAAAATTTATTCATGGCTTAATAGAGCTTTATAAAACCTTGCCCTGTTTTCAGGTTATGAAGAATATTTCATTAACAGTTGAAGAGGAATTAATTGAACACAAATCTTTCACTTTCTGGGGCAAACGTTTCTATCACGCTGTACAAAAAGTATTTGGTTTGATTTACAAAAACCAATATTTTAATTCAGAAAGCTACATTTCTTTTAAAATATCTCTGCAGATATCTACAGGAGATATATTTTCTTCCCAGAAGTGAAAATTTAAACACATAATTGCAAGAACCAGGATTTCATCCACCCACTCCCTGTAGAAAATGCTGAAGATAGCCCAAGGCAGCTTGTTGCTGTTTATATGCAGGTTATTTTTGACTCTCATTCCAAGGTGTCAAAGTCTTGGGTATTTAGTGGAGATGCTGGGTGTCTGAAAAGGACCTTGATTTTACTTTGTGGGATGACTACTTAAAAATTAGACATACAGTGGTTAACTCTTGGATAACCAGTTCCTTTTTTGTGCACAGTTTCCAGCTTGAAATTTTTAGAATCATGGTTCTGTTCTTATTTGACATGCTGAAATAACTTTAAAATGACCTGGAAAAAAATCCTTTTAACTAATTTCACAACAACATGGTAAGGATCTCAAGCTGCAAAAATGGGGTTTATATACATTGTGAGGCATTCCCAGTCCAGCAGTGAGTCTGTTCAAGCTGTGATTAGGCGACAGAAATTGCCTGCATGAAGATGCCAAGATGCTCTATCAACCACTGAAGTAGGATGTGTGGTACTGGCATTTGTTAGTACATAAAGATGGTCTGATCCTGTAGGGAGCTCTGAGCCTCTTATGCTCTTCTGTCACAAGAGTACATCTACTGCACTCCCATTGTTGCCAAGGAACAAATTTGAGTAAAAAATGCAAGGCAGTATCTAGAAGACCTTGAGCTAAGAGCAAATGCCAGTGTACAAAATGATTTCAAATCCAAGAGCAGATATAATGGATGCTGGCACAAGGGACAGAGGTCTGTAACATCTCTTTGGAGCTATAATTTCTTCTATCCACTCTGGAGCATGTGACTCCCAATAGGCTGCAATCTGGCAGAAACCACGTTGCCCACACATTGCTTTTATTTCTGGAAACTACGTGATAAAGTCTCTAGATTAAACCAACAGTCTTCATGTTTACTTCTTCCTTTCACTGAGTTTTAACAGAAATTACGTGCTTGAAAAAGTGCTTTTGGACAGGTTTTTTTTTCCCTAGGACTAAATTCTCACAGGAGTTTTAATGAGGTGAAAGTACTTCCTTAACAGAGACAGGGAGAATTGACTCTGTTACACATTATGCTCTACAACTCTATAGAAACCAAAAGTGTATTTTGATTGTTTCAGTTTAATACATGTGTCAGAGCTGAGGGGTATTTTTAAAGCATACATGTTTTCCAGGGATTTTTTGTGCCTTTTCTGAGGGAAATACTTCTTTTCTTTTGTTATTTCACTTGAGATGTAGAAATTCAGTAGGTTAATTTATTTATACAGTGTAGTAGATGGTTACAGATTATTTATCAATTATTACAAAAATTTGCCACATTTCTACTCATAAATCCAAAAATGTTAAGGGTCTTTTTCAATCTAAATGATTCTAATTTTTTCTTTTCTACAAGATTTTAAGGTACACCAGGAATTTATCGATTTTAAACTATTCTTAGTAGAAAAAGGCAATAATTTTATTTATTATCATGAAAATAATGTTGTTGAAAAAATTTAAAAATCTATTACCATGAAATGGTATAGAAAGGGAATGGCTAAGTTCTCTGAATTTCTGAGTAGTAAGCACAGAGAACTTTGTGCCACTTCCAGGCCTAACGCTTCTGTTGGAATTCCAGATAGTGGCAGTCTGCTGAAACATGAGTTCAGTTACCAAATATAGATGAGGGGGTACGAATTTCATAGGCACAGAGGACGGATGTAACGCACAGGCCACAGTCTCCTCGACTAAGGACCAAGCAAGCTTCAGTGGAGAGCTGGAGCAACTTTAAGCCTATTCAGATAGACAAGGAGAAAAACAACTTTACCTACTATTAATTATACTTGAACTCTTCATATTGGCCTGCTCATTGTAAGATCTGTTTTATATTTTCTTCTGATCCTAATTGTTGTGTTTGTGGAGTAATTTTGCAGGATTTCAAAATTCAGAGAAAACCTATGTGCCTTTTTTGTTTGAAAAAATCTTACTAGATACATTTCATCCTTTGTACAATTCTTTTGAAGAGATAGGTCCTGTAAAGTAGTAGTTGGGTCATGTTAAATCATAATTTCTTATTTGGCAGGTTCTACAAATTCAGGATGTTTATTTTTTTTAATGAGTCCTTTATTTTTCTATGTTTTTCCATATTGCACTATATATCCCTACAGAACTTTAATTTGATTAGTTACTCTAATTTTTTCTGAAATTATTGTAATCCAATACATTTCAATTTTAATATTTACCATATGATTCTTTAGAGCATCTGTATTGGGTTTTGAATAAGTATTTAAACTGCATGATAAGAAATGTGGTTTTACTTGGGCGTAGTTTTTAAATATTTACAAATAGGACCCCAAAAGTAGTCTGTATGCAATAATGTTGTTCTGCATGCAACATTGTAATTTATGCTTGTGTCTTTAAATGATACAGTATATGGCTTTGCAGGTTACCTAATGAGTATGATGATGAAAACTGTTATAAATACATTGTAGTCTAACTTGGAGAAGCTAGAAATAGCATTCAAAATTTCTAATTATGATCTTATAAGCTACTTGATAGGGTTAGTGATACTTCACCTCCAGTTCACTGTAATTACAAGTTGCTCTAAAAGAATAGTGAGTTTATGTATTACAGTATGGCTGAAAAAAGTCTTTCTCCTGGAAAGCTTCCATTCGGCTCCCTAAAGCTAGACATATGAATCCATTTTCAGGAACCTTCTCACCAAGAAGGCTTATCAGCATTAGAAATTGCCAATAAGCCAGCACATTTAAATATATCAACTTTATCTAAATATCCAGGTAGAGACTATTCACTTAATCTAGACGCCAGGCTTTGAAAATTACTATATATTTAGCCATTATATTTTTCTAATGACAAAGCTGAGTATTTGGAGGAAATATGTGAATTCATAATACAGTAATTTTAATCATCTTGTTGGGTGGATAACAATAAGTAAAATTGTCCTCCTACCCATGAAACAGCCCATTGAAACATTAGAGCAGCTCGGTGTTGGAAGTCAGGGAAGTTTATCTGAGTATGTAATGTGTCACTTTGAGATGTGAACAAGCTAGGAACCAGTGTGTGTCAGATTTAAATAAAGATATAATTTGAAGCACAGATATTTACATGTTGTCTAAATAGCACCTTTGTTCATTTGAATACAATTTTTTAAAAAATCAAAGATTAAGGAGGAAGAAACCCTGCAGTTTTAACTCTTGTTTCCCTGGCATTCCTCCAGTTGATGCCTGAACAGCTGAGCCTGTAGACCAACTGTTTGCTGGGCTTCTCAGATTCTTTCTTTAAAGCTGCTATGTGGTAGTCAGTTATACTGTATATACTTTTTTAGATTTGGTTGACAAGAGATTGGCATGGTTGCTAAATTTGTCACCCTGTAAACACAGATAACAGGAAAGGAAAACGTAATCCCAGCAAATAATAAACTTATCACTGAATTCTATAAAAACATTTCTCAAACCCAAATGCTTTGGGTTTCTTAGACTTCTCTTTTATGCATTGAGTTGTAATCTGTTGGCAAGACAAACAGGCATATCAAGAGATACATATGCTAAGCCAAGAATTCCAATAATCTATCAGTCATTTAATGACTAAATGCTGGGTAAGCCCTGGTTTAGTGACTACAAGTAATTGGAGCCTGCACAAGCTGATGTAAAATACATCCGAGTGCATTGCATGACTGTCAAGCCATTTCTCCACTATCAGTAGAGAATTAAAGGATTTTTTTTCTTTTTAAATCTTAAATATATTTTTTTATTGTAGAAATTATCATTAGAATATGAGAATTTTTGCAGGGTAATTAAAACCACTGATGTTCAATTCAATTAAATGCTCTGCAGAAACAATAATTATGTTTCAGATCTCATCAGCCACAATCTAGTGACCAGTTAGACAAATACATTTCAGCAAGGAGATTTTCAGACCAGTCCTTCCCTAGGGGAAAGTGTGGTTTCCCTGATGTCTTGTTTCTTGCTGACTTTAAAGGGAATGCTCATCCTAATTCTGAAATCATGTTGGGAAACTGGAGAGGTATAAATGCTTCTCTGCTTTGTGAAACTGGTACAAAATATACATTATACACTTCCATTGAGAAGGATGATATATAGGTTGTGAAATCTATTTCTTCAGTGCTTTACTTCTAGCATATGGTAATTTTTCAGTGTTGAGGAAAGTGCTACTAAATTGGTAACAAGTTTAAAATGTTAGCACAATAGTAAAATAATATTAAACACATTATCAGCATTAATCAGAAAGGATAATTTGGAATCTCTAATCCAAATATCCTTGTGTGTATCCTCATAATGGTTTCAAGTTGAACACTCCTCTCAGAATTTGATGGTTTAATGTCTGGAAGGCATTGTTATGGGAAAGAGAAAAGTAAATATATTCCCAAAATCTTTATAGGGCTAAAACAAGAAAAAAAATGAAGCATAATAGAATTGATGCAAAATAACCAATCAGATGTGAAATAACAGCATATATCATATTGATCCAGTGGAATCAATGTTGTGCTAGGCAATATACAGGCAAAGGATGTCTTCATACTTCTGAGGGAAGATTCATAAGAAAAATTACTCCTAAGTGCTCTCATTTCCATCTAGACAATTTGCAGTCCTGGCTCATTCTAATAGAAAACAAGGTTTATGGTATGTCATACGCCATTATGTTCTGCTTACCTTACAGCTTTGTGTCTAGCTTACGGGAACTAGGATATTACTTTTTTCATTAAGGAATTGTTCTTGTGTCTTCCAGGATGCAAGACAGAGGCTGTGGCCGGGCATTGCCTCTTTCTTTAATGCTGAAGGAGACTTACTCTCCAGAAAGAGACAGCAGTAAGGGATATCCTGAAAATATGTCAGAAGCTTCATCTTACCATGACTTTTTCTGTGATTCCCTGTCAGACACACAGAATGGTGAATTTTCCAATGAACTTTCTGCCTTCCTTACCCAGGAGGAGATAAGTAAGAGCCTTGACATAGCTCGAGAAGCCATTGCCAATTCCATGGAGGAAGATGAGAACACAGCACCAGACTTTACTCATTATCTCAACACCCCTCCTTCTAGCCCCTCAGAAGCCCCTTCTTTCAGGGACACCGACCCGCATGAGCAAGATACTGTAGAGACTCCTCAAGCAAGCAGCTGGACTTCATCTGCTGCAAGTCATGCTCTCCCAAGGAATCAGAAAGAGCAATCCACTGCACCTCAGACAGAGGATAGTTTTGTCACAGTTTCTAGGAGGCAAGCAAGCACCTCAGCTTTTCTACCTGCTAGTCCCAGCTTTGTCAGAAGCCTGAAATTTTCAGAGAAAGGTGGTGCGTGTCTGCCTAAGACAAGCCCAAACTCTGAATCGACATTGCAGGGAGAGGTTCCTTTCAGGAACAAGCTGTGTGACAAAGCTGCCACATTCATAGAGGAGTTATCATCTATATTTAGACAGGCAGCAAAGACAAGAGGCCGTAGTCCCGATGGGGACTCTTCTTCTCCAGACAGTGGATACCTGTCACCTAATAAGAAACAACCAGGCTTTGAGTACCTTGGTGAACCCGGAGTTTGACAAACAACATCAAGAGACTGAGCCTGAGGAAAAATTACCTGGACTTCATTTGAATGGAGAACTCTATTCTGGAAGGGGGAGCATCATGGAGAGCAAAATGGTCCTGTGCCGTCCCTTCATCAACATGGAAGAGCATGAACTTTCACCACCTCTATTCACTCAGAAGCTCCGGAGCCAGGAAGTTGCCGAAGGAAACAAAGTATTGCTGGAGTGCAGAGTTGCTGGCAACCCAGTCCCTGATGTCAGGTAAGTGCTAAGTCACCAGATAGCATCATCTGGTTGTGGAAGATACCTAAGGACAGGTATGACAGTGACCTGCTTAGAGGCAGTCAAACAAGAGCAGTCAATCATGTAATTTTACAAAGCACAAAGAATAACACATTCTAGTGTCTTGATTTCACTAGAATGCTTCACTCTGTTTGCTTAGGAAATTAAATTCTTCTTGATTTAAGAGCCACGCCACATGACAAAATTAGAAATAGAATTGGCTCTAGCAACATTCTATGTGATTGTTACTTCATCAGTCTGGGTAAAAGAAGAGTGAGTTTGTTCCTAAAGAGCATATCTCAAGAAGATGGCACAGTTTTTACTGCTGATTAATTAGAATGTCTCCAAGAGCCATGTAAACTGTTTTTCTGAATTTTAACTCAGGCAGAATCATAAAATAAGAAGGCTTTTAATGACTGAAGAAATGAGTAATGAGAAACATTGCTGACATAATAGTTGGTTATTTTAAAATCAAGCATACTTTTAAGTAATCCCATCAGTATAAATTAATTTGTAACTTCTGTCTTGTTTCTCTTTTGACACACATAATTGTGCTATGTTAGCAGTCTGTAGATACAGCCATTACTGCATTGTGGCAAATATGATTCATGCTAATTTTTGGGCTCTTGCAAAGCTCCCTGACAGTCAAATTAATACATTTTCATGGTCCATTCACAAATTGTTTTTATTAAATAATTATTAATAATTCTCCATCTGGCAATTGAAATAAGTTACTAATAAAAATTACTTTTTCAAAGTTTCCATTGAAAACAAATTTCCCCCTTCATCTCTATTTCATTATGGATCCTCAAGAGAGGAAAAATACGGCAGCTGCACCTCAAAAACTACTCATTTCAGAAGTTGACGCCCTTCTTTTGCGTGTCCTTTCTGTAGTGACAGCGACTTGGCTGAAGAGGTCACTCACACACAGCACGGGCAGCACAGAGCCCTCAAGTGAGCGCTGCTGTGGAGCCAAGAGACCAAAAACCAAGGCTCGCTCAGGGGTTAAGAGACAGCAAACACTTGAATGATGTTTGGGGGAGGCTCTAAAGTCTGAATCTTGGGGAAAGGAGAGGGTTCTTTCCAGATGAGAAAGCATGCAGAAGAATATATAGTGGATTTTTATCTATAAAAGCATTACTGGGAACTTATAAACAGTTTCATAGTATCATCTAGGCACATTGCTGTCCTTCTTTCTGGATATGAAAAGGAGTTTCATGGTCTATCCTATGTATATCCAGTAAATAGTTAATTTGCTGCAGTGGAAAAAGACAAGACTATTTAAAACCACCCACATATTGCAGAGCAAGTGAAGAATGTCTGTGCTACTTTCAGAAGTATTTTCTGTAAATGGGAGTTTTATATGGTTTAAAAATAAAGCAATCAGTGATACAATAATAGTTGACCATTCTCTTGTATTTTGGCAATCAAAACAATCCAGTTTTCTCAAGCACTTTACTTAGACAATTGTTTCATTAGACTGGATTTTTGGGTTTGTAATATACGTCGAAAGCAATCTTCAGACCATAATCATATGGATTCAAAATATTTACAGTTTTCTGAAGAAACTAGCCAGAAAAAGAAATGTGTAAAAGATATTAAGCTCTTTGTGAAGGTTTCTGAATAGGAGGAAAGTAGAAATGGATATTAGGAAAGCATTGTATTGCATTGCCAAAAGAAGAGCTGTGGAACAAGCTGAACAGTTACCTGGTGCGAGAAGTGTAAGAGCGAGCCTTTTGGCACATGCAAAATCTGCTCAACAGGAGATATAGACAAGGGCATGAGCCAGGGCAGCCACAGTCTGTACATTTGCATATAGCAATACCATCTGTAGAAACCAAGCTTCAGCTCTTCTGGTTTTCCCCAGAAAACCCAGTTCCAATAACATAGCCACTGTAAAGGTTGTTTTTGAAACTCTGTGTGATAAGTGTGATTAAAGTAGAAAGCAGTGAGGATTTTTGTGGGGTTTTTTTTTGTTCAGTTTTATTTTTGCCTCAGCTGGGAAGAAAACTGGAAGTCACATTTCCTAAAGTCATAAAGAAGTAACAGTAGTTTAATGGTGACAAGAAATTCACTAAATTCTTATTTTGCCAGGCACTCAAAAAGTTGTCCAGTGTAATAATAACTACAGCTGATATTTAAGCAGCATCAGGCACTGGCAACTATGAAATCATCCAACTGACACCAGAGCAAAAGGCCTTCAAAGGAATCTACATAGGCTTTTCTGATCTTTTAGCATGTTACTGCTTTTCTATGCCTCATATTTTATCCTGGACCCAAGTAATCTTTACAACTGGTTCTCTTCCCTTTTCATAGCTTTTTTGTAGCTAAACTTTCTAAGTCCTCGGCCTATACAAATTTGAGCTAGAATTTTTATTTATCCAGCTACTTTTCTTATGAGGATAAACATAACAATGTTGCAGAATTATACTTAGTATAATTGAAGTATAATATAATATATATAAAACATCAAATGTAGTGTAAGAGCACGTTTTATATTTGAAGGTTAGTTGATTATGAAAACCTCTTAAATTTTAAGTTCCTTAGATGTTCATAGCCATACACAGCTGAAAGTAAAACACTAAGTGTTAGAGTGACAAAACTTGACCAAAGTAGCATTGTACTACAAATAGAAAAAAAGTTATATTTTGACAGAAGAACTTAGAACTCGAATCTTAGTGTTGAAATCCAAAAGAAAATAATCAGTTACATTTCAAGTATCGTTAATGGTTTTTTCAATGTTCAATGTCTAACTTACTAGTTCTGCTAGCAGAAAATCAGATTTCTTAAAATGAATATTTTGTTACTGGTCAGAAGAATTCTTATATTTCTGTAAGATTCCAGGTTCCAGCCTAAGATCTTGGAAGGTACAGAGTGATTTAAAAAGTTCTGGCATAGCTACCTTCTAAAGAAGGTCTAAAACATGTAAAATATAAGTTGAAACAAAATGTTTGTTACTCTCAAAACCAATTTCTCAGTCAGTAGATGTCCTTTAAAATGCATCAGCAATGCTGTGTTTAAAATACTCATATTAACCTTGAGCTAGCTAAAGCAAATCCCAGCTGGGTGTGACTTAGACCTCTTCAGCATTCACTTCACCACCTGAATATTTAATTGCTTCAAAGCCTGGAGCTGTAAGCCATGATTAAAGTATTTTCTGAGGTCTACCTTGAGCTGTAAGCTGTGATTAAAATATTTACAGATATTCACCCATAGCATAAGAGGTATTGGAATTTTTGTACAAAATATATTCTTTTCCTTTTTCCACAGCAAATTGATGCAAAAAATTATCCAAATCAAAGTGAAAAATAAGGCACTTACCACATACCACATGACAAGAACGAGGTTTCTTTGCTTTAAGGAAATAATTTGCTGTCATTATAATCCTTTTCTTTTGTCCAGATTTGACTGTAACAAATATCCAAAATCCCCACCCAGAGCCATTACTTGCACAAACCCAGACCTGTTCTTAGAAAATACAGAAACAAATGCAAAATACAATTTAAATTTATAATAAAACCAAATTATGTTGACTTCTATAGCTTCAAAATCTTATCCAGTTTTATGGTCTTTAAAGGCTTTCAAGCCTAAAAACACAATAAACTGTGGCACCACCATGGTCCACCCATCAGGCACAGATGCAAAGAAAATTGAACATCAGATTAAGTCATGCTGAACACAAATCTACACAGCTGTGTAAAAACTCAAGTGTACAGGACAGCAGTGATTAAACTACCTACACAGCAGCTGGTAGTTTTAAATCTTGGAAATTTGGTAGTTTTAAGTCTTGGTAAGAGGTGTCCCAGATGTTGTTTCTGCTTCTTTCCTGGACTTGATTTGAGGTAGGAAAAATCTGTGGTTTAGAGATAGAATTTAGTTTCATTTCTTGAAGTCTCTTATGAGTAGATTTTGTAGTTGTAGTGAAACACCAGTGCCTTGGTGGGAGATAGAGGTGTTCTACTAATTCTATAATGGCAAGGCTTTAGTTCTACTTATTTTTATCAAATGTGAATAGCTATTTATGTATGTGTGGTAATGGGATGTACTTGACCATTCTAGGAGTCCTTGGTTAAAAACAAAACCTGTTTAATGAGTGTGTTCCTTGCTTTCTTGTACAAACTCTTTAATAGTCATTGTTGTGTTACTTTTTTATTTGTAGAATCCAAACTATTTAAGTTAGATTTTAGAATTAGATGGTGCAGGTCCTGCTTTTAAAATATTCTCATTAGCTTATATACATATTTGTGTTATTCAAGATGGAAATTTTAGTGAAGATATTTTATGATGAACTTGTTTAATGTATTTGCTAATTCCATTCTTGTTTGCTTGACCCAGACCAAAATTTGCTTCTGAACTATGAAATGCTTAATGTGTTTTAAAAACAGAGTTTAATAGATTACAAGCATTATGTTAGCTACAGTGATTGCAGAAATAATTCATAAAAGATAGAAAAGATTAAGATATATTCTGTGTGAGAGGAGAGGGCTCTTGTGACTTGAAAATCAGTAACATCTATATATATTATTCTCATACAAAAAAAATCAAGTCCTGTATTGAGCTTTGAGGTGATTCTTACCTGAGTCCCAAAATGTAATATTTTGCATTTAGAATTGATCTAAAATACCTCCACAATTTATGCAATTGTTTCTGCTCCATTATTTCATTGTTGTTATAATTCTTTATTAATATCTAGAATAGTGCAACAAGAAATAGTGGTTTTCTTATTATGCAACATTTTGTAAATAATAAGTGTCTCCAGAATATCTTGCATTTATTTCCTAAGGGTGATAATTCATTAAGTTAGTTGGAAATTGCTCACAAATATAAATATTTTTCTTATATTCACCCCATAGTTTTCTCTATTAAAATATTTATTCAATGAAAATACATTTATACAGAAATCTCCCATAGTCCTCTATTAATCTTTTCAGGGCAGAATCCTGCTAATCTGTCTTCTTACTACCCTTTTGCAAACAGAGGGTACTTGTTAAGAATGGAAGAATATTCTTGTACCCAAGGAGTTCCTTGGGTCAAAAATGTTCTGTTTGCAGATCTGGATGTTTTTCAGTGTATGGAGGGAGCATGACAACCATCTGAAAGTGTTGACAGCATTCTTATTGCTGAGATTACATAGAAAAATGTTGTTAGTCATTTTAATCTGGCAGTGCACTCTTTTAAGAAATCTGGTCAAAAGTAATATGTTGTCATTTAGTATTTTATTTACACTCAAATGAAGATAAAATATCTTCAATATCATTCCCTTTCATATCAATATGAAAATTATATGTCAGCATCCTCAATATTTTTCTGTCACAATAATATTTTTTATTTCTCTTTATCAAAAATATCTTCTTTTGTTGGGCTTTTTTCTTCAGTTACAAGTCAACGTAATAGCTATTTGCAGTTGACCTCATTATTCTTCTTCCCTACTCATTTATTTCCTTTTATACTCTTTGTTTATTGGACCATACAACACTGTTCTTGCACCTTTTGTTTGTTTGCTTTTGCTGATTTTCAGATAGGGCCTGGCCATCTTCAGGCATCCCTGGAGTTTGAATTTTCTTTCAGAGCAGATCTGGAATGTAGTGTTGAAAGTCACCTCAGTGACTCGTGAAACTGCTCCTTAATTCTACTTGTTTTAGAACAGTGCTCTGGACTAGTGGGCTTTGCTGGGGAACCGAGGAGTAATAACCTAGCACAGATGGTAAAGCTATTGCAGGGACTGCCCGTAGGGATTTGTGGCCTGCAGGTATTAGGTAGCTAGCGTACATCTTTCAGATATTTCCTTTCCCATTCTCCATTCATTTTGTGGCAATAAGAAGCCACACCCTCAGGATTTTCTGCATCTGGGGAAAACACACAGTGGAGTTAAGGCCTGTGTAGGTCATGTACCCACCTGCTGTAAAAAAGTGTGGCCTATCTGATCAGTGCTAGTAGTGCATCAGTTTTCGTAACTTGTGAGTAACAGTTCTTTTACCTTAGAACCACTTGGAAAGAAGATTTGCCATGGTGCTCCTTAAGAACAGCATTTGGGAGACTCCTGTTGTATATGATTGTCAGGTTGCAGAGAGGGGCAGAGTTTAGTGCCATGTGGGTGTAGCCAGGTTGTTACTCCCTAGGAGTGACTGGTTACAGTCATTGCTTGGTCTGTTCGTGGATGTGCCCATATGCACTGCTGGCCAAGGTGTTTTTCCAAGCAGGAACATGGATTAGGACTGCTCTGTTGATGTACCACATGATATTGTTCTATGACATGGTAGTGTCAAGGGTAATGAGGGTCATTAGGGATGTGCACATTCAGTGTTGTTCATTTGGCCTGGTCTTGTCCGATACTTCTGGGTATTCATTAATAGCCATACCCAGCCTATAGGAGGAACAGAGGAGGAGGATTTTCTCCAGCCTTCTACTCCCTTTTCCTCTTTCAGGACTGCTATAAAAGATTTTGAAAAGTTTGGATTCTCTTTAGATGTTAAGAAAACCATCTCTCACGAAATTGTTATCTGAACCCATAGCCTCTGCTTTTGTCCCTCCCCCACCAGAAGGGGCAGGGGAAAGGGGAGTGGCTTATTTAGAGTTTAATTTCCTCCTGGAGTCAACCCACAATAATGATAACCAAATGTTTTGTTTGAGAGGGTGAGGTTTTTTCCCTTGCTTGCCTGTCTAACACTGTAGAGTACAATATTTAAAACAGGTACTTGGAATGAATGCATGACTCTTTCCTATGTGAAATGATCTTTACAAAGTTCAGACCGTGATAACAGGATAATTTATATGGGTCTTATTAAATAAACAAATTGCTAGAAAACAGGCAGAGCAATCCACTGATCCAGTACAAAATGAGTATTCAGAGATCAAAAAGAATGTGTGGATGTGGTTGGAGAGGCGGCCTATGGGGACAGAAACTCTTTACTTGCTGGTTTTGTAAAAGCCCCAAGGAGGATCTGTATATTTTGGACACTGGGGTTATTCTTCTGTTTCGTTTATTTATTGTCTCTCTAGAATAGTTCTGACTACATGATGTAAGCATTTCCTCATCTTTGTTATACGGGCTCTATGGATCACCAGGCTCTCTTTCTTTGGAACTGTCATTTTTCATGACTGTGGAAATAGCTCTTGTAAATTTTGGGGTTTTAAAGTTTCATGCTTTTGTTTTGTTTTTTGTGCATGTTTTTTTTCATCCTGAAATTGGAAGAATAAAGCTTGCTAGGTGCATGAAGACAAGTGCTGCAAGAGGCAGTTGTAAAAACAAAGGGATAGTTATTGGAACTAGAATTACTCTCTTAAACTGGAATTAGGAAGAGAATTCCAGCTCAAGTACTTTATTTTTCTCTGTTTGTGAATGCCAGTGCCTCTGGTTTAGTTTTTTCTGATTATGTTAGTGAAATTTTAAAAACATCTAAGTTCATTTCTGTATTCTTTTATTCTTCTTTTTCTGCCTCTCAGTAAAAGAATGCAGATCTAAAGTTCCTTGGTAATGCTCCCAAAATAAATAACGTATGGACTAGTATTTATAAAAAGACTCAAAGATTAGATGAAAATGTTATCAAAATACTTGATGGCTAACATGAAAAGCTTAAAAGTAAAGTAATAAAAGTTATGCTGCTATCTAAATAGTAGAAAAAACATAAAGGACTTTTGTCATGTATTTACGTAGGAATTGGATGAGACTTGGATGAACTTTAAAATAATGTGGCACCACATGTCTACAGAAAGCTCTTTCACTATACAAACTTTGTCCATATTAAACATTTTTAGTAAAAAACAAAGTTTAATTGAAGTAGTTTTAAAATACAGATTTTCCAGAAAAGTGGGGCTGAAACAGTGCCAGGGGCAGAATTCCAAGAGGCTGCTTTTACTTCATGTTTCAGAATTTATTTGTATAAATCTTATATGCTGTCTCAGAGCCTTTCCAGTATTGTGCAAAGCATCAACAGTCAAGAAGTCTGGCAGTGAGGAAATACATTAGCAATCTGCTTGTCATGGACTAATTGAAAGTGATCTGTGAAAATTAAAACTAAATGTAGTGGCTAAGTAGAACAGAGGCAGGAATGAACTGAGATTATTTAGGCCTATTTTACTTGTACTGAAAGAGAAGAAAAGAGTAGTGAGGCTTTTCACAGAGAACTGTTTGAAGTAAGTAATTCTGCCATTATTACTTATCAGTGTTCAACAGGTATGAAGTGTCATTCCAAATCCCATTTAAAATATCATGCTAAATACACTTTGACATGCTTGCTCATTTGCCTAAAGGCAGTACCACATCTTGGGTTGTTTAAACCTTCTAAAGGGCAACTATAGCAGTTTATTAATGTTACTGAAACAGGACATATCTTTTAAAAACACAATACATTGCTTTATAAATATAAATTAAGTAAATACAAGTATAACTTTGAAACTTGATGCTTTAAAAATTCTTTCTAATAAAAAGCTGTCATGTCTGAAATATGCTGTTTAAATGCATTCTTGGCAATGTGAAAGCTACCTTTAAAGACATGGATAATGAAATTGAACAAATAGGACTTCTCTGCAAACATTCATAGCTGAAAATGTTAAACTTCAGATTGGGTTATTAGAGCTGGCAGGGCTTTGAGGGAGGTAGGGAGGCTATGGACTAAAATCTTATAATAGAACAATCACAGAAGAAAAATCATTAAGGAGCAGTGAATAATGAGCTTATTTTATTGGTTCTGGAACCCATCTGGAAAGTGTGTTTTTTCTAACAAGTGCTATAGTTTGATAGGGGTCTGTTAAGTGGGCTGGAACCATGGTTCATTTACTAGTAAATGGACTTGCCTTTCCAGCCCATGCAATGGTGAAAGGAGTAAAAGAAATTCCCTTGTCTTTCTATTCCCTGTAACATAGGAAAATAAACAAGTCATGGAATTATAGGATATCCTGATTTGGAAGGGACTCACGAGGATCATCCAAGTTCAAGTCCTTCTCATAGTATCCATATTTCCTTACCTGAGCAAAAAGATATAAAGAAAGCAGGAAAGTTAAGGAGTTAGTTATGGAGGTTTTTATACCTTGTACAATTCTGCTCACATTTGGAGGTGTGTGGTGGGGGAAGAACATCAAGTGGACCTTTTATGTTGTCATGAATTTTCACATTCCACATGCTTTAGGGAAAAAAAAGTGAAGATTGAAAGATTATTTGGGATTTTTACACTTTGGTGTATTTAAAGATGATGTAGTTATGTAGTGAGGCTTTAAGACAGCAGAATGAAAAAAAATTGAAAGCTTAGCTTTGTATAATAGAATAAATCTTTACTAAGATATTGTCCCCTTAGAGATTTAGGTGTTTCTTAGCTTTTGTCATCAAGAAAAATTTTCACATGTATTAATTTAAGAAATGTACCTTATTTCTATTTCTGTGCCTCTGTAAGTTGCCTTATCTGAAGTGACTGACAAAAAGGGAACTGATCAGTAGGAATAGGAAAAAAATTGCAAACAGCTGAAACACTGAGGTATTTGGTTTAAGTATTGAAAACTTGAATCAATATCCATATGATATCTTTCTATAAATCAGAAAATTAGCATACTTCTTAAGTAAGTAGCTAATCTGGATAGAGAAAAGGTGCTGTTTTATTAAATAAATCAAGAGGAATAATTCAACTAGATAATTTCACCTGTATTTACAAAGGGAAAGTTTCAGAAGGGCCAAACACCTGTACTGCATGTTCAAAGTGTGTGTTACTGACCTGTCTCCAAGAAGCTCACTGCCTTCAAGTAGTGTGCTACCAGTTGGTGTGATACTACTCAGCATAGATGAGTACACAGCTCAGGACTGGGAGTAGTATGAACTTGAATAGATCTGACTTCCTGTGGGAAAGGGAAATAAGGGGGATTGGAGGTAATTAACAGATAGAATGACTCCTAAAATACTGGGGTTCTTTTTTTTTTTAGCTACCTGCAGGTCAAAACAGAGGCTAGGATATTTAGGATTAGATTCAGGATAGATTTTAGGAGACTAAAATTTTTCTGCCACAAATCTGTTATGAAGATATATCTGTTCTGTTTCCTTCAGTCTAATGCTAACATGCTGCTTCAAATCAAAGTGATTCATTGTTTCATGTTATTAATATTATGTACTTGCAATTCATGCATACATTAGCATTATAAAAATAGCTTATTTTGCAGTTATGCAGTGCCTTTCACGTGAGCATTGCAGTGCTTTATAAAAACAGTTTGCATAATATGTGAACAGCTTTTCTTTATCTCCTCTTATGTGATAAAGTTGTGCTTTTCAAGTGGTCAAGGAAAAAAGTTTAGACAAATAGAATCCATCTCTCATTTATAGTACAATTGATGAGCACCTATTGCTAACTGTGAACTCTTTTAATATCACCGAGAATGTGAGCACATTGCTCTTAGAGCAAATTATTCAATCTAGACTACTGGTTCCCCATTTTCAAGTGAGAATTTATCCTAATCTTTATGAAAACCAAATTCAGTTCTGTTTTTTGGGAAAGGCCCTTATTCAGGCAATTTTTATGGGACATGTTATGAATCTCCTATGAACTTGAGTGAATTCACTTTTCCAACTGAAACACATTACCTGATAAATCTATTATTGACTTTGTTTTGTACAGAACCTTGCCAGATCTCCTTACTCTCCAACATCAATGAAACTAGCAGTTGAAGTAATCTCAGTAGACCTAAGTATGTTTCTTTTTTTTTTTTTTTTTTTTTTTCTTAAAAAAAAAAATTAATCTTACTAATCTTAACATTTGCATCAGGGATTATTACAACCTGAAACCTGACTCCTTGTTGTAATAGGGTTTATACAGCTGCAGGAACAAACATGGGACAAACAAAAGCATAGCAGTCTAGAAACAGAAGTCCTCACTTAAGTTCAAGTTCTGTTTACACCCAGTTTACATGGTGTTCTCTTAAGTTTGCTTTCCAGTCCACAGGAGTTTTGAGAAACAAGCTGAAGGCAAAACCATTGTTCTGGTAATTAGGTTGCCCTTTTCTGCCTCAAGAGTTGTAGGACTAGTCCCAATGTACGTAGATTAGAACAATTTATCCTTTTACTGCAATTCAAAGTGAAATGTCTGCTTTTTTAACTGAAATTTGCATAGTGCTGGCTGGCAACACTGTAGCTGCACGTTTGGCAGTTATCTGTGCTTACCCATGCAATAGCTTCATTAGATAAGCAATGTCAGAGACAAAATAAGCAACTCCTGATTCCTTAGAAAGGCTCTCCACACAGCTAATAAAGATTCTTGGAATGCAAATGTCTGACAGTGGGAGATATGAGGAACCACAGACCCTATGTGTGGCTTTTCCCATGTATGACTAAGGCATTCTGTGAATTGGCAGTGCCAGAAAACTACACTGCATGCAAATGAAATGAAAGAACTGAAGAAGCAGCCAGTGCTTTGGAATGCTAGAGAGAGGCCTAAGGCACAGCCTTTACTGGAACTTTTTCTTTGCTAGTACAATCTGGTTTTGACATCTCTTTTAGGACTCCCACTGCTATCATCAAAAATCTTACCTCCTGCTCATAAGTGATGAAGCTGAGGTTATTGGGATCAAATTTAGAAGGAATACTACAATCTGACTCCTTTTCTGCCAGTCACATTGTCTTTCAATAGAAATATCCTTTACTTGTTTCTACTAATTAAACCTCAAGTTGAACATTATAAAGATACATAAACATAGAACAGAACAGATGAAGTTCCTAGTGTTTTACTGTATACTTTCTGTCTATATTACTTATGGAGTATTCTGCTTTAGAAATTGATTTTAGTAATTTACAAAAAAAAAAAACAACTTTTTTTTTGGTAAAGCATTTAATATTATCTGTGCCTGTCCTTTTTTTGCTTTTCCTAAAACCTGTATTTCAAGTGACAGCAATTTCTTTTCTCAGAAGGACAATTATCTCTGAGAAATAAAGTGCCTTCATAACCCTTTATGTCTGTCTACCAAGAGTCTTCATCTCTCCCTACTTTTTCCTTAGGTATTCAGAAAATTTTCTCTTTCACAGTGTAAAATTGTTCCACTCATACATAGGATACAGAATCTAAATCTAGGGATATTTCTTCCTCAGATTAGGTCTGGTTTTCAGATATAATTTGGAGATTGAAGCAGGCTATGGAAACTCAGCTTCAGGTGTGTTGATTAGAACAAGGAAGCTCCATCATGTGTTGCAAGGTATTTTACTAAGATGCTAATTCTGCTCCAACTAGAATACAATTAAGATTTTCAAGTAGTTGTACCTCTACTTTAGCCTCTTGCTGTCTTTTTCTTTCTTTTTAACTGCCTCAGCTGAGCTAGTACATTTAGATACATGGAACGTGGGCTGTCCTCCATTTCCAAAGAGTGATGCTGATTTTTCTTGTCTTCCCACAAATAGAACAAGTCCGCCCTCAATATGAAGTTCTTGATATGTGAAATGTGTTAAGACTTCATCAAAATGCTATTCTGTTGTTCTTTAGAAGAACTCTGTTTCTTTTAGTTGCTTAGTAAGTTTTCAACCTTTGAATTCTTTTTTGCTGTTTGGTGAGTAGTGCACAGGGCATAGCTTCATACCATTTTATTTTTGCCTTGTATATTATATTGGTTCTATTTTCTTACTTGCTCATTTACTCCTAGTAAGTAGCACAAATACAGTTTCTTAGTACCTTTCCCTGTACTCAAAATGGAAACCATCTAGTTAGTTATATAATCTCCCTCAAAATAGTTGGTCATATAGGAGGCATCTAATAATAGTCTTTGAACAGAAATGCTTTTTTCCCTCATTGGTCATTAAAAACTGTGATGAAATTCATGGCTGATTTAAAAATAAGTAAAGATTACAAGATCCATGTGGACATTAAGAATGGAAGCATCAAAAACTTTGAATATGTGAAATCAATTCTGAAAGAAACTGGAGCATGGGAGCTAGTGGGGGTTTTTAACACTATTCCATTACCCATTTCATGTGTATTACATGTATATCTTAGGTGTAAACATGGCATTGAACTTTTCATTCCAGTCTTGAAAAGTGTGATGATAATTCTTCACACCCACTATCTGAAGTAGAAGGGATTTCAGTGGCAACTTAACACACATGTAATCTTTGCTATAAAATAATTGTTTGCACCTTTGTTTAGAGTGACAGTAGGCTATTTAAAACGTGGAGTTTCTTTGTTGGTTCTTTGTTCTGCAGTGTATCAAGGACTAGCATAATCTTCTCAAGGGGAAGACACATGACTGTCAATTTCATTGGAAAGTCACTTGTTTATTTAAGTCACACTTATTTTACCATAAAGAACTGTGCTTTACTTTTCCTTACTTTAATAAAAATAAAAACAGTAACAACAAAGCACCAAAACAAAAGAAAACCCAACCAGCCAAATAAAAAACCAACAAAACCCAGCAACAATGGAGCAAATTGCATGGTATATTGAAGGTTACTGAAACAAACATGAGATTAAAATGAAGGAGTGGTGGCTGACATACATGAGCATATTTCTAATGCATTTTAAGAAGATCCTATTTTTTCAGTTTTAAGCATAGATGTTTCTGTGAAGACTTTATTTAGTCATTTTCCATGTTTATTTCAGTGAATGTAGGTTTCATATTGTGCTTAGTGTATCACCAGTATTATTTGAACTTTATGGCCCCAAAACAAAATATATGAATAAGTGCAAATGAGATTTTAATCTATTTGAAGTCCTATGAGGCAGTTTAAAGAACTACTGTGTTGATTTTTAAAAAAAAAAAACTATTTAACACACAGTATCAAATATTCAATCTGGCACATATCATCATGACTTCCAAGAAAACCTTGTATTGTGGGCCAAAGGGAAAAAAGGAGGAGGAGAATTTCTGAGGCTTCTACAATGCTTCAGGCAGCTGGTATTCTAAAATTAATCTTTCTTGCATAAGCTGAAGCAGGCTAGCTTCAGCTATAAGATCAATTATATCAGATGTTCTTCTAGGTTTATTTAATGAAGCTTGGAGAATAAAACTGAACCTTTTCTCAGCTTGCTGAAGAATGGAATGACAAAATCTTTGAGATTGACCATTTAGGCTGGAGGGAGATTAATTTTTGATTGATGCAGTTCTTCTAAATAATAGCTCTGGGAAAGTTTTACTAGTTATACTGCTAGTTATGGGAGGGGAGGAAAGCACTATTTTAGAACTGCCTTTAATGCAAGCTCTTGTACTAAAGAGTTCTCTTAAACCCAAGGTCCTGAATAAATAGAAAAGCACAATATGTAGAAAAGGACTCCATTGCAAAGGGTCTTGTTTCAGGCCCATGATGAGTCTGCAGTCATATTTTGCAATGGCTTGGAAGTGTCCACTTCTCATTTGGTAGTTAAGTAAAGCAAGAGGAATTTGCATGGGCATGGTAGATTGATTTTGAAGCCTGTCAGTGTTTGAAGAGAGCAAGCAAGAGATGGGAAGGTTCCTGACTGTTAGTTCAGTATTCTAACAATCTTTCATACTTTAAAGCTTCAACAAAGCAAGCATGTTGCACTATTAGTTCCAATTTCAAAATGCCCTTTATCATAAACATGGTGTTATAAGCAGAAAGCTAGGAGACTGATTTCAAGGGTCTTACAGATTTTCAGGTCTTACAGGTACTTTCCACTTATTTCTCAAGTCTTAAACTCTTGTAATGAAACATGGGCACTAGTAAGAGGTAACTGTGGAGCAGGGCAAGCTAGTGAGCAGAAAACAGCTTTGCCTTCTTCCTGATGTAACAAGCTTACAGAAATAAAGAAATCTGTAGAACAACAGACCTCATGGTCCCTCAGTTACTTACTCTCCTAAAGGACCACAAAGATATCACACTATGCAAAAAAGGCAAGTATCACTCAGGCCTGTAAGCATAGGGCATATCTGGTTGGATGGAGCTTGGGGTTTGCATTATAATTATTAATTATTATTATTAACTACTACTTCTCTGATCTTGTGAGAGTGTTGCCGTTTTCACTAGATTTGAGTTTTACTGCATTTTTGTGGCTCTACTGCACCCTAACTATAGCCACCTCTTATCTCAGATATAGAACTTCATGAAGTCGCTCTGTTGTAGAGAATGACTATGACACGACTGTGGTGGTTGCAACCAGAGCACCAAGTCCCATTCCAGAGCTACCATTAGAATTTAGAACTCCTGACCCCTTTATTCTGATCCTGGTTAATAAATCTGCCTGTGCCTGCTGAAGTCTGTCCCATACATACAAGCAGACACTGTTGTGAAAAGATGCTAGTCTACCATGCTTTCACAATACACTGTGTCTCTCATGCAAACCTCTGTATTGGCCCCTTGATATTTAAAAAAACCCATTTCTTCCAGGAAGACAAATTAGAGGTGCTCTAATTTCACTAAATCCACTAAATCCAGCAAGTTCTGTATAGATTCTCTTGTCTTGGTTTGAAAACAAAACTGGGGTTTTTTTGTTGCTTTTCTGCAGGAATCAGGAAAGGAACTTGATGTGAGAAAAAATGTATCTGAACGGTTTTTCTTATTTGCATGTGGTTACATTATTTCTAGATTTTGGATTTAGAGAAATAAAACTATCCTTTCACGTAGTATTTGAATCCATTTCACTTTTCTAATTTTATGTTTCATGAAACCTTATAGCCTGAGAACCCTTTGAGAGCAGTCATCATAGATCTAACAGAATACTTTTGATATTTATCGCAGCATGAAGGCAAAATGAAGAAATGCTGAGATTTAATAATGTTTTTCTTCAGAGCAGCTACTAAAAAATACCAATGGAAAAAATGTTGATCTGTGTTAGGGCCAAATATTGGCTAGAAAGGAAGTGTTTTGATTACATTGTAGTAGTATGAAATATTGCCTAAATAATGAAAGGCAAAAGGCCTCTTACTAAATAATCTCTTTGGCCATCAGCCAGAACAGGAAATTTTCTCTGGGAGAGTGAAGGTATCGAGTGACTTGAAAAGTAATATATTTTTAAAGACACTAACTTCATTTCATACTGCTTTCTAGAATTAGATTGTCACCTTAAAAAGAGAACTTCTTGTTTGAAAAGTTGACTGCAGTCTAACTATTTTTTGGTATTTATTTAAAATATGCTTTAATTGGATAGGGAAGAGGGGGGAAACTATGGAATATGATTGTTTTAGTAAGAACCTTTATTACTAGTGAATACCAGTATACTGGGAAATATACTAGAGAACAGCATATATTATTCATGACTGTAGTACAAATGTGTCACCATAAAGTCAAACACTCCAATGCCATATTTGCAGTATTTCACTTAACAGAACTGACTCTTGGCACAGTCAGTGTCAGCAATAAATCCTGAAAAGTTCAGTGATGGGTCCTGCAATTAAATTCTGCTTCTCCTGTTTATTCTACCAAGTGAGTTTGTTCACTTTTTTGAAAGTCTTTGTGGCAAGACCATTGCATGAATGAATCTATACAGGACTAAGGCAGGAGAAGAAGCAGCGATGAAGGGGAAGGCTGTAGATGGTTGGAGGGATTACAAATCAATCTTGAAAGGATTTTGGTTACTGATTGAACCTTTAAAACAATTGTTATTTATTGTACAGAAAACTTCATCCTGCTAAAATTTGAACAGTGAAAAAGGGTTTTGCTCAAGACAGTTGGAAATTGTTGACTACTATTCTACTTGTGGGGACAAAGCTACCACAATATGTTATTTTGTACTAAAAAGGTCCATTTCAGGAAGCACACCAGTTTATAATGTTTTTGAAATGTCACTACCTGTATTACATTTGTTATATGAGTTGTGATGGTGATTATTTCTTGTCTCAGTGAATAATTGAAAAATCACAATATTCATATACTTCATGGTGAAGTAGAGGGAGGTAAGACTTAGACAAAAACATTCTATTCCATCAAGGCAGGCTTATCCCCTATCTTGCTCAAGTAGGATGGATGTTGCCACAGAAAGTGTCTTGGACAGAATGTGAGATTCCCTCTTCTTTATCAGTCTTGTGCAGGAGTTCTACCATGGGTAACATGGGAGAATCAGCATCACTCCTGCTAGTTCTGTGTGCATTCTGGTTCATAATACCAGATACTGTAATGACATCACATCATAAATTATTTCTTTGGGGGCATCCACACCTCCCTTAATTATTCCTATCCTTTGAAGACTTGCTAAACACAGCTTTGTTATCCCTTAACTTCAAAAGTCCCAACCCATTAAAAGGTTCTGGGAAGGATTTTGTGACTGCTAAGGGTGTGGGATTTTTAGGTTTTTTTCTTTTTAAGAGAGGAATGAGCAGAAAATTAGGTGTTTAGTTTGACTGAATTAAAAGAAAATGGTGCCCGGTAATATATATATTATCCTGCCAGTTCTTTAGGGCATATTTTGAAATTTGATACAGGGCAACCTTTGTGCTAGAGATGTGCCTTTTGCCACTCCTATGAAAATCCACTCAGAGTGGGCCAAGTTGAAACCTGCAGTTCTTTTGGATTTGTATGTAGTTCCATGATTGAGGAATTTTGCCCTAAAGCAAAGATTATGTACTGTACTTGCTATGTTCATCTCAGAACCCAATCCAAGAAGCAAAACCTTGACAGGCTGGTGGATTTCCATGCCCTCCTCATTAGGCTATAGAGACTGGGACAGTTTGAAGAAAAGCTTTGGACAAGAGTATAGGGTGCACTGAATGACAAGAGGCCACTGTCAGGAGCTGTGAACAAGCTGGGAACTGACCACACTGACCAAAAAAGCTCTTGAAAACCAGGGCAAGAGGGAAGGACAGAGTGCCTGGTTAAGAATGCTGGAATTGCAGTCCAGTAAGGATAAATGGAAGGAGATGGAAAACAGAGAAAACTGAATGAGGGGTCAGGAGGCTGTGCTAGGAAATGTGAAGTACATGGTTTAGGGCTGCCTATACAAAAAGATATAACCATGTAAAAGATGGGACTAGGATGGGTGGAGACAAAAGGCTTCAATTCTCACTTGCTGTTTAGTAAGAATTTCTCATGGTAGATCAAAACATTCTGATGTGGTTTCATGCCTTTTGTAATACTGTATGATAGAACTTACCTTGTTGGCTTGTTCCAAGAAGTATAAAATTGTCTTGAGTTCTAAATAATTATTGAAGTTACAAAGTTAATGACTCAAAATGTAGAAAACCAAGTTTCAGTCAAACAGTACACTACATGATGTAGTTATATAACCCATTTCCCCCCTCCCCCCGCTTCCTTGCATGGTCTTATTCAGCAGATGCAGCAGAGGGGTAAAATCAAGAATGGAATTTTATGGGATTCATAGGGGGATTTTTGGTGCTGGAGATGGAGAACTAGGTATTGAATGAATATGCATAGTTATTGAATGAATACTGAAGACTACACGTTATTCTAGGTAATGAGGTCAGTGTTTTCAGCTGCAACTGAAACAAATAGAAATTCTGCTCTAAATACATTCTGCATTATTTGCTCTCTGTATAAACCAGCTCCTAAATATTTCATATTGAATTTTGCAATCCCCTTTGCTAAGCGCTGATAGCATTTTTTATATCATTGTTTATTCTGAAAAGGAGTTGCTTATGAATTGTTACATAAAGGGAAATAAAAAGACAACAAATACTTATAATAGTTTTTAAAGTAGGTAGACATTATGTAGCAAAGGAGTCCAAATGTTGTTTGATGAAATCAAGGTTCTGAAGGAGATAGAACAGGAATAAGCATGGATATATAAAGTTAAGGAAAATGGAGAGAGAAAAGGCTCCTTCAGTCTCTCAGATCTTTATTCTTGCCCCTCCTGTGGTATTAGTATATGTTGGAAAAAACCTGGTAATGAACAGTCCCATCTTTTCCTCTCCCAAACACCATTATCTGCTCAGCTGATTCTCTCCAGAGTATGTGTTTGCTATTTGGCATTTCCTAGCATCTGAGTGCTTAACCTCTTAGCAATGCTTTTTAATGCACTAGGCTTGTATGCAATGCCTTTTCTTTCCAAATATAATACCAAGAGCTCAGAACCCTCTGTCAGTCATTACTCGTGAGATGCACAAAGTTAGCTTGTCAGATATACAGCTGCTCCAGCTGACTTTTTAAAAAAACCCAATAAACTGTAAAATTATTTTTAGAATGATTGTTTAACCTGTGGTTGGAAAAGATTAAAATACACTACAAATTTGATGTGCCTTTTGAAAAAACATGAGGTATCATTCCTCCAAATCTGCTAAAAAGAAAGGCCAGCAACAATGGTATGGAAATAAAAGTTTCTACTAAATGTGTGGTTGCGAGGCATAAGTTGAACATTCTCCAAGCACAAAAAATGACCAGTTTTACCTGTGGGCAGTATTTTATCCACACATTTTATTCAAACAATACCCATTCTTATCAACCAGAACCAGGTTCAGTCTTGTTAATGGGATGAATTGGCAATGACTCCTGTCTACATAGCAACCAGCAAATATTGTTCCAGTGGTCCAGAGCAGGCAGTAAGAGGTGGAGCACTCTGGGGCAGCTTTACTCATGCCCATAGCACTGTGCTGCAATTCCTCCTCCTGACAACCCCCTTCCCGCTTCAAGGATGTGAACATTTTTGAGTATGATCTCATCTGAAAATCTTAAATACTTGGCAGTTTTATGACAGGAAAGTATTGCAAAGTGCTGAGGTTTGCTTCATGAAGAATTTAGGTAGGAAGCAATTTTAATTTTCTGTTGTTAATGACTTACAAATATTTACCAAAAAGCATAATTATGCTAACTTATTCCTAATTTCAGTAAGAGTTTGTGTATGCAGTATTTAGTGTTTGCAAGTCCTCATTGTCCTTAGGGCCTCTTAGTGGAAGTGCACTCAGCTACTTTTTATTGTTCATAAACAGGCAGTGACTGGGAAAAAAAGAAATCTTTTCACTAGTATTGTTTATAAGATTTTAACATCTGCCACCTAGTAACGCCTCTTTCATGTTGTTTGGAAACTCTTAATTTTGTTGCTGAAATGCCCTTTCTTCACTCTGGACAGAAGAATAAACTGTGAAATACTATATTGCCTCCTTTTCCATTTATATTTTCTTACTATCGAATATACATCTTTATAAAGGAAATACTTAATGTGTCCAAAGAGATGAACTATATAAGTCAGCAAGTATTGGGACATTTAACATGCGTGATTTTATAGGTTTTTATTCATTTAATGGTGTTTTCTATATAAAAAATATTTCTATTATGGAGACTTCCATTTCCATTTTAGTTTAAACCTGGTATTTGAGTTTTTTGAGTAGAAGTTCTAATAGGTATATATTACACCAGTGAATAGGATAAATAATAATATCTTGAACATTTTGCATATATGGTAGGGAATCTAGGTTTTAAGTCCATAGGGAAAATGCTACCTTTGCTTTTGTTTTAATTATTCTTTTAGAAATACAGTTATTTTATGTTTTAAAGATACTCTTTCTGACTTGAGGAGAGAGGTGAAATTAGATTGTATATGCCAATAGTAGAAACAAAGGTCCAAAAATATAAAAAATACAAAAGTAGTTTTTCTTCCAAATTCTAAACTCAAATTTTAAGCTGAGGTATTATGAATCTAAAGACATACTTGAAGTTTAATTTTTTAGCATTCAGTGTAGGTGTCTGACTTCAAATTCATTAAATAAAACCTGCCACTTCTCATACATGAATCCAAACCATTAGGATTGCATTCTCAAAAGCTATCTGCTGTGGACCACTTTCAATCAGTACTGTGGTGGTACAGTCTATCAGATGCTTCCTCTTGAAGTCAGAAAGAACAGTTGTTTAAATGTGCAATGTCCATACAAAGGTTAGTGCTTATGCAAATTTTTAATACAAAATAATTTCTTATGCTATAAAGTCATTCATGGTGTGTAGAGCATGTCCTTGTTCTGATTCCTGCCCATTGTACAGATTTCCTGGTGATTTTAATAGGTCACTTAAAAGGATTGGTCAACTTCATCTGAAGACCAGAAAGCTCAATGATATAATGGCTTCTACTCAGTCCTTAAACATGAGTTACATAGTTAAATTTAAAATTTGAGTATTTGGGTTGGGATCTAAAAGTCTAAAACTTCAATGTCCATGCTGTACTGCTGACAAAGAATATTAAAGAGATTTTTCAGTAGAAAATGTTTCTAAGCATAGGAATATACTGATTTTACTTAAATCTCTTGCCTTGAATACTTCCCTGAAGTTTTGTCTTTACACTATGCTTTCTGCCTCTGTTGGTTCTACTCCTGAATTTAAAGTGAGTTCATGTTTACCCCATCCAGAAGACTTTTTGTTAAAGGGCTTGCCAGCAATATTATGTGTTCTGTGTGAGAGAAGATCATAGACTGAAGCATTTTTGGATGCTTTTAGTGAAAACTAAACTAGCATAAAATTTAGGGTGTTTAAGTTCTAACATTTATGCTTGCTATTTATGACAATTCCATCATTAGACATTAGTTCTCTATCATAAGTTTCCCCATGACGATCTTGACTTTGTGGAGACAAAGGAGTAAAATGTGTGTTTAAAGACTATGAAAATTAAGAATATGTAGAAAAGGAATCAGTAAGCTTCCTTGCAGGTAGAGCAAAAGCAGTGGTCACAAAGCATTTTGTTTTCATGTTCTTTCCTGGAGGAACTCAGCCCTGTAAGGGTCATCATGCTGCTGGTTACTTGTACCAGAATTGCATAAATATGGTCTTCGTAAGAAAATTTTGTTTCAAATATCTCAGATTAGGACACAAAATAGATTTAGTTTGTGTGGTAGCAAGAGAGCAAGAGCTTCCTTTCATATGAAAAGTGTGTCATCTTACAGCAGTAATTCTTCCCCTCTTCACTATGGCAACACCAAAATGATGTCATTATATATTGCATTTATACATGTTTGATCTTGACCTTCCCATAGAAACACTTAGAGGAATTCAAGCTCTGAATTGTATGGCTTCCTTTGGATCCAAATTGAATTGTGCTATTTTAATTAACATTTGTAGTCTCTGATTTCCACATCTTGATGACAGAGTAGCATACCAGCAGAGTGATAAAATAAGATTAAAAGGTAGACAAACTTCTGTTTTTATTAAGCCTGAATGTTACAAAAGAAGAAAGGAATTTGATCATGGAATGTTCTTAAAGATCTTAGTAACAAACTTCCACAGTATTTCTTTTAAGTTATTAATTGTTTACCTCTGAATTTGGATGTATTAGGAACTTAGATTTTTGACTTGTGAACCATTTTAGCTTCATAGCTGCAGAAAACTTGAGTGCTACCGAAACTAAAAACAGGCAAGTGTGATTGCATACCTAAATATTTTACCTAAAGTCGTCTTTCTTTCCTTTTTTTTTAGTCAAAACATGCTTATCTGCTTTTTTCTAAGCTCCAAAGGCATAGATGGGGCTTGCAGAACTGCATCATGAAAAGTTGATTCAGCTTTTTAATAGGTAGTTATCTATTATAAAGTAACATCTACCCTAGGCTCAGGAGAAATTATTTTCTTGGGAAAGGTGTACAAAATGAAAAATCTGTAGTAAGCAGTTAGGTCTTCAACTTTTTTTTTTTTTTTTCCACTTTCTGACTACAACTATTTGTATTGTATGCAATAGCATCTCAGATTAAATGTTTATCTTTTATAAGCTAATTCAGTGAAATTAATTGCAGTAAATAATCTCAGCATACTTGAATTCAACTTGTCTTTTGGAGTTGTGGGCATTTCAATTATTTGAGTACATCTCACACTGCCATATTTGAAAATGCAGCGGAAGCAGTTTTTGGGCTTGAAAGAAAATTGGCAGATAGCTGTTATTATTCCTGGATAGCCCCTCTAAATTAGAGTGGTAGCAGGTGCTAGTGAGCTCCCATGATCTTATTCCTAGAAGTACCTACATTCATTGGGAAGAGGTGCAATCAACATCAGTAACCTCTACTGAATATCATCTATTTTGTATTTAGCTTTTCCAAAGTAGCAATGTGCACTCCATGAATACATCCCTCTTTTTTCTAGAGAGTAATGGAAGTCCTGGGCCTGAGGGGGACTGTTTAAAGCTCTGCCTTCAGAAAGCCATCAAGAAGGAAAGGCCATGTCACATTCTGTAGGAGTACAGGGAGTAAGGCAGAGTGCTGAGCTGGTAAGCAGGAACTGGGCAGGATTTACTTTTGCATTATGTATTAATAGTAAACTGGGTGCTTCTTTGTATGGATACATATATAGTCTGGTCTGGTAAGTACTTTTATGTACAGAAAGTTGTCACTTGGGATATCTGTTATATTTCTGACCCTGCCCTGGCAATGAAGGCTAGAAGTGCTTTCAAAACATACTGCACAGACTGGTTGGGAAACTTATCTGTCAGCAGTAACCATACCCATATGATTTTGAAAGCAAATTTTGTTTTTGTTTTTTACCAATCTTACTAGTCAAAGGCCTATGCAATGTAGCACTGAGATCTTCTCACAGGGTAAGAGGTGGTAAGGACTTGGCATTATCAGTATGGAAATAACTTTTGTAGAGACTCATATGAAACTTTATGATTGCTATGAATGAAGCATAAATAAAAATGCATATATAAGCACCAGAAGAAACAGCCTAAGTGTTAAAAGAATGGCCTCAAATGGTAGTAAAGAAGGTAATTCCCATCTGATCATACAGAATGCTGTCATACTTGTATCATAACCCAAAAAAGCCTCAATAGGTCTTTAGCATTTTGTCAGTGGAAGACTCTGCATTTTGAGAACAGAAGGATGGAAACAAAATTGTACTGTGTACTTTTTCTTATTCTGTTAGCCCAAACAATAAGAAATCTTATAGCAAAAGACTTTCCATAACAAAAAAAAATTGCTGCTGAGCAAGAAGAAACTTCACGAAAACACAAGAGCTTGATAGCCAGCATCCCTTGTTTTTCATGTTGCATAACACTGATCCTGGCCAGACCACTAAATACATGTTTTGCTTCTTGTAAATATGTGGGTGTGAGAGTATATGTTCAATCAAGAGCGGATGAAAGCTACAAGGGAATGACTGTGTAGGTAATCAAATTATCTGGAGACACTGCAAATGCTATTTTATCTTCCATAAGGTTTTGCATAGAGATTTGTTATACCAGTTTTCTACACATCTACCTAAAAATTATGAGGGAAGCATTTAATTTTAGATATGCACAGCTGAGAAAATCATACTGAAATTTCATCTCATGAAAAATAGAAAGCTGAAAAAAGTGTTAATTTGATGCCCGTTGTTCTGCAGGAATGGTCTTGCAGTAAAGGAAAAAATTAAAACATCTGACTGTACCACCAAGTCCATGTTATATACCACTGCAAATGGGCAAATATACCATTTCCAGAATGGTCAGTGTTCCAAACACTTAAAGGTGATATCTTAGAGTTTCATTTTATGAAGAGTGTTTACATCAGGGACAAATTAGCATTTTTGGTGTAAGAACAGCAGATGCATATAGCATTCCGATTTAGAGCTAAATAATTTGTTGGCCAGGTCTTTCTCAATGGTCACATCTTTGGTTGACTGCATATTGACACTAGCAAGCCTCAGATTGCTACTCTTTCTTAAACATTACAGCACCCATTTTAAGGAGCACTTCAAGGATGCTGGAGGGAGCTGTTGGTGTTTAGTCCACATGTTAAACTGAAACTTGTACAATATACCAATTAATAGATAGCAGTTCCATCACCTTTTATTGGGGGGAAGAATTATGTAATGTCACATTTCATGTGACTGTCCTTCTAGCTGGTGTGGTATCAGCCTGTCTTCTCTGGTGATAACTGAAAACTGATAGTCCAGTCTCCAGCATTATCCCTGCCATTAGGTAATGTAATGTAAATACACATTCTTAGAAAGGACAGCTGCAAGCAGGTGTACTTCAATCGTAGCTCAATACTTGGTTTTATCCTCCTATGCGTTAGTTTGTATTCATTACTAAACGTGATGGGCAAAACTTTAGCTAAAAAAATGGAAATGTCAGATTATATTTTTTTAGTCAATCGCAGGATGTCTCATCTTGGATGCTTTTAAAAGGATGTCTTTGGCAGAAAGATTGTCAGGCCTTTGCAGATTGCTTATGCTCCTACAGCCTGGATTTTGTGTCCCATGTAATATATCTGTAGGCATACTGTTGTTTATACCTAATCCCCTTTTTAAATTTCACTTGACTTGACTTTCAGAGCCTTGTTGATACCATTTTGCCAGATGAAAGTACTCGAAGATCAGCAGCAAGACAGACGCTCCCTCAGACGCCTCTCTACTGCACTCTAGTGTATTGCCCGGAGATTTCCCCATCCTGCGCTAACCCACAGTACTTCTAAAATTCTCATGACTTTTGGATGTCTAAAGGTTTTTTTCCCCCCTCTTGGTTTTCGATACAAAATAACAAACATTAAAGCAAAATGTAATATTGTGTTTTTCTTCCTCCTTTGAGATTTGCCATCTATTGAAAAGACTTTTTAGTGACCATATGTTAACAATTGGAACTTCAAACTGCCTGCTTTCAGTTGTGTGCTGATGCTTTCAGGATCTAATGCAGCTTTTCAGAATGAGTCACCTGAAAGAAGATTTCAATATTTCCCTGCTTAACTTTGATTTAATGTTGCCTGTACTTAGGTTCTTAAAAGGATCTGACCTTTGGGTAACTTATTGCATTTCTTTGATGAGGGAATGGTGCCAATGGTGCTAGATATGCTTTGTGGTGACATTGAGCTGGGATAGCCAGAATATTTGCATGACACTCCATACTACACAAGGGGTGCAAAATCTAAAGAAAAGTAATCTCTTCTGATGCAGATAGTTTTGTGTGTGCCCACAGCCTGTGTCAATCATCCAGGCTCTTGTGTATGTAATCAACTTCTGTCTAGAATACAAATAGCTGTTAAAAAAGTAAACTAAATCCAAATTAAACCTGTCTTTTTCTCTAGTGAACACTTCAGAATGTACGCTTCTGTGTTCTAATTATTTTTTGCAGGTAGCAAAAGGCAGGATTGCAAAAGGGAAAAAGCTGCAATTCTCAGCAGAAAAAGTCTTTAAGCTTTGTTTCTGATAAGCACTATGAACAGAAAGCAAATAACTTTTATTTCTTAGAAATATTTCAATCTTACGTGCAGTTTAAAAACATATATATACATCTAAAGGAAAAGTCTTGCTCTCCTTTTAAAAAGCAGTGCAGCATTAACTATGAGCTGCTACCAGGAATTTGCTATAGAGAAGCAAGTTCTTGAACCTCTGACTTCATGATGTGAGTTTAATAATGGATGTGGACTATTTATCTTACCTATAGGCTGGCATCTGTTTCTGGGTTTTTTCTCTTTTTTCAGATCTGATAAGCATGGAAAGGAAGCCAGAAAAGTTTCTTGGTTTTGAACGCATATTTACAGGGAAGGTCTTCAATATTTTAGTACAGAGATAATGCTGGCAAAATTGAAACTGTGCAGTTTGAGGTGCTTTACATGAATCATATCATGAGCTCTAAGTAGCAAAGTCTCTATAATCGTGTCCAGTACTTCAGTTGTACAATCACTACTCTCATATTTTTAGTCAATGTTGCATTTTGAAATGCATGCATTTTAATATAAATTCTTTTAGATATGTACTAGCAATTTTATTGAAAATATTTTTCATCTTGTGTGTATTGATCTGCTTCCCCTTTATATTAGAATATTATTTCATATCCCCAGTAACTTGTATTTGGAGCAACATTCACTTGACTCTCCTTGTCATTCAGCAGCTTGCTACTCTTCCAAAAAGCAGTAAAATAAGAGAGAATACCAAGTGGTTGTCTGTGAACCATCTAGAACCAGCCAGGCTCATCCCTTCCTCCCCAGACTAGAAGGGTGAACGCAGTTCAGCACGCTACATGCTTGACAGATTTAGAAATGCCCAGGTTTCCTTCCAAAGACACTTCTGTTGAAAGGCACTTACTATGTGAGTTCTCCTAGAGACAGCTGCCCTTGGAACAGAAGAGCTGCTGATGGAACAGCGACACAGATAGACTTTACTTGGTTTATGTGCTCTCTGGCTATTTTCAAAGTGGTTAAACTGCATATAGAAAATGGAGCACTATTACCTAACAACTTTAATTTCTTTGTAAGGCTAGAGCATAGCAGTATCTTTCTGCCTCCACCAAGTCAAGTTTGTAATTGTGTAAATAGATCAGTAAGTAAATGTAAATTTATTCCAATTCCCCACATGCATGGATCACTGCAAGAAGTAGTGAGAAATCAGCATTAATGATATCTGTGTTCAGTATAGTAAGGGGGAAATATAAGGAAAAGGAATTAGAAGTTCTGCATTAATTTGCTACATGCATAAAATTGAATGCTTTTCATTTTAAATGAGAATTTGGCATTTTCAGTGGTATCCAGAGGGGAGCCTGTGAATATACAGATGAAATTATCTATCTGAGTCCTGAGAGCTCTGACTGGTATGTGGCAATTGGATGTTACTTCTGGCACTGTGTGGGCTTGATCATCTGATGAGTCCCTGGCACAGCAATCTGTGTAGCAAAGATCTGTGAAGACATCAAGGACTTGGCAGCATTGTCTGTATCCTAACAATACAACAAGCCTCGATTTGCCAACAGGTATTGCTGCATGAGTTCATTCACTGAAGGCAGAAACAAAAGCCAGTTTTCCAGTGAGAGGGGAAGGAGAACAGTCTTGCCAGCTGCATTAGTCATTAGTCCTTTCAGCCTAGCTTAACCCTTTTGTGCGCAGTGAAGCTGGGAGAGAGGAACGAGTGTTCAGGAGTGTTAGAATGCTTTGTGGATGCTTTCTGCATTTGTTCATCAGCTGCTATAGAGCAGCTGGCCATGCTGCAAGAAGGAAACTCAAAGAATGTGTTTCCAGAAATGCTTGGGCAGTTTGCCCTCCAGTTTGTGAGGCTATTGTTGAAGGTATGCAGAGATCACAGATACTGTGCTGAAGAGCAGCAGGATATCTGCTGATTAAGAAATTTGTGAGAGTGTATGCATGGAGTATCCATTTTTCACCATAAATCCTATTTGCCATGCAATTAGCTCAGAACTTGCATAGCAGAATGATGGGAAATGTGACCGGGTTCTACCATGCAAGTCTCCTTGCTTTTATTTCTGGATACTGGTTACTGGTGCTCATCATACTCAGGGACTACAGAAAAACCTTAATTTTAAAGTTAATTAACAGTGGCAAAAAGAATCTTGAGTACAGCTTTGGCTACTACTGGCTGGAAACACTATCAAATCCAGGTGTCAGCATTTATGTACCAAAAATCCTCTTCTTCAATGTTTAAGCAATTCATTAGAAGGAAAACAGCATCATATGTTCAGTATGATTTTTCTGTAGGGTTTTAATTTTATTTTTCAATTTACCTATGAGTTCATTTCCTGAACTCATTTTCCTCTGAATTTAGGAACAGAAATATGTGGTTTACCTCAAGTTACTTTTGAAGAATTACTGCTGCATGGTTAATCCATCTGAATAGCATTTTTAAGATTTTTTTCAAATCATGAAAGGAGATTTGTACCAGAAGTGGGTGAAGCAAGCAGCCTGGTAAAACTCAGCCTTCACTGCACAGCTATCCAAGCAGCCAAAGCAAGCTTGAATCTATATAACAAGTATTGATTGATGTGCAAGTGAGGTCTGTTCCAGGTGATGCATGAACTGGGACTCCCTTATGATCCCGTCAGCAGTCTCTGCTAGGTGATCTGTTGGGAGGTTTTCCCCCCACCCAAACCTAATCCTTAGTGTTTGTGCCAAAATATCTTTTCTGGAAATAATCCTTTGAGACATTACATAGTTTGTTTAAAAAAATTACACATCAACTCCAAAGTGAATATGCAAAGAATGAGATTTTATTTTAAAAAAATTTTATGAATAAGGTATACTTTTGGCATGTTATTTAAATTTACTTTTAATTTCATTTTATGTTGATATTAATGCTCCCTTTATGCCAAATGTTAATTCCTAAGCTATTTCTAGTCCTTATACTCTATATCTAAATGTAATTTATGGTTTTTTGTTTCTTTGATATAGAAAATATTCTAACCTGAAAGGGAAATATAACTTTTTAATACAATATGTCTCAAAATATAATGTCACAAAAGTATGAGAAGGAAGAATTGTGGCTACTTTTGTAACTTGCTTTTAAAAGACCAGTAGTGATAGTTCTCTTTCTATGTAAGTAGAAATGAATACTGCTCTTACCCCATAACAGTTGGATATGGATTTTTGGCTTACTTAGATTCTAGTCTTGTCTAACAAAAAGCATTTGTACAAACAATTTATATTTTCTGTTAAAAGTAATCCCAAGAATTATTGGGGTTTTTGAAATCTAAGTCTTGGTATTCTGACTATGAGAACTCCAAGACTATTGATTAAATTTAACATCAGAACCCAATAAAGGGTTTTTTTTTCCTTCAATTCATCTGGTTTCTTTATGGCAGTTTATAAATGCTGGCTAACGATCAAATCTGTTAAATGCTTCTACTGCTTAGTAAACACATCTTGTAAAAATGCGGCATTTTTCACTTGGCTTAAGCTAATCACTGTGTTTCTTTAAAAGGAGGTTGTTCTTCCTATTTAAAAGCTTTTTGGTTGCTGGTTCTCAATATGATATTTGCTGATAATAGAATGATTTATTCTTTTATGGTGAGAGGGGCAGGATGGTTATAATTTTGCATGGGTTTGTGGTAAATAATGCAACTTATTTTTTGATAGGTGTTATGTGACTTTCAGATGATGGCAGATGCCTTGCTGTCAGTTAAAGCCTTAATCACAGTTCAATAACTGAACCTTTAGGATGCAAGAAGAAATAGGGGGGATCCTTTCCTGTGTCAGCTACACTTTATTTAATTCTATTTTTTTCAAAATGCTTGTTGTTTCAATGTTAAATATAATTTGATTTAAATGGAAATGCAGCAGTTGCTGGATTGTTTCATTTACCATTTCTTTCACTAATAGATGCTGCATAAATGTATTCTTTGAAGGACCAACTGAAATGGGATAAAACGATGCCTATACTTTTGAAAATAACTGTAATTTTAAAAATAAACCAGCAAACAAAAAATCCCACCAGCATATGAGATATGTCGTGGGTGAAAGGGTTTGGTCCTCACAAACCCCTTCCTGTATTGCTACATTATTATTTGACTCCTGACAGTTACTAGATCATAGGATAATGATTTTGGCATTGCTCATATTAAAAACAAGCAAACAAAAACACATTAAATAAACCCAGAAACTATGCTAAGAACTAATATAAATAGTTCTCCTTCACAGATTGTGTTCTTCAAAGATTCTTGCAATTGCAAATGAACAAGGGGAAAAGAGTAAGTATATTGTAGAGGATTTAGTGACAACTTTGTTACTTTAAGGAAAACTATTTCTTCTTAGTTTAAACTCAAATAAATTTTTATGAGCTTCTTTTTACCTTGACTCCTTGTTTCTTAGCTAAAATGGATTTGGTGGTCAGTTGGCAGCAGCATTTTCTGCTGAAATCAGTTTGTATAGAGAAGGATGTACTGGTAATGTTGGAAACCTTATTTTAAGAACTGATAGCAGTTGCTCAGCTTCCACAGAACACAACAGTTGTATTGATGTTTCTTGGAGTCTGGTCAGTTGTCCCAGCCATTTGCCTTGTCAGCCTGGAAAGAAAGGCTGTGACATGCCTGTGGTTCCAGTTTCTTTAGTAATGTGACCATGGATTTTCTACACTCTGCAATTCCTATGAGCAATAACCTCAAGCAGAATATCTGAATTCTGTTAATCATATGGACAGTGAATGAATTAAACAAGTAGATTAGTTGAGTTTTGGAAATGTTTGGCTCCCTCATCTCCACCCTACCATTATCCTAGTCCATGCATCCTTTTAAAGTGCTTTTATTTAATCACTAAGCAATTAAAATTGAATTTTTTTCAGGGCTAATTATTATATACTTATCCTGAGATTACAATGGATTCCATGAACAAGGAAAAAGAAGTAGTTGGTTCTGTGAACAAATACTTCAGCCATTTGACTTGTTTGGGCTTGGGATGCCTGCATATATCCCCCTTAAATGTAAATTAATTTCCATTGAAATCAGATAGAGCTTCTCATTTGGAGACTAATCATTAATGGTTAATAAAACAGTTCATGGGCATTTTGATCTTTGGGGAATTCCTGTTGTCATTTAAATGGCAGATTCCTACATTCTTCTCTTGCTCTGAAATATCAGTCATGCTACTTGACTAATATTCAGGCCCAAGTATAGATGAGGATGATTTTATTTGTGTAATTGCAGCAAATATGTATTTCTCTCAGTTTATGTTATGATGCAACTATGGAGCATTTGGAAAACCAAGCTTGTCTGATCATATACTGTTAGTGTGATATAGTTATGAAGCTTGAGAGCATTTTACTTATAGGTACCATTAGTTCTAATGGTTGCTGACTCTGAAAAACTCGTGATTTCTTTAATACTCCCGTTTAGGTGTGGTGTTAATTCTGGCCTTGGATTGTGTGGAAGAAATCTCATTAATTAATTTACTCTGAGATATCTGAATACATGCCTTTTTATACATAGCTTATACAATTGCTTCTAATACCTTGTTCTTCTCCATCTCTATGGCTTATAAGCAAATTAACAATAAATAGAAACACTGGACAACCAAAAACAGAATTTTGTATATTCTTTTGTCTTTAAAATAAGAAAATATTCATACAAAGCAAACACTATGAAAATTTTGTTTTCCTCTGATTCAAATCATATTATCTGTGAAAGTTTATTGAGAAAAAAAATGGGGAAGGAGGGAAGTTATATTTACCTGAAATAAAAACTACCTCTGAGGTAAAATTTAAAAATACACAATAAGTCTAACTTTCAAAAAAGCCTAATTGCTCTTTAGGCCTTTTTAGTTCTGGAGAATGAAATGTTGACATTAAATAATTTCAGAAGATGCAAATACTTCATACATTATCTTTACAGAGTAAAAGTTTATCCGTAAACCTATGCCACAAACCACTTTTCACTTTTTATAAGAACATAAGTTTTTAGGAGGAGAGGAGAGAGCAAAGGAGATGATGAAAAAGCAGGCTTTGGGTCAGTAGCCACAAAAACCATGAAAAGGACGTATGGATAAAAAAAGCAAAACCTTAAAATATTTTATAATCAAAGATAAATTCAACCTGAGTCATAATTTAAACAATTTAGGTGTGTAGATCCCAAAAGGAAAATGTTTGATTTAGGAAAACACAAACTATCTGACTTCAGTCTTCTATCTTTTTGCATTTTCCACCACTCTTGTCTCTTTTATTAGATTTAGCCCTTGTCTTGCAAGCGCTCCCTACATCCAAATAGTGTGTGACCTTTACTGCCGAATGCCAAATTTGCATAGGCTATATTGGAAACACATTTATTTGTGTGTACAGAATACATGACACTGTAGTTGTTAAATTGCCCTATTTACCAGTGTCTAGTAAGTGCTCAAAAAAAAAGACAGTAAAATGTGTTCTTTCCTCTAGATACATGGCTGCAATTTTATTATACTCTTATTTTTGGCAGACCAAAAAACTAAAATGTGGTGGCTTCTTAATGCAAATAGTCCAGGAGGGTCTGCCATAACCTTCCCATAGAGTAATATGAGAAAATCTTGATGCTACTGCTAGCCTTCAATTCATACTTTTGTTAGAGCATGGTGATCACACTTAAAGACTTTTTAAAATCTTTTATTTTTTGCTGTTTATAATTTAGATGCATTTACTTAATACTTCAAAATTTACTATAACCATCTAATTTTAGCACAAATCAATTTGTGATGTCTATATCCTACCAGTCAAAGCATTTCTAACACAGAGTTCCTCATTTCTGCATGTAACAAAAATGACATTTCAATCAAAAATTTTTAATGTATATGTTTTCTTCTTTCTTCCTTCCTTCTTTAACTAGAAATGAGAAGAGTTGGAAAACAAACTGAATTCTCACAGATCTTCATCAGAATTTGAATCTTGCAGCTAAATTGTTTGTAGGAAGCAAATGAGACCTTGCTTGGAGCAGATCAGCTGCAATTTAGCAAATATACAGTTATTGTGAGCTTCCTAAATGTCACAGGGTTGCCTTATATTTGAGTTAAATAACAGCAATATTAGTGTTGTAATAGTTTATGCAAGCAGACCCCCCCAAAAATTCAAACTTCTAGTTCACTAATTACCCAATAACAAATATATCCAGGGTTTGGGGCTTTTTTATGTGTTGCATGTCTTTCATCTATGTAGACATCGGAGAATAACAAGAATGTATATCTATGCTAGTAATGATTTTTTTGGCTGGATAAACATCGTGGAGTATCAGCTACTGAAATATTCAATCTTAATTTATCATATGGTATTGGAATTTTGAATTTTCTGGATTCAAATTCTCCAGAAAACAGCTTTCAGTCTGGTTATGACAACAGACAGAGGAAAAGAAAGTGACAGATCCCCATTGTTCTTTTGTTTGTTTGCAATTTTTTGGTCTTTATGTTGTGTAATTTTGCTGAATTTGTATTCTTTCAGGCCTGTGCTTTTCCATAATAGCAAAACAAATTCAAATGTCTGGACTAAAACTGGGTTTTGGACTAACCACTCGTGTGTAGTCTGGATTGCATAGCTAACTAAATGTGGGTTTATTGTTGTCCACTCAAAGAGTGTTTTTCAAGTTAGAACTGTAATTAGCCAGTTCAGCAAATTCAGTGCAGCTGATGTTCAAGATAGAATGAGGCGTAGACTAAAAGCCCTCAGGTAATCTTATCTGTCCTTGATCTTTCTTTATGTGTGAAATTTGTCAGGTTAAATTTTGGCTGGCAAACTTCAAGACAACAAAGGAAGCCAAGCTTTGTAATGCTACCAAGTACCCACAGGAAAGTACATCACACAGTAGGACTGAACTTCCTGATACAGAACTTGGATTTACTGTAACTTTTATGGCCTTCTAATATATTGAAATTCAGTCTCTAGGGAATATGCAGGAAGGCAAACTTAAATCATCATAACTTCCCTACATTCCAGATGGTTTCCATAGGCTTCTGAGATTTACCTTCAACATAAAATGTATTTGTAGTTTTAAAATTTATCATTAAAAAATTTCCACTAGTAGCTTTGGAAAAGAACTGTCATTTCTTTAACGTAATGGGAATGAAGGGAAATGTATTATATCTGTTCTATAACCTAAGCTCCTATCCAAAGCTTCATTATTTTTACTAAAGGGTAAAACAGGGGTAGGTCTACAAGTACTGACCCTGGATATGGAAATCACTGTGTCTGATCTACACTGTCTCCCATATTGAGGAACAAAGCCTTGTGTAAACAGGTGGCTGGTTTATGCTGTCATTGTTGAAACCAGCACACTGGAGTCTATTTTCTAACTAGTTTCTGCCTTCTTTACCACTGTTACTTCTGTTGTGAAAATTAGTATTTCAAAGCCATTCATCGTTAAAGTTTACCAGTTTTGTTTTTCCTAAATACCCAGCATCACATTAAACACCTCAGAATCGTGGGCTAAACTAATCTGCATGAGATTAAATTAAACCTAAAATTGCTTTGAACTTTATATTGTAATGTTTAAATGAAAACTTAATTAAATGCTCCACAGAGAGTATCACAATGAAAGTATGAATTGCATTGTGTTATCTTACAGTATTTTGAAGGGAGTTCCTTGAGACTCAAGTCCCACTAGACTGAGTAAAGATTCTTCAGAAATGCTAACTAATGATAGAGGCTCTTCCTGAGTTCATAAAGAATTTTAGAGGTCCTCAAGTTGATTTGACAGAAAGCAGGTTAAATACAAGTACTAAAAATAATATTGGGGCTATCATGAGATGAGCTCGGTTGATCAGAGCATGGTGCTAATGATGTCAAGTTTGTGGGTTCATTACATGGGCCACTCACTTCAGAGTTGGACTTGATGATCCTTATGGGTCCCTTCCAACTCAGAAGATTCTGTGATTAATGGATTAAAAATATTTTTCCTTAAATTTATTCTTCATTTGTTAATGACTATTTTTAAGATTTTTGAAAGCCCACAATTATTGAAATCAGTATTCTAAGGGTTTTAACAGAATAAGAAAAGTCACAATAGTTACATTATAGCTTTCTGATTATTCAGGAAGGATTTTTATTTTTTTTAGGTGGGGTTTTCTTGTTTGTGTTGTCTCATAGGTGTTCATTTTCTTTTTGACACAATACTCTTCTGTATGTAGATTTAAAAAAAAATAATTGTAAAAAAACAAGTCAAATTTAAACTATATAAAGATGTTTATATCTCTGTTTCTGCATTATATTGTAAACTTGCAATATTTGCTATTTTGAAAATCAACACTAACATTAGCTGGAAATGCCTAGGACTGGAATTTAGGAACTTCTGGACAGGCAAATGTGACACTGTTTTTTCTGGTGTGTAGTAAATTATGTTAGTAGTTTCTGGTTTTTCCCTTCAGTTTGCAAACAAATGCACACAGTGTGAAATGCTGCTGGCTGCAGTATCACCAAGTAGACTGCTACTCAATCATGCATTTTGTGACATGTTCTTGTAAGTGTACAGCTCCCCAGTTACAATTTAAAAGCTCAACCATATGAGCTGCAAGTCACAATGGAATTTTTTCTCTACCTACCCTTGAGATCAGAATCTTAGGGTAGCGACACTCTCAGTACATGCGATAAGGAGAGAGAATGAGGGGAGACGGATCGCTACTTGACTTCCTTCATGTTATTTTTGGATATGACTAGCATTCCTCCCCTTACACACACCCTCTTTTCCCCCAGCCCCCATCTCTTACACGCGTTACAAGCTCATGCAAACACTCTCACGTACTCTGCAGCGGCAGCAAGAGCAACAGTTGGACTGAAGCCAGAGGACTTAAACTCCGCTTCCTCATTGCCAGCAGGCTTTGTTCTTTGGACTCACTCAGAACTAGGGAGAACGTCTTCATTGCCGGTCGTGGTGGTTGGAATTTGGCAGCTCTGCTGTCTATTAAATTTTTCTGTGCTCCTCTGAGGACTAGAATGAATATAGAGCAGCAAAGCTAGGAGCCGGGGCTAGTCGAGTAATCAAGGACCCAGCGACCATCAGCTCTCAGCCTCTCTGCGGGGGTGGGGTCCCTCTGTGCCACAATGGTAAGTGCCATGCTTAAATGTGTATAAAGGTGCAGGAAACCATAAGGTGCTTTAGCTTACTACAATAGGAGAGGGGGGGAAAGTACGAGTGAATCACACAGTGTGTGCTGTTATAGTGGTCTTGGAACAGTGCCTAGCAGTAAAATGCTCCTCATTTTTCCCTTTCCAAAAAGCTTTATAAGAATGTGTCTATTTTAACAAAATTCATAAGTATCTGTACAATTTTGGAAAGCTTTCCAAAATGTCTTTATTAATAGGTTTTCTGCAAACCTGTTTTGTTTTGAACCGTGTGTAGTACAGAGTAACTTTAACTGGCAGAGTAACTAATTTGTTTTAAGTGCAAGAACTGAACCTGGGAAGTAAAGGTGTTCGATCACAGAGGATATGAGTAGAACTAAGTTCAGGAGGATGGGGAGGGTAAAGGGATGATATGCATCCCAGGACTAGTTTAAAGGCACCCAAAATAAGTTTGTTTTAAATGACTGGCATTCACTCAGAGCACATCCCCTCCCCCTTCCTTTCCTGCTATTAGGAGCAAAGTGAATCTCTTTTTAAAAACAAAAAGCTTTGAGAGTCTGCTGTTCTAGGGCATGCAAGTGAAAGCTGGTATACAGTGTAAAAAGAGTGTAGGCTTGAATAAATGACTCTGACTCTGAGAGAGGACAGGAGTCCTGCAAAAGAGACTGCTTTCTTCCAAAATGCAAAATTATTTTGCTGGTTTTGCTTTTTCAAAACGCTAAGACTGCTGCCTTATAAGTTTACTAGCAAAATGGTTTACTTTGTTACAAAGACTTTTTTTTAATCTCTCAGTATTCTCTTTAGGAAAAGTTTTATAATCATCAGAACCGAGGCAGGTTAATCCAAATGCATTGCTTTCAGAAATGCCATCTAGCTGTCAAAGGAAGTTCATTGCAGGGACCCATTTGTTTTAGAAGTACTGATAAGCCCTGCTATCAGCATGCTATTATGTCTTGCTCTGTGGGTTATCTTAATAAAGTGATAAATAAGAAACCCTTGAAGTCCAGAAAGTCAACTGTATAATAAATTTGACAAAGGGGAAAAGACCAGGTGACTGAATGTACTCACATACTTTTAAAGCTATAAGTCCAAAGAAACCTTACTGGGACAATAGATTTCAAGAGGGCAAAAAATTCCTTTCCCTTGCCTTAACTCTGGCTCCATCAGTTACTTCAAGTAGTTATTCAAATATTTTTTGTTGACTAAGTGAGATTTTCCTTCCCTCTATCAAGTTATTAACCGCTGGTGATCAAGTATTTCTGAAGGTGAACCTAGCTACATGAAAAACATGCTGAATAGGCAAATATGTGATTGTGCGAAGTATAGCAGTCACAGTCAATTAACTGTTTGTTTGAGGTCTGTGTGTTTGCTTTTTCTAATTTAGAAACTCAAAACCAAAGCTTTGTCATTCTAAATTTCACCCTTCATTTGGGAGAATACTTAGGTGTGGTAATTGTTAAAAATTATCTACCAAATTATGTTTCTACGGATTGACTGTGAAACAGTGCTCAGCAGCACAGTGTGCAATTAGTTGGGATGTTTGTGATGTTTAGTACACTTTGCTTGCCAGGTACTAACATTTCTTTCTATAGTAGTTACTAGCTCTGTTTATGGTAAGTTATTCACTGAATGGGAATTACACACTAAAACTAGCAAAGATTGTGTTTCAGAGCTAAAAATGGAATATTGTTTTCCTCAGTTGGACCCCCCTCTGCCAATGGCACCATGTCAGGTTGCCTCAGCAGCTGCTTTCAGTTTCACAATTTACATGGGTGCTATAATGACATTTTTTCTCATTGATGTGGTGGAAAAATCTGACATCTTTATGCCGTTTTTCCTGCTTTGATATGTTAAAGCATATTTTCTATTGACTGTGAGGTTTGGCAATGAGCGTTGAGTTCAGAGATGGGCCTGTACCAAAATCCCTGGATTCTTACATCCATGAAGTATAAGAAGGTTAATAACTAGATCCAAATGTCTTGGCTCTGGTCTAGTCCTGTTTTAAATGCACATCGCTTTGGCCACATGTTTAAATTGTTTTTTGAGGTGATTAAGACTGAAAGAAATCTTTCAGGCTCCAGACACAGTTTTAAAGAGGAAATGGCATTTAAGAATCTTACAGTTATTTAAGCAAAGCTTGCTCATTTGCTGTTTAAATGTGACTTTTAGGAGCCCCTAAGGACCTACATTCCCTTTCCTCTGTTATAAGTTTAGATGTAAGTAATATTTTGGAACTCCTTCTGAGATATGCTGGGGAAGCTAAGGTGGTTTTGTGCCTGTCCTTTCTATTTGCTTAAGGGGATTGGAGAAGAAGGCTAGCAGCATACCTTCAGATAATTCAGATACCTCAGAATGGTTTTTGATCCTAAGTGATCTGCCTATAAGTTGTCAAGAAAGTGTCATATATTTATATACTAAACTGCAAAAAATTGCGGTGTCCTATGGTAAGAAATACTGTAATGTGGTGTAGGAGGCTGCACTGCACAAATTGTTGCTGAAATGGTGTATATTCTGCGTTTTTAATTGATCAGCTTCTCCTACTCTGGCTAGCTTAATGGATTTAGTGGCTCTCTGTGAATACAATTACATATGCATCTGCCAGCTGCTTGTGGTATCCCTGCCTCAGCAAGAAAAGCTGTTCTTTGGCTGTGTTGGCTCGCTGTGCTTTGTGGCACACAACACTGATTTATTAGGCAGTGGATGCATTTTTTTCTTGAATGATTGAACTATGATGTCACTTTTTATCTTGGCTCTAACCTTTTAGAATTGGGTTGGTTTTTTTTTTTTCTGCAGACTATTGTCTTAACACTAGGAAAGTGGGAAATACCTCAATGTTCATTGCAGAGCAACTCTGTCTACCCCAGCACATTCCAGGGCCACCGAATCATTTGTGGTGAGAGTGATTCAGATCTGGTTAAGATGATTTAAAAGAGAGGTTATGGGCATACTGCAGTTGTGCATTTAAGAAAATACAGAGTTTTTACTGCCTGATTGAGACCACATGGCTCCAACTTAGACTTTTCTTTTAACATGGAAATCATTGGCTGGATGTACTCAAACAATTTATTTTTTTTAATTGCCTAGAGGCTGAGAGTTTGGGTCATAGCATTTAATGGTAAGGTCAGGGTTAAAACAAATAGTTTTTGGTGTTCCTTTGAATAAATGAAAAATAGTTTTTTGAATATTTTGCATGGGATGAAAACATACTTTTCTTAAAAGAGAGCAAATGTATCTCAGGAATTCTTTTGGACGCTACAGGCTAATTAGTGACCTGATTTGAGAGTGAGAAGGAGAGAGATAAGGGAAGATCTTCCTGTCATAAATCACAGTAAATATGTTCCCCTCCAAATATATTATGTAAAATACCAAAAGTAAAAAGGAAAGACCTTTTTTTATTGCATAAAAGTTAATTGCTTACTCAGCATTTTGTGCTGCTCTTAAGAGGATTGAAAAGTTTATAAGTAAACTCTCTTTAAATTGTTGTAACTGTCTACATATAGTATACCCCTACTGTGAAGAATGAAATTGTAGTAATCTATATTCTTTTAATGCATATTCTTTATTCTGAAAATTTATTTCTTCCCTCAGTGCTCTCGTTTCTTTCTTTACAATTATTATATTTCTCCCATAAACTGGTGCATAGCTTTGATGTAAAACTTTCATCCAAACAAATTTCCCTCAAATGAGAGTATTAGATTATGAATGTTATTTTCTATGGATACTTTTCAAATTAGTAAAAAAATAGTAAAAAATTACAAGGTGTTTCAAACATAGAATGCAAATCAGAAGTTACAGCATTGAAAAATCACTGTTCATTCTTGCATCTGTTTGGAAGGTGAAGTAATGATAAAAGGCAATTCTTACACTAAATCACTGCAATTTATCTATAAATAATACAGGAGTAGTATTCTGCAACAGGAGACCCAATAAACAATAGTTATGAGCTTTTTTCTGTCTCTAAGGATTGGGATGATAAATTTAGCTAGGGGGAAATGGGAAAAAAGAAGAAAATATCAGTCATGTAGGTATGTACATCCCTTTCAACTAGTTCCTTGCTTAACGTTACATCTCTCTCAAATTTACAGACCATGCATGAACTTTGTTCTTAACTTTAAAAAAGGCTAAAAGCTAAAAAAATAACCCAACAAAACCCAAACATTAACCAGAGTTCATGAATCACTGTTCGTTAATTTCTGCCTCACATAAACTACAATGTAAGTGTTTAAAAGTTATTTGCAGATTTTTGTAACTTTCAAGTGTGTAATCAGGTGGGAAAGCTATTATTATTTCTGAGTAACTGCTGTGAGAATTAATCAGAGGTCAAAATATGTACTACAGTGCCTTGACGTTCCTGCCTGTGGTATGTTAATGTGTTGTGTCAGTGTTCAGTTTTACTGAGTTAATGCATATAAAACACATAGAATCAACTGGATTTGGTTTTACACTATGCAATCCTAATTGTACTGTGGATAGAACAGTACAGTCTTTCTACAAATACACAAGAAACTATGGCCTTTAAGATGCCCAGTCTTAAAAGACGTATCTTGTGCCTGAAGTCCTTGACAAATTCCAGAGCCCCTGAGTGCTTTACAGATCAAGTGAAGCAAAGGTGACAAGATTCGTCTGTGTTGTATAGGTGGGAATATTCCTGTGCCTTCACATATATTCCAGAATATCCTGTTTTTTGAAACATATTTAGGCCAGCTTTTATAGGGTATGTACATATAGAGTTATTCATCTGTTACTGGATTGAAAGTTGTCATTCTTCCTAAACTATGACTACTTACAATTTTTTCTGACTGTAATGCTGGTACAGTCTACATTGCACTGTGCATATGTAAAATAGACACCGTCTCTTCAGACAGTTTCTCAATCAATGGAGAGAGGTACATTGGGAAAGGAAATAAGAATCAAGGAATTTGAGGATTTACAGGGGTCACAGCAAGAATACATAAACTCGAGTCATTGCAAAGAGGAGTAAATCTTAAAGCAGTCTTGAGTGTTGACCCTCAACCTGTTGGATTCCTAGGGAATTTTTGATTTTCCACTCAAACCTGCTCTTTGTATTGTTTCATATTTCAGGCTTCATAATGGTTCTGAAAAATACGCATGGTATTCTTTGAGGCATGGCTGGCTAGGCTGGTGTATGTCAGTAGGTAGGAAGAATCTTGAAAATTTGAAAATAATCTTGAAAGAGTGTTTGGAGCAAGCAGGCAGTATAAATCTACGAATAGTCACCAGAGTATGAAACATGGGTACATGCATGCTCTAGGATCATACCATATTGACAGCTGTCAAAGATGGATGTAAGCTTGTCTGATAAAGCTGAAACTAAAGATTGAAGTGAGGGCTGGGTGCGGTCTTGCAGCTAGTGAGGTGTATAAAGGCACTTCAACTGACACCTGAACAGATAGCATAAGCCAGTCATTCTTATTTAGAGAAAGGTGATGGCTAGTCCTCAGACCTGGCTTAGGAAGTGAATGTAATCCTCCACTAAGGAAGATTGCTTGTGTGTTGTAAAATGCACAGTACTGCAGCAGTTAACCCTAATGACAGGTATCTCATTGTATAAACTGAGCAAATCAATGGAATGTGATTTCAGTAAAGGAATGCTCTGTGAATTATGCTGAGGAAAATGTGGCATAAGTTTTGGGAGAACTGTGGCTCCAAAGACAGGCAATTTTCCTTCCCCACCCTTTCTTTCCTGCTGTTTCAACGAGACCTTTTTATACAGCATACTTTAAATCTGTCCTAGGACACCACAGATGTTATCCCAGAATCCAAAATCTTGGATCTTATTTTACCTCTTTTAATGGGTAACTTTTTGCTATATCTATGATTCTATTTGCCTCTAAGGTAGTATATAAGAAAATAGCCTGCTACAGAAAAATAACATTACTTGTAAATATGATGGCTATTTACGTAGAGATGAAGCTTTTTTTTCCATGAGCAACTGTGAAAATTATCTTTGGTAATATTACATTATGAATCAGAACAGGTATTAACAATACTGTTTTGCTAGTTTGTTGAAAATTAATTCAGAAAGCTTTTCAGTTTCCTACAGACTAGTACGCATAGAAACTAACTTGTTAAAATGGTGATTTTTCTGTCCATAAATACATGAAATAAACAACACTTGCAAATGTCTGTGAATATAGGGCATCCTAATCCATTTGAATATAAATCATCCTAATCTTGAGTTCTTTGATGATGACAGTTTCTTTCATTGACATCCCAGCCTTCCAAGACCTGTTGCCAGTACTGAAAACAATGGTGAGAGCAGGACTGAGGTGCTTGTTCTCTATATCCTATGGCACTCTGCTGAGTGTTGCCAATCTCTGCAGGCTGAGTAAATTCTCACTGAGTAAATTGGATGCTGTCATACTTAATGCAAGGCACTGACAAAACTGCTGACAGCTTCCTTGCTTTGTTGTCAGTTACTAAGTTGCTGACCTGACCCAAATGAATCACGTATTTTAGCTTCTGCTCAGCAAACTTACACTGACTGTCTCTAGCTTAGAAATAATCAAGTAAGAAAAAGGGAGATGATAGTAGGAATAGTACCCATATCAAAAAGGAATCCTTTTGTATTGTCTATGTAGGGTTTCATTTTGCATTTAATTTGATCTAGTTTAGCTAATGTTGCAGGTGTCAATTAGAAGTTGATCTATTCAGCTATTACCATGTAGATAACTGTCTTCTATAGGCATCATTTAGTTGGCCTATAAAATGCACAATGATGGCGATGTATGTCACAGTTGATGTAATAGCTTTCTACCTGTCCAAACATCTAAAGATGTTTTCCAGTTTCCAAGGTAAACCAACAAGTTCCATGGCTACCACTTCCATGTGTTCAGGATGAACAAGACTATACATCCTGAATGGAGTTTTCCTTTTACTTATTGTTGATTTTCAAGTTATTAAGGTTTTGTAATTTAATATTGTTGGTTTGTTTTCTGTGGACTAGAATGGTTGGTCTTAAACAGTTTTCATCTTCTCCCCCTTTTTAAGTATTATGGTTTTGAGAAGAATTATTGCTTCTTCATCAGACATGTGTGTTGTCAGCCTTGAGATGCCACAGACTAACTCACCACAATCATGTTAAATGCAGTTATGTGTAGAATTCAAATTGCATAAATGTAATTTCTTCCTTACAAATTTACATCTTTTTTCTTCTAACTCTTTACAGTCCTTCCCTCAAAGTTCAAAATGGTATTTCACTGGAAGATTATGCCTGGCAATTCTGTAATAGGTAGTCTTCCCCAAGAAGGCAAAATAATGACAGCATGCTTTTTGAAAATCTGTTTCTGGCCAAAGGAATATAAGCGATACCTAAGAGTGGCATTTCAGTTATAGGCACTATGCATTCCATTTCAGCTAGACAAGGAATCCTGTTAATCCTACAAGACTCAACAATTCTTTGTGTCTGAAAAATGTTCAGCATTTCACACGGGATTATTAAATGCTTTTTTTTTAACCCGCTCTAACCATCTTCACTGCCTTTATTTTTTTTATTTTCCTTCCCTTCCATGATCTTCTTCATTTCCTATCAAATACCAGAAGTAGTAATTTCATTTAAGCATAGGTCAACATAAACCAAGTCATGGTATGTGATCTATGTGAACAAAGTTACAGCTATTTACGGGGCTTAGGTGCATGACTGCCTTCAGACTTCATGAAGGTGGCCACATAATATCCTTCTGCAACAGGTAAGTAGACCCCTAAGAATGAAATTCCAGTATTTCATTGGCATGCAGGGCAGTATAATAACTTACATCCATCTGTTCAAGTCAATGTGCTAGCTTCCAAAAAGATTGAATAATTTTATGGCTAGCAGTACATATGGTAATTCAGGGTCAGAATCTGCTCATATTTTAGAGACAATGCATAGAAGATGGCCTTCGAGTTAAGACAGTGAAAATTGAGTTCTGAGATGCCTCTTACTTTCTTGGGATACAGTGGGCAAAGTGCTTAACCTCTGTTTCTCAATAGTAAAACATATCTATTTCATGTCCAATTTCTGTTTCAGTGCTTACAGATCTATTCATTGAACTTTTCTTTAGAGAAACATTTTTATTCAGCTCCTGCAGACACAAGAACATTCATTGTGCCATTAGATTCTGTCTAGACTGTTTTTAACAGGTAGTCCAGTGCTTATATTCAATAAGATGTGCCATGTGCTAGACACTGTGGAAAATTATGGTGAATGTTCTTACTGAAAATACACATAAGAGTATGCCCAACCTAATGGAATGGGAAAAATGTTTGGGGGAGGAAATGGTGGAATAAAATGAGGGAGGCCTGCTATGCTGCTCTAGTGGGCTCTTCCAGCATGCTCTGAGGCTGAGGACAATCTGAATGGAACCAGGCATGTTGCCTCTAATACCATATGTGTGTTTTCTCTGAAGCACTACACTTTAACTCTGTTCTCATATGCTTTATGCACCACTACTATACTCTCAGTACAGGGCTGGATGCATTTGAGGACAATTTTTAGTATGTTTGGGATATCTTTCTGTAACTTTGTTTAAACAAATATTTGAGGATGCTTCATGGGATATAAACCAGGCAGAGTTTCCTAAATTAACTTTCAAGTCCATTTTGCAGGGAAGATTTGTATCTGTGTATTTCTATGCAGAGCAAAATCCTTTAGCTAGAGGGTGAAAAATACAGAGCAGCATCTCTACTTTGGAAATTTAACATTCTGATTTTTGGGGGAAGAGATGATAATCTTTGCATGAAACAAAACAGCAGATCAATTAATTTTTTTTCTGGCACAACTACAGACACAAGCAGGAGGGGTCTGCTTGACTTACTGACAAATGAATTAGTGGAACAATCTGAAATACAGATAATGTCTACCACACTTTGACTTCAGGGTAAGATGTTCCAGGCCCCAGAAGGAAGTTGTACAAAACAAGTCAATTTAATTACCTGTCAGAATGGAAGAAATTATTGCTCAGTGTCTGGCTTTTCATACCCTGAAACTATAGGAGCTCCTGTGTAGTAGGTAGTTGAATGCAATAAGTGCGTGTTTCAGGTGCTGGGGGTTTTCTTCTCTTCAGTGCTGAATTCTTCTGTGTAACATGTTTCATAGTTCTGTGACAGTCCACTGAAAGTATAAAACTCTCAAAGGGTGTTATATGAATGGCTTTATCTGGTAATCATTTAAACTTGAATTACATTAAAAAATTAATGAAAGCATCTACAGTAATATTAAGCACAGAACTGCAGAGCCAGCTATTATCAAACTTTTTATGACTGTACTTGCTCATTCATCACATTTATAAACTGTTCTTTCTTTGTGCTGTGACACATGGAAACGGCTTCCAGGTTTTTTGGCATTGGAGGCAAGCTATTCCAGTGGAGATCAAAATGTAGAAGATATTTCAGAAGAAAAAAAACTTGCCATGAAATAGGAAACCTAAAAATACAAAATGAGAAAGTTATGTGGAATGTTAAGGTTATAAATGAATGTAAGTTGATCTTTTACTCCACTTAATTCTTTCTGTCACTTCCTGCTTATATCACCTACCAACTTCAGTGTAAAGACATCTGAAATGCAGGTAAATGTATCAAAAAACTAGTATGGGAACATTTTTCTTCTGTATTTTTCTGTATCTGCTCATTTGCTTTTTTGTTTACTGAGTCACAATAAAGAATTGCACTTGTAGATATGTTAGAAGACCAAAGAATTTTCCTTTTCAATGCATTTTAATTAATTTTGGAAATTGTAGACCAGATTATAACTCTTTAGAATCCACAGGTCTTAATTTGTGATTTTTTTTGTCTAAAACCAATGAAACCCAGAGAGATTACAGTTATATTTACTACTATATTTATGAAACAAAAAGCCACTTTCCAAAAGTAAATGGTATCATTTGGGATTAAGAACAGGTGGGAATTTGCAACTATTCAATTATTTTGCCATATCTCGTATTTAATGATATTGAAAAAATATATTATAAAAATGTTGATTAATTGCAAATTGAAGGTATTTTCAATGCAATATTTTTTTCTGCATGATATTTGCAGCCTTTTATAATCAAATGTTGGGATCTTACAGCTGAGGAGAACAAACTCCAGTGATGGGAAGAGAATTTAGCCACCTGAAGTTGAAAGTATTTTGTTGTGACATAATATTGGCTATGCTCTGAAGGAAATTTATTTCAGTTTCAACATGTAATGGAAGCTTGAAAAAAAATAAATATTCTCAAGTGCAGCCATCCAAGTTGTTGAGTGATGACATTCATTACTGAAATACAGAATTGTAATTGGAGTGAAGCAAAGAGTTCTTTTGACTCTTCAGCTGTGCCAGAAAGTGCATATTCTGAATTTTCAGGAGAATAGCAGTTTTCTCTTCAGTTATTCTGATTTATCCTTCTTCAGTGTAGCTAGCCTGGAAGACAGCAGAGTTATTGCTTAGGCACTCACAAAGAGGTTCTAGCTCTGTTGGCCCAGACTACAGTGGATCTCAAAACCCATTTTCAGATTTATCCCAAATGTATGGCTGAGTTGTAAGTATGTATGTATGTATGTATGTATGGCTGGTAGTACGCATACATGTGGCAGGAAATCAGGTTTAGTCAAATAGATGATAAAAAAATATTAGTCTATAAACATTTAGATGTCAGGTACAAAATCGTGCTCCAGAAAATGAAGTGAGAATAAGTTGTCCAAGAAGAGATGATGTGTGGAAATTGATACATTAAATATTGTAAATTAGTTAATATAGAAGAAAGTGAATTATCTATCTACATCTATTTGTCAGTTAAATTGCAGCTTCTGAAAGTGACACTTTAATTGCACAGGCTAGTGGCCAAAGAGGGAAAAGAAAGTTCTGTGAAAGGTTTCTGAAAATGTGAAATCTGTGGGTTACACCTACACTGGACAATAATTTTGTCTTCAGAAAACATCTAGTTAAGATCAAGAATAATAATTACTTTGTGTTTTGTTAATGACAAAGATATGGACAAAAGATAAATCTTTTGAAGGGGTAGAGATAGATCAAAATAGGATGTGAGGTAGGGTTTAATGTTGGGCTTCAAAAATGGAAAATAAGTTATTCAGCATGCATTTCAGCATTCTGTTATTTCAGAAGGTTGACTATAACATAAGCAATACTGTTTTAGAAGAAACTTCTTTAAGAGATATTTGTTCATTCTGGTTAGAGAGGTAAGCATACAGATTTTTCCTTTAATATCGACTGCTTTTTGGCTAGTTAAAGAAATATGATCTCCCTGCTGTTCATGTTGAACAAAACCAGCTGCACAAATGTCTTTGATCCGCATGATGAAACAGGATTACCTGAAATGTGGTATCTCATTTGGATACCATTGATACATTTGCGAAATATCATTTGCACCAACCCCACAGTGCAGCCAACAAGAGTCACTTCCCTGCTTTCTTTGCTGCATGACATAAATGTACCTATGAGACTTTGAAGCCAGGTCAGCAACAAAGCTGCTAGATACTTTTCGTTGGTTTTATGTTCAATATTTATGAATCTTCCTTATAATCAAAGTTCAAAAAAAAATAGTGAGCATATCCAGTTTTATAAAAAGTTACTCCTGCAAAAAAAGAGTAGAAAGTAGTGAACATTACTTTAACTTCCTACACCACTTTTTATTACAGAAGAACACTGTGCAAAATCTGAAGAATCAGTTAAATCAGTTAAATTAATGTAAACTGCTTATAATGTAACACACTTTTTATTATAAAATTGGCTTCTATGGTTTTCATTATAGAGACATTTTTAATTGCTTAACTGAAGGTTCAGCCAAAGCACCAGCATTTATATTCAATTTTTTCCTTAGAATTACAGTATATAAATATTTAAAGTATATATGTTGTTATTGGTAACTCTCTTATGAATTACCTATACAAATAATGAAATATCTATTGCACAAATACTGGGCAGTGTGTAGAGAATTGTAAGCATCTGAATAATTTGATTCCTGCAGTGTACTCTAAATCTTTTATGAAAAAGCTGATTTCTTTTAAAAAGCAGGTCAAGTTCTTTAGGTAGTAATGTTTTATAGTCTGGAAGTTCTGCACTCCTTAGTTTCAATGGAGAAAAGCGAAATGGGAGTTACACAGTATTGTGATGGAAATGCTGACTCTGCCAGTATGAGAATGTCAGAGTATTTCACTTTGACTTTTCTTGCTGGACATACTTAACACCACTAAGGATAAAATTACTTTTTAATTTACAACTTATCTCTCTGCACTTTCTGTAGTGGTCAGAGTTCCCTATTATAATTTCTCCCTGAGGCTATATCTTAAAGTTTCACTTCAGCTGCCATTTTAAATTAACTTTAAGAGTGTGCAGAGAGGAAAACCTCTCTATTCCTCAGTGACTCTCAAAAAACATAAGTTCCAGCAGGATTATGCATTAGAGAGAACCTTGAACTGTTTTTCTTAAGACCCTTGTGCTTACTTAGTCAGTGTACTGTTCAACTCTGTTTATATTTTGTTCAGGGTCATTAAAATCCCAGACACACGTGCTTCTATGTATTTCCATGCATGGAGGATTGTGAGGGCATAAAGAAAAGAGGAGTGAATAGAAAGGCACATTGTGTGGCTTGCTGCTTGATGTCAGTGTGCATGAGCTGCTGCTTACCTGGCATCTGACTGTCCTTTTTTGTTTGCTGTTCTGGTTTTGCCGCAACGTAGCCAGTAGAAAAGCAAAGAGGGTTTGAAGCATGAAAAAGGAGTACCTGGTCATCGTTCCCCTGCTACCAAAATATCTCTTCCTTGTCTGTTGACTTTCCAGTCTAGTGATTGTTTCACTGTCTGCATTAAATATTTAATTGCTATAATTTTAATACACAGGATATATAATGTTGGTGTAAACTAAGCATGGTTGCAGAAAGGCAAGGCAAAGACTGGAAATGCACACAAGAAGAGAAATGGTGGAAAGAGAATGAAGAAGAAAGTAGGAAAGAGCAGAAAAATGCAGTGCAATTTGAAATTGGGCAAGATAGAGAATGACTAATAAAATTTATTTCAGTTATATCAAGTGTATGTTCCTTTTTTTTTTTTTAATTGGTCAGTCATTATCTGACATCTTACAGTAGTTTCTGTTCTTTTTCAAGGGAATAGTTATCTACAAATTTGCATAAGCTATAGCACGGCCTGCAGGAATGCACCCAAGGTGCAAGCTGGAAGACTTACTCTGGGGACTGATATGTACACACATCTGCAAACCCTTTTGTTGGTGTCTCTGTCTGTTTTTTTCCTGTTTGCACACTTGATGCATACAGAGAACCTGCAACAAAGGGATAGGGCAATGAGTTGATGATTTTACACTTGGTATCCACAAGTTATGAAAGAGGTATCTTTTAAAACAATGGTTTCTGTGTGGAGAATTTTCTTTTTCTCAAAGCATCTGCTGTGCATTTGTTCCTCTGAGTTATTTTCTTTCAGGTTGGGTTTGGTTTGGTGTATTTTAACCCTCCAGAGGTATTGCTGTCTTCTCAGGGCTAGAAAATAATCCTCTTATCCCCAAGAGGATCAGTAGGCTGGAATAGACTGGACATGAGTTAATGCTGCCCTAGTTAGCATAAAGTGGAATTTTCTCGTAAGACTTGCTTTGTGGTTATTTTTCTGTGTCTAGCCATGAGTCCTGGTTTCTTTGGCTCATTTTCCCTTTGATAGAGATTTGTTGCTTGCTTTAGTGATCCCTTCGCAGTAAGAGGGAATGCTTCAAAGATTTGTCTTTGAATCTTTTTCAGTTCTTAGGAGCAGAAAATTCTCCTCTATGATTATTCTGATTGTAATGCAGTAAGGCTGACTGTGCAAATATATTAATATATAAAAGATAAAAACATGTCATTCAGTCTGTGTTTGGGAAAAAAATACCTCACTTATTTTTGTTTGATGACCCTTTTTTGAATTCACAAACTCTCTTGATCTGAACTGGCAACCAGAAAGTTATTGCTGAATAAGTATTTGAGTATTTTGTTATTCACCTAATTTTGATGTAATCACCAAAAGAAGTTCATGACAAGTAATTCTACTCTTTTATCAACATGTACACAAGAAAAGAAAATACAATTAGAAACAGAAAGAGAGTACAACTAATCCTCTTTCAGTGTTCATTCGTTTCAAATACCTGCACTCTTGCCAATTGTAAAGGTGAATTCTTCTTTCCACAATGAACAGTGGAGTCTCACACCAGGTGTGTTTCCCATGCATCAAACATTGCCTTAATGACAGCTGAGGTAATTTGGTATTGAATTGCTTACTTATGTGCTTTCCTCTGGGGCAGGCAGTGTCTGATGAAGCAGGTCCGGACTCGTTTTCAGTATGACACCGATGTGATACAAGTCCTAATCCCAGCTAGTGCTGAGGAATAGCTCCCACTACTTGGGACTCACTGTGTGTATGCACAAATCAAGGGACAGCATAGAACTTGTCCTCCTAAGAAAACAGTTTACTTATAAATTTTACCTGACAAAAATATATAAATGGATTTTTTTGGTGTTGTTTTAGGTTCTCATGCTTAAGACAATTTCTTAAGCACTTTATGGACATAGAATTTAGGAAACAATAGAAAGCCATACAGCTTGCTTGAAACTAAAATGGGATCTGTCTGAGAAAATAATTAGGCTTGGAGGAGAGGTTTTCCTTTGCAAGATGTTTCTGGAAAGGAAAGAAAAATAGAACAAATGGTTATGTAGGGCCTCATATTACAGGCTCTTGTCTGTGATTGTCTAGAAATTGAATTAACTTCTCTCTTGTGCATATTGTTTAAAATGCAGCTTAGGAAAGGCTACACAGAGGTTAGGACTCTGAAGGTCTAATAATCAGAAATAGTAGCAGAGGTCCTCACACTGGTAGAAGGGACAACTTGTGACAAGAGGAAAGGAGGGGAAGAGGGGGAAGAGAAATGTTAATTTTGGCAGTAGAGCTGACAGAATAGATTTGTCTCCAAGGCAAATAGTTGTAAAAGTAGGCCAAAGGGGTCTGCTGAGTAAACAAATGGAAGTTTGTTAGTTCTTTCCAAAAATGATACTTTCTCTGTGCACTATCTAGGTAACAGAAGACAGAAAAAGAACTTGTTAACATTTTAATTACTGAAGACAATTGCATATAGCTTTAATGCCACTACAAACTGAGGGTTTTGCCTTCAGGAATAAAACCTCTATTGTTCATTAACACAGAGAGCTTGCCCACAATTATTATGTTATTAAGGGGAATTGTGTTATGTGTAAACCTGGTATGTTTCTTAACTCTGCATTCTGTAATAACCATGACATTTCAAGTTTTACAATGCAATATTTTCAGAAGGATGCTTTAAACCATTTTTATGTTAATTACATGAAGTTTGTAATTAAAAATAACAATAAAAGTGAGGCAGTTCAATTTTAAAGACTCCTCACTGTTATTTTATAGTATCTGTCATCCTGTAGTGTTGCATGCTTTTCCTAAATAGGTAGGAACTCCTTGGGGTTATTTTTGTTTCTGGGGGTAATGGGAAGTCATCTGATAGAGGGAAAAAAATTTAAATCTGAAGTATTACTGGGGTGTAACTGCAAAAATTCTCTCATCAACACATACAAATTAAAGGAAAAAAACCCAAATTTTTGTGTCAAATTTTAAATATTTAAAAATTATTTTTAATAATTTGGTCATCTTTTATTTTAAATTGACTATCCATAAATTTCTGAGGTTATATTTGTTAATTCTTTTAAAAAAACATACTAGAGTAGAAAACTAAAAGTTTGGGGGGAAGGTCCCTTTTGAAGCTTGTCAATAATTCCTCATTTTGTTCTTGTTAGAACAAGATTTGAATATTGGGGTGGCAGAGGAAGAGGAGGGAAAGGAGGGAAGGGAGAGGACATGGAAAAACACAGATTAGGATTATGGAGTGAGAAGAAGGGAAGAAAGAGTAGTTAGTAAATATCAGAGTGGGTTTGCAGACTGGAATGGGAATAACAGCCCTGGCAAGGCTTGGCAAAATTTGTTTTCAGGATATAGGGACAATTTGAGAACAGAAGAATGGTTGCTCATGAGTGATTTTCTTTTAATGACTCTCCAATCTGCCTCTGCTCTCTGCAAAAATGTACAGCAGACAGTAAAAGCCAAGAAATACTGATTTCTCATACTTGCTGGGCTGCCAGAGATAGAGATAAATCAGGGCATAGCCCAGGGTAATAGGACTACCTGATATCAAACAGATAAAAAGGTGGGAATGGGTACATTCATGGCAGCAGTATAGGCTGAGAACACAGAGTAGCTTACACTGGCAAATTCTTGATTGACCTGATATAAACAAAATTATGCTTTGCTTTTGCATACTTATAAGTCAGCCTAGATAAGTGTCTGTTTTGTCTGTACCTAAATCCATCCCTTTTGTTGGGACATACATTTTTGGTAGTGGAAGATGTATTATTTACATGCATAAAAATCCAGCTCTGGGAAACCAGTTTATGTTCTTGATCTAAAGCAAGAGTAAACCTATTTAAAAAGCGTACCAATATGGAGCCTGTGCCATGGGATCATGTTAGGTTGACTGGGCAAGATGGAGAAAAATCCCAGAATGGGTCAGGGCAGAGGAAGAGGAGGGAAAGGAGGAAGGAGAGGACATGGAAAACACAGATTAGGATTATGGAGTGAGAAGAAGGGAAGAAAGAGTAGTTAGTAAATATCAGAGTGGGTTTGCAGACTGGAATGGGAATAACAGCCCTGGCAAGGCTTGGCAAAATTTGTTTTCAGGATATAGGGACAATTTGAGAACAGAAGAATGGTTGCTCATGAGTGATTTTCTTTTAATGACTCTTCAATCTGCCTCTGCTCTCTGCAAAAATGTACAGCAGACAGTAAAAGCCAAGAATTACTGATTTCTCATACTTGCTGGGCTGCCAGAGATAGTGATAAATCAGGGCATAGCCCAGGGTAATAGGACTACCTGATATCAAACAGAAAAAAAGGTACATTCATGGCAGCAGTATAGGCTGAGAACACAGAGTAGCTTACACTGGCAAATTCTTGATTGACCTGATATAAACAAAATTATGCTTTGCTTTTGCATACTTATAAGTCAGCCTAGATAAGTGTCTGTTTTGTCTGTACCTAAATCCATCCCTTTTGTTGGGACATACATTTTTGGTAGTGGAAGATGTATTATTTACATGCATAAAAATCCAGCTCTGGGAAACCAGTTTATGTTCTTGATCTAAAGCAAGAGTAAACCTATTTAAAGCGTACCAATATGGAGCCTGTGCCATGGGATCATGTTAGGTTGACTGGGCAAGATGGAGAAAAATCCCAGAATGGGTCAGGACGGAAAGGACCACAGTGGGTCATCTGTCCCAGCCTCCCTGCTCAAGTAGAGCACTTGGCACAGGATTGCATCCAGACAGTTCTTGAGTATCTCCAGTGAGGGAGACCCCACACCCTCTCTCTGCAGTCCCTTCTAGTGTGGAGTCACCCGCACAGTAAAGTTCTTCCTACTATTCTGGTGGGACTTTCTGTGAATCAGTTGCCTGTTGTCTCTTGTCCTGTTGACACCACTGAGCAGAACCTGGATCTGTCCTTTTGTTACCCTCCCTTCAGATTCTTATATACATTCATGATGTCCCGTCTCAGTTGTCTCTTCTCAAGGCTGAACAGGCCCATCTCCTACTCTTATATAAGAGATGCTCCAGTCTCTTAATTATCTTTGTTGCCCTCTCAACAGGAGCTCCAGAAGCTCCATGTCTCTCCTGTCCTGAGGAGCCCAGAACTGGACACAGCACTCCAGCCTGAGTAGAGGTGCAAGATCACCTCCCTTGACCAGCTGAAATGCTTTTCCTAATGCACCCCAGGACACCATTGGCCTCTTGGCCACAAGGACCCTGCTGGCTCTTGGACAGCCTCCAATCCATGATGATACATGATTATTCCTCCACAGATGTGGGTCCCTGCATTTGCCTTTGCTGAATTTCACTTGGTTCCTCTCTGCCCATCTCTCCAATCTGCCAAGGTCCCTCTGAAGAGCTGCACAGCCCTCAGGGGTATTGGCCACCCCTCCCAGCTTTGTGTCACCAGTGAATTTGCTGAGGAGGCACCTTCTCATCCAGCCAAGTCATTGATGAATAATACTAGGCCAAATATTGACCCTTGGGGGACACCACTAGTGACAGGCCTCCAGCTAGACCCTGTGCTACTGATTGCAAATTCAGATATTTTGTGTGCAGAATCAGCAGAGTTTAGGTAGATGGGAGTGATAAATTATATCAAAATGGATTAGACTGCGGTCAAAACAAACCAATACACAAGATATGCAGGAAAAACTCATTTACCAAAAGGAGGACAGGAGATAGTTTTAAAATGTAGGTGTGTTGTATACAATTTTCTTAGTATTCAGAAATGTCTCCCTACCTTTTAAACAAAGTTTACTCTAGCAAGTAATTTCTTTGTGAAATACTTTCCTTGTTAAGCACTTCAAAGGACCATGTGCTGATTCCAGTAGCAATTTAGATTTTTGCAGCAGAGTGTAATGTCTTCTTGTGTGCGATGAGCCTGAACCAATCCTTTATATTCTTTTTGTCTTTGTCTTTCTACATGTGTGTGGGCTGCAGATGGTTCTGTGAAGGAAAAGAACTCCAGAATTCCCCTGACATTCAGATCCATTCTGAAAGTGGAGGACTTCATTCACTAATTATAGTTGAAGCCTTTGAAGACGACACTGGACGCTATACTTGTCTGGCTTCAAATTCTTTTGGTTCAGATAGCACATCAGCTGAAATTTTCATTGAAGGTAAGAGATACAATAATAAAATACTTGATGCATATAAGAAAAGATAATTAAGCTGAAGTTTACTTTTGGTTCTTTATCTTAACATTACATTCAGTGTGGTGGTATTTTTATGGTATTCCTCTGCTTTTCTTTAACACAACACATTTTTAACATTGCATGATATTAATTCAGATATTTCAAGGAATGTATCAAGAATCACTGAGTAGACTGCTATTTATTTAGGGCAGAAAAGAGATAAAGAATGAAATAGGAGGAACCAACAAAAACTTTGGCATATCATTGGCTTTTAATCAGTACTTCTGTAAATCACTAGTAAAAGTTTTTACTAGTGATAGTAATAATGATTTTCTGGGTAGCAGTAATCCCCATCTCAGTTTTGACATATCTGCCTCCCTGTGCAAATATATGTGGCTGCACAAAATGAGTCTTCTTTAGTGTCATTTTTAGTCATGTGTAAATGTACTATAATCCATTATCTTTGGCATACTGATTTTAAGTCAGATTAAAGTCAGTCATATTGGTTTTCTCCACAAACAGCTGCTAGTTATTGTCAAAATATTTCCTGACTGCAAAATTAGTAATAACTCAAGTATTATTTTCTCTGAGAAAAGTTAATGTTCTCTACTAAACATTATTATTGTTCTTTTTTAGTAGAGAACTGTATTTCAAGCAAGATTATCTTAACTGAATATCAATTTTTATTTTAATTCATACATCTCCCAAAAAATTGAGTACTACATATTCTTTTACCAGTTTTGTAACTCATTAAAGTTAATTTAAATGGTCACTTGAAAGCATAAAATAAATTAACAAAAGAAATAGTCATAAAACATCTGAATAATGACACACCAAAATTATTAAATAGATTTTTATTAACAAAAAAAAAATTTTTGCTCTTTTTAGCTAAATCATGACATAGCCTTTATAGGATTTATTTCATTGTGCTCTTTATTCTCAGAACTTTTTAATATGCCATTGGGATATAATAGCAAAATCCCCAAGACTTTTCTGAATCTTACAGATTCTAGTAGTTTTTCTTTGCAGTAGTAATCATGATTTCAGAAATACTCAGGTGTAGTACAAACACATACTGCTGTGTGAGAGTATAGGGACAGGAGCAACAGTAAAAGATGAATAAAAGAATTCATTCTCTGACATCTGCTAGTCTTGCTATATGGAAGTCCTATCTTGAAGTTTTATTACATATTCCTTTGAAAGAGAAAGACTTGTACAAGTCATTAGGCTCATCCCCTGTCATTTTTAAGGAAAACAGGTTGTCACACAAGCGGTGCTTTGTACATTAATAGACTGATGAAAGTATGATGCATCATACTTTCTTTTGTGCAGCAGGCCCAGCCATGCAAGACCTGGTTGTTCTGCGTTCTTAAGAAATCCTATCACGTAGACCCACTTTGATGACTGGACATTTGTTTCTCTCTTCTCATCTGTTCTATACTTCTTATTGCTTTGATATTTTTACAGCATAAACTTTGTAAATCAATAGGGTCCTTGGGTGTTTTAGTCCCAGCATTGTTTCATTGGAATCTGTCTATGCTATACTGTGCATATTGATTATGAAATGCTTATGGTTTGCATTAAACATACGGCTATCCATATATATGCACAAATTCCTTGAAGAATAATATCTACTGCATAAATGTCTAGAATAAATGTGTGAAGTATCTGTTGTTAGGAAAAATAAGGACAAAGGGAATAAATGCTTTCATATTTTTTTTCTTTAAGTAAGCTCGGGGTATTGCCAAACACATACATTATATCAAGACTTCCACTGGCAAGAAATAGCAGAGAATAAATGTTATGTGTAGGTTAATGTAAATAGTCTGAAATGTGGACATCATGGGCAGCAAGTTTAGTCTGAAAATGTCTTGGTATACTGAGTTGCTCTTACTTAAGTTTGAAGATTTGTTATCTGTATAAGCCATATGTTTGCTTAAGCTTCAAATTTAAAATTTAAGTAAATAAAATTATACATTTCCCGTAGAGCAATAGTACTCAGCATTTTTTTTTCTGTCTTGGTCATATTTGTCTCAATATGAAGAGAGACAGCTAGGAGCCCAGGGAAAGCAGTGTGCAATTAAATTGGCATGGTTATGATTTCTGTAACTGTCTAAAGTACATAGTTACAATCTTTATCAGATAAAAAACTGCCATAGTTGTTACAGAGGGTTCTCAATTCTTGAAGTGAAATGCAAAAGTATCATAGTTTTTCCTTTGGAATTTAAACCTTAAATAAATCAATAAAAATATATGAGATTATTGAGAAAAACTTTCTTTTCCAGGTGCCAGTTCTACAGATTCAGAGACTGAAAGTTTAATTTTCCAGTTAAAATCTGGAGCTATGCCACAGTAAGTGTGTAAAGCATTACCAATATTGTGTAAATGTTCTTAATAAGGGATACTGGAAAATCTTTGGTTTTACAATCCGAATAAGCATCTGGGGTACACTTGTGTATGCCTTGTCTTTTTTGTTTCTCTCATGTGATATAAATGTGTAGAATAATAACTGTAAATTGTATTAATTTGCTTGTTCTGTCAGAGAAGGCTGGCCTCACTCTGACAACATATTTGTTGATACCAACTTTTTATATTCAAAAGTAAACTCAAGTTAACCAAGTTTTCATTCGTAGTCACCCAATCCAGTGCCTCAAAAGAAATATGTAGAGAACTACAATTAAATGAAAAAAAATTAGTTTCATCTTAAATCAGTACTTTTTATTGTGTCAGGAAGTGCAAATTAGCCAAAGGTTGTGTTCTACTCAAGCTTCATTCATCCATCTTGATCTTCAGCAGTCGTGTTGATCTTTTCAGTTGATAATAACATATTTAAATATGTAGAAAGTACAAGGTGGCTTATGTATTAAAAACTAACACATTCTCATTTCAGATCCTATAAAATGCTTCCTGGATTTTTATTTTTCAGGGCCCAAAAGAAAACCACTTCTGTTTCTTTGACAATAGGATCTTCTACACCAAAATCAGGAGTGACCACAGCTGTAATTCAACCTATCTCCATGCCCAGTCAGCAGGTATTTTTAGACAATTTTTAAATTAGTTAAAGTATTTCAGATTTTCTTCCAAGATCTACAACATCTGAAAAACTCTGTCATTTTAAGGAATCATATTGTTAAACTATAAACTTGCATTATTATATTAAGAATTTTGGTTTTTAAAAATGAAGTATTTATCCACTGAATGGGACATAAAAGTAAATATACAGATGGATTCTTACACAACATGTAACACAGCATTTAAGCAGCAGACAGATCTAGTGATGATGAAAATTACAGAGTTTATCACTTAATAGTGACTTGTTCAAGTACTAAAAGAATGTACTACAAATGAATGCCTGCAATATTTTTTAGCAAAAGTTTTAAATTTTGTTATTAAATTTAATATTGCTGTCATTTCTTTGGGCCCTTTAGAGAAAAAGAAATTTTACTATCTAGATGTTAAATATAGAAAATCATGTTCATTCATGTGTACTAAGTCTTTAATGCCACTGTGGCTAACTTTACATGTTTACATGTAAATCAGAAAATACAAACAAAATTAAAATCTCTGTCATCCTATACATGGTAAATTCTTTTCCCTTCCTTGAACTAACCTTGATAAGCTTTTAGGCACCTGGATTTATTTATCACTGCAGAAGTGAAGGGATGTAGGGAGCAGGAGAAGCAAAAATGCTTCAGTGCAAAAGATTTACTTGAATGTATTAACAGGAGTCAAATCCTCAAAATACTTTCAGGCAAAGACAATTGGACACAAAATTCTTATTGGAAGTATAGAAGCCCTCAAGCTTGCATTTTGATTTCAGAATATAACAGATGTGAAATAGTGATGTCTTCCAAGAAGTATGGTGGAAAGAACAGTAAGACTGTGCATGTGAGAGTTTGCATTTTTTCATATATGCAGGGCCATATCATTGAAACTAGTATTCTTTCCATTTCACAGCATTCTTGCATTGCTTTGCAGGCTCAAAGCCCTACTTCATACCTGCACCATCTGGATGGACCCAAGCCTATCTATTCTGCACCTATTTTTACAAAGGTATGTTTTATCCATCATGATTTTTATATCATACTCTTATAGTCCAAAAGAAAATATCAAAATTATGTATCCTAATGCAGGAAGGCTTGATCAGGTTCAAACTTTTCAGTATCAATGACTGCCTAAGAAAATACTTTTCCACTGCAGCAATGAAGTTCTTATGCATTCTACTAGTGGATTAAAATGAATATTCTGTATGAGTTTTCTTATGCCTGTGACTGCTCTCCATTGATAAATCTTTGTAAAATATAGTAAGGTAAGTACTAATTACTAATAATAGTTCTGACAAATCTTCATTCACAATAATTTATCTACTGATAAGAACAAATAACACAGGCTTTTTAACTCTGATTTAGAACAAAAATTGTAAGTTAAAAATCATAGAACCACTTAGGCTGGAGAAGACCTTTAAGATCATTAAGACCAACCATTAACCCAGCATGACTAAGCCCACTGCTAAATCATGTTGATAAGCACCACACCTACATGGTTTTTAAATACCTTCATGGATGGTGACTTCCCTGGGTAGCCAGTACTTGGCAATCCTTTCTCTGAACAATTTTCCAATATCCAATCTAAACCTCCTTGTCACACTTTCAGGCCATTTCCTCTTGCCCAATTGTGTGTTACTTTTGAGAAGACCCCAACCCCCACTTCATTACAAATTCCTGGAGAGCAATTACATTCCCCAAGCCTCTGTTTCTCATGACTAAACAACCCCAGTTCTCTCAGCTGCTTCTCACAGGATTTGTGCTCTAAACCCTTTACTAGCTTTGTTGCTCTTCTTTGGACATGCTCCAGCACCTCAATGTTTTTCCTGAGGGGCCCAAAACTCAGCATGGGATTCGAGGTGCTGCCTCACCGCTGCTTAGTATGAAAGCCAGTCCTTTCTTCTGCTGATCATACTTTTTAGAAGACAAGTTTCTATTCAGAAAATTCTATTCAGTATTTCTCAGGTAATTACCTAAGTCAATATTTATCTTCACGGTCATCCCAAATCAAACTTAAGAACTAGGAATTAGGTAACAGCAAAAAAAGGATGGCATGCTTCCCTATCTATAAAATACAGCTTCAGTTGAAAATATTATTTCAATTTGCCTCAAACAATGATTTCCATAGCAGTAATTATTATTTAATCACTACTTGCTGAAGCCAAAATGAAGTATTTCTGGTTATTACTTCAGGAAAACATTTGATTAAAAATTAATATGGAAAGCAAATAGTTTTGCCTGGAGATAAGAGTAAGCCATGCTCTTTACAGCTGTCTAGCTTGGCTCCAGCATATTCCTGTCTCCTGTCTAGAAAGGTCTGATTCTGTTCCTCATAATTCTGCACTCATACTGCCAGTGTCACAATAGGGTGAATAGTGGAGGTGCAGGAGATTAGAGAATGTGGTTACTGCAAGCTTGGGAGGCCCGCAATGTCCAGGTAAGAGTGGGAAACAGAAGAAGTCCATTCCCCATCCAGAGACTACCAAAGCAATCAAAACTCTGCTGTTTTTTCCTAGTGCTCATATCTCTTGTCCCTGAAATTCTTTACTAACTTGATTAAGACAGTTGGGACATACCAAACCAAAACAACTAATTAAAGAAGAAACAAACCAGATATGAACAACAAAATATAAACTTAATCCAGCATCCTGACATAAATTTCTCCCCATGGAAAGTTCAGGTAACAGCTCAAAGATTTTCAGGTTTCCATGTAAAAAAATTCTTATATATTTGATTAACTAGAGATCTGTGACTATAAACTAGAATACCTCTGAGTTTAGACCTAACTTCAAGTGCTTTGCTGCAGTAAGGTCTAAAACTTTGTCAATAAATTGCAAAGAAAATGAGACAGCCACTGCAGAGTAAAAAGGACTCCTTGATTTATAATCTTAAGATACATAACAAAGGTAAAAATAGTGGCTATCACCTGTCAGTTCTATTACTTAAAATACTGTGTTTCCCTCTGGTTGCAGCTCTTCATTAAAGATCTAGACTCTTCCAAAATTTTTCACATGTGTACAAGGATTTATTACAGCCAGAGTACTGTCCCAGGAGCTATCCATACACTAGTTAATATATCCTAATCATATTGGTGTCATCTAATTTTTCTTTGTTTGTTACATATGGCTCAGATGAAAAGCAGCTCTTCCTTCTAGAGCTGGACCCAAAAGCAGCTCAGCCACTCTCTCAGGATTAAGTCAACCAATGCGTAGTTAGTTCCAGAATTTTCATTTCAGTTTGTGGAAGAACAAAAATTGAAATCTCAAACTGCAGTGATCTGCTTGTGTTAATTTGAGGAATTAAGTAATTCTGCACTTTTTCAATCTTTGGTCTTTTTAAGAATGTATTTGTAAATAACCTATCCAATAATTTTAACTATATAGGCATATTAAATTCAATCAGAATGAAAGAAAATGTCTATTGCAAAAATGTAATGACACATTAAAGTTGAATTACAAAGGGAAGAAAATACTATTTTTAAGAATGTAAAGTGCTTCTGGTTTATTTTAATTGTGATGTTTACATTTCAGGAGCTACAAAATGCCACAGCATCTGAAGGACAAGTCGTAGTATTGGAATGCAGGGTCAGAGGACCCCCTCCCATTCATGTTAAGTGGTTTCGACAGGGCATTGAAATTCAAGATTCTCCAGACTTCAGAATTCTCCAAAAAAGTAAGGCAATGTCATGGTTTAACTTCAGCCAGGAGTTGAGGACCACACAGATACTCATTCACTCTCCCCCAGTGTGCTGGGGAAGTGAATTGGAAAGTAAGAGTGAGAGAACTCATGGGTTGAGATACAGTTTAATAGGAAAAGCAAAAGTCTCAGAAGCAAAGCAAAACAAAGAATCTTTTTACCTCTTTCCATGGGCAGGCAGGTGTTTAGCCATTCTGAGGAAAGAAAGGTTCCATTACCTGTAAGTTCCTTGGGAAGAATATTGACTAACTCTGAATGTTACCCCTTCCTCCTTCTTCACCTAGATCTATATGCTGAGCATGATGTCATATGGTTTAGAATATCACTTTGATCGCTACAGTGTGTTTGTCCTGGCTGTGCTCCCTCCCAATTCTTTGTGCATCCCCAGCCTCCTCACTATCAGCAAGACACAAGTAGCAGAAAAGGCCTTTATAAAAAAGAGTCTCTGTATTACCAACACTGTTTTAAGCACAGATCTTAAACATGGCCCAATACCAGCTACTGTGAAGAAAATTAACTCTACCCCACTTAAATCCAGGACACTTTCCACTCCCTTATTCCATACCATCTATGTCATGCTCAGGTCCCATATCAGCCAACCATTTCTCATCCTTTGGTCTAGTACACAGATATCATTCCCTGAGTAAAATCCTTGTAAAATTTCACAGAGCCTACTTTGAGTTCAGTTAGTCCATGTCTTTGGGCTCCTCTATTATGATGATACTCAGGAGAGGAGAGGTGGTGTGTTGCATGGACTTACTGAGCACCAAAGCCAGCCCAGGCCAGGCCATCACTGCCCTTGCACTGCTTCTTGAGGAGGCTTCTCCTCAATTGTTTCACATTGTTCCTGGTAATTCCTATATCGTGCAACTCAAATCACAGGTTACAACAATTTAAAGGTATTGCCATTACAATCTTCACCCATGGTCCCACTGGACGCTAGCATTGGATTTAACATTACAATTAACTCCTCTCCTTGTTTCTAGCCTGGCTAGCAACAAGAGGTTCTGGCTGTCTTCACCTCAGTCAATTCCAGATGTACTGGACACCTCTCCAAGTGAAAGCCAACTTGGCCTGCACTCTGCTGCCAAAGGGACTGAGGAAAAACACATTGGTGATGTGATGCCACACAATTGTGGCATCCCACTTGGCTGCCTTTGACTCCAGTTCTTCTTGAAGTTCTAGCACATCTGGCACAGCTGCACTCAGCCAAAAGCAGCTCAGGCAATAATCTGAAGTGGCTGTTTTCAATACAGGATGGAAAAAGATCATGAAATTAGTCTGACAGGATTCAGTTTTGGACAGAGTCCTTTCCTCTTCCCATTTCAGTGCTAATGGCTAGTAACTGAAGTAGTAACTGAACTGCTGCTACTGACAAACAATTTAAATATTGTTGATTTTGTAATGTCTGTACAGGTTCTCTACTTATTTACAGTATTTTAGTGTAATATGTTCATTCAGTAAACTGATATTTATTAATTTAATCTCTAACAATTTTTTCTTGTTTGTTTTCCTTCCTTGTGATGTGATATGCAGAGCCACGATCTGCAACTGAACCTGGTAAGAATCATATGAAAAAATAATCTCTTGATTCACTAGCTCTTTGAGTTTGTACTGAAGCCATAAATAGAAAAGTGTTTCTGCTGAACAGTGGTAAACTGAAACCCCCTGAAAGACAATGCTGCTTTATCACACCTCCCATACTGTACTCTGTCCTTTACATCAATTCCTTTATTAGTTAAACAGTAAATTCCATTTAGACCAGCAAGGGGAGTAAATGGTTTGCTTGCTACTGAGGGAAAAAGGACAAGTCCCACAAAATTCCATTACCCAGATGGTCCTCATAAGAATTACATAACACCCAACCACTAAGTGCTAGTTTTACCAATCCAGCTTGGCAGATGTGATGTGTCTTAAACACAAGTAAAACCTGATTCTAAAAAAAAAGGCACTGACTCAATTTTTCTAGCCTGTTCACAAGATAAAAGTCCTAGATTTCAACAAGTAAAAAGTGTTCTTCCAGCTGCAAGTTTACTCTGTCTGCTTCATTTTCCCATTATACATCATTATATGCTGGGGGAGATTCTTGAATAGCAAGTGGATGCTAAAAGACTGAGAATGTTCTTTAATGTTTCTAAGTCAAACATGTAGAAGAGAAGACAGCAATGCAGTCTGAACTTAGCTTTAGGAGGGTGGGCAGTTGTGCTCGAATATTCTTGAATTTGGAGAAAGTTTTAATTATGACACTGAAAAAAACCAGAAAAGATTTCTATCTCAGATCTGAGTATTTCCAAAGAGTGTCTCTGAAGGATGCTAGCAGTGGGGGGATGCTTTAACTCTGAGGGGTTGAATTGAGAGTTAGGACAGACCTAGCAGCTGAGAGATATTTGTAAAGTAGCACTGTGACTGTGAGGATACAGGCTAGGAAAAGTGCAGCTTTCTTTAATTTTCATGGAAATGAGAGGAAGGAAAGAGGGAAAAATCTTTTCTTTGTCAGCTATTCATAATTTTCTTGCTACTTCACAAAATTAGTATATACCTATTTTGCCTCATGTCCATTATACATATATAGATTGCACACACACACAGGTGTGCATGCTCTATCCTAAGAGTTAATACTGTTATTCATGGTGTACAACACCATCAGCTCTAGTACTACCTGATGCCCTGAATATGTGTGACTGAATGATTTGATTTGTGGAGGCTGGAAATGTGAGCCATATGAAGGAAAGAAGAGTATTGGAAAACCAAATCAACCTCTAGTGAGGAATTAAAACATGTCAAGTGCTAGCAGTGGGCTATTCGTATTTTATAGTCATAACACAAACTTTAGGGTTTAAATATTGTAGGTTAGGGTACAAAACAAATTGAAAAGAGTTTCAATATATATCCAAAGGCTTGATATATCCATATCAATTCTTGGGATATGAAAATAAATAAAGGATAATAGGCTTAAAATGTTTAATTCTATATATTTCTTAGAACATTTTCCTGTAATACGTATTACAGAATAAGTCTCCCAGTTTAGCTGTTTTCTTGGTATCTTCAAAAGAAAAAACAATCTGATCAATAGGTTGACTTTTTCCCCTTCTCAGAGGAACATTTCTCCTGTCAAATACCAAAATCTTTTCTAGATTTAATCTACCAGCATTATCAGAATCATATCTGGTTCATTCTTACTAGGAGCTTCTTTCCTAAAAAAATCACTTGAACTGTGTTCAATTTGTCCTTTAAAATGATAGATAGTATCTGAAAGGAGTGAAATTTTACACAAAAGTTTCTACGAAGTATAAATTTACCAGCCTATCTTAGAGTTTTTAATATCCAATTTAAGACTCTTCTGTCAAAAGTCATAGTCATGAATGTTTGTTTAGTTTTGGTAATTTTTTTTTACCCTCTCACCCTCTTTAATAAACCTAATGTGTATAATGCTAGATGAACTAAATATTTTAGAGTAGGAATGCAGCATCATCTAGTAGAAAGGAGAAGCACTTTTTTCCTAGAAAGAAAAGGTTTCCTTTGTGTGAATAGTTGAGTGCTAGAAGATTTTTTTCACAAACTAATTTTCATACTGTTAGTTGCAAGGATTGTGTAGCCTCTCTGACAGTTATTTCTATGGAAGAAGTAAGGATGTTGGTATTAGTTCATGAAACTATTAACTTGCTTTCATAACTGCTGCCTGAAATAGGAAACAGAAGGTGAGATTCTGAGTCCAAAGAGATCATCACTTTGCCATCCCTCTCACATACCTGCACAATCATTTTGAAAGTGCTGAACATTCTCCTTCCCATTTCTGGGCAGCTTGCTGACCCTGAGAGAAGATATCTGAAGTATTCTAAAGGGTACTAGGGAATGAATTCTTACATGAAAGGTGCATTTTTTGAGTCTTCTCAAGTACAGAAAAGTTATTTAATGTCAAGGTATCTCATACCATTCTCAAGGGACTTAGCAAGACAAAAATAGGAAGACATCTCAGAACAGTTTTAGTATCTGTGTTCTTCCAGTTTTATAGACGTAACAGTAGTGAATGCCTGACTGCAGTCTGGCTGGTTTGTTGTTGGATTATTTCTTTTTTCATGCTTGTAATTATGTTGCAATATTTATTTATGAGCACCTTCCTGTACTTTTGTTCTGTGAAAGAATTTCAGTTTGGTATTTTGTTTTCCCTGGAATCATGGAGCTAAGTACTATACTATCCCTTAAGATTTGTACACTTATTTTTTCGTACTAAGCCCTATTAAATAATGTAGTATCTTAAAAGTGCAGTGTCTTACACACTACAGAAATTAATGGCAGTAGACTTCCTGGCTTATTTCTGTAGAAATTGACACTCTGCGTGCAAAGGGAATGTAAATAAAGTTTGGGCAAAATGTAAATATTTCCTTTTGGCATAAATAATGAACAATGTTTTGTATATTAGTAGTACCACTAGTAATAAGTAACACTGGGTTTTAGGATGTCATGAAAAATCTCAAAATCTCTAAAACAGGAAGCTGGATATGGGTATCAGAAATGTAATAGATGCAGCACTGGTTTTTTATGTAATTCAAACTCTTAGAAGCTAGACTAAACAATGCCTTCAGAGGAAATTTTTCATGAGCAAACACGTAACTTCTATTCAATGCTGATGGTTAATACATATGCAAGATTGACATGGAAACATGCATATGCTAGATAAGTATTCAGAATTTTGAAATATGGACATGTTTTCTAAAAATTTTTTGAAGTGTAAAACATCCGTGGAATTTTACATAAATTGTAACAAGTTGTAGTGTGACTTTAATTGCTGGTTGTCAACCAAAATCCAACCATCAATAAACACTATAGACTCAATAACATTGGTTGTCCTTTGATAGGTCAGTACTAATGATTTAAAGGAAAAATATTCAATGAACTCACACAGGTAAAAAATTAGGAAGCAAAGGGGGTTTTTTAGCTACTTTTTTTTTGTTACACTCTATCTACTCTAATGTGTTTTGCACTCCTTTTTCTGTCTAGACAGAAATCAGTTTGCATTGCAAATCCCTCCAGACTGCTTTGTGAATTAATAGCTAGTCAGATTACTCAAAGCCAACATCACAGTTTGTCAAATTACCTGTTCTGTACTTCTTTCTTGGACATTTTGACTTTATACTGATTGAATCCTTCAAAAACAGGCTGCCTGAGAATGAAAAATCCCATGGAATCCCTTGCCAGCTGTTGATATTTTGACCATTACTCAGCTGTCTGGAGACAGCCACAAACTGTATTGAATTACATTAGAACAATTGTCTAACAGCATGTAAGAAGAAAACTGTATGAAGTAATTTTGCTTAAATTGCCAGGGAATTGCCACATATACATGCTTTTTTTTCCTAAGCACAATACTGTGTATGTTCACAAAACACATCTCAAAAGATAGTCATCACTTCTCTTGGATTGTGCTTTCTTGTTTCCTGTTTTACTGCTGTGTTCCAGAGTTTCCACTCTAAGTAACTCTTTTAGAAATTCCCTCCTATTTTTACATAACATTTGAAACTGAAAATACATAGTGTGGGAACTCAGCACACCACATTGGATGCTCTGAGTCCCCGAGAACACCCTTGGGGGGCTCGGAAGTCCTGGAATGTGGCCAGGAATTCCTGGTGGCTCCATTTCGATCCTTCAAGGGATGTGCCACCTGAGTATGAGGGTCTGCAAGTCACCAGGGTGTGAATGGTGAAGGGATGACACTTTTTAGGGTAGAATATAGCTTTTTTGGTTTTGGTACGGGGGGGTTTAATGGAGGCAAGATGGAGGATTTAGGCCCGGCCTCGTGGTCTTTCTCCTTCTCCTTGGCATCCATCTTTTGGGTGATGTAGGCATTTTTAGATTGGTTCAAGGTGGTGGTTCACTGTCCAACATAGGTGAGGGACATTGGGAGAAAATTGTAAATATCACATACGCAATTATCACTATAAGAATGTACGGCTGCCCCGTGGGTGGTCAGAGTGCTTCTGGCTGCCTTGCTGGTCAGATCCCGGCTGGGCAGAGAAAGAGCATTCGAGATAACAAATAATAAACAGACCGAAGACCGAACTATAGAAGAGTCCAGTCTCATCCTTTCAGTGCGGGCTGCCCACGAACCATCCTACGCGTGTGTCCGACAGAGACAGACAGCCGATCGGACACATGGCAAATGTTACAAAAATCCATACTGCTTTCCTGCACCAAGGAAATCACCTTTCTGGTAGCTGATGAAATTCAAAACATAGAAGGTTTGGTAGGTTAGCATGCATGCCAGATCCTTGCACTCTTTAGTGAAAACAAGAGAATTATGACTTAGGATCTGTCTTCTTTCACTGCTGAGAAGCAAACAAGGGCTTGGAGGGAGCAATCTTCTATGAGCCATATTTCAAGAGTCAGATTAAGAGAAAAACTGAAAATAGGCTAAAATTCCCCTTAATTTAAGGTGGTCTGATCAATTTGCATATTATTGCTTGTCAGTTAAATTTTCAATTGTACTTTGTTGCTCCCAAGATACCTACAGAATTCTGTCCCTGTCAGTGACCTCATCTTAAGTCTGACTGCTACAACTATCCTTGCTTGTTGATGCTTCCAAATTCAAAGTAAATAATTGATCTGTTTTGTACTATGTGATTTTAAAAAAACCCACCACTGTCATTCCTCTCTGTAAACATTTAAATCTTTTTGGAGTGCATTAATATTCATGGTTATACCTTACTTAACTTCAAAGTGGCTTGGGCATCTACAGTATCATAACTGCCTTAGGGTAAGCTTTAGCATAAACTTTTCCTTGACAGTGATAAATGGATTAATTTCTCCTCAAACCTGAACAATGTTTCGGGGGCTAAAGTTTTTGTTGCTGTAGCAGTGTTCCCATTTATTGTACCCAATCTGGCTAGATAGCAGAGATCTTGGTTATTGATTGGATATTGTGAAACCTAGGCTCTCTGCCCTAAAACTGCATTTTATTTCTCACAATCATATTTGCTGTTGTTCAGTTTTCTTATCAGTGTTTTGTAGGTGCTGTTTGAGATATCTTCAAACATAGTCAGTTTTGTGCATCTTCTAAAAATTTTACTCTTCATTCCTTGAGTGACATAAAGCCTATTAAATGAGCCAGAACGGCTGTCTGACTGGATAAAGGTATATGGGATGCAATCATCAGAAACAGGCAAATTGAATACATTTTTTGTTATGTTATTGCAAGCTACAGGTCTGCTATACTACTGTTTATTAGGCTACTCTGCATATTCTTCTCTATTTTCTCTCGTCTCTATTCTATTTCTATAAAAGATGCACAGATACCTATATGAGAAGTAACCTGATGGGCCTATTGCCTTGAGTTTAACTGGAGTTAAACACTTGTGGAACATGAGGGAGAACAAGACACAAATTGGCAGGGTTCTGTTTTGTTGGATTTTTACCAGGAAACCACATCTGTGACTTCCCACTGTCCCTGTGTATAAGAAAACTTATGGCTTTGAACCTACAGCTCTGGATATTGATCTGTTCATTGCATGGGAATGAACAGCTACCAGCAATGGACTGTACTTATTTCCCCAGCTGTGTGTGCATTACAGTGGAGGCAGTTAATTGTCACATTCAGAGATGAAGTTGCAGATATAAGAACTGCTCTACCTTTAATGTAATACAGAGAAACATTCTGAAGTAAACACATTGCCAGTAATAAAATCTGTTAAAATGCAACAGTTTTCTCTCTTACCAAAGTTTATTCTTCCTAATGGACTCATAAGCCATAAAGGGAAAGAATTGCTGTGTAAAATGTAATCGTTCTTTCTAAATAACTGACAAAACAGTCAAGTACTTGCATGCCTAAGCATTTTACATGTTTCAGTGAACAAAATGCTTTTGTATTCATTTAGTCAAGTGTTAAATATGTTTTAAGGCCCTGAGAACAGCATTTCAGAGCTGCTTTCTGGAACACATTTCTGTGATGAAGTTATTTGTCAGCTGATGAACGCCAGGAAGTAGAACAGACAGTATTCCCCTCAAATCTTCTGATTCTGCTTAGCACAGTACCAGAAAGTAAAATAATTACATAAGTCAGGATGTAAAGGTAGAAAAATACTGAGAACACTGAGTATATCCAGAACATGCTGTGGAAATCTTGAAAGAACCTTTCTTTTGCCAAATTAGTATTTCATTTCTATGTGTTCCACAGTAGTAAGTCTTTTAGCAAGGAGTGAGTGATTCTTGGCTTGGAGGAAGAAAATCGATAAAGAAGATAGGAATGTGTTGTTCACATGTGCTTTTTGCCCATGCTGCCTTTTGATTTGTTCTTAGGATTTTCATGTTTTCAGTTTAGCCAGTTTTCTTATGATTGATCACAAATGTGTTGCAGTTTGTTTGTCTGGTTGAAAAGACTAAATTTTAATCTCTCATAATTTTCATCATTTTACTTAGAAATTTTTTACAAAGATTGCTGCAATCTATCATATATAATTTTAAAACATACCTTGTCAGTAAGCAAAGCACATCATTGTAGAATTCATTAGAATTCTTTTGTCACTGAAGAGTGAAGATCTTCTCATGTGATCATTTTGCACACTTAAAAAGCTGGGTACTTCTGCTGGGTACTGTGTTTTATGTTGCCTTTGACCTCATTCAGACAGCAGTTCTCAGCCTGGTGGAGTGATCTTCTTTTGCAGTCCTGAAAGACCCAGCTTTCAGCATTCTGCTGTTAAATGAACAGGAAACTAGAATGCTGCCTGTATAAGATTACATCCCCAGGGTCAGTTCAGTCCAGGAGTACGCACGTGTGGTTAACAATACAGCTTCAACTGCTTATGACACACCAAGGCTCTAAAAAAAGCTGATCTCAGTAGTTCAAAAACTAGCTTGTGTTACCCATTACTTTCCTGATAAGACCTTTCATGAGTCATTAATCTTCATCTGTGTTAGATAAGATCCAACGTGCTACAGTGTTACCAGACATGACTCTTGCAGCTACACAGAATGACTGGTTTGCGATGCCAAAAAAAGGCATCTGCTGTCTGAAAACCAACTCTGAGACAAATATTTAGTCAGTCATTCATTTTAGCCTATTTTCAATACAGGAAGCTTTTGAATACATTATCATTTATAACTGGAAAAAATTCATAACTTTTTTGTTAATTGTCTACGTAAGACAGTGGTCTGTTATTCCACATGGGAGAAAAATAAACAACCATTTGAAAATGTTTTCCTATTTGAACTATAAGAAGTGAATTTGACCTTACTGAACCTCTTCTACAGAATAGTTTTCATATGGAAGTTATTAGATTCTAAAGTACTTTTCCTCATTTTACAGTATGCTTTTATTAGCTGATTTTGTGATTATATATGGGATTGTGTGTAAGTGTCCATATTGCAAAATGCATTTTTCTATTTTTTTTTAATTAAACTGAACATGATAAAACTACTTTGCTTTGGTTTTGAGACTAAAAAATCAGCATAAACAAAAGAAACTCTGAATTAATTAAGGAGACCTGCAATGTAGCATTGTCCAGGTGTAAAATTTTATCTGTATGTTGTGTAAGTAGTAGGATTATTTAAATTATCTGTACTGTGACATCTTTAAAAAACCAGTACCATTACAAGTAGAGATAAAATAAAGTGACTTTTTAGAAGAAACTGGAAAAATATGCCTAAACAGTTAAGTTTGCCCATTATAAATGGATAAAATTGATTTTGTAAAACTTACTGTAGGACCCAATCTAATATACTTCACACAAATTTTCTCACAGAAATCCTGGTATAATCAAATCTTATACCATGGCTTATCAAAGTAGAATGAACAAATTTAATATGGGTACAGATTATATCTATCACAGCATTCTGAAGAGGCTTTGGGGGTACTGTTTTTATTATATTTTTAATGTAACCATTCTCACAGTTGTGCAGACAGAAACAGAAATTATTTTCCCAAACTCTGCATAAGGGGAATATTTATACATCTGAAGTTTTTAATTCTGGTTAGTATAGTGGTTAGAAGAGCTAATTGGAAGTGGTGATAAAATGTTTTCTAGTTTTATTGGAAATGGGATTTGATCTGAATGTTGCATTAAATACAGAAAAAAATCAGAGAAAGAAAGAATTGTGTGACACTTGTTCTGATGGTGTTATTTACAGACACAAAAAGAGCTTGCAAAGATAATTGTTTCTAGAAACCATTGCATTCATTTGTATTAATCAGTACTATCTTGCATTAAGAAAACATTGAGTACGTAAAATGACTGCACAGACTTGAAAGAGCAAAATTACTATTCAAGCTGGTTTTGAAAACTTAGCTTGATGAATTTACTTCTTTCAGATGCAAAATTATTTTCCTCAAAGCCATTTATGTTGGAACCTCTTCTGCAGTTCTCACAGTATTTCTTTGTAAAAGTCTACTTTCTGGTGTCCTTTTAACATACAGCATAAAAAACACTACATGGTCCTTTAAATAGTTTATGATGCACTTTATTTTTCTGTTTGTTTCCAGAAGAGATATGTACACTGGTAATAGCAGAAACTTTTCCTGAAGATTCAGGAATTTTCACCTGCACAGCAACAAATGAACATGGTTCAGTAACAAGCAGTGCACAACTAACTGTCTGCTCAGGTATGTGACAAAGAGAAAGAGGAGCTTTTAGTCATAAATCTTACATAATTAATTTACCTATGAAGTTGCTAGTCTGCTTTCTTTGTGGAAAAAAGTTGTTGTAAGACATGGAGTTTGTCAACCTCAGTGCATTCATATAAAGCAAACCTAGTGTTTCTTATGTTCATTTCCTGGTTTAATATTTTTATTAATGTGAAATACATTTTTAAAGTTCTGCCACAAGCCTGGCATATCTTAAGCATTAGGGTTCAAGACTAGATGGCAGCAGAGGCAAAACTAAAGAGATGAAACCATGCTACTAGATGTGGCCTTCGGTAAAATAAAACACTGTGACATGATATGTTTAGTTTTGAGATATGTTTCCATATATATTGTCGTGGGATGCACTAACCCAGCTGCCATTGCAAACTTGACGTGTATACATGCATTCTTCAGCATTTTTAAATTATTTGTTCCTCAGTGATCCTGAAACTCCAGGAAGTCCTGTTTTAGCTGTTGTTGTCCATAGTTGTCAATGGCAGTTAGTGCCTTGATTCCTGAAATCGATTTAGAGAGGGTCCCTAAGGTTCCTAGTTGTGCCTTTGGCATGAGACACCCTCAGAAAATGAATAGTCACCCATAAATCTAATTCAGCATAAATTATCAATAGGAAGACTAGAAAAATACCTTTATAAAACCAAAGATATTTCACCTTTAAAAAACTGAAAATACACCTTGTATTTGCCATGTACTTTGTCTGTGACTTCTTGAAGAGACATTCTTTTTGATTTCTTTTAGCCAACTTGGAATGCTCTAGTGATGATTTCCATCATTTCTCACCAGTTGAAATTCCTCCAGTTGAAATTAGCTCTCTTGAGCTACCTCCTAAGAAACTTACAGATACCCACCAAGCAAACAACACTGAGTTGAGACCTAGTCTGATAGACCTTCAACAACAGCTCAATTCATCTGAGGAAAAATCAAATGGCATTCATCCTCTTCATGGAGTAAATGGAATGATTAACAGCAAGCCAAATGGTGATAAATCCATCCCACCTCCAGCTGTCTTGCTTTCACCCACAAAGGAGCCACCACCTGTGCTTGCCAAACCAAAGCTGTGAGTATTTTTGAGTGTTTTTGTTTTCTATAAACTTGATATTTGTTGACAGCAAATTTTTGCCTGAAGCGATTTAGCATTAGACAAGTGGACAGTCACTGTGCCTGTCCCTTGAACAGTCTTTCTGCTGCTGGGATTTATGTGCCCAAGAGCTGAACAGAGGAGACACTGGTTTCCTTTCCATAGTGCTACATCAAAGGGAAGTATGTTCTATATCCCAATGCCTTTAGAGAGGTTTAAGAGAAAGTCACAAACAGAGAAATTGTGTGGTGGCTGTTGCTCCGTGCCTTTTTTCCCTATTCATCATACCTAAAGATCATAGTGGCCTGAGATTTTTGGACGCTATTTCTGTTTCAGCAGTGGTTAGGTCTTTTTTTTTCTGCATGTGCTTGAGTTTGTGTAGTCAGTGGATATTCAGGTGTATATTCAGGATATTCATGTATAATGTTTTTACTATTTCTTATGTTTATGTATAACACATATCTCGTTCTGCTTTCAGCCAGGTTATTATAGCTCACTTATAGCTAAAAATATGAGAAGGCAAAGCTCTAGGAAAGGACAGAAAAATGAGTGGTAAAAAAGTTACAGTAACATTTTTACCTTTTGTTAATGGTGATACCTTATGCATAAGCAATATTATGCTCCCTGTTAACTTAATAGGTTGAGTTTAACATTGCATAGACTCCTCTTTGCCATCTCCCTGAAGAATATTTGGAATGTGATGAACTAAAACTTTATTTCATTTGCATCAATAGTTGGAAGGAATTTTGAATTATAAAAAAGTTTTTAAGAAGCAGCATGAAACATGGTCTTCAAGCTTAAGCTAGGTCATTTGCTTTATTCCACGTTTTCACAGGAAACTTACAAAATATAAAAATGTTGCTATTTTAGCACTCATGTTTAATTTAAATGCACAAAACCACATTTGAGACAGTGAGCTAACAGTATTCCCTTTCTACTCACCACTTTTCTTTCCGTTGCTCTTTGTCATTCTAAGCAATCTCTGGCAACTGTGGAAGGGAAGGAGGAGTGGAAGAACTAGAAAGACAGAGTAGTGAAATGACAGTGTCTATGGTGGTGGTTGTGCATATGGGAGAGAGGTGGCCATGTACCCAGCATACATATCTTTTGCAAGACCCACTCACGAGGAAAGGAAATAGTGGCTCCAGCAGAGCAGTTAAAAATAAATTTCACCCCAGTGCTTTCTTTCCCAGAAGCAAGGTTGCCTGAGATAAGGGAAAGAATGTAGTGTAAACATTGTATAATATTCCACTGCTATGTGTGCAAAATTTGGTTTGTTTTTAAACATAGAGTCAACATAAAATACAGTAACGTGAGAAGGATGCTATTGCAAAAGTCCCTTCAGTTGCTAATGTTCAAATTGATGACCTTGGAATCCCTAATGTAATTACACTTGATTCCTCTATTTTGCAATTAACAACACTTGATGCACAAGAGCCTGATCTTGATTGCAGTCAAGAGCAGTGGAAGTCTGTGCTGCTGTCAGAAATTGAAATCTTGCCTTCTCCTCAGCCAAGTACTTTGCTCCCAAGCACAGTGATAGCATAAGGAATGGAAAGAGTGCCAACAAGAGGATAAAAAGAAATGCCTGACTGCAGACACTTGAAATCAGCTTTCAGCATTTGAAAAACTGCTTCCTTAGTAACAGTGAACAAAATAATGACATTAAAATTAGATGAGTAGTAAAGTAGCTCTCTCAACCATGAGGATGATCTCTCTTGAAAAGAACTCATCTATGGAATTGTATCTGTCCATAGACATGATAGAATCAGTACATACTGGCAGTGTGCTAGAGCAAGCACACTTATAACCTTTTTTAAAAGTTATATAAACTTCTAAATTGCTAACTATGGAGAGAGCTTTAAGCTTCTGAAAATTGTTAATTGGTTTATTTTTCATGAAGACTGGCTTTAAATTTCCAAAATAATCTTTTGTTTTCAAGTTTATCATAAGTTATAAATTACTTAACAGGTTTATCTGTGAACTCTCTGAAAACAGTTTCTTCAGCCAACACTGAAAGTAATTGCAAAGAGTTTGGGAACGATAGGCTGGTTTTGGTTTTGAGTTTTTTATTATCATTTTTAATTTAACAAGAGGGAGACACTGAGTACCTTCTTGAAGTATGAAATACATTTGCATTTTGGCAGTGCATCTGTAATCAACACCTGTAAATAATGATTTATCACAATTCAATCTAATGCAAGAGTCGACATGCTGCAGAGAGTTACTGTAGTTGTTTTCAGGCTTGAAAAGTGTTTTTTGAAGTTCTAAAAAGCATTCAGGTTGTGGTTACAGACAGTTTAGTAATCCTTAAGGCATCATTAGTTGTTGCTTCAGTCTGGTGCTAAGAATATTTAAAAGAGTTTAATATTACAATATAAAAAATTCTGGGAAAAATACATATAGAATTAACTGGGGAAGTAATCAACGCCACATATTTTGCTTAAGTGAAATTTAGAAGACAATAATTCTAAATATGGTTAAAAGGCCCAATATTTTATGCTGTCTTGTTTGCAACATGAGTTTCTGTAGACTGAAAGGACTGTAGAACTGAGACAAAACCCCCTGATTTCTGGGATTCTGATCTCTGCTGCAGTGACGTATTTAAGGAGGTTGAGCTATTACTGTGCTTTGGACTTTTCAGTCCATAATGGTGTAATGCACAGATGAGGTTCCAGAAGATTCAGAAGCAGTGTAAGTTAAGATATTTTGCATCTCTCAAAATCAGGCAAATGTTGTCAACAGTAATTTCAGTGTGAAGTCTGCATATGAAAGTTCTACCTTAAACCCCTTATAATACTCACTGTGAATGTCTGCAAAAAGACACAAGGCTGTCCTGTAAGACTTTACCATATAACATGTCTATGGTTTCAAATTAAGAACTTCCATTCAAGTGTCTTGGTATTACTGTTATTCCATGTGTCTGTTAAAACAGTAAGAGAAAAAAAGATGGTGTTCATATGGTTACTGCATGTACCTGTATGATGCTTGTTGGCCTTGTAACAAGCCCTCATTTTAAAGTTCATTGACTCAGTGTAACTAAAATGTGATGCCCGAGCTTCCTGACTGTCTAGAACTCTAACACCTGACCAGAGAGCTTCTCTGCAATTGTCTCATGTTCAGCCTCTTTGTGTTGGAGTGTTATCCAAGTCTGTCATATACAATGACCACAAAGAATATAAGCTTAAAGGGAGTTTATTATTTCCATAATAATTGTATTTGATATCTACAAGTAGTAAGAAAATTTTAGAATACATTGAGAAGAGCTGGATAGAAAAACAATATGTGAGAATAGGCAACAGTTCAATGATTCATGTAGCTTTACCTTTATGAGCAAAGGTCTATCCATATCCATTTCTTTTGTTTCATTTGCTCTGCTCTTTCAAGGTTGATAAGGACCTTTGGATCTTTATCTTGGTGTTAAAGTCTACCCTCAGTTAAACCTTGATCTACATGTACTTCCTACTGTAGTAGAAATTACTAAAGCTAACTAAACTTGCTAAAATGTAAGGTAGGATAACTGCAAATAAAGTTAATCCCTTGATAATAGTACAAGTCCAGAGCATTTTCTGCATCTGTTTTCACAATTAATATATGGATGTTTCATTTGTAATGCTCTTTCCCCTCTCATTCTATACCAATACATTTTTAACAGAAATGGAGTTAAAACAAGGAAAAGTTTAGTGGAGCATTTCCATTTCAGTGATCATCAGGCACTTGGACTAGGGTTTATAGTTTACTAATAACAAATAATATATGAAAATAGAGGAGGCTTTATGAGAGAATATACTAAGAAATAGGATTTTTCCCCATTTTCGCAGACTCATTTCTTATGCAAAAGTTGCAAATCCTGAAAAGGAATATGAAGTGTTATAATTTCTCCTGGTACACCTGTGGACTGAATGCAGTAGATAACAGTGAGTTTAAAACAAGGCATTAGTTGTCTTTTTTTCGTGATCTTGGATCACTGTGAAAATCTTTGAGACTACTGGAAGACAGAAGAGAGGAAATAGGAAGTGTTATGAAAAACAGTTTGAAAGTCACATTTCATTGCCTATTTCAGATCAAGGAATAGCATGACCCAAAACCAGTGGCAGTTATTGCTGAGAAATTTCCTTTTTACTTGTGTCTTTGTTAACATAGTGTCAAAGGGTAATCACCAATGAACTTTAAGCCTTTTAAAATCTGCAGCAATAGAAGCCTGAATTTCTTTCTAACAATAGATGTGAAAAACAAGAGAGGTTGAAGGTGATACATTTATTTTTTCGGTTTTTTTCTCCTTTTGGCACTGATGTTTTCTGACCCAAGGAGGTGGAAACACCTAAGTGTACATCCTGCCTACATAAAAGCTAATCAGTATTTTAACCAAAAAAGTCAAATATCCTTGAAAAAATAATGAAATACATATACTGTTTGTGCCACCATCATGGTATGAACACAGGACCTTGGTATTTTTTCAGATTTGTACTTTAACACTGAAAGTAATCCAGTTTATAGGACAAGAAGGAACATGAGGGAAATTAATAGAATCATAGATTGATTTTAGTTGGAAGCACCCTCAAGGATTATCTAGTTCCAGTCCCCCCTGTAAGGGACACCTTCCACTACACCAGGCTGCTCAAATCCCTTTCCAGCCTGGCCTTGAATACTTCAAGGGACAGTGCATGCAACAACTTCTCTGGGCAACCTTTTCCAGTGTCTCACCACCCTCACAGTAAAGAATTTCTTCCTAATATCTAATCTAAACCTACACCCTTTCAGTTTAAAGCCATTACTCCATGTCCTATCACTATCATTACTCCTATATGTCTGCTCCAGGTTTCCATAGGCCCCCTTGAGGTACTGGAAAGGCTGCTCTAAGGTATCCCAGAACCTTCTCCAGGCTGAGCAACCCTGGCTCTCTCAGCCCACCTTCACAGGAGAGGTGCTCCTGCCCTCTGAGCATCTTTGTGGCCTTCTCTGGACTTGTTCAAACAGGTCCATGTATTTTTTATGTTGGGGACCCCAGAGTTGGATGCAGCACTGCAGGTGGGGACTCACAAGAGTGGGGAGAGTAAGCTTCCTCAAGCTGCTGGTCATGCTTTTTTTGGATATGGTTGGTCTTCTGGGCTACAAGTGCACAAGTTCAGCCACTTGCTTGAGCCTGTGCATTTTAAGCTTTCAGTTAAACACATGCTTTAAACTTGTAAAAGTCTTTAATGCCTCCAAGAGTGTTCTCCCTCTCTTTTCTGCCTGAGAGCTGCGTTATAGCTCTGTTGCCTCTCTCATACCTTTGTTATCGACATCACCAGCTCCTCAAGGTACCAAGAGTAGGATTTTTTCTAAGAAAAAGACAGCAAATGTTGGGGCTGGGGGGTGGATTATGTATTTAAGGCAATTTGTTTTTTTCTGTAACAAGGCTGTGTACAATACTGTGCCAACAGTTTATGATGCACCTTTGAACGAGAAAATATGGCAGGAAATGTTGTACTATCCATCTGCAAACAGTTTATGGATAGTTTTCTGGTAATCATAAACTAAAAGCATTCAAATGAAACATTTTGATTTTTTAAACGTTTCTGTTGAGTTGGTTTTTTTTTGTTTGTTTGTTTCTTTCCTTCTTGCCTAAATAACTGGGTGGATTTAATGCATGGAAATTATCAAGCAAAGGAAATCTAAGTGGTCAGCTCTTCTAAAATGCAGCCTTTTCTGGGAGGTTCTCAGTGTGCTTTTGGATAGGGAGTTCCTGCAGAAATATTCAAGGATTCTCTTGGTATCACAGGACAGAAATCTCAAACAAAATGATTAAATGCTTCCCGCATGCTAGACCTTGCAGTCTAATCATCATATGTTCTTAATTTTTACATGGCTTTGAATATGGCATGCAGCCACATTTCCCTTGGTATTCTTTCATCCCTGACCATGTAAATATCCAGTCTACACATAATTTTGAAATTGTAAATGTGTCATCTTATGCTGGTTATGATGAGGAAGGTAGATGAGAAGGGTTATAGTTTTTGTTTTGAACCACCTTTGTTTACTCTGTCTTGATACCAGCGAAACCCATTTGCCAGGACTGCTCACTCCAACTGTAGAAGGCAGAAGATGAAGATGAAAAACTGAAACAGATGGTGTTCATAATTTTGGATTTGGTTTTCAGGAAAACCTAAATTTTAAAGTCTCAGTAATAGTATATCTCTCATCTCTGCCATCTGAGTGACTTCCTAGAGAAAGGTCCCATCTGATTCAGGCAAAGCACTTTTACCTAATACAACAGAAGATTGCACTGACACTTCCTTTGGCACCCAGGTCTGTTGAGAAATTTAAAAAAAACTTCTGCATACAGCACTTAGTATTCTAATCCAAAATGAGAGACTGGAAATCCTTACTCAACTGAGTAAAGATTTACTGAGATATTACATGGAAATTGATTAAAATTGAAAAATACAATATTTATTTTAGAAAATCTGCTTGTCCCTTTTGTACAGGTTTTGGCAGTACTTTTTATGATGTTCAATTAGTCAAAAAATTGAAGTAAAATATCAACCAATATCAGTTTGTGAGACAGAGAGTGGAACTGGCCAAAGCTTGTTCTGTCAATCCTCACTTTCTTTGGAAAATGTGTTTAGTAGAGTCTGGATAGATAAATATAAAGTTCCTTTTGATAACATGAACTTCAAAGTATTCTGGACACTACAGTTCTCTATGATAGACAAGCATAATTATGTGAATGGTAGTTGGGTTAAATACTTATTATGTTTGAACGGGATTTCAAAGCTACATGACCTCGGCTTGAAATTTCCAACACTATGAGGACTGATTAGTAATTGCTTTATTATTCTTTCCTTGAAGAAATTAAAAAAAAAAAAAGGTAATTTGAGGATGTTTTTTAGCAAGGATAACTTCTGAATAGCTAATTTACTGCATGCTTTTTAATATATAGCCAAAAAAGTAGCTAAACTATCTAAACACAAACTTGTTAAGGTGCTGGCTACCCTCAAACTCCCAGTGCCTACTCTTTTATAAACTTGTTTGTGGAATTTACCTTATCATAGAAACCATCTGCAATTAGTCCTACCCGTCTACCTGCAGTTGGTCATGCCCATGCTTTAAAAAGCTCTGCAGAAGTGTGAACCCATCCTTGGGTAAGGAGACTTGCTGAACAGGGTGCTAGCTCATGAAGTTTAATCATAAACTCGCATAGTTATATAACTACTTGATTTTATTATTTTTCTGTTCCCTCCTAACATATGACAGATTTTTTTTTATTAAAGTTATGCAATTTTCGGATGGTTTCCATGCTTCTTCTATCTGTGATTGTACTACTACATTTTTCTTGTATGTCATTTCAAGTTTTCATCCTTGTTTTCAGGTATATCTGCCATTATCTCTTGCATGTACTTATATTAACTGTGTTTAAATTTTCTGTGTTAAGGAATGTTTTCTGGTGACAAAAATAAGAGGTTGGAACTCAGTGGCATTTGCTTTTTTTCTGGTTCAGTGCATGCTATGAAACTTAGCAAGAGAATTTACATATGCAATTTTTTTCTGTCATAAACAGAATCAATAGAGGTAACTAAATATACCGAAGAAGACCTAAGAATTGAGCAAGTGCTTCAGGTCCTGCTCTCTCAGCCTTATTCTTGTCCTAAGAAGCCTTATTGCTCTCTTAGAGGTTTTATGGAGGTAGGAATGGAAAAGGCTTGTCCAGTGGAGGGAGCGTGTTGATTGAGTAGATATCTGTTAAGGAAATAAATTGATGCTTTCTAGAACACTGACAAAACCATGTAAGAGGGAGTGGCTGGACCACTTTCAGAGGCCCTGTCTATATCCTATAAGAAACACCAAATTGGAAGCACAAGTCTAGAGTTTGGCTGCAAAGAAGAAGTTCAGTATTTAGTTTGAAATTAGTTGTAGGAAAGCCAGAAAAGACCCCAAAGCTAAAGGCCAGGATAAGTGTATTTACACACAATAGTTTCACCACTGGTGTAGGAAATACCTCCAGGGGTTGATGAAGGGTTAGCCTTAGTACCAAGTAGAACAGTTGTTTACTTGAAATATAATCAGTCTCTTATCATTTGAGAGACTTGATATTATATAGTATATATGTATTGTCTAAAAAACACCAAAAAAAAAAATCATGACAACCTAACTTGGTTGATATCTGGAATGTTCTAGAATTCCTGCCTGTTACCTTGTGTCAGGTCTTTAGGTATCCTTGCCAAAATCTGCAGTGTATTTAGTAAGAAAAATACTTAGCATATATGAAGCTAATGGAATTGGACACCTGGTAAACACTGAGAATTTTGCTTCCAGGATGAGATCTTGGCAACCCTCTTATAACCTCTCAAAGGCACTGCATTTTTGTTTCTTTTGACTAATTGTTAGAAATGTTTTTATTTTCTCACTGTTATTCATTTAATTAAAGTCAATTTACTACAAGTGGTAGTAGTTTACTCAGATCCTGTTGCAGTTGTTCATGTATTTCTGCAGTGAAAAATGGAAATGGGAGACATATGGACATGGGAATAATAACAATTCGGGAGAAAATTTCTCTTTTCTTGGATTAGAAAAGTGCAATTAAAGGAAAGACTTTCCTAAAATTTCTCTTTTCAAAACCTTTTCTTTAAATAATTGTAATAGAAAAAAAAGAAGTTAACTAGAGCTTCAAGTAGCTTTTGTTTCATTCCCTTTCCTTCACTTGCTGTTGCTCATGATTTCTCAGTCATACATGCTCTCACTTCTCTCTCTCACTTTCTTTCATTCTGATGGAAAGTCTTAACAATTAAAGTTTTCACAATTCAGACAGAACAACCACTGTTAACATAAGTTTCGCCAATTCAGCATAAGGACAGTTTTGCATTTATTGCACTATCATGTCTTCACAAGACTTCCAAGTGGTCTTAGCAGAATCAGAGGAAAAACTCAAATTTTCCATTTCAAATACAATAATGTCAGAGTTACTGTAGAAATTCCTTTTCTGTGAGTTTTGTTGAGCTGCTGCATTCATTTTCCTCCTTGAAGGAATTAAATGCTAGCATGATCCTGACAGATTTTTAAAATGCAGATCAAATTGCTTAAATTCTCACTGGGTGAGAAAGACAAAGTAGAAGCATAAATTTTTAATGTGAAAATTCTGATTAAAGAGGTTTCATTAAAGACAGTATGGAAAATGACTTTTGATAACTGGTTAGTATTTGTAATATTTAATGTTTTTACTGGTTTGCTTTAATAGAAATGACATTACAAGTCCCTGTATTTAGTTTTTTAGAAATTACTGTGTTAACAGTATGCTTAGAGTTTGAATCATTAAGTCATTTTCTTACCTATTTGAGTGAAAAATCCATTCTGTTTTTTTATTAAGCTCACCTATGGTGTTCTTCCATAACTGTGTTCTGATTTGTTGTTCTGATCTTCTCGGTTTGTGCAAGTACTTATAATTTTTCTATGTCTTAATATTTCATTTTTAATTCATGCCTGTGAAACAGTGTGTTGACCATCTAAAAAACCTGTACATGTATCTGTGGAATTGCTTATAATATGTTACAGCTTCCTAATATGAAAACTATCATATAGCACCTATAAAGTCCACTGCCTTCTTGGAACTGGCATATAGGGATTAAATTTTTGGTAAAAGCAGAGCTTCCTCTCCACTGCATGCAGAAATGGATGTGATATCAATGTACACACACAAAAGTATACTTGCAGTTCCTATTTCATCAGTTACTAGGTGAGATATTTTCTTATTGACAAACCAGCTGTTCACCCAAGGACCTGCCATGCAAATTATAAGCTGATGATAATTTGTTAATGTGGCAGATGTGAGTTTAACATGCAAAACTTTGGTTTTAGTTTTAAATACATCTAAATAAAGTAGAATAATATTAGAAATATATCTGAACCTGCAAGTGGTATATGGGATATTATTTAAAATTTCTTGCTGATTGCAGAAGGATACTTTCTCATTATGTAATTTTCTGCTTATTCTGTTGGTGTTAGGGACTGACATAGAACCTGAAAGTAAATGCTCTTCTATACTGTTGTGTGTGTGTGCAGTATATGTGCCAAACTTTAACAGGTACTGATCTTAAGGCAGTTTATCTAAGTTTATCTCCTGGACTTTCAAAAAGTACCTGCCAGTAATTGTGCAAGCCCTTTGGCATTTTTTCACCATTCCTATCTGTACCTGTTTCTTTTTTAATTTCCCCCTGTAACTGATTTCTTAAACTAAGGATTTCTCTGGTTTTTTTATTTGTGCTGGCAAGTACAGCGCAATGTTACTATTTCTTCAAGTTGGAAGAGAATGAGGGAAGTAAGCTTGACTAAGCTTAAGGCCCAGAGAGTCCTAATGAGAACCTGCATTCAGAGTACTTGAATGCCACCTCTTGCTAGTTCAGCTTCTATGATGGGAATTGTGTAAGCAAACCCTGTATCTCTGCAGAATCTCTCCAGGTTGCAAGAATAGCAATGGGTCCGCAAGTGGTGATCTGGTCGAAGAATGCAACTTTGTGGTTTAGTATCAGAATACCTGATAGGTATTTTCCCTTCAATTGCATAAATTGAAGCATCAACAGCACATTCCAAAAGGTAAAGCATAATGGAATGGATTGCTGCTGTTGTAGTTTAGGGAAAGTTTAATGTCTGTTTGATACCACCCTTCTTTTGAGAAAATGACCTGTTAATACTCACAGAGAGAAAGCTTAAGCAGTCATAAGTGGCAACAGCTTTATTGCAGCAGTTTGCTTCTGATTTCATCTAAAGGATGGAAGCATCTTTGTTTTCCAGCTTTCAGAATTCACTAGTAACTTTTTCTGTTGTGTCATATTTGAGAAAAATGCTTTTTATTTTATAATTAAATATTCAAAATATATAAAATGGGAGACATTACTGTAAAAGTCTGATTTTATTTTTTGACAACCAATTGCTCCGACATGCATGTTAATTACATCATTAAAATTAATGAATTTTCACAACTTCTTACAGGACAAAATTGTCATTGGAGATTATACATAAGTGAGAGGTCCTCTGAAGTGCTTCATGTTGTCTTTTTTAAATTAGTATCTGTAGTATTTTAAATACTTAGGGAAATAGTTATATTGACTTAGATGTTACTCAGTAGCTAAAATTGCTTAGCATTTTTAGTTTTGGATATACTTCAACTTCTGTTTAGTTTTATAATGCTCACTGGGAATTAACTCTTCCTCCCCGAAGTAATGTAAGATAAGGAGTGTTTTCTGTCAGAAGCAGAAATTCACAGCTACCCTTTTGGTTCCCTTGCTAATCATGTTTACTTAACTCTCAACACAGTCTAAAATGGACTTTCGTGATATTTCCAGACTTCGTTATCTAGTAAATTCTTGTCTGAGTGAAGTTGCCAAGTCAGCCCCTGAAGACAGAGCTGTGTGACTTCAGCTTCCACTAAAACACATAACATAATGCTGGTTATGAGCAAACGCTCTGGAAATGTGCATAATATGCAGAAGCATCCTTTCAGCAGCCACAGCCATTGGGATTATGTAATGAGCCTCCTCCTTGCTTTATTAAAGTCACAGAAGAATTTGATGACATGTCACAGCAGAGCATACAGAACACCTGAGTCAAAACAAAATATTTGGGGCATGGGGGCAAATAAATGTCCAGAATTACAAATGCCCAGCCTGGCTATTGCTGTAGTACAGGTAAATATTATGTTCTTTTTTTTTTCCCCTTCTATGTGTTTGTGTAAATGAAAGACAAAGAATTGCTAATTAAAAACAGCATGGTACAAATGCGAAGGCCCCTGAGCATGGTGCAAATGTGAAGGTCCCTGAGACAGGACTCTGCAGTTTTGATGCTGAAACTTTTGCTCTGTCCAGTTTAGTTTTCCTATGTGAATATTTGTCTCTTGGAGTAGAAAGACAAGAGGCACAAGAGCATTTGAGTTTTCTATCACTAACTCATAGGTCTTCATAATTGACTGATGTTGCAGTAATGTGTTTTATTGCAGAAGGCTACAGATACAAATTTTTTAATTTTATGTTCCCCAAAAATATTTCATAATTTCTTTTCATCATGAAGTGGTAGTTGTTGCATATAGAGATCATTTGCACACAGATATCTGTGTCTCACACTTCTTAAGATCCATGCTCAGAGATTGTGAGGGTTAGCCCCTCTCATCATTCCTTGGTCGATAATTGGATTATGTGACAGGGATCCCGAATGCCTCACTTCAGTATTATCCAGAATTGTAGCCTTGGCTGCAGCATCCCAAAGATAGATTAACCAATTAATTAGTGATTCATCAGGTCATGGAGTGTAATCCTTTTTAGGCCACTAAGGTCTTTCGGGGAAAAGGCCTCAATATGACTTCTGATTTTGAGTCAGTTGCTGGAGCTGGCTTTGTGGGTCCTTCCCCTGGCTCATCATTGTCCACTGGCTGATTGGTTTTGGTTGTGTGTTTCCCACCTCTCATGGTAGGAGCAGCAGCCACTGGTTGAGGCTCACAGTCTGGTTTAGCTGTGGGCTTAGGCTCACTGTCTGGTTTAGCTGCAGCCTGAGTAACGGGGGTGTTGACTGCAGCCTGAGTGACTGGGGTAGCTGTGGATCTATCTCCCCGTCTCTGTCTGCTGCCCTACAGTATTTAGCAGTGTGCAATAAGCATATGCCAGCTTATTGCAATGAGCTTTTTTTAATTAAAATCATCGCAGCACTTTTCTTTTAGATATTTTCCCATTTCATCTGGGTTCTGTATTATGTGGAAGTCCCAGGTTATAGGGTCAGAAAATTCTTTCAGGGTTTGGCCCATATCCTCCCATTCTCCACACCACTCACGATGATTTTTTAAAGTTTGGGTCCACGGCTGGGTCAGGCATTTCATTAGTTCTTCTGGACATATTAGCCCTCATTTTAGACAAGTTGCAAACTATACAGGGGAAGCTTATTAGATGAAATACCAGGAAAGTGGTCTCTTTATCATTCAGGGGAAATTGAACATCCTCAAAAAGTGACATAACAGATCCAAAGCAGAAGAAGGGAAGGGAAGGGAAGGAAAGGCTGAAAAGCCTCATTCCCTGCTCCTCTTCTAACAAATTGGGTGTAATTACAAATAAACTCCCAAAATATGCTGTTGGAACTAGGACGCAGGGTAGGATGAAGAAACCATAAACCATACATATCTTGAACAAACTTCACTACCTTTTTTAATTCCTTATAAACCATTATTACTATGCTCAGCACAACAGCAACCCAAACCCGTGTCCCTCTATTGTAAAAGCTACATGTTAGGGACAACACTGGAGCTATCTCCAGATAAAATAGGCCTAGGCACTAGAAAGGTATTAAAACTTTTAAAAATCTAGGGACCAGAAACACATGAAGGCTTTCACCCAGAGAGACATGAATTTAAGGCAACATGGCTATTCACTGCTTTATCCCACTGCAGAGTAAATGAAACTAAAATGCAATCAGTACAGGGTTTTTTTTCCATTTTCTCAAGCCACACACTGGGCGCCAAAAAGTATTTGTCTTGGTTTAGGGCAAATTTGGGAGAAAATCTTGAATGGGTTTTTTTTGGAAAGCAAATTCAAGCATCCCTTTTTTCTCCTTGGTTTGGGAAAGATCTCTTTGGAGAAAAGAGGAACAATGTGTTTATTTAACAAGCAAAGTACTCACAAACATGAAAAAACTGAGTAATATTAAACAATGGAACCTTTCATTGTTTTGAGGAGATGGCAAATTCAGAGAGTCCTGTTTGTGTGGTGTGGCTTGGCTCTCTTTCAGTCTCTCTGGGGATCAGGTCTGGTGTCCCAGCCACAGTGCAGCTTGGGGCCCCCCCAGACCATAGCCTTGGTCTTCTCAGATCGAACAATAATTGAACAGTTCCAAAAAACTTCTGGCCTCAGCTAACTAAAAAACACTGACTAAAAACAAAGGAGAACGCTCTCTCACTGTCCTGCAGGCAGCACAGTCGGTGAGAGAGAACACAGGGGAGCAAGTGCCCTTCCTGCAAATAGACTGCGCGCTTCTTTTCCCCCTTCGCTCTTGGAACCACTCTGAAAGGGGCAGAACTTAATATCCAGCATGAACAGAACAGCTGATTGGGGATCTAAGCCTCATAAAGTCACCCTAGGGCAAATAGTAATTACTATTCTCACAATATTCCGAGAATGAGGAAAATTGGAGAGAAAAAACTCCTCTCTTCTTGGTAAGTGTTGAAATAACTAAAGCAGGTTATTGAGATGCTGCTGAATTACCATCAGTTACTTAAGTTATTCCACGGTATTCCATGGCTAAAGTGATTATTTAAATTCTAACTATTCTTTGTAAAAACTATAGAACAATGACTACTCCAGATTTTTCTTTCACTCAGAATATTGCATGTCCATCTACCATGGCATTTATAAACAATAAATTTTTTGTTCAGATTTCCCTGTTGTTTGCTATCACATTGTTGTAGGCAGTATCTGGCAGCAGATTCCATTTTTTATCAGAATCCTCCTATAGTGTGGCTGTTAACACCTCATTTAAGACTCTGCTTCTCTCTCTGGAGAGAAGACTGTTGTGAAGAAATCTAGGACCATTATAGGACAATTGTTTTATCCTTAATATACATTAATTTCTAACAAGATATCAATATACAAATGACAGGATGATTTAGTTAGAAAAAATCATATGTGACTTTCAGGAAAGCATTTCAGTTTAACCTGAATCAGGGATAGAAGTTACCTAAAACAGGGTAATCCTCTGTGCTGATTGGTAAAGAGATAGTTTAAATATCCTCCCAATTCTCTGTAAGTATTAAAAAGGAGACATTGAAGGCGTATCTAAATAGCCTTGCTGTGTGTTGTTCTAGTGCCAGAATGAGGAAAATTACTAGAAATTACTGGACACAAAATTGTGAAAGACAGAATTTAATCATCTTTGTTTAAGATATCTAATTGCTTTACGTAAATTTGTCAAACTTAAACTCAAAATATGGGAAACTTTAAATTTAAGACATGCTTTTGAATATGAGTATGGAAACTTAGAGAAAATACAGACTCCTATGTGTTTTGCTTGGTAACTAACTGAACTATCTGCAAGAAATGCTATGGGACATAAAGTATAGTTTATCAAAGGTAGCCAAAGGACAAAGAAAAGGGGTTGGGTTTGGTTTTTAAAGTAAGCTAAATATACAAGTGGATGAGCTTCCGAGGCTTTGATGTAGCTGGCTTTTTATAAGAGGTTTGTTCTGCCAGTTCTGACCAGGATAGAGCATGCATGTCAAATCCTTTTCTAAACAAGCCTCTCTGATTTCTTCCAGAGAACCAGCCTTACTAAAGCAAGGCTAGGTTAACCCTTATTTAAGAAAATTATAATGTTATGTAAGTTGAGAGAAAGAAAGAGATTGTAGCTCACTGAAATGGTGCTTCTAACAATAGACATTGATTTAAGCCATTAAATAAATGATGGCATTGTTTCCAATATGAGATAAGGACAATTCAGAATAAATAGCAAACTGTCAAGTTACTATAACAAATTATAACTTTCACAAATCATCCTTTAGTTTTTCTAAAGGATGAAATACTGAAAATCTTCATTCAGCATTTCATAAAATTTTATAGCTGAAGAAAAAGAATTTTCTGGTAAAATGTGAGGTACACAAATGTGTTTATATTCTTTTACTGCAATCATACAATTAGTACTGATACCAGTAATGGCTAGAAGGAAATTCTTAGAAAATATTTACCTCTCTCTAATAAATCTTGGTATATTATGTCTTTTATGACAAAAAATGAGGACAAAAAGAACAGTTTTGAAAGATTAAATCTAATTCTTCTGAAAAGGCATGCACATGGTAAGAACTTCTGCTGAAGCCACATCTAAATCCCATTTTATACTCAAAGAGTGAAGAGCAAGCACTGGATTGCCAAGCCTGACCAGGCAATATTTGGATTCAAACATTTGGAAACAGTGCTGTGGATAATGGTATTCTGTGAAGCTTTCACATTGAAGTTAATATGTAGTAACAGCTAAGTACGAGTATAATTTTAGTGAAAACATTGTGAAATCAATGACTGGGGGATCTGGACAACATGAATGTAACCTAGTAAAGGAAATATTAGGGATAGGAAATAGCTGTTTATACTCAATTTGTTGCATACCACTTGTATATTTCATGTTTACTCACCCATGGAATGTTTCAGAGAAAACATTAACTTTTTGCCAAGGAAAATGCAGTACAGCGTTATTTAAGGACAGAATAACTTTTTCAGGAATCCAGATTTCAGACTGTAACTCTGTCAGCTTTGGATGTTGGCTCTTGGTTGTTAACCTTGTTGAAAATAAGCACAAATTCTGTGAGTACTTTGTACCCATTTGCCCTTATTTGTGTGGGTATCCATATACTTTTAAATGTAACTAGTTCTAGATATTGCTTTGTGCCACCTAGTATGCTCCAAGCAGCTGGTTTTAAACCCAAGTATTTTACAACTTTAACTTGTGGTTAGAAAGAAGGTTATTCACCTAAATTTCAGAAAAAGGGAATGAGAGAAATATTCTCTCTAAAATGAGAAAGAAGTATTATAAACATAAAACATCTGATATAAATGCCAAAACAATTTTGAGAAGCCAATGGTATTTTTGTAAATTTTATTATAGTAATCAATGTCAAACTACACAAATATCAAAACCATAAACTTTCACAGCCCCACTTTAATTTGCAATGACTTGACTCTGATTTTCCTTGGATTTACTGGAGTATCTACTTAATACCCCATGTATGTGGAGATTCTTGGAAAGAGATCTAAAAATCCAGTAATATTGTAGTGTATTTTAGCCAGAAATTCCAATGGGTTTTGTTCTTGTTTAATACAAGTAAACAATACTTTTTGTTTTCTTTTTTTCTTGGAAAGGTATAGACTTCTACAAGACCCTTTGAAATGAGCTGTATATATTAACATGAAAGAATTAGAAAATGTGAAAGAATTAGAAAATTAGAAAGAAAGAGAGTGGGTTTTTCAGATACTAATAATTTCATCTCTTCTAATTGTTTTCAAACCATTGTAAATTTCTGTAAGTTCTAAGCTCCCAAAAGATGATTCACTCTTGTGCTGCTTGGAGAAGAATCCAACTATACCCCTTACCAGTCCTCAGAACAATGATGTTACACACAGCTTCTAGAATGTGGAAATAATAGAGTTACCAGATCCTTTCTTCTATGTATAAAAATTATCTCAAATGTAATTGGATTAGGTCTGTGGTTATGATATTGGGTAGTAGTGTACGTGTGTGTGTGTATTCCCATGATAATACTTTTGAAGATTCCTTTACTTAAAAATATTTTGCAGTACTCAAAAGGAAACCTCAATCTCTCCAATTTAGAAACTGTGTATGATAGTCATTGAGCTAGGCATAAGGTGTGCTAAATGTGAGTTCACTTTTGATTTTCTGGTGTTTACCTGGAAAATACTTCTGCATTCATTTTAGTTTTGGTACAGGTTTTTTGGCTGTTGCTCTTGGTTTTTCCTTATTTGACCATTGTGCTGAAGATGCATCCCTCAAGCTAGTTGCATGTTTATTGATGGAATAGATACAGCATATTGCCACTCCACAAGTATTAGTATGTTGTGTGCTTTTCATTCTTCACAGATTCAAACTTATTAAGACTGGATCTTTTTCTCTTGGCTTTGATTGCTGAGAACTATGTCTACAATTACCTTCTCTACATCATTGTCTTTCAGGAGCAAATCTGAACAACCCACTATCTCTCCAGTGGGGTAGAGTAGGTGTCTCACTGGTGAGGCTCATTTCACATGGTCATTTAGAGGTCAGTCTTCACACAGAGTTCACACAATCTGTTAGAAGTCAGGTTTTAGGTATCTAATCCAAGCTTGCTGGAACTGGAGTTGACTTTGTATGTAAGTCAACTTATATATGTAGATAAGCATTATTCATGACAAAATAAGGCTGCTAAAGCAGCACAGAACATGTGAAATGGTGATAGTGCATTTACAATTTGAGTTTCTTGGCACTACATAGCTGTAAGGTTATTTTTATATGTGACTGTTTTTAAATGAAACAAAAAATCTGTAGCTCTAAATGCAAACTTCATTTGATAGGCTCTTGTTTTACCAAAATGCCAGATGTTTCAGGTAGAGTGAAGCTGACTCTTTAGAACTGGTTTGTTCAGCTCAGTCAGAGACAGCCTGCCAAAACAAGGCAGGTTAACTCCAAATCACTGCAAACATGCTCTGGGAAGGAGGAAAGACAGCAGTTATTTCTAGACCGATTAATTACACACTTTAGGTTACTGTTTTTAGTGGGTGGTTGTAATAACCAAATGACCCACAAATACTCCATGGAAACCTTAGAAAAAATACTCTGTTTGAAGAATGTTTTTACTGTGTACTGTGCAGCTGTGATCTTTCAAAGAACTTTTAATGCTAAGAATAATTTCAGAGCAAGTCAGTCATAGAAAGTGGAGAAGGTATTTTAAACTTGCTGTAGCAAACATAGTTTGGATGGGAGTCTGAAATATTTCCAGTCTTCTGTAGCTTGTATTGCTTTTTATTTCATAGGGTTTTTTATGGATTCTCAGTAACAGACAATGTTAGTGATATGCATTCCAGGAGGCCTCTTCTGCTCTGGCCTACTTTCAACATACCAGTACAGGAAGATGTGAGAGGATTAGACTACAGTCTCATGTATGCACTTCCAACAAGCGTAAGTCAAAGCTGCCATCACCCTGTTCTGGCTTTCCTTCTGCTAGGCTGGTTCCATAGATCTTCTTTGCTTGGATCAGATAAAGAATAGCCCAGGATGCCATGCCAGTTGAAAAGCAGTAAATGCAGCAGATGCCCACATAAATGCTTGTGCTGGCACTAGGGTGGAAGCAGTGGGCAGTGGGTTCTGAATAACAGTGACAGCTTTAAACATCTCTGTGCGAAGCTGTGACTTCAGAACTCCTGCCATTCCAGTAATGATGCTCTCCTGCTCAGTAATTCTACTGGAAGAAACATTATTGTTGCTCTTGGGGATTTTCTGTTCTGTTTTGGTTTTTCTGTTTCATGACAGTGCAGTATAAATGGTTTTTACTTTAGGAGTAAGGATTTCTGTCCCAGGATTTTTATCCATGAGTTCATCTGCTCCTTATGTTGTTGATTTTTGTTTCTCATTGAGGATTTACAGTCCCTTGAGGTTTGGTAACTGAAAAGATAAAACTGCAATAAGAAGTATCCTAGAAAATCAGACTCCAAAGAAACACCTGCAACTGATTTATACTCTCTGTTAGTGAGTTTCGCCCTAGGCTTCAGAAAAGTATGAGGGAATGCTAGGTCATTTGGAGAGTTGTAGAAACTTCCACAGGGACAGACCAGTGTAAAGTGCTGTTCCTTTCCACTTATTTTGTTGTTCTTTTTCCTTTTCCTGCCCACTCCCTGTCTGTCTCCCTCCCCTCAATTTTTGTCTCTTCAAATATAGCCTCTCCCCAAATCCTTCAATTTTTCTGCTATTTACTTAAAACCAGACAAGTACCCTACCTATGAAAATTACCAAATACAGGTCCTCTTCAGGGTAAGCTTGTCTTTCCTTCTGTTGCACAGTTGTAGTGCTACTGGGAATCTTGCATCTTGTACTTTCAGTAGAAGTTATTTTTTTCCAAATTTATGCAATGCAACTGTGAATTTTGCTTCATAGGTCAACTAGTAATTTATTTGAGAGAGAAGAGTAAAGAGAAATTGTTTGTCTCTGAGGTGACAGAGATAAATCATAATTGTTTATTAGAAATATTATTTATGTTACATGGCAGTCAAATTGCACAAACAATTGTGTCAACAGAGGGGTGGGAAACTATAGCAATGGTGCCTAGAGGGATGATGAAGTGACTGAATAAGAGGGGAACACTCAAACTCCTGAAGTTACTGATGGAAAATATTTGTGTTCCACTTAACATTTCCATTCTTTGTCCCCAGCTCATGTTGGTCTCCATCAGATTGTGCCAAGAGCAGCTGTGCATGTCTGAGACACTGAAACCTCTTTACAGTGTAATGAAAACATTAATTGTCTATTAACATAATAATAATTCGTATGGAATTATGATTTTAGCGCCATAGAGACACTTCACAGAATTATTTAAGACATCCGATTGTAAAGCAAAAATTGCATGAAACAGTACAATCTGAGGCAAAATAAAATAGTCAGAAAATATGGCAAATTCACTTTCCCAACAAGTAGATAATTTATATTTTATGGCTACATTTCTTTTTCTACAACTTATATTTGCAGTTGAGTGTTTTTCTCAGTACTAGAGAAAAGTAAACTAGATCATATAAATTGGGATGCAGTCATGCCAGCTTCTTATCTAAAGCCTGGTCCCCATGCAAAAATGTTTGGAGCTTTTTTTTTGTGAGATGTCAAAATTCCATCACCAAAGGATGTTTTGCTTTTAATGCTAGAGACCAGGATGCAATAGTCTGAGCTTTTGAGGCCAACATTGAAAATGGTTCTGTATCTGTGTTTTTCTATTCATAGCTCTGCTTTTGGGGGGAAAAAAAGGAAACCATTTTAAAAAGTAAATGTAAAATTGCGTGTAGTGTTTATAGTAGCACTTAGTCTAAACATCCATAAAAATGGTTGTAGGGTATCAGTGTTTGGGTATTTGTGAGTGGCTGCAGCATGGACCCATGTGCATTGATATGAGCTGTATGCTGCAGCTGGTTTTTCTCATTTTAAAATGACTCTAAAACTATTTCCACAAAGCAAAAAAAAGTATAACTATAAAAATGCTTCTACAATGGCTTTCTTTTGCTGAAGTGGCAATGTGAAAAAGGATTTTCCTGGGCAGATTAAAAACACTGGGTGCTCCAGCCAGAACAATCGAGCATTTCAGAATGAATTATACTAACTTGCTGAACCAGACTCTTCTCCCTGTGGGCATGTGTTTGTTTGCATATATTTATCAGTGTGCTTGGAAACAGAATGAGAAACATTCATGCATTGCCTTTTAGAGAAGAATCTGAATGGAACTTTTTTGTTATTGTATTAGGGGAAAAAAGCATCCTAGGGAGGGTTGTAGCCACTTACTGTAAACTAGGAAGAGGCTGTAAAGGCACATCATCCCACTGCTTTTCACAGTGTGAGTTGCTAGTTCATCTTTCCTTTAGATAATTCCATGCTTCAGTTTAACAGTGAAGCATACTATAACTCCCGTTCTCCTAGTTTAAGCTCCCTAAGGGAGGTATTTCAGGAAACCCTTACTTGCTTGTAGTTCCTTGATTGTCAGGCTATTTTACTTCTTTCTTTTCATTCATGACCACACATGAAGCACTTCAGACTTAGTCTGATTGCTAGGACTTCAGCAACAAATTCAAATGCTTCCAGAATTGAAAATTCTTAAACTAATGGCTTGCTTACTACATTTAATATTTTAACAGCTAACTTCTCATGAAAGAACTTACTGTTTTTTTGAAGTTATGACCTTATGGCTTCAAAATTAGTTAGGTCTGATAGTAACTGTGGCGCTTCACAGGATATGGGTCTATCTAGCAAGCACACACAGCAATTACAGCTCCTGACAAACTGCTGGAATTCTCTTCCCTTGTGACCGGAAAAACTGTTCCAGCATTTGACATAAAGCAAATGCTTACCAGTCACTGTGCAAGAGGCTGCTTGCAAAGGCTGGGGGTCATTCACACTGCTCAGGGCACACAAAGAAAGCTATATTAGGAGCCTGCTTACACATCACTGATGTTAGTAAGGAGGCAAGTTCTTACAGTGGTTGTTTCGGTAATTGCTCTGCAGAGCCCAAGAGCACTTCAGGGTCCAGGTGCCCCATCAATACACATTATGATTTTATCTCATGAAAAGACTCAGGGTGCACCATTATCTCTTCTCCAATTATATTTTACCATGTAAGAAGACTGATTTTCTTGGTTTTCTTCTACTTTTTATGTCCTTGCAAACCAATGCTACTGGACATTTGCTAATTTCTAGGCTAGGTTGCTTATAGCTCCCACTACTACAACTCTGAATTGAAAACCAAAATAACAATACAGACAACTTCAGCATAGTTTATGCATCTCCTTCATGTCAAAAGCCAAAAATATTGCTGAAAATAATGAATATGTAATCACATATTCCATAATGAGGAAAGTGTCCTGCTGTATGTTCTTTAACGAGTATACTGAGAATTTAGGAATATGCCCTCTTCATGTAAAGCTCTCCCTCTGTTATGTGAAAAAAATGTATGAGGCAACTAGAATGACAGTTCTACTGTTTTTGCTTATTTATTTTTTCTTTCTAATTAATCTGACTTATACATTCAAAGGGAAGCTAGTGGCTATCTTGGTTAATTGTGGATGTCTGCTTGTATCTTTGCATAAAGATTTCAAGCAAGGCTGTTTCCTCTCTATGGCTATGAAAATATATTGGCAGTAGTTTTAAAATCTTGAGGAGTGTTTGCTTTTCAGTAAAAAAAGTAATGGAATCATATTCATTCACTTTCACGCACAATCTAGTAGATTATAAAAGCTGGTAGAAGTTTTTAATAAGGAACGATGCCAAAATACTGATTGGTGAGATCGGGTAAATAGGGAACTAGGGAATAACACAATTTTTAGTGACTTCCATTTTGATTTATTAACTGTTTTCACAGAAGCTGTAGATTTTTCTTACAAACTGCAGTTGTAACCATAACATGCCATGAGGATTTTCTGCTCTGTGCTTTGGCTGTTCATTTTCTGGGCCACAAAAATCTCACTAATATAACCTGTGTAACATTGGATTTATTTTCTTGTACTTCCATTTTACTTTTTACCCAAACTTGTTCTCTATCCTAGGGATCAAGAAATGGTTCAGACTTAAAATTATTAATCCAGTCCCATTTTCAGCCATATATAATAATTGCTAAATCGCCTTCAGTTATTTTTTTATGGTTTAATAAAAACCCAAAACCAACAAACATTTTGGAGTGATGTACCTCAACCATGATGTGGGAGGAGAGGAGAGGTTTAGCTTATGACAGGCAGACAAATCAAATTCAAGAACTGAAGCTCCCAAAAGAAGGATCTAAACAAGATACCTGTTTGACAGTGTCCTGCAGAATATCAAGACTGACATCACATCAATCTAGGTTCTGGATCAAGAATGAAGAATATTCCTGAAATTTATTTGCAGTCAGAATTACTCTCATGAATTGGTCCAGCATTACAGTTTAGTCTTAGTGTATCCTGAAGGGTTAGTTGCTATGTAGTTGGAAAGGCTTAGAGAAGTTCTTGAAAACCTTTCAAGATAGCTTTCCTTCCCCCCTTGCCTTGCAGTGAGACAAGAACCTGTCTCATGGAAGTTTAGCCAGACAGACTGCCCTACAGATCTCTTGGTCCAGTGACTTGAAGCTGATGTAACTGTGGTTTAGATTTAAGGCCACTGCACACAAATGAATTTAGTTACATGACTGAGTAATAAATTTTCAATTTGAGATGAACACTTCCAGAAACAATTGTATGCTTTAATTCATTATTCAGTAAAGATGAATTAGAGACACCAGCCACTCAATAGTGACTCTTTGTAGATGGAACCTGTGGTTGCCTTACACAGCTGATGTTGCCAGACTTTCCAATGGGACTGCAGAGGGACAGAGCTGGTGATGCTGGGGGGTAGAATGGGCAGCATGTACCTTGGCAGGTTTCTCTCTGCCAGTATAGTTATCAGTGCATTCCCAAGGCGAATGTCATTTCAGTGAGGAAAGTTTGCTTGAATAGGTAGGGTAGTGTAAATTACCTCTCCCTCCAGCAACAGAATGCAGAAACCAAGATGTTTTGACAAGTAGGGATCTACTTCTCCTTGAACTGCTTGTTGCAGGATTAAAGAGGGAATGGGGCTTTTTGCTGCCCACATATCTAATATCCCACAGATGTTTTGGAGGAAAAACAGCAGAAAAAAAACATTATCTACCTCTCCAGTTTTGATCTGAGAATTCAACATATGTTTAGTATCCTCAAATGTTTATTTAGTAAACCATTCTACGCCATATCAGGGTGACTGCAAGGTCTAATGGAGCCATTGCTGTCAGATGGAGTTTTTTTAACTTTGCAAAGAAGGATCAGAAGGAATTTGTCTCAATAGAGACAAAAAAGGGTAATAAAATCATACTCTGGTTCAGAAATGACCTGGCATTCTTAAGTAGGTAGAGATCCTCTCAATGAAATACCTGTAACCTGCTTCTCAGTCAACTTGCTATCCTTTGAGTTTTGTAGTTTTCTCTAAGAAGTATTTTCTAAATTCTTTATGCATTGTTTGCTCAGTCTCTAAGTGTGAAGGTTCACAGTTTATGTTCTCTTCATCTGAAGTCTCAGATGCCAGATACACCTCCAGGAGATACATGGCAGAATCTAGTTCCTTCATGTTGCTGCAGTGGGTAGTTTTTTCTCTGGATTATGCTGCACCAAGGGCCATACTTTGCCACAAAATGGATACACCTGTGTTCCTCAACCCCCACCTTACAACTTCTCCCCTTGCAAAGGCACCAGCAATCATGCAGCCACATGACTAGATCAATTAAGTGGCTGATATAGTTGAAAAATAAGAAAAAAAAAATTTTCACCAGATCACTACCCTTTCAGTATTGGCCCCAGATAACTGCATTTTTAGTGTGGAAGGTGGCTTTGATACATCCTTAACAAAAATCTTCAACGTGTCACTCTTGGTACAGAGTATTTTAGAACAGGGGTTGTTGAAATATAAAACTTCCAAGATATCACTGGCTGTCCTGTGCAGTGGTACCTTGGGAAACTTTCTTGAACAATGACTCACTAGCAATACTTCGTGATAACATTTATTGTGTCGATTCTGACATGACTCCCTGCAGAATAAAAATCTTGACATTGATGAATGTCTTGAAAGGTTTACAGGAATTCTTTAAAACTGCAAAATACCTGAAAATTTAACCAGAATATATGTTAGCAGAAAATCAAGGAGGAAAGAAACCACTCAGAATTTCCCATTTTATTTTGTGCAGTTGTTTTCTGTCCAGTTTGTGGATTTTGTCATATGCACATTATATTCTTGTGTGAAGGATTTATTGATCTTCATTAGCAAGTCTGTTTGGACTGGTTTGAAAGGTAACATTATTAAACTGATCAGAAATATTATGCCAGACATTCAGAGTAGAACAGTCTGTTTTCTGTAGTATGACTACATCTAACACCACTTCCTAAAGTTGTTTGTTTTATAAAGCACTTTCATACTTGAAGAATGTTACCTATCAAAGTTACACTATTGGTATGGATCCACAGAATTCTCTTTGCATTTCCAGCTACTCTATAATAAATTCCATCTGTGTTTTAACTGTATTTGTATTGATTTTTCAGCTATGCTAGCTTATGTCTGTCCTCTGTCTTACTGACCCTAAAGTTAACCAAAGTGGTGGGCATACAGCCAATTTCAGATGGCATTTGGTTAGTTTACTCCCTTTTAAAGTAGTTTAGGAAATGTTACTCAAATATTTCTTTTTTTGTCAAGACTGTTTAACTTTCACAGTTTCACCCCCTTTACTCTGAATTTCCCCCTCTTCAGTATTTTTCCAGTTCTAGGAAAAGGGATTAGAAATATACCTCACCTCTAGCTATTTTCATTGTAGTTTTCTTTCCAGATTTCTAGGGGTTTTGTCTAGCTATGGGGTTTCTTCCCTAATCCTGAGTTTGGATATAATTTTGCTTTGTACTACTTTGCATTTGTCTTGTAAGACATAGTTATATAACCCCAACACATAGCCTAAACTCATTACTTTAAAGGGAATTAGGCTGTGCAAGGAGCCTAAGATCAGGCGTTTGGAAAATGGTCCAGTGGAATTGTTTTCTTTTCCCTGTACAATGAGTATTTGTCTTAAACAACTTCCATGGCTCTTGGAAACTTCTTTCACTTCTCCTTAGGTAATCTATGTTCCATTAGCTATTTTGGTCTGAAGCCAGGTGATTCCTATAGCCTTTACTAAGTGTGAGTTGGTTTTTTTTCCCTTTTCTTTGGGTTTGTTGGGTTGGGGTTTTTTTTTCCTTTTACCATTTTCTGAAAATTTTCAGCTTTTATTTAGTGGCTATTGGTTTGTTTGGTTTTTTTTTTTTTTTTCCCATTCTCTGAAATTATTCATGTTTTTGTTTCCCAGATCAGTGACCACAACTGCAGCTCCTTGTTTCAAAAGCCCAGACCTTTATTTCATTGTAGAATGTATGGGACACTGTCAAGGCAATATCTGATTAAAGTATGATAAGAAAGTATATTTAGTGATTAGACTTATCAGACTTATTTCATTTTTTGAGAATCACATCCCAGATCATATATCACACCATACTATTGATAATACCATTCTCCTGTCAGTTCCTATTTAGGGCAGGTTTCTTCTCATAGGTTACTGGGAAATTAAAAAAGAAATAAAAGCATTTTATTGCCTTTTACATACATGTGGGGCTGTTTCCTCACCTCTCTGTGTGTTGGATTCTCTGGAATGTGTACTTGAGTAAAGGAAGCTATACAGTACTTCTTAGAAGAACAAGCCAGGAAATAGTGATGCAAATAAATCAGTCACACAGGCAGGGTTTTGAAGAGTGAGCTGGTGTGGTTAGCCAGCTGACTGTATCTGAAATCCAAAAAAGAATTGCAGTTCTTTAAGGTGGGCTGAGGGGTTAAAACACACAACAGAAAGTGCAAGGAAGAGCAAGTAATTTAGAGTAATAATGACTGACTAGAGTAACTGACTTCCTTGTGTGCCACTGAAAAGACTTGCCAGCAATAAGGGGAGTTTATGCACAGCAAATAGTTCAGAGGTCTGTGCTCAGCTTTGCTCCTTTAGTCGTTGAAAGGTCAAGACACATTTTGGTGTGGTTTCTGTTTCTGGAGTTGTTTAAACACGGTTTCTTTTGTTGTTTGTGCCTGTTGATATCAGTAGAACGTGAATGGGTAAATAATTATACACCAGGATAGCTGTGATACCATGAATTAAATTTGATGCTTAAGGATGACTGCTGCAGTTGCACTTGCCTTCACAATGGGTACCTGTAGAAGCTCATGAAACTTTCAGCACCTCTAGGCTCTGGCCTGCAGCACTCGTTTTGGGGTTTATCTTCTCAGAGGAACTTTTACCTTTCAAAGTTGTGGTTAAGATACAGCATCCCTGAGTGTGAAGTACTCCTCAATCAAACCTCGCATCACAGTCTTTGTCATGTTCTGAATGCAGGTGTCATGTGTTGTTTAGCTTTGTCAGAGAGAGGTCTCTCTCACAGCCTAACACTGTAAAAAGGAAAATATCAAAGCACCTTAGCACCTATGTTATCTACTCCATTACCCTTATTAATCTCCTATAATTTTAAAGCCTAGTTAAAAATTCAAGTAGGAACTTAAAAACTAATAAAACCTTGTGAAAGAAAAATATCATTCATTACAACTCACGTAAGACAAAAAGAAACCCCAACAGACTGCCAACATTTGGGGCTTTTGAGCGTGGATTTTTGGTTTTTTTTACAGAGCATGGTCTTTTTAAAGCCATGGAAACTGCATACTTGCAAAATTGTTGTACCTAATGAAAACCTATACAGATAAATACAATTTCAGTACTTTTAAGAAACTCTATGTATCTGCTTCTTCATTGGCTTTTCAGAATATTTTACTACAGCATACCCCATGATACCTATTCAACCTTGTTTTTAAAGATACTTCCAGTTCTGTTTTTATTTAAATTTTCACTTTAACAATGAAAAATACTCTTTTGGAGAAGAAGCATATGTAAAATACTTCAGAATCTTCTGGATATCTGCAGGTTAATATTTCTATCCTACAACAGAAGCATGGACATTTTATTGCATGTTTTGAGTTTAAAGTGAAAACCACCTTTTAAAAACAGAATTGCATAGCAAGAGTGGTAAAGTTTTTATCAAAATTCAAGATGAAATAGCAGAAATAATTAAATGTATGGCACAATCTTTTTACCATTTATGGTCATGGGAAAAAAAAATGGGAAAAATGCACAGCATTCACTGGAAACTAGATAGCAAAAATGAAGTGATTAATGTGAAGTAATTTAGATTAAGAAGAATACATCATAGGAAGGCATCCAAACATGCAGGCTTATGTCACACATCACAGATTTTTCAAAACTGTTCCAATAATCCTGCTTGAATGAAATGTAGCATTTTAATATTCAGGCTTACTTCAGTATAAACACATTTGTCTTACAGAACTTTCTTGAAATGAAGTTTTATGATACTATATCCCTTTGCAGTTTATTTTCATCTCAGCTGAATAGCTAATGTATTTAAAACTTGATGCTTCCCAAATATAAGAGTAAAAAGTCCAGAAAGATAGGTATAGTGCAGACTCTCACAAAGGATTTCTGTGGAAGTTAAACATGTAAGACTGGGTCAAAACCAAAGTTAAAACTAATTTGGACAAGTTTGTTCATCCATTTCTACACAAACGTATCTCAAGAACTACATGAAAATGAATTTATAAAGTCAACTACAAGAAGTTACTTTCTTAGTCTCCTATGAGTTCCTTTAATGTCTGTTCTCTTACCGTACAGCATCTCACAAGTTGCCCTGTTGTCATCTTGAACAAATGTTGGGAATGAAGGCAAGATAAACTCCTTGCTTTCAGTTCTTATGCCTTTTATCTGTGAGTCAGAACAAGATGTCTAGAGACATCCTGCTAAGCCAGGAGCACTCCAGAGATCCCCCATAAGCCACTCTATGTGTGTGATTCATGGACTTCTGACCCAATGGAAAAAAAATTCCAGGCTGAAGTGATGATGTCATACTGAACATGTCCAAAGCTGAATCTTTGGTAGCAAGGGATTTTGCTTGTTTCTTTTTAAATAAAAAAGCTTGTGATCAAGCCAAACACAGGCATAGTTTAGAGCAGAGAAGAAGTCTGATTTATGGCACTATTCAGATCATGTCAAATAAATTAATTCTCTACAGAAGTGCTCGCATACTAAAATGTCCTTAAGATGTAGTAAGCACACCCCTTTAATTAATTTCAACTTCTAAACTTTAATTTCAAAGGCACCTGATTCCTACAAATGGAAATGTTACAGAGTGGTGAAAAGCTGGTTTCAGGTTCTTCTATCAATGTGCAGTGGACATCTTTCATAAAAGATGATGAACACATTGCTGCTTACCAACAGACTGAATTCTTCCTCCATGGAAAATCTCCTGGTGGGTTTTGCACCGACACATTTGGCATAGGCGAGGGTTTTGCTGGCTTAGTGTCTCTTTGGTTGCCATACAGACGGGAATTGCTGATGCAAGATGTTTTGGTCTGTAAACAAAGTATCCTGCAATGGTGAAAGAGCTCTCTTAAAAAGCATTTTGTTGCAGTGTACAGTGTTGGAGTGGTTCATGATCCACTAAGTATGGAGAAACACTAGTCAACAGCTTTTCTGTGTATTTTAGAACAATTGCATTCCTTTTTCTAAGCCAAAATATAGCCATCACCATTATACAAATGTAAATCTTTTTTGAGGAGTCTGGCTCTTTTCCTTCATTTCCTGTAGCATGTTAGCTGCAGCTTATTTCAGACTGTTTTCTCTTAAGCTCCCAGAAAATGTAAACAGGGCATAAAAATCTTGTCTACAAATCTTCTAAAAGTAATTCTGAACTCCCACAAGGAGTACATTACCCATAAAATCAGTTATTGCAAATTACTATTGAAGTTTTTTTAGGGTTGTTTTGTTTTGTTTAGTTCTGGTTTTATATGTTTTAATGTCTAGGAAGAAGAAACCTGATTTCTAAACCAAAATTAAGTCTTTAGCATGTTGTGCTTTGACATCCCCAATCTTCATGATACATGTCTTTTTGTTATACATAATGGGGGGTTTTGGTTCCTCAAAGTTCTGTTCAATTTGTGAGCATCCTACAAAGGAAGATCTTACTAGAACAATGCACCAAGAAAGCTAAAATTCTTTTGTGTTTTTAATTGTGTTACAGTGCTGCTTTATTCTCTGTTTAGCACTTCTGTTTTGCCCAACAGACTGAGATGAATCAAACTATGAAATAAGACAAAGAAGTTTTCCATTTTTAGTCTGCTTCAATTTTTCATTTCTTTATTTCATTCTTCTGCTCCTCACAGCAGTCTGTGCTTATTTGCTATCTACCACTTGCAGATATCACTAGTTATGTAACAAAGCTATGCATTATATATTTCTTTGTAAAACCAGACTGAAAAATGGTCATCTACTTGCAGTTGACAGTTGTTTCTTCTGCTGTTCTGTGTATTTTCTCCATTTTCCTGAAAACATGTTGGTAAATTTTTTCCAGATCTAAATGCAAAGGGCCTTGCCAGCTATGAATATGGAGAATAATGCTTCCTCTTCCCAAGAATTTGTGCCCAGCTCTCTCAGACATGTGCATTGGCCTTGACTGCTGCTCTAAATATAACTCAATGCATGACTTTTGACCACTCATAACTACCTTACATTTCAGAGTAGCTTTCACACAGGTCTCTCCCAGCATAAGTTTTAGTACTTCTGTACTGAAAATTCTGACAATAGTATTTTGATATGGGTTTCTTATATAATTAATGCTGATTCCGTGGGTCTATAATCATAAAAACATGCATTAAGATTAAATGATAATTCAGTTGAAACTATAAACTGATGTGTAGTAATTATTGTTGGATGGTTATGCTAGTGAACTAACTGGCTAGTGTACAGTGGGCCTGTTTTATCAGTTAAGTCAATGCACAGTCTCATATTTTGGCAGGGAATTTTTTGAAGATCTGTATTAAAATGTATTATCAATGTGTTTATCTACACATTCAGAATATGGTAAGATGTTTAGTCTGAGAAATATGATTTTTTGTTATTGAATATGTTTTACAATACTAATAAATGTTTTAGTGCTTATGCTACAATGCCAGTAGTTTTTATTACAAAGCTGAACATTAGCACAGAAAATCAGTTTTAATTTACTGACAAAATGCTGAGGTTTTTTTCATTGTTTTCATAATTTCTTTAATAATAGTAAAGATTTTGTATTTTTTTGAATTCAGTGTTTCCAAGAAGCAGGTTGAAACAGTTGTTGCCAGTACTCTAACCTTGGTAAGTGGTTGCGCACTGGTGCTGAATGCTTTCATATTCAGATGATAAAACTACTCAAGTCTATTGGGTTAATGATGTGGTCTTTTATAGCACATTTCTGTTCCACTGCTCATGAAGAGCCTCGTAGTTTTTCACCACATGAAACTGCCACAACATGGATGTGGGGCTGGACAGCATGAGGGCACCCTCTGCCAGAAGTGATGGAGAGACAGGATATGGTGTGGTTCTCTGAGGACAGTGCTTCAAACCCATGTGAAGGAGGCTGCCTTGGCTCAGTCTAGTTGCAGCTGTGGATTTATTGTGAGCTGTGGAGGAGTTGGAATGAGGAGGCTCACTGGGGGAGGTGAAGGAAGCACAAACTGGCAGGTACTGAAAAGATATGGCGGCACAGGGAGCAGATATGCTCTACTTGCATGGAAATAAACTTGCACATTAAAGATTGCCAGTGGGATCAATGGCAGCAATTTAGCTATCTGCAGTATTTAGAGAGACAAAACCTGTACTTTGAAACCTGTTTGACCAGACAGAGAGAGGTCTGGAACTTTCACTGAAAGTCAGTTGAGTAGTAACTTCCAGACCTCTGGGAGGTCATCCTTTCTGCAATGATAGAAACCTAAGCTTTCATCTGCATTTATCTTGGATCTTTAGATAGCTTTCTTGAGAGCATTGCCAGTTTCTGTTGCAGCAGAGACAGAAGAAGAGCAAATGTAGAACAGCACTTCAGAGGTCAAAGGATACGTCCTCCTACCCTGAACATGTCTCTTGTGGTGTCATTTGTTCCATTCAGATGAACTGATGTCAGATGACAGGGCCTGGACAGTAAATTGCTTGCAGAATCAGCAGTGAGTTATTTGTCAGTAGCCTGAACACCTGCTGAAGATGATGGAGTAGTTCTGAAATAAACTGGTACTTCTGCAGCCTTTAGCAGTAGAAAGGATGAACTCTATAAAATAACGCATTTTGTTTTAAATTACTATTTGACAATGCTGTATCTTTATGACCTTAATTTATTCTTAAAATATTTCTGTATTTTGGATTTTTATTTTAACATTTTCTTTGTCAGTTAAGAATGTTTTATTTACATTAATCTTGAAACAGACTACTTGAAACCTGATCTTTCTGGGCATAAATTCTCCTAAATTGTTCCTATATGTTTCTTATTTTGCTGAAATTGTTTGGCTTGTTTGTTTGCTTTCTGAGGTGAATTTTAGCATGCTAATTTAAATATGTAATGTAATTACGATGTCAAAAATTTAGTTATTCTGTTATTTTATTAAGCTGTTTCCTGATGTTTTTCTAGTTTGAGAGTTTCTCACAAGTAAACAAACTTGCTCAGGTCTCTGTTGAGGGCAAGAATGTGGTATAAAAATACCAGTCAGTTTTCTGTTGAACTGAAAGTACAACTGACTTGGGTGCAGCTGGAGTCTTACAGGAAGGTGGTTATAAATGCACCTTTGTATTCTCTGTAATTATTTTTTTCAGGCGCTTGTGTCCAGGAGCAGTCACTATTGCCCTGTACATCAGTGACTTAAAGCAATACTCTCTGTTCCAGTTTACTACTTGTTTTCAGCTTCAACCAACATCCACGGGAGCTTGCAACAATGGAAGGAGTTTTAGCATTATTTAATGACTTGTTTTCATAACTTAATACTAGGGAACCATATTGAGAAATACAGAAATGCTTCCAGATTCCCAGACAGAATTAAAAGTTTGACATTTAGCTATACCTTCTTCTTTGATTTTTTTCAAAATGTTGTTTCTGGTCACACTGCATGAAAGGACTGTCTCAGAACACTTTTACTTATTTTAAATCACTGCTTTGTTAAAGGTTTTCCTTTTAAGGAGTAACAGCTCAATAAGCTCCTTAGTCAGATAACCAGATCTCTGTGGATCAACTTGTGTTTCAGCTGTCAGTGTGGACATATTCAGTATTAAAAAAAGCTATCACATAAATCGACTAAAAAATTAAATCTAAAAGATGTGAACAAAAAATTACAGTGACCAGCAGGACTGGAGTTTGGTTGGGTTTTTGTTTTTTATTTAAGTGTTCTTCCTTGCTTGCTGTGGCTCTTATATAGACATGTACAGTTTGACTGTCAATTCTTTCTCGTGAAGTACCTGAAGTGCCACTGAGTATGGAGCAACAGTAGTAGCAGTAGGGAGTGTTCCCCTAGCACATTTCACTGTCTTCCTGCAGGTTAGCTCCTCTTTATAAACCCTATTTTAAAAGTTTCGGGATATTTTGAGAGTAAAGCTAGTCTTGCTTTGTTTCTTCACGCAGCATAACAGAACAGTAACTTTTTAAAAAGTAGGTAGCAGTGTTGAGGGATTCCTTTTTCTGTAGAAAGCACCAGTGAAATCCCCACAGGACACGCTGTAACCTGTTCTAAAGAACAATGGAAAACACGACAGGAATCTCTGAGTTTTTACGCTGGAACTTCATCGCTTCATTTTCCTTTGTCTCGTTGCCAGCGGTTTGCAGACGCAGCCGGGGCGGCTCGGGGAGCGCTGCTGCCGCTCGGGGAGCGGCGGCCGTGCGGAGGGAGCCGAGGCTGCCGCGGGGCCGAGCGGACGGAGGGAGCCCCCGGCCGGAGCCGGGCCCGCCCGGCCCGGGAGCTGCTCCTTACATGGGCATGGCCGCCGCTCGCCCGGGGCCCGGGCGGGGTGGCCCGCTGGAACCGGGCCGGGCCGAGCCGGGGGCGGCGCGGCCCGGGGGGCTCAGCCAGACAAAGAACAGTCCCGGCAACCAAATAAGGAAGTTGGAGCTGGAGGATTTCAGAATAGAAGCAGAGGGGGGATGCCAGGGAAGTCGGGGAAGCAGTCTGTGTGCAGGGAGCTGCTCTGTCCTGTTACCAGCCGAGTGCTGAATGCAGGGGATCCAGGCTTATCCGTATCCTTCTGTGATCTTCAGCCAGCCTCAAGCTGTGTTTGTCATATTTTCTCATGTTTCTGAAAGCTCTCTACAGATTTTTGTTTAGAAAGGAGGGGTCTTTGGCAGCCCCGTTGGTTAGCAGACTGAAGATAAATGAGTCATCCTTTGCCAAGGGGAAAGAAGAGTCCCATTGCAGATAATTTTAAGCATTACAAAAACATGTTATAACTTTTTGTCTACTGTAGCGTTCTAATGAAAACTTAGAAATTCATCTAGAAAGGGTCCACAGGCACCCCTGACAGTCAGAGGTGTCTTTGCAGTTAAGAACAGTAGTAGAGAAAGAGAGAAAAGAAAGAAAGAAAGAACAAGAAAACCCTAAAACTGTCCTCACGATTCAGATAGAAAAGTATTTCAAAACAATATAAAAAATGGAAAAATGTTACAGGATTTCAGAAATGCAAGTTAGGTACTGGTTTAAACATAGGTGTAAAATTCATGCCCTGTGATCCAGTGTCTTGGGATGTTGTTTTACCTACTTATATGGACTGAAGTTAAAAGTTATTATTCCTGGTGGAAAAACACATGGAACACCATTCACTTTTTCACTTCAGACTCAAAGCAGGAAGAATTCACAAAACAAATATTCTGAAGGAAGAGCTGTAATCTGCTGAATGTGTGGAACCTAGAATAGAGAAAACTAAATAGCTGTGGGCACAAGCTTCAGCAGTAACGTTCAACATACTGGCCTGGTTTGCTCTGGTTTGAAAATGTAAGCAACAGAATGTGTCCTAAAGTCACAGCCTTTAGAGCAAACAATTACATGCACTGTGAGCTTGATGAAAGGAAGTAAGTTATGCCTTGATGTTGAAATTGTGACAAGATCAGCTCATAAACAGCTACTGAAAAACATTTTAAATACTGTAGGGAAGCCTGGCTCAGAAGAAACAGTTTCTTTATCTTTCCTGACAGGCCTTACAATTACAGCAGCTGTAAGTTACTGAAGTGTAGCTAATTGAAAGATACAATACACTTACTATTGCCATATCAGGGTTATTAAAGAAGGGAATGTAGTGTTGAGATTTGAGTTCAGAACTGGGAAGGACTTACAGGTGACATTCAAACTGCTGTGATCCTCTGAGACTTTTTTAAGCCTTTTAACAATTTTAGCATCTGAAGCGCAGGTAGACCTCTCATAAATCCATGGCAATGCTTGTAAAAGTAAGTTTCAGTATCACAGCTGAAAAGTGTTATGTCAGCTTTACTATGAAGTAAAGCCTGAGCAGTGAATGGGTTTTTTTCTAGGTTATATTTTGTTATTTTATTTAATTTCCAGAGCTCTCACACATTGCAGTATCTGTAGTTCTGCAGGGCAGGAAATCTCATGGATTACTCATGGATAAAACAGACCAATCATGTGCGTACTGAAGTATCTAGGAATTTAAGGAAGTCATTGGGATACCTGACTTCTCCATATGCTTGTTGTTCAACCATCACTGTTCCAATTCCTTATTAGAAAGTGCATACATAGTAGACCCACAGTTTTCCTCTGTGCTCTCATAGGGGCTGCACAATAAGTCTGATCAATATAATTTAATTTTTTACCCTGATCACTTTTGCTATTTTAGTCTGAAAGGTGAAATAGTCGTATAACAAAGAACACTTAAGTGTGAATCACTTTGTCACCATATATGTATGCACAAATGTGAGTTAGCTGCCATATGAAAATTGACTCAGTAATAGAAACTTCTAATTTTTGTTTTTCTGTCATTATTATTAGAAGTTTGGACAAAATTCTTGTTGTCATTATTGTTGTTGAATCCTGTTTTCCTAGATCAGAGACTGCAGTATGATTTGCTGTCAAGTGCTACCATCAGCCTAGCTGTGTTTTCCTTTTTGCAAAGCACATAACTTTAATAGTGTGTATTTGCAGAGTTGAAAGTGATGGGAAATGTTTGCCTAAATATTCTTTCTTGCAACAAACATGTGATCTTTTATTTTCCAGAAGTGCTAAGAACAACAAAAGCCACAAATAGCTTGATACTTCCAGTTCAGACATTGTGAATTTCACCAAACAGAAATAAGACCAGATAATTTAAAAGCAATTTACAGTTACTACCTCAGTGTCTGCCAACACCAGCCAAGTTAGGTAGAACAGAATACATGAAATAGTGCTAAATGCTTTGAACTGGCACATATTTGGTAGCTACCATTTTAGACGTATAGTCAGTCACTTTTGATTTTGGGAAATCCTAATTTTGCATTCTGGCCTTCTGAAGAAATCTCAGACTCTCGTGCATTCCAAGAAAATCAGTGTCCTGTTCCTGGCTTAGGAATCCACATTCAAAGCTATGCAGAAAAGCTTTGACTGTTCTGTCAAAGTTTTGTCCCACAGTATGGGAGGTGATGTAGTTTTATGGAGATACTTTTTTTTGTTTTAAATAAAAAAATTTAAAATCTGCAATGGTTGGCATGCCAAAGCTTATTTTGCACAGCTAGTGTAAATGGGATGCATTTCCCTTATGTAGGAAAAACAAGGAGGTTGCTGAACTGGCCTCCATAGATCATTGAATTCAGTAAGCTGTGTATGAACTGGTTTGGAAGCTTGTAAACTCTTTCAATTCCCTCTTCTGGTCAGTCCTTTGGATCTTCTTTACTGACATTTCCCTCTGAGTTTAATGATGTTTGAACTGTAATATGATGCAAAGCTGCATTGTAGCTAGCTGAATACTATTTGGGTTGATTTACAGGCATGCCTACATCCTTGCATTAATTTCCAGATTTTAAGACCAAACGAATCTCATGTCATGTATCTCCCTCATTAGAAAACATAATTTGAATCAATCACAACTTCTTCCTGGATCTCAGATTTTTTTAGGTTTCTTTTGTTGGATTTTTTCTTTTGTCAAAACATCCCGTCTTGATTTAAAAAATTTGAGACTTCTGGTCTTAACTAGTGTATCAGAATTGCACACTCCAGTACAGCTTTAAATGTCTCAGTTAAGTCAGCAGCTACAATGCTAAATTTTTACATATCATAATGAGGGAAAAACAAGGAGGCAAAGATAAGAAAGGAATCAGAAGTGTAGGTTTTTGTGTTATAGTAGCGCTTGGAAAACAGCTGTTGTTTTTATTTATAAAAATATATGTACACTATTAAAATGCACTTCTTTCACTGAAGACACACTGCAGGCAGAAAGATTGTATTTAAATGCTACAAATTATTCTGTAATAGTTTAAGAATTTGACAGACACTCTCATGAAGTCTATTGAGTTATTTTCATTTATTTTCACTCATTGCTAGGATGTGATTACTTTGTTAAAGATTTTCTCCCTGCATTTTCAGCTTTTCTTTCCTGAAGGCATCCTTTTTAGTTTTTGTACTTCTAACAATACTAATTTCATTTTATTTATGGAGTGATTTGAAAAGTAAATCCTAATTTTGTGAAGCTTCTCAAAGTCTGAATGAACGCTAGCAAGAAAACTTCAGGCAGTTTGGTGTTTGCCTGCTTTACTAGCGACATCTACCATTATCTTCCCTGGTCCACAGAAATTAATTGTTGGGCTCCTTTACTTCATTTTTCCAAAAGCTGTTTGTTATCATTATGGTTATGTTTTAATTATTTCTTTTAAATATTAGGACATAATTGGAGTTGTAGGCAATTGTCTTTTTATGTGTGAATTAGTTTCCCTTATTTTGGTTTGCCAGTCATGCTGTTGATATAGTTGGAAACTCCTTAAACCAGAAACAAATGTTCCTGGAACTGGAATTATAGGCAAAGTTGTTTACAAGAAAGAATCACAGATCATATTAAGTTAAGCATATGGTTTTGCTTCTTTTCTCTTTGGATCTTTATCTTGCAATGTGCCTTATGCTTGTTTCCCAGTAAGCTGAGCTTCATTTTCACTTTCCATGCCCGAATAGGCTATGGAGTCAGAGACAAGCAAGTGTCTTGAACTCAGCTGCTGTGCACAGGTTGTCTCTGCTTTCATCTTCCATCGCCATGAACTGAACATACGCATGCACACATAGACATAAAATTCCTACGTGCAAAAAATTTAAGAGTTGCAATAGAAGAAATGTTGGAGAACTTAATGCATGTCTTTGATGCAGTATTATCTCAATCTGTTATAATCAAATACAAAGCAGAAGGTGAAGTTAAGAGATGTGAAGTCCAGGTAATGTTTTTCTTTCACTGACTTTTCCGACTGTACATCAGTCTGCTCTTTTTTGTGTGTGTTATATTATCTGCACCTGTTACAGGCCGCAACAGAACTATGTTCTGCTTTTTAGATAAAATTCTTGACAAGCACACCTACCAAAAATCATAGAGAGACCTGACCAGCTTTGAGTGATACTCCTTTTATCTTTGTACTATCTTAATACCATGTGTATGAGCTGCCATGCTTCTTCCCCAGAGTCATGTACCAGAATTGGAAACAGGGTGCTAGTACAGCGCCAGCCTTCTGACTGCCAGGTTCTGGCACGCCACTCTGCTCTAGCAATGGGGAGATGCTTCATTATCCCCACCCTTTTTCCTAATTGGCAGCATTCCTCTGTTCTTCCTGTTGTGTTCTGGAGGGACTGAGTGATGTGGAGTGAGTTCTGAGTCCTAAGAGGGCTTAATGGTGAAAAGGTGTGACAGATGTTGAGCAAGCAGAGAAATTTTCAGTGCTACCTTGTTCTGCATTGTCCACTGTGGAATGAAATTTCTCAGGTAGAGGTCTTGCTCATTTTGGAGGTTCATAGCAGTTGGGAGAAAATAGTTATGGTGATGTTCTTGTAAACCAAACAGATTTCCAGGTATCCAGAGCTGATCTGTAATACACACTGATCGGTAACTGGAGCTCAGAGAAGAGAGAGGATCACCCTTGCTTTGACCTGCCCTAAAACTTTTTGACTGTTGTCCAGGATGTTGAGCAGACCTGAAAGGCAGCATGTTCATACACTTACTTGCTGCTCGTGAGGTAGTAAAAGCAAGTGATACCACTGATCACCTCCATGGGCTAAGCATGGAATTGAGAATACTGATTTTATAGATGTATCTCTTGAGATTATCTATCTTGTTTTAAGCAGATGTAGAAGTAGATGTTACTAGTCATTAGTTGTATACTATGATTGCTTATAAAATTGATGTTGACATGTAACCTCTAAGAAAGCAATCTGTGTGGATCCAGACCAAATGCCTTATAATAGGAAGGGTATGAACCAGCAACAGAAATCTGACACTCTTTGTCTCCTTGTGGGAAAAAATAAGAAAAAAAAAGAAGAGGAAAAAAGAAGAATTATCTACCTTCAAATGAATGCCTTAGTGGAATATGTAGTAGTAATTAATGTATTTAGAGTAAGTGACACTCCGGAAGGTTTTGCATAATTAGATCACAAAACAACTAGACTTTTATATCATACAGTAAATTTTCTCTGATCACTGATGCTGTTCTTTGGCAGGTAGAGAAGGCACAGGAGACTACTTGTAAAACAGATAACTACGGTGCAATAGCATGTTTTTTTTCCTGAAAAAACTTTTAAATTCAGTTTAATCTTAACACTTGGGGTCTTGGTAGTGATGAGTAGTGGCATAAGTGTTAATTTAAAAGAACACAAAAGTGTTTAAGGGCCTAGAAGAACAACTTGAGACATCTCTTCTGCAGTTGTACATTAAACTTGTAGCCATGCCACCCGCTCTGTCATGCAGAGGAAGGTGATGTGGCAATCGTGGAAACTTTTGCCTCGCAGAAGAACTGAAGTAAATTCTTGTAGCAACACTTTTGTGCAGCTGTATGGCAACATGGAAGAGGCTGGGATGTTTCTCTAGGCTGTTGCAGCGCCTTCTCAAGTTTTTCTGCTGGCTACGGATGTTCCTGGAAGGAAAAAAGTGAGCTTCCAGCCTGGGACCCGAGCATTTTTTGGCAAAAAGTGTACCACAGAGTCACAGTTCTCGCAGCTCCGAGGGAGTAACTAAGATGCGGCAGCGGGTAGAAACATCCCGATGGCGACTCGCTGCGGGAACCCCGGGTCTCGCTGCCGTTCCTGGCAGCCTGGTACCGCCTCCCTCCTGCACGCCTCGGGGCGCCCGGGGCGGCCCGGGACTCTTAACGTGAAGCTGCCGGAGTGGGACGCGCCGGCGGCGGCGGCTCTCAGTGAGTCACGGCGCGGAGCGGCGCCCCGGGCCCGCCCTATATAGCCCCGGGTACCTGCGGGCGCCGCTCCGCTCCGCTCCGCTCCGCTCCGCCGCCTCCCCGGGACAGCGGCGCCCGGCTATGTGAGAGCTGCCCGCTCCGCCGTGCCCAGGTAAGACGGCAGCGTCCTTTCAGGAGTTCGCGGTGACGTGTCTTCTTCGGATGAGGTTACCGCACGGCTGAAGCGGTGATGGGAGGCGAAAGGTCAAGGCACATGAAATCATGCTGTAATCGGACCGGGCTGACCGCCTTTCTTTCGAGTATTTCTACTTTTGATCTACTCTTTCTTGATCTTTTAGTTTGCCCCATCGTCTGTAGTCGCATTCGAGTTTGGTTGATGCACTTTATTTGCCGACCCTGGCGGTCCCCTTGATGTTTCCAAAGGCAAAAAAAGGATGCTTTTGTGGCGGCAGCGGCTCTGTGCATCTCTGTAGCCCAAGACTTGCTAAGTCAGTCCTTAACAAATATGATAGGGCAGAAAACTATGAGTGCCTTCCCAGCCTTCTTTGTACGAGACATCTGTAGGAACCCAGTGATAGTTCTGGGTGAAGAGACTCTGTAATGGGCAGGAGACTTGATCTTTTAGAAGTTTTACTACAGCTTCTTACCCAAATGAAACCAAACACTGGAGTTTTGGGTTGTTCTGTGGAATTCATACGTCTATAAGGAAGACATATTTGGTCATCTAGCACTTAACGTACTCTTGTAGCTAAATTTTTTTGTCTAATGTTTATCACTGCTTGTTGAAAGGAATTTGGTGTTACTTAGTAACTTTGTAACTTAGAGATTTTTTTCCCTTCTTTTCCAAGTCTGCAGCACACATCAGATATTTGTTTAAATTTTAGTAGTGAAGACATAAAAAAAAAAAAAAAAAAAGGAAAGTTTCCTGGCAGTAGGCACATAATTAGAAAGAAGGCTGGGAAAAGTAAGACTGGCCTTCTTTATAATGATGTGTTTACAGAAACTTGGAAAGCAGAGATATGCATTGGCTATCAAAGAGAAACCAACGTCTGCTGTTGGAACATTTGGGTCAGCTTTTTATTAAGGAATATGGCACTGCAGAGCACACATCTAAAAATAGGAGTGGACACAGTCAAAGTTTCATTAGGCTTTGAGGTCAAAAAACTGTTTTTCCATGGTATTCTGTGGCTGTATTGAACTGAAACCATGATTCCTGTGAACAAACCTTATATTTCTGAAATTAACTTTGTAAAATGTATTACATGCTGTGCAGAAAGTTTTATGTTCACTCATGTGTTTGTTTGCACAGAGGTACACTGGCATTCTGGGCTGGGAAAAGTTTTGATGACGTTCTTTAAGAAAGCCCAGCAGTTTCCAGACATCCAGAGCTGGTCTGTGATTCACAATGCATACCAGACATAAAAGGATTAAGATATAGAATTGATAACAAGAGGATGGAAAAAAAAATCACAGAAAAAGTTAAATGACTCTCAGCATATGCCCACTGATTGTACCTAAACCACTTCACTATGAAAATGGGGCAAATACTTGTGAGAACAAGATTCTGAGAGAGATTGTGTTGCATCCTGCTTTTGGTTGGGGAACAAAACCTAAAAGAACTGTCTGTGAAATGATGTTCTTTTACTGATTTTCCTGGCCAGAAGGAGAAACCCTGTGGGAAGTGGTGGGGGCAGAGGGATAAGAGTTTGAATAAAAGAAACTGGGAATATGGGGTAGGAGATATACAGATGTTATTGCAATGTTTGAAGCACACAGGAATATGCAGGTAGGATATTGTTGGAATTGGGAGTGTCTCATTTGGATAAAACAAATCCTCATCTTTGAGATAGGGGAAATCTGATAGTGGATCTCATCTTTGAGATGAGATTCTTTCATCTGTGAGATAGTTGAAATCTGCTAATCACAAAGTCAGAATTTAACAAGTTATCACACACTGCAATCTGACATAGCAGTTTTCCTAGAATTCCAACAGTGGATATATGGTAAAGGTTTGTTAGCAGTTGGCAGATATATGACACAACTTTTCTTGCAGCTTTCATAGTCAAGAACATTTTTGCAGTAAAAAACTGTCCTGAAAATTTGAAGCGTGTTTTAACTAACAGTTAAAAACCATTGATGTAAGATGAATGTTTTTGTGCTCTTACACTTAATGAAATCCTAGAAAATTCTCTATTATCTTCAAAGTGTTCTGAAGTTTCTTTCTTCTTTTCTTTTAGTTTATATTACTGGCAAAGCTCATCTTGCTGTACACTCATGCACCAATTATTGTGCACCTATTGAGTAGCCTGAGCCTACTGTTTTCTCTTTGCATAGACTGTGTGATGATTGAAACATATAAAAAGTTGCAATGCAGAATTTTTTAAGCTGATATGATGGTTGTGGAGGGCATCTAACTGCTCCACAAGCAGGAGCGTGATTGCAGTTTTGTCATCCACTTTGTGGTCTGTGTGACTGCAGCAGTCATTTCTAATAGCTATGTTAGAACAGCATGCCTCCTTTTTTGTAAGGGCACAGTGGTAAATCTGATGAGTAATGTTCAGCTGTTGGGCTTTAGGCATTGGAAGACCAGCAGTCTGCCTGGAACTGACCTGTGGGATGCTGGTCAGTCCACTTATATGGAGAAATTCTTCTTTCTCTCCTCTACAGAATTTCTTCCTATTACTCTGTTTCAAATTGATCAATGAGAGACTTACCTTATTGATCTTACCTGGTTCTCAGCTGGGCAAAGGAAACCAATCATACTTGTAAAATCATGTAGCTGATGGAAAATATTGTATTCCTCTAACAACAACCTAATTTCTCATTTGGTTCTACTTAAATTGGCTGCTTTTCAATTTTACTCATGCCAACATTCATGTGGATTCATGTGCCTGGGAGCAGAGTAGACTGTCACTGAGTGTGATGTCATATATGTAGGTTTTCTCTGTGTGTATAGCATAATTTCCTGTAGATCATGAATATTTGTGAACACTACACCTGAAAGACATGAAGATAAAGGCCTTTGGTTTTAAAAATCTGAGTTTCTAATCTGAAAATGTGTAGATAAGTGCACAGAGCACAGTCTTCAAGTATTTGAGGGTTGTACTGGACCTTTAATGATATGCCAAGAGTTGGTGGCCCTAAGGTTTCGTTTTCCCAATAAAAAATTCAGGATTGTGTAGAACATATAAATTGACTGATAGTCCCAGATATATTCTTGAGAACATAATAATTGACTGGAAATCTTTTATCCTGAGAATATTATTTAATCAAAATATGCCTGTGGACTTTTGGATTCATGTGTCATCTTCCATTGGAAACATTCCTGCTTTCCTAACAGATAGCATTCAGTGCTTGCTAGATTCACTAATAAATTTCTCTTTGAAGCGAAGTGCCCACTCAGTAATAGCAATACTCAGCAATGATTTTATAGAGATAATAGATACATTTGGAAGAATATGTATGGAGTAATTACTAACCAAATTATAGTATGCATAGAAGACTAATTTTAACCTCTTACCTGCAGAAGGTGAAGAGTCTTGTGACCACAAGTGTCAGAACTTAGTGGAGCATTATAGATCATTTAATATTTTGGTTTTCATATATTAAAAATATAATTATCATAATTAAAAGCATAATTATCAAAGAAGAAGAAGAACCAATAATTGAGGCAGTTCTTTTTAGATGTGTAGTCCACTTTCTGGGTTAGCACATGAATAGAAAATTTAGGAAATACTTTTCCTCCACATTTCTGTCTAGACACTTACTTGGTCATTTTCCCACCTGCTTGAGACTTTCTAACCTTTGCCAAGGCAGGACAGATGAATAGAAAATTTAGGAAATACTTTTCCTCCACATTTCTGTCTAGACACTTACTTGGTCATTTTCCCACCTGCTTGAGACTTTCTAACCTTTGCCAAGGCAGGAAGTTTGTATTTCCTTTATTGAAGCAGAAAGTGATTGTAATTAGTGTATTGTGTATGGCACTCCCCAGCACTTCCCCCTTCCATAAAGGGAAGGAATTTTAAGATAAACAGCACTTACTTTTATATAAATAAATAAATAAATATAGTGGGGTCAATTTCTTGCTGGGCTTTTTCTGCCTTATTCACCTGTGTTAGGTGAGCCAAGAAGCAGCTGAATCTGCTTTCCCTGGTTTTCATAGTGTGCATACCTCTCCAGAGATAATTTGAGTAAGAAATCTTTGATTACCTTAGATTATCCTAAACCATTGTTTGTAGCAGTTACTCAGAATTCTTTCCAGTCCTTCCCAGGACATTCTTCTGAGCCTGGGAAATTGTATTCATTCACATCAACAAAATATGTTCCTGTTGAAATTTCTCTTTAAAATGGGCTTCAGATTTTTTGTTACCAATTTCAGAAGATGGTTTACATTATATGTTGTAGCATATAACACAGGATAAGAAAAACCAATTCTTCTAATTATTCTCTTTGAGAAACCAATCTGGTATCATAGTTCACTGTACTGTATTTCAAACAGAAAGCGGTAATGAGGGGTTGAGTTCTTACCTCTTCCTTAAAAATATGGAAGAGTTATTTAGTTGAAGAGTTGAGTCTATGCATCAGGAGCTTCTACACTGCATTGCCAAAACATCCAAGTTCTGGTAAATGTTCATAAGATGGCACATAACTTATTTGTTCTTTGGGGATTGTTTAAAGCAAAGGCTTTTTAGAAAAATACTATTATTTCTAGACATGATGTGTCAGCCAGCAGAAATGTACAGGAAAATATTTTTTTGGTTTTTATTGGCAACATGGCTACATTTTTTTTTCCAGACTTAAATGTAAAAATAGATTACCACACAAAAAAATCTGTTTTAGTGGTATTAACGTTTATACCAACCATATTACCCCATTGAATTCCCAATAAAGGCTGATACTTGTTTTCTATGCTACTGTACCTATTACAATAACACAGAACCTGAGGGGTGTGTGTGTAAATAATGGGAAAACACAAGGTATTACATTTACAACATTCATATTTAACTCTTACAATCTCAAGTGGATTTGTTTGAATCCTAGCATTTACAAAATTTCTGTTTGTTCTCAAACAGAAGGCCAAGAAGGCTGATGGCATCCTGGCCTGTATCAGCAATAGTGTGACAGCAGGACCAGGGCAGCCACTGTGCCCCTGCACTCTGCACTGCTGAGGCCACACCTCGAGCACTGTGTTCAACTTTGGACCCCTCACTTTAGAAGTGACATTTTGATGCTGCAGCATGTCCAGAGAAGGGCAGCAAGGCTTGTGAAAGGACTGGAGAACATGAGGATTGGCTGGGGGAGCTGGGGATGCTAAGACTGGAGAAGAGGAAGCTCAGGGGGACCGCATTGCTCTCTACAAGTGTCTGAAGTGAGGTCGTGTTGAGGTGGGGGTCAGTCTCTTCTTCCATACCTGCAGTAAGAGGATCAGAGATAATGGGCTTAAGGTGAGAAAGGGGAGATTCTGATTAGACATCAGGAAATAAAAAAATTTATATGGTTTAGTAGTTTAGAAGTTACAGTGGTAGTGCTGGGTTGATGATCTTGAAGGTCTCTTCCAAAATATTGAACTGTGATAAAGATTCAGTCAGCTGGATTTAATTTTTAAATTGCAAATTAAAATGAATTCCTCTCCTGTGATGAAAAGAAATGTACATCAGAGAGCAAGAAATGCATGCAGGCAGTATCAGGTAGACAGGACAAACTTCATTAGGCGGTTCTGCCTGGGCTCTAGTGAATAGAAAAAGAGAATGGAATATTTAGATTTCTTTTGTGCTTCTTCTGCTACAGATTAATTTTAAAAGTATTTCTCCAACCACACTGAATACAGAAATCTGGTTCAAATCAAGACCCACATGTGTTATAGCAACTTTTCTCAGGAGAGCCAACCTGCTGGGTTTAGGCCAAGCTTTCAGCTGAGCTTGCTCCTGCCCATTTTTGCACCTTACTCACAACTTGGAAGACTATCCTTAAAATAGCATAATTATTTTTTTGTAGTTGGATTTTGAAATATTTTAAAATTTTTACTCTATGGCTGAATTCATTCTTCTGAATAGGCTGAATCACAGTATGAATGCACTCACTAGAAACGTAATTGTTGCTTTCAGTTCTAAGTGCCCTGTGTGTATGTACATCCAGATGTGTGTAAAATGTTTCTAACTTCAAAGAGCAGATTATGCAGAATTTTTTATGAAAGAATATGATGCAAGTCTGTTTCTGTGTGCATATGAATCTCATGGTGTGTGAATATATGTATATGTGTGTGTGTGTCCTTTACACACACATCTATAAAATCTCTACCTGACTTATGAGGGTGCTTTGTTTAAAGCAGCTATTAAAGTGAAAAACTATTTTAATAGCCAACTTTGGCCAGCAAGGAGATTCACCAAGGCAACATAGAAAGCTTTACACAAATGAAAGAAAAATTTCCTTGCTCTGAAACCCAGTGGTGCTGTATTTCTTTTAGCCCACCTCACTCTACTTGCATTGGCTCTGAAATACAAGCCTTGCTTTGCAGTGCTCGAAGGTTTCAGGAGGGCAACCTAATTTATGGTTATTTTTGTTCTGACCCAAGATCTGGTGAAATTTTTAGTAGAAGTGAAGCTTTGAAAACTCCCAGGGGTGATCATAATATTTTGTGGACGGGGTATTTTCATGCAGTATGTGTTTGTGTGTGATTTGTGGTTCCTGTTAAAACTTCTAGGGAATTTAATAAAGGCATGAGTTACTTGGTATTGCATTACTGATGGTGAGCCTGTTGCAAGATGATGCTGTTTATTTTTGTGCAAATCTGAGGTGCCTTAAAACCAGAATTACATAGAGAATATTTAAAGGGAATATTGATATCCACACCTACAGAGGTGTTGGTGCATATAAAGAAGTGTCTTTCCAGCGTTTTAATGAAAAGACTGCCTGGGTTTCAGAAGTGTTCATCTGTATTTCTCAGCTGACAAGCTACCAGACTGTATTTTTCTCTATAAACTGCAGATTGTTTTCTTTTTCAGAATACATATCTTCCTCATCTGACATGCCCAAATTCTACTCTTTTTCTGTTTCCAACACTACCTGATAATTTTTGTCTATCCATGGCACTTCTCACGTGCATGAGTTCAATGTCCTTGCTGAATAATGCATATTTTTTCATATATAACAGTTGAAGGCAATTTTTTCAGGCAGTAAATAGATTGCCATATTGCTTGGCTGTGCTCTAGGAGAAAGTCTAAATTTCCTATAAAACTTCATAGTTTTCCTATCTTTTTCAAAATCTGGAGATCTGTATGTGATGTAAAAAAGAGACACCTCTTCTATGAGTGTCTGTAGACATATGAAATCCATAAGGTGAGACTGTGGAAGTTCACACTATATTGAAGGTACACTGTGTTGTCTTATGATTCTCTAGGATGTTACATGTGGTTTCCATTCCTTTATCTTTAGTGACTTTTGGAGTTTCTGCTAGAGATTTTGCAGTTATTAACTGTTTAACATTTTCTTAAGTGGTTCATCAGGAATTTCTGGAAAATTATTTCTATGTATTAAAATACCTAAGCCTCTTTTTATTTTCTTCTTTCTGTTTTTTGTTTGTTTGTCTGTGTTTGTTTTTAAGAAAGAGAAAAAAAATCCTATCAGTGGTAATTCAGGAACATTTATCTTAGATACTACTTTCATGGATATGCAACTGAATTAGATGACTGTTGCATGCACATTTTCCACATAGATGGAGAGAAAAAAGGAGTGTCTGTTAAGATAAAATCAAAATGATATGTCAACATTTTCTAAAACAATGGATGAACTTTCAGCTATTGACTCTGAGGTTACATCTACAGTTGTCTCTAACCCATAAACCACATCAACTTTAAGTGTTTCTGTGATTTCAGAAATAAAAATTATACACTGATTCTAAAATTCTAGGTTCCCATGTCTCCCATTCTTTCAAAAGTTAACAGTCATGTTGATGGATAGATACACAGAGACAATTAATATCAATAATGACATTTTTCAGAATCACATGAAATACCCAGAAAATGGAGGAGGAGGCCCAGAATCACGATCTCTGCCAGGTTTCCCTTGCTCTCCTGCCAGTTACATGGCTGCCATCAGCAGCCACCTGCAAGCAGCACATGAGCCTTCTCTGTGGCCCTGGCTGGAACCTCTTGCACCATCTAGTCCTGGTGTCAAAGGCACACCACGCTCAGTGTGGACTGGTGTGCTGGAACCATTCCTGGCATGGTGAGGCTTAGCACTGACCACGTGCATTGCAGTTAGCCCAAAATCAAGGATTTGGTTTCAATCTCTGAGGAGCCCCCTTCTTTGGGGAAGGAAGCAGTGCTTTTTGGAGCAGGGGCTGATATCTTACAGGAGCAGGGGTTTGTGATTGTCTAAGTTTCAGAATACCCAGCTGGTGTGTGGTATCTCACTGGAAGATTTCTTCAACAGATGATCCCAGGGATTCTGCAGGATCACAGAAGTATTGAAAAATTTAGATCTCAGAAACACACACAGAAGTTGTGGATGTTCTGTTTGTTACAGGCTGCAGTTATTAATGAGGGTATTAACATGTGAGCATCAATGTTATGAATTAGTTTCAGGTTCTTTTGGTGTCCAGGTCTTGAGATGAAGTAAGCCGTTCATGCGCTTCTTTAACAGATGTCATTATCATCTGTGGGCATGGCTCTGTGTGATGAAATATTTAGTTCAGAAAAAGTATAGAAATCTTTAATATTAGATTTAACATGTTGTTTTACAAAAAGGCAATAAAATACCTCTGGTTTCATCATCTTCTGGCTGCAGTTTACTCCTTCTACAAGTTGCCAGACAGGGCTATTGCATCCTCACTTTTAACAGTCTTTGAAACTCTTGAAACTTTGTAAAGTTAACATTCCTGTTGGGCACAAACTTTGGACTTTTTTTTGTGGTAGACTGTAACTAGAAAAGAGGAGTGACCCAAGGACAGTTAATTGTAATAAATTACAAGAAAGCTCTGTTGACCACTGAGGCTAATTGTCAGTTTGTGACTAAAACACATCACTTGCATTATGTCCTTTTTTGGGTTAAGAAGATAGATGTTTGTGCTTTGAGCATTACTGCCTACAAATGCAAGAGACAGGCCCTGTTTACTGAGTGAATTCCTGTAAGAGTACTGAATCAGAGGAACTGTTTGCAGTGCTAATATTTGAAGGAACATGCTCATTGATAAAGAGCAGAACAGAATAGAATTGGAATGCTTTTAAGCAGGAAGCTGATCGGCAGTAAATGAAAGCTGAGGGAGTTGAGTGAATTTGAATGAACATACAGAGCTCTGTGATACCCAGTATTTTTGCTTAGTAACCTCTCTTTTCTCCAAAAAGATTTATTAAGTCTGCCAGAATTTCCAGTACTGGCAGAGCAAAGTTGATTATGCAGGGTAATGGAGAATTGACTCATCAGAGTGAAACTAGGGTGTTTGGTAGAGAGTTGAAAACATGTGAATTTCTTTCTAATTAATGGAAAGGCCAGGGCCCCATACAAAGAGTGATATAACACAGAAGTTCCTTGTCTGAGAGATTAAAATTTTCACAAATTCATAATTAAATAATACTTACTGTGCTTCTGAGTTATGGAGATTCTCTCTGTCATCATTGATGGTCTTTTTTGATAGAGGTAGAGTCACGGAAATTTGCTGTTAAGCTTCCTGAGTTACCAATGTTACTCTCTGTGGTTCATTTTTGAAATTGTTCTCAGATGCCTCCTCTGTTTAATTAACTCAGATTCCTCAAAAGATTGTCCCCTGCTTTATATGAATTTGAAAATGTCTTTGTTGAGGGACTTGTAAAGGAAGGAAGGTACTAATATGATCAGTTTCTCAATCAATTGCCCTTCATTTTGAAAACTTAACAGTTTGCTAAAATCACTGACCAATGGTGAAGTTTGTAGAATAATTTAAGGTAACTGCAACATGCTGCATTAAGGATAGAAAAGTGGTAATGAAATCATGTTTTGGACACTGAAGGACATGAAAATATGTTTTCCTTATTGAGAAACAGTTCAATGTTTCAGAGTTTTCCTTGGATGCTCTTGGATGTGCCTGTTCAGGTCTAAATTAATGGTTTGTCCTGTAAATTGCTGAATGTGCCTAATAGTCTTGTTATCTGTAATCAGGTCTTGCATTGAGCAGACTCTGGTCATGTGAGTACTGCACATTGATGTGCAGGTTGGGATGTTGTGTGGACAGGAACATGTTTAAACTAAACTCGTGCTTTTGGTTTAATGAAACCATTTCAGTGTCTTTTTTCAGAAAATATTACTAGTTTTGCTGTTACGATAATACTCATTGTCCAGTGTTTTTGAATAACTGTCTTTCTACTCAAATTCTCATTGAGGTGCTAATTCTTAGAGTTTATCTATGGCATGTTTGGATTTTTTGTTCCCCAGTAAAATAAGGATTACATTTACTGCTGTTGGTGAATTTACACTCTGGCCTGAATGCTGAAAGATAGGTAAGCCATCAGAAATAATAGTGTTGTACATCATATCCAGGCTAAGTTAGGCAATGGCTGGGACTAACCTCAAAGCTAAAAAAGTATTTAGGAGCTGTCAGGTTTATTTAGTTGTGTTTCATTAACTCTAAACTTTTCTGTTTCTGTTCTATAATAAGAATGTATGCTTAAGTAGTTCAGAGCACTTGTTGTGGTAGGAGTATTTATTTGATATAATTTCACCAGCCCAACTGCTTCCTTCAGCTTTAGTTTCATGTTTCCTAGCCCAAAAGAGAGGGAAAACAACATTTCTAAACTGTAGGTGAAAAGTACTGCATGGAATTAGTACAACTGGTTGCTAAGCTAAAGTTAACTAAGTGATAATTAGGTGGTATTGAAGGAGATACCTTCTGATTTATACATTTCTAGGCTTTTTAAACTGTTATTCAACTGATGTTTCTTCTGAAACTTCATTGTGTGACCTGTCTCAATATTGCATAGAAAAGACCTTTAACATCATCAAATCCAGCCATTATCCCAGCACCACCACCATTAAGCTATGTCCTCAGGTGCCATATCCACACAGTTTTTGAACACTGCCAGGGATGGTGACTCCACCACTTCCCTGGGCAGCCTGCTCCAGTTTACAGCTTGTAAGAGTTACATATTATTGCTACCTTGGTCATTTAACAAAAAAAGTTCTCCTCAGCTTGTGACACATGCTGCCATACCACTTATTCCAATTTTTGAACCAGATGATGTCATTCATCACTGTTATTTAGACTGCCTGGATTTGTATGCCATGGTAAGCCTTCTCTGTGGTCTGAATAAATCTTGGAAAAAACTCCAGAGTGACACCAAAGGCAGGGAGTTAATATCCACCAAAAAAATTCTCATGCTCCTTTGTATATAGGGACATCTTCCAGGGAGAAAAGAAAGATTTACATATTTTCACTGCTTAAAAAAGCTAATAAAGGTTGATGCAAAAGGTAACATATTCAGACATTGAAACAAGTTTTCTGGAAAGAGCATAGAGACTGATTCACTTCGGTCACAAAAGCTGATAAGGTGCTTTCCATTTCTGTTGCTACTGATAGGACTTAACCTGGGACCTGAGTATGAAACATTTACATCTCCAATAATTTCTATGACATTTAAGTAGCAGAAAATTACTGAGATGCATCATTCTTCTTTAAAAAATATTACTCTGAGAGCAAAAACTAATATTTTTAAATGTATTTCAATACATGGATGAATTTTAAACATAAATTTTCAAATTCACTTGAATGAAGTTAAATTCGTATGAAAGTTGCCTGATTTTCAGAGCTACTAATTACTGTTGCTCCTGTTGGTTTCAATGGTATGTCTGTGTGCTTGAACACACAGGCTACTAGTGTGAATTCCTGAAATCATTTACACTAGTTTGGAAAGCAGTTGTAGTTTCATTTTTCTGTGATAAAACAAAAAGGTGATGGATTCAACATGTATGTGCCCAGCGAGCGCATCAGTTGTGCTTGTGGTTGCTGTATACAGTAGGATAACTTGCGTAATAGTGGTGGGATGGATGAGTGAGAGACTTGCAGTTTATTTTTTTCCATTACAACTAATTTTAGCAGATGTTTTCTCTGGTTCTAAAATGACACAGTATGATAGTTGAAACCGAAAAGTTATAACAATTTACTTAACAGGACCTCTGTTGTCCAATCAGCTGGTTTTGGTGAAGTTTTATTGTAATAAGATTCAATTAATGTTAGATAAATATAGGTGTCATATTATTTTTAATTTTGTTTTGAGTTTAACTTCATTCATCTGCTTTTCCAGATGTTTTCTCAAAATTAGGCATTAGTTGAAACCACTGCTAAAATGATAGTTTGGAAAATGAACACTGGCTGATGCTAAACCGTATCTAATACGGTTTTAGAAAAAAGAAAACCTAGTTATGGAGCAAGTTGCCAATTCATGTATCAACAAAAATACACAAAGATGAAACTGGTCAAGTGAATATTGTTATTTATAACTTTATCATTCATACAATCAAGTCTTAAGCTACATGTCCTCATTTTTAGGCCTGTACTGTGTTCTTGGTAAGAGTGTAATATTGCACAAATACCCCTACTTGAAATCTTTAGATCGTTCTTGCAATGGAAGTAAAATTTTCTCCAGTTTTTCAATGGGCACACTAACCAGTTTGAAGTTACTTTTCTCTTGTAAACTAAACTTTGGCTTTACCTCCATTAAAGACTTCATTCATTTTTGGGGCAGTTGAATTAAAATGTATATGTGAAATAAAACTTCATGATCTTATTTGCCGTTGAGAAACAGCAAAGTCATCTGTAGAAGAATGGATGTAGAAGTTCATTTTTACTCTTCCCAATTACCCACTAAAGATAGGCTTTGCAAGCCCTGCCCTGGCAGTGAGAGCTATGAGAGCTCCAGCTCTCAGTGCTTGTTCCTGCACAAGCAGCACTTTGCTGCTGCACCAGGAGAACCCTTCGGGTGGCTGCTCTTTAGTCTGAAGGAGTGAACAGACTCAAGACTTTAAAAAGACAAACAAACAAACCATCACCCAAAACCAAGCCACAAAAAACCCAACCAACAAACAAAACCATCAATTTATCCAATTCTATGTAGACTTTCAACTTTTACTTCACTTGCCCTTTCTGCTAGGGTCCTGAGCTGTTGTGCCATCACAAAGGTCCGTGAAAGAACAGGGTTGGACATGAAGAAGTACTAAGGGATGTCTTACTAAGGGGACAAAGAATTCATGGTATTGTAAGACCAGGTGGTTCCTAAGTGAGAGGAATCACAGTGATATTCAGTGTAGCTCAGCTTACATTTATTTTTTGCATACCTTTACTAGATTAGTATTTTCTTTACTGAGAGCCACTGATGTAAACATGGCAGCAATTTCTGTAAATTTTTAAAAACTGTTTGCTGCACAGCTGCAACTAAAAGCAGTAGGAGCCACTCAGTGAACTTCTCTCAAACTTTTTTGGAAAGGACAAAGCAGAGGACGAAATGACCTACCATGACTTTTTGTACTGTGATAAATACATTTTTGTGTTCATGTGTGTGTCTCTGTGACAGTGCCTCAATAAATTATGTTTTCAATAAAATTCCATGCCAGCAAATACAGCATGCAGACTTGAAGGAGAATGGGATTTTTGCTCAGCAATATGCACATTAGAAATACAATAACCAGAATTTATGTTTATGTTAATTACAACATGAACATAATGGTCTCTTTTTTTCTTCATGTGCAATGTGGATTGCTTTTCATCCCTCAAAGTATGGCACAATAAAAACCAGCAATCTCAGTGATGGATGAGAAAAACTGAGTGCAAGACTTGTCTTATTCTCAGAGGAATCTTGTAGATCCACTGGGTTTTGCTGCACATATAATTTATTTTCATTGTGTGCAGTCAAAAAGTCCTATTGTTTTGGTGAAGAGCTCAACCTATGTGGGTGGCAACATCTGTCTCTTAGTAAATAAATATAATATAATATTTTACAGTAATTAATTTCTTCAAAATAGAAGATTTTATCTTTTTGAGGAACACAAAGAGTAAGCAGCAAATGAAACTGTGGTAGATACTTGTGTCTCTGTCCTATTTATATCTGTTGGATTAGGCCTCTGTTTTTAATTTGTTGGTTTCTAGAGGAATTTCTGAGTCTAGAGAAGTAGCATCATAGAAATTAGAACGTTTTCCTTTTCTTTTTACGGGAATTATGTACATTTTACAGATGTCTTTTCTTAGACATTATGCAACTCCCTTGCTCTGTGGTTGGTGACTTTTAAAAAGTGGTTTTCACTAGAGAGTTTCTTTTCAGTGTTGTACTGGGAGATCCAGCTTCATGTTCTAGCCCTTTGCAGCTAACTCCTGGCCTTATATGATGATCCTCACTGAAGACTTTGTGGACACTTCTGAGTGTTTAAAGCAAGATGTTAAGTTGCAGAGAGGTTTCCTATTAAGGAAAAGTGATGTAATGTCAGTGGAACACTGCCAACTTCTCTCTGCTCATTTTATTTATATTAGCTGCATACCAAAGAAAATGCTCCATAAAACATGAGTGAGTGCTCCTTTCTATATTTAGCCAAGCTAATATACTAATACCAGGAGATTATGTTTATGTGCAATTGAAAGAATTATAAAAAGATTTGGGGGCATCTTAAAGAAATAAAAGAGGTTGAACTTGGGAAAAGTAAATGCTAGATTTGCTCCTGGTGCATAAAAAAGACTAGGGCATTTTTTTAACATTTGTACTTCCAAGATATGTATTTCTGTGCTGAAAAACATTGTTTAACATTTTAATTTAACTACTTTACTGATTGTTTAGGGTACATAAAGTACAAGAAAGTTAAATACATTGATCTGAGTCTTTTTAGTCTAAGTACTGCAGATGTCTTGCTTTAAACCAATTGGCAAGATTGGTGTGATTAAAACCAAGCTAGACATTCCTGTTCCAGTCTGATCTTCTGGTCTGAAATATTCACATTCCTCTTCATACAGAATACAGTGTGATACTGTGCTTTTTTGGCAAGGGTTAAAATCAGTTTGGCATATCTTTGTTCATCACCTTCTCTGACTTTCTTTAGGACTGCTTTTTAAATGAGTAAATGAGTCTCCTTTTAACCTAGTAGATTATTTTCCTCCTGGCTTTTGTTCAACTCTTTGTTCTACAGCTGATGGTGTTGATAAATAATCACAAGATTTCTTCCTGACTCTAACAATGTTACTTCATAATGCTGTTAAACAATTTGAGCTTTTCTATTAATTCTACTCCTACACGGTGACACTAGCTGGGTGTGGTAGTGTTGGAACTATGGATCCTCCCTGATACTAATTCCACCTAAAAGAATATTCCCCAGCAAGAGTACTGAGTACATTTGTTGATAAATAAGAGCTGTCGTACTAGTTAACTAACTCATAATGTATATGGGGAAAAAGGTATTTTAATAAATTAAATGCTAAGTCTAGTGTGATTGTGAAACCATGTGATGTATTATGAGTTCTTCAGTTGTCTCATGAGCTACTAAGTTGTGGGTGGGAGAGAGAATTTTGGGTAGTGTTATTTTTATTTGCATTACTGAGGATGCATTAAACATTTTATGTGTTTTCTGCTCATATCTGAGTTGTCTGTCTTAATTTTAAAGCCTGTGGTTTATTGGGATGACTTCTAAAATGCTCTTTGAGGGAGTCTTCATACATTCTGACATTTAGCATCAAATTTACACACTCTGAACTGCACCCTGGAGGTTTCCCTGGCTCTCTAGGAGGCTGTACTGCTAGTTATGTGAGATGCCAAAGAGGAGTGATGAGAACATTTGCCTATGTATCTCCTTTTGACTAGAAGAATTAGAGCAAGATGACATCAAACTGAAGGCCAGTAGAAAAAGGCAAATGATCTTTTAGTCATATCACAAATCAAATATTACTGTTTTACACATCTGGAGCTTGTTTCAGCAATATAAAGCTGTCTAATATGTAGAAGATTTGAAAATGATTGCGAGATTCTGTTGCTATTTCCAAGTATGCAGATCTCTTCTCGTTCGTTCTGAGTGATTCATTGGGGAAGTAGATCATGCTGCTAAAAATCATGGGAAAAAATTTTGAGTCAACCAAGGGTCAAAACACATTTCCTGCAATTATGAATTAAATGAAACTAGGACTTTTGCCTTACTGATTCCTCTTAATTTCAAATGTGAGATTTTAAACATTAGACAAATTTAAACCAAACAAAAAATCTTGAATCATGAGATGCCATTTCTAGTATTAGGCTCTTGTAGGCAAATGTTCTCCCTAGTGTAGAAGATCAGACATAACTCATCTGTGAAGTATTGCCTGGACAATGTACAGCAAGAATGATGTGCTATCAATTCTTGCTTAGCAAAGTTTTTTCCCCCATTTTTTAAACTAAGGCCTTGTGGATTACTGATTATTAAGTAACTTGAATATTGAAGTCTTGAAATTCGTTTGGAAAACTGCAGTCTCTGAAGGTTTATGAAATGACCAAAAAATGGACAGCTTCAAACAAGGCTGCCTTTAGGGCGTGAGAATGTAATTAGTGTGGTAAGTCTGAGTGCATGGACTCGTTACAGTCTTGGCATGAGAAAGAGGATGACTGTAGGGGAATGTACTTGTTTTCCTCCAAACAGAAATACTAAGCAGCAAAGTCTTTCTGCAATTTTGGGTGCTCACTTTCCTGGATACATAGCACAACTAGTTGGAGAATTTAAATGTCCTTGCTTTATTTTGTACCTTTATGACAAAAACTACTAAATTTTTAAATTTTTTTTGGTTTTTTCTAGCTTTTTGGCATTTTACTTATTTTTCTGCATATTTTGTATGATTTGTCTAATCAATTAGCTGACCTCAAATCATCCAAATGCTTTTGTTATTGTATACACTTTTGTTGAGTGCTATGCTTGAGATTTCTACCTGAAACAGAATAGGACTAGAAGGATTCTTCAAGTGAGAAACAAGGTCAATGTACTGTGTAAATTTTGTTTGTGGCTAGAGTAGCTTAAGTAAACTGGCCCAGAGACACAAGGGTCATGCAGATTCGAACACCTCAAATAACTTTCCTTGAGTTCATGATAGAAAACTGTAGTAGATGAGGCTATTTTAGACCAGTGCTTTCCCAAGAATGAAGCATGCTTTTCCAGAGAATGAAGCATGGTTTTCCAGAGAAGCTAGAATATGTAGTGAGATAGAAGGTAAAGTCATGAATTTTGGTTCATCCTAGGTAGGACTTCTGAAGCTCACAGGGGGTGGTGAAGACATGCTGGTAGCCCAAGGGAGGAGGCAGGGAGACAGATGAGAAGGCAGACCAGCATTATACCATGATCTGAGTGTTGCTGAGAGGAACATGTGGAAACTCATAGTGAAAAAGGGAAGAACCATATGATCCTCACTGATGCTGACTTTAGTGCTTCCAATATTGTTATTGTCAATATCCTTCTGTCTTTGAAGTAACCTGGAAGTCCTAAATTACATATTTCATATTAAACTATTGGTTGTTTATCAAAGCACAGCCTGATTTTTCTCTTTCTCTATCTCAGTTGTTTTTGAGGTAAATTACACTTGGAGTCCAAGCTGTTGTGATACTTGTACAGAAGGTTTACACATAAGTAATGTTGACTTAATTGTGAGAGATATGTATTGCAGCTTTTACATCTTGCTAGCACTTAAAATGATAGAAACAAAGCATGGATTACTTTTTTCTAATTTCAGTTTACTAACAGTGATTTACCAATAGTTTCCAAATGTAATTTTAGTAGTCTACTTATGTGAAGGAAACAATTTATATATAGAATTGTGTAACAGTTTGGATTGGAAGGGGCCTTGAAGAATATTTAGTTTCAACCTTCCTGCTGTGGGCAAGGAACGTGGGCAGGAATAAAGTACATATACAATTCAATGTAAAAACCTTTTACAACAGGGACAATAAGGACAAAACAAACTGCTGTTGGTCAAGATAAACTAAATGAACTTTACTATAGGAGTAGGTAAACCATTCTTCTTGTCATCCATTCTGGAATGTTCATTTTAACATAAATCTTATCTTAATAAATATGAAAAAAATATAGCTTGGAACTCTTAAATCAGACAAGTGCTGTTTCTAATATTCTTTCTCAGAGAGTGTCCAGCTCCAGGCTAAGAAGGTGCATGAGTCATCAAAATACTGAGTCCATAAAGAGAGAATCTTCATAATTGTCAGACAAAATGGATTTAAATCCTGAGAAATACACTTTGTAACTAGCTTTTTACAAACTACTCTGTGATCAGACTGATAGCAAAAAAGACATGTTTGTTTTATCTGGGAGGTTTTTACTGCAGGGCAGATGGGAGGAATGGAATTGATTTCTAGATGTCTGCTGCAGGCAATCAAATAGGAAAATCTGTACTACAACATAGAAATAGTAAAATTGCTAACTAGGATAGGTCAATACATTGTCTCTGAATATGTAATATGCAAGATAATATGCAAGATACCCTATTTTTGACATATATTACACATCAGTATGTTGTATGCCCTGAAAATGTAAAGAAATCTTATAAAGAAAACCCTATAAATCAAATAAATTAATTTTCAGCGTATTCGTTTAGAAAGATGTGTTTGACTTGCCAGAAATTGACACACAACATATAAAGCCAGAACCTCTTGAGGTATACACACTTAGTTTTAAAAGCCTTTTAGATTGTATGGTTTGGCTATCGCCACATGGTAGTTTATTCAGTGTATAGCCTACATTAGCAAATAGTGCACAGAAACAAGGGTGGCTCCATAGAGTGAAGAAACATGCTGAGGGTGTTGTATCTGCACACTTCAGGGTCATTGTGCCTGGGATTTTGGTTTTTCCTTTTGGACTAGCTCTAGTCTGTTCCATGGACTCATAAGTGCCTCAAGTTGGTTAGTTCATTTCACCTGAGAGGAAAGGAGTTCATGCTCTCCAGAGGCTTCTCATGGATGCAAACCAGAGAAAAAGGAAGTGGGAAATGGTTGGAAATTTGTTTCAAAAGCACATTTCTGACCCAAATTAAAACCCAAATGCAGATGTGTCCTTAGTGTTCCCTTAGGAGAAGTGTCAGGTTCCTTGTTTTTGGCTAGTCATCATGCTGGTCACAATTTCATTTGGGAAAAAATGAATATATATATATATATATATATAGTTCTTCCTTTTGTTTTGTCTGTATAAGATGGCTGGCTGCTTTCACTGGGAGCTAGGCAATATTCAAAACAATTTTAGGGAAGGAACCAGCCATTCATAGTCATTGGCACAATATTTGTCTATAACAAGTGTTTATCATCACATGTTTTCCTGTATGATTCCTTCTTTTTTATGTGATTATACATCACTTAAGGTGCAGCTTAATTCAGAGAAGAAGTCTTTACTATATGTCTTCCATACTCAAAGTTGTTTGCTGTAGTAAAAAACAAACAGTACCTGAAGTGAATCATCTTTATAGAATGTATTTTCACTCTCAAGTACAAAAGAAATTATTTCCTCTGCCATTTATGCATAAAGTATTCCATTTAAGCTTTCCAGAACAATATACTGTACAATTAGCTAGCAGTTTTAAAACAAAAATCTCACCATTACATCACTATATCTATTTATGAGCAAATTTCTGTTTAAAATTGTGTTGCCATTGCAAGAAGCTAATTCAGGTTATATGTGGGTGTCCAAATTCATCTATCAACAGTATGCATTGTTTCTCTTTGTGGTGACAAGGAATGTAATTAGTACTGGTCAGGTCAATTCAAATGTTCAGGCACATAATATATTCTGACTACTTAAAAGCAGGTTTTGACTGCAGAGACATCTGTGGACTCTGGGTGGATTTTGCCTCTGCTTAGTAATACTGCTGAAAGATTTGTTTGTTTGTTTGTTTGTTTGTTTGTTTGTTTTAGCCAAGCAGCGGGGAAGTTATGCTTACAATACTCTTGCAAAAAGTAGCATCCCTTCATATCTGAGGATGCTTTAGCAACATTTTGGATATCTTAATTTTTTTTGTCTCTTTATACATCGGGGATGACACCTTTTAAAAACAAACAAAAAAGTTTAGCCTCCAAACTCACAGTTCTGAAGTGCATGTCTGGCTAGATAAGGTGTGGCAGTGCCCTGTAAATGATTTCATTTTGGGGGATATAGCATCTTCTGCTGTATCAAGCCTAAGTTATAATTGTGTTAGGATTGTATTGGTTGAATAAATGTCACAAAAGTTCTGGGCAATGCTGCAATGTTATTTTCAGTTTCCGATGCTCCTGACAACAAGGTGAAAGATTTTTACTGTCTTTAGCAGTTGGTCTTACTTCCTGGTACATCTCCTCCTTCCATAAAAGTTATGTATGTTGTTGAGGGGATTATTTTTGTGTGCACAGAAGGACTTCAGGAAGAATGGTATAGCACTAAACTGTTATGGCATTAAGATGGGGCTGACACCTAAAGTCTATCATATCTTGTTCTAATGGAATTGCAGAAATATATAATTATTTCATTTAAATACCAATTCTTATGTATTTATTTCATTTTCAGTTGTTCCTTTTCATATGGTGGTTTAAGAATAGGGTGCCTCCACTGAGTTTGAGTAACATAAACTACTGATGCGTCAGCTGGTAATATTCCAGCTTTACATGAGGTAGCTACATGCTCAAATGTCAGACCTGTTTGTGATACTGAATAGCTGACAAAAGGGCCTGGAACTTGGGTTCTAAAGGCACCTTAGTTTTGTATTTATTTCTAATAGAGAGCTGAAATTTAAATTTTCCTAAAAACACATTGGGAGCAACTGTGTGCTCCCTTTAATGGCAGGACACCTAGTAGCTACTCAGTTTTTTTTCCCTTTTTCATATATTATCCATTCTTCCTCACAAAGAAAATCTCTTTCAATAGTACAAAGCTGTCATCTTTATATGTAACCCAAAGAACACACTTGACAGATACTGGAATGTTAATACTGAAGACCTGGAAATCCAATTTTAAGCCCACTGTAACAGTTATTGAGTGGCATAAAAATAAGCAAATCTCTTAAATCTGGTGGTCAGTAGTAGATAAGATGTGATGATTTATACTGCATCTTCTTAATCAAATATATTAAATTTAAAATGAAATATGTAAATTAAAAAAGACATATGCATGTGTTGTTCCAGTGAGAAAATGTATAATACTATGTTTTCTTCTGTTCGCTTTTGGTTTTAGGCTAGCACATTTTTTCACACTTCGATAATTTTTTTTTCCACCCCATATTTTCTTTGAATATATACCAATCAGCACAGAACACAACCTTCTGTGTAGTATAGCATAATCAGTGTCAGAAGACCTATTTTTCTGTTTGCAGGCCAGCTCATTCCTGCATTCCAAGTAATGATTTCCTACAGTTTGGGCTGATTCAGCTGCAGATTGGAACCTGCATTGTATTTAATGTCTCGTACAATTTACCTTTTAATAACACAACACTTTTAGCTTCCTTTCTCAGTAAAACCTGTTGCCTGTGTAATTTTTTAACTGTTATATCTGTCACTGGATAGCCTGTGCATTAGTTGTGAACACAATTGAATTACCAAGCCCAACAGATTTTTGACTACCAGACCAATTCTTATGATCTAACCCTACCAGAGATACGAAGTTTAGCATTTTTGCTAGAGCTGTATTGTATCTTTATGACTTTTGGGAACAATGAATGTGGACAAGAGCACCATTTCCTCTCTTTCTGTACCCAAGCTAAATGTGTTATCTCACTGGTGCATGTTTTGAAAAATGTCCCCGCAGTGGTATTGAGGGTAAAAAATGGTTCCTGTCTCTGAAAGAATGGCTCATGTTTGCTGAATACTGGCACCCTCTCCACTGTTGGTTTCCTTAGCACAGAAATTACCTTGATGTGTTTGACAGATAATCAAACCAGAGTGGAAAATGGGCACAGCTACAACTGCCCCTTTTTAGGATAGATAGGTTTTTTAACAGCCAAACTACAGCAGGACTTCCTTACAAGAGAGTTCACAAACAATGCAGAGGTTTTACACTTCTCATCTGTGTGCATGAAGTTTCTTAGATGAAAAGTTAAGCTCAGCTGCACAGTATGCTCATAACACAGTCCCTGTGTTAGTTCTTGCACCATATTTCTTCTTCTAGGAGTGTATTAGCTTACATTGAAACTAATTATAAATGCTCCCGTATATCAACCTGAAATACAGAAAATATTTGTGTGAATCTGCATTTTCACATTGTTAAGCTTTGAAGGGAAGGTAATAAAAATGTTAAAGTGTTGCAGCTGCTGGAGATAGTTCCTAGTTACAGTTCTCCATCAAGTTACCCAGCATGAGGTTTAAATTGTAATGACAACCTGCATCCTCCCTGTAATGTTAGTATAGAAAAAATATACCTCTGAATATTTCCTTGCTAGAACTCAAACTGGTGCTGGTTTTTGTGTGTTGTTGTTGTTGTTATTCCCCCATCCTGTCCCCTCCATCACCTGTCTCCCCCCATTTTTATTTAAACTGATAATTCTAGTCTTACAAAAATATGAACCCTTGCAGCATTTAAAACAGTCCCCCGTTGTTCCCCACAATATAAGGGACTGTTCAGTCTCAGAAAACCTAAAGCTTGTCTAAATGCATTTGTATTGATACAGCCTGGAGGCTGTGTGTTGAATATATAGCAGTTTTTGTTAAAAGAGGAACTATTCTCCCTTTACTTCACATTCTTGCCTTGACATATATGTACATCTTTAACATTTCTAAAAATAAGCAAATATTTATTCAGTGGATAGTTCAGTCTGAGTTACTTTTTTATTCTGAGTATTTCATTTCAGTACATCTGTTAATTAATTCACTGGCAGATTAATCTAGGTTTTGGGTTTTTTCATTTTTAACAACTCAGTAATTGATAAGTTTGGTAGAAAAATTTAAATTGTATTAGGAATTTTGTCAAGAGTAGAATTCCAGGTAGCAGAAATTGCTATCACATTTTGGATAAGTTGGTATGTACATTTTAATCTCTTAAATAGTAGCTGTCAGAAGTAGTTAAGAAAATTACTAATTTTCAACAGGTACTATATCAGCAAAATGCCCATGTTGTACTTGTAGAAAGCAAATTAATTGTCTTTAAGAGCTATCTGGCAGATCTGTCTTAACAGCTGCTGGGAACCACAGATGCAGAAGCGGGTATCCAGTTTGGCTGCCCAGGAGCTAGAAAGATATAAATATGTGTGATACATTCCAATTTTAATAAATTTTAAAAATATGGGAAAAAATTCATTGTGGTATTTATTGTATACACACCAAAGTTTAGAGATAAATATATCTAAATGTACACATATAAAAAATATATCTATACATAGAGAGCTGCTGACATGGAACTCATTGAGAAGAGCCCCTGCCATTTGATACGGTGTGAAAGTGACTGTCTCCCTTTTGGTAGAGCTCTGGCATAATTCTGAAGCAATAGTATTGAGTTAGAAGCTAGATCTTCTTTGGAAAGTGTTTTATGGAGGTGAGTAGTTGTTATCCCAAACACACTGACATTTTCTGGCATTGTTTTTGAATCTTAACTTAGAAAAATAGCTCAACCTTTTAAAGTTGTGCTTAATTCTGATCATTTTCATTTAAAATATTCCTGTACCTTCATTTCAGTGGTATGTTTTGTGTATTTCTGTAGAACTGCAGCATCTGTTTCTCAAAGAGTAGGTCACTGATAGGATTGGGAAGGGGCTGGTCTGCTTTTGCTCAGGAATGACTTGAGACAGAACGGAACTCATTATTCTTCCATACCTGAGATAAATAGGACTATTTCTTTCAAACAAAAATTGCCTTTCTTTGTCTGTTTTCCATTTTATTTTTTTGAGATCCGGGGGGACAAAATTTAGAATTTTAAAATGTTATAGAAAACATCACTTGAACTTGGTTCTTTACCTGTGGTCATTTATTTCCATTTCCTTTGAAATTTAGTCAGTGTTTTACAACACCATAGACAATGGCCTTGCACACTTCGTAGTAGGCATAGCTCAGGAGGGTTAATTTCATATACAAAGGCTTCAAGGCTACAACAGCATTTCTCTACTTTTCAGGAACTTCCCCTTCTAAGAGAGGTAGTTTGGATAGAAGGGCTTCCATATGAGCTTTTGTGTTTAAAGGTAGACAAAGCTGATGATTAAACTGCAAACAGTGAGATGCGTCCCAGAAGAGGGACATTGTTTCTCTAAATAAGCTTTGTAATGTAAGATAAAAGTAAAGCTGGTACATACCCTATTACTGGGAATATGTGAATGAGCCTAGGACAGAAATTAAGTATGAAGGATTTACTGCATTCCTGGAAATGCCATCTGCTGTAATGTTATCTGCAATCCAGTAGCCAGGTCTTGTTGAGACTTGGAGAGATGTGCAACCACTGCCTATGTCCCTCCTCTACTCCACTGTGTTCAGGCACTTGGAGTTACAGTTCCTGATGGGGGTTGTTACCAGTTTAATTCTTAGTCACATACTGCTCTGTTTTCTGAGAAATGTGATGCAGAGGTTATCAGGAAGAAAAGGTATTATGAAAATGGGATAAAAATATAGACCAGCCTATTGTAATTTAAACCAAGTGCATACCTCAAAATATGATCTCTGAAGTAGCTATTAAACTGTGGTATATGTATTGGCAACCATTGTTGTCCACCAAGAAACCTAATGTCTCTTGTCCCTAGTTTTTACTTTTAACATCTGTTTTCAAATGTTTCTTGCTATCCCTGAGCTCTGAAAGTCATCACCTTACTGAGCATGTTCTGAGTGCCCAGTACTGAACCCAGGCATGAAGCTGCTCTCACAGGCAGCACGTCTCAGAAACCTCACCTCTGTTGTAACTGATGTCTGCTTTCATTAACACCTTACTACCTTACTGCTTACATTTTGGAACTGTTTTAGCACACCTATTACATCATCTGAAAATGTATTTTAATATCTTGGTAAAGAATATCTGGTATTGGAAAAACATTACAAATTCTAAAGCAGAACTTGTCAACATATTTGTGTAGTACTAGGCCTGCTTTTCAGTGAGTTGATGGAGTTTCTCAATATTCACTTTACCCTAGCTATGATTTTTTTTTTAAATTACTTTCCTTTATCATTTACTGATTGAATTTGCTAAGAAAGTACTTTTAAATGCTGTTCTTATATTGTTATAATTAATTAGTTGGCAAAATAAAAAATTCTACATGAGAAAATAAGTTTATACTCTATTGTTTAGACAAGCTTGATGTGTTTCCTGAATGCATGTGTGCCCTTTAAAATTACAAAACATATTTCAACTAATTGGAAAGAGGATGTAATTACAATTAAATTAGTTTTCCTTGTAATCTCATCCAAAAACCAAACTCTTTTAATTCCCTTCTTTGTTTCCCTACTAATGAGAAATTAATAATTTTCATAATTTTGCCAGCTGGGCTCTCCCTGTCTTTGTCGCAGCAGAGTTATCTTTCAGGGATCTACCTATGTAGAACTTCCACCACTGATGGTGTCATTCCAAAGAAACACTGGTGAATTGTTATTGTTTCCTCTCCTTTTCTCCTTCATAATGACACATCTCTGGGGTGCCTCTCCTCAAGAAAATAATATGGCAGTATCTGATGTTAAAAGAACAGCTCTGAGATAGAGAACATGCCTTTGCAGACAAGGATTGTGCACTTTTACAACTGGCATGAAAATTGGCTCTAAGCTGGTCTTTGTGGTTTTTTGCCCCATGGACTGATGTGATAATGGTTGTGTTTACATGCTATTTTTTAAGCCATCAGACACTTAATTTAGGTGGATTCTAAGCTGACCAAAAGCTGTTCAACCAGAATCAGTACTGGGCTAATAAACCCTGATTTACAGGCATGCATATTCCTGCAGCTTCAAGTCAAGCTTAGTGGGAGAGCTGAGCAACCTCATTTTTGCCTGTCCCCCTTTTGTAGAGATAGCCTGAATCTGGTCTCTGCCTGTGCGTGGCGGGGTCAGCAGCAGTGCAGGGCAGTGCTGCAGCGCTGCACTTGCATTGACAGGGCCATAGATGGGCATTTGTGGGATGCTGCTGGCCGGGCGCAGCGCCATGTGACTTGGCAAATGCAAATAAAAAGGTCTCAAGACATGACACTCCTACTTGCTTTCAGCACATGTTGGATAAACATAGTAATGTTGGAGACAGCTAAGTTTCTTCTATATTCAACACCTCATTTACAATGCTAAGTTTTCCCCTTTTTTGTTTTTTTACCTTAGTCTGTCTGTAATAATTAAAAAAAATTGAGGGCGATTATGAGGAAAAATAAAATAACTATTATTTGCTAATAATTTTAGAGGTATTGGACAGTAGGTCTGCAAATATTCAGGCCAAAGATGCAGAATGAGGTGAAAGTAGTAATCTTACAGGGTTTTCTCTGTCCAGCCAGAAGTGACCAGAACTGTTGCTGTCATCAGCTAAGCAAGTCAAATGTTGACGGGAACTAAAATTGTGTTGTTTTAACTGATTTAAATAAAGGTGAATGTTAAGTAATTTCACAAAAAGAGAAGAATAAGTTTCAGCCTGTGTCCTGTGGAGTGAAAAGTTGAACTGATAAGGATTTAGAATCTCTATTATCAACATTAAAAAATTAATTACAAAATTTACAAAGTGAACTGTAACTTTCAAATGTTCTTGTTGCTAATTTAAGTTTAAAAAGTTAATTTCCTTTTAAGTGCTGCAATTTGTATTGTTAATGAGACATTGCTAGAATTGAACCATCTTTACAACAACGATACCAAAGAAAGGCAACTGTTAAGTATAAGTTACTCATTTTTCAGTTTTCTGCCCTAAAACAGCTTGCTCCCCTTTTTCTTATCTAAGCAATCTCCTTTGGCCAGAGATCATAAGCAGAATTATTGTCAGAAAGCATTTTCTGGGAAATGTAGATGGTTGGAATATCAAAATTAATCTTCAAGTGGAAAATATGATGTTATTACCATTTCTAATTTTGTTGCTATCAACAAAAGTAAATTGTTGTGCCAGAATCACACATTCATATGCCATGCATTAGGCAAACTGCTTCTAAAATGTCTGCTTAGATGACCTAAATTATATGTAAACAATGACATATTTGTATGCAATAAAGTATTTATATAATAAATGTACAGAAAAGGTATATATGCATATGCTGAAACTTTGTGGATATTTGGAGTATTGAGATAAAGTTATGTTTTCCAGCTGAAAAATGACAATTTCAAGCAAGCTACTCTGATGTATTGTCACATGATAGACCACAGTTAATTTTGAGCTTAATGTCTTTCAAACAGCTGTATTGAGACAAAAAACTCCACAGTTCTGATTTGCTTCACTGCTGAACATTTTACTTTTTTCTTCCTTTTTTTCCCCCTTAATTAAGAGTTCTGAGTGCTCCTGCATATTAACTTTTTTAGTCTCTATTCTTCTTCCAGTGAATTTTTGCATTTCTAAGTGAAATTCTTACTTCCATTTGAGCTGATAGTACTGCAATGCCTCAGAACTATATTAAGTATCTACTAAGATTTGTCTCAGGACCTACAGTTGAAAATTAAACTGGGGAGAAAAAGTGAGACTAAAGACCTGGGGAAGTTCAGTTCACAGCTTCCCTAGGTTACAGATGTTTCCAGGAGTCTTTGCTCATCTACATACATGGATGGTTCTAACACAGAATTTGGTCCCTTGTCTCCAAGTTCCTAATTAAAAGTATGTCTGTAATTAGGTCTGATTGGCCCACAGAGGCTACAGCAGAAATTCAGCTATGGCTGAAGTTGTTACTGGGTAAAATATTTCAGCCTTATTATTGAAACAGGGAGAAACAAAAAGAAACCTTGTTAGGAGTTTCAGTACTTTTACCTTGAATTCCATTATCTGGATTGTGCCTTTAAAATATCCTAAGTGCTTCAAATTGCCATATAATTTACCTTTTTGAAGAATTGATGGTTCTGTTAAATTCCATTATGCATACCCTTTTTCCTTCATCTTGAGGACAAAAAAATGGACTTTTGTAGCCATGTGTTAACTCTGAAGTGGGGCTATTCAACATATGTAAATACTTTGAACTTTTCCTCTCTTTCAATTTTCCTGGACCATAGACCAGTGGAACTTTTACCTCCTCCCCAGCCAGAACTGCATGTCTGATCATCTCTTTGTCTATTTTTCCTTCCCACAGGGACCCCCAAAAAATACAGCAGCTGCAGAACCAAATTCGTCTGGAACAAGAAAGTGGACAGTGGTATCGTCACCAACAGCAACCTGATCATCAGCACCCTCCCTCTTCTCCTTCCTTTCCTCCTCCCCCCTCCTTCCAGGAGCTTGAGTCCAGCCAGTCTGCCACCTCTCCTGTGCCAATGAGTATTCTTAACTCTCATACTTCCCCAACCATGCAGTCTTCCGGCTCCTTCAACTATGCTCGGCCTAAGCAGTTCATTGCTGCCCAGAACATCAGCCCTGCTTCAGGTTATGTGACTCCATCTTCTGGGTCATCTACATCTAGCCTTCCTTCTCCTATGTCTCCCACTGCTTCTCAGAAACAGTTTGGGAGAGTGCCAGTTCCTCCCTTCTCTCAGCAGTTTGCTCCAGAAGGGGAATATGCCTGGTCTCCTTCTTCTCCATCCCCTCCACCCCCACCTCCACCTGTCTTTAGTCCAACAGCAACATATCCAGTGTGTGATTCCTTTCCACTTCCACCTCCTCCACCCCCTCCTCTTCCTTCACTTTCTTCACCTTCCCACAGCCCGTCTCCAACTCCAAGATTTCCTAATTCCAGCCAGTCTCCAGCAGCTTTTCTCAGCTCCATGCTGCCATCCCAGCCACCACCCATTTCTGTCAACGCATTAGGCCTCCCGAAAGGAGTGACGCCTCCGTAAGTATCAGCTGATGAGCTCCTTGATGTTCTGCAGATTATAATGAAGATTATTGCACTTGCTTCATTTGTACCTTTCTAGGGTACAACCTATAACCTTTGCTGTTAGCAGTTATCTGAGAGGGAGAGATGTGTGAATAAATTGCAAGTGCTTCTGTGCTAGAGTTGTGAGATAGTTTTTTAACCCTCAAAGAAGTGAGATTCTGAAAGAGTAGGAACACAAAAGATGGGAAGCTGAAGCTTTAAACTGGAGTTTAAGAAAATGTGAAAGCAGGAGCAAAACGCTCTGCAGGCCCAGGCCAGTGGAAGGAGATCCAAGAAAACCCTTCTTATGGCCCAGTTCTTTTAAAGTCACATATTCAGTAATATTTGCAGTTTGTGTTCCTATTACATCTGCAGGTAGAAAAATATCAAGTAAAGAGAATATCTTTCAGAATTCCCATAGATTTGTGATACTGAAAACACAAGGTATTAAAGTATACATCTGATAACAAAGTGGCCATAAGAGTTCATTGGCTTTGGCTACAGATTTTGTTCCGAGGAAGTTTGAGAAAGTGTTTAGGGAGGGATTTAAAATAGCAGTGCATAAAAACAAACAGAATCCCTATCCCTAACAACTCTGCACACTTATTTTCCCCTTTTGTCTTCTCTAAAGGCCAAAATAGTATTTTGGAGCATGTCAGCTTTCATCATAGATCAGTTTTTCTTTCCACTGGCACTAGACTCTCATTCCATCCTTAGAGAACAAAGAGACATGCTGAAGAACAAAAATGAGAATAGCTGTATCCAAGGCTTATTTATAACCTTGTCCAGAAGTTTGTCTAAACATATCTACAGTATCTAGGTGAGTTGCTCAGCTACATATTGTTGCAGTGGGAAATTCTGTTCTTTCAATCCAAGATATGAAAAGGAAGAGAAAGAAGAAAGAGGACAGATATCTGAGTAATAAGTCATGTATCTGTTTTAAAAAGCATTTCTTTATCTTGATTTGTTTCATACAGCTCATTATGGAGTCTGGCCATGAAACGATTTTAGGAGAAAAATTAATAAATAGTGCAATTTGCCCTTGCAGTCATCATAGTTGTGATTTTCTGTCTTACTGTGTCCTTTGCACTGGCTGAGTTTCACTGTTGATACTGAGTACTGAAAATTGCATGATTAATTTACTGACAGTTTGACCAGTAAGCACAGCCCACTGAAGCCTGCTATTACCCTTGCTTTTCCAAGAAAATGCTCTAGTCCAGCTACACAGCTCTGACAAGAGCTGGATTCATTTTTGAGCTCACCTCTGTGTGCTGTGAGGGTAATAGCAGCAGCTTAAGCCTCTGCTGTGTCCCTCTTTCCCTGTTACTGTGTGCTTATGGATACGTGTTCTCTCTTGAAGCATTAGTTGTGTTCTTCCTCATTCCCTTTGATCTTTGGGCAGAGAAACAACTCTGCAAAGATTCTTCCCCCTTCACCATGCCCCTCACTTCCCCAAGTGCAGCAGCCAGTCTGGGTATGCACATGATGGCGTGTCTATCTATATTCCTCCCTCCCCCACCCCAACACGGCAGCAACCTCAGCGTCTGAGCTGAGGATGAGGTAGTTGGCTGTTTTTCTGCATTCCCTCAGGAAATAAAGTCCAGATGGGAGCTGGATCGTGTTAACTATACCGAATGTATGTGTGTATAATTTATGTGTGTATATATATGTGTGTGTGTATATATACATACACAGTGAGCATTTGTCATCTGAATTATAACATTAAAACATGGTAAAATATGTACTGTGTGATGCAGAAAAGCCATAATCTATTGTTATATATCTTTGATGCCAATTTTTCCCTGGCTTCTTGTTTTTCATGTTACTGTGTAGGTTAATGTCTGGTGTGTCTTGCTGAGTAAATTACTTTGTTTCCCGTAATTCTAATACCACTCCTGAGCAGTTCTTCCCCTGGCCTCCATTTCCCCCTCAGCTTCAGGCCTCTTCTGCTTTGTGCTATAGCCTCAATTCTTTTTTTGGTCCCTTTCACTTTTTGCTTCTTTTCCTTTGTAATTTGCTCCATCCTCACAAGTCCTCTTCAGCACATTTATCTTTCTGAGGCATAGTTTCTGAGCTTCACACACTATTCCATAACTTCTGTAGTCTCACTGTAGTCTCATCATTTTGCCATGACCTCCAAGATCTATTGGTTGAAAATTATGATGCTGTTTCCTGACAGTGTGCTTTACAGACTGGGTGCAAGAAATAAATTGTTGCACTCAAAGTTTTGTTCAGCAGCTGAAATACTAGTCAGGCCATTTATCTTCAGAGACTTTGTCATTGCTAAATCTTGGCACAACCACAGATCTGCTCCTCAAAAGCAGAACTTGGTAGGCATCACTTTTTCAGTTTTGTGTTGTGGTAGGAACAGAATAAAGGTAAAGTAATAAACATTGCAGATGGAGGCAGTTATTTTTGGAAATGGTCAAAGGCAGCACCAGTAAAGTTCTCTGTGTCTGTATACAAACCAATAGTCTTTGTTATTCCTCTTCCCTTCATCAGCTTTCTTTGGTAATTTCCTTTCCCATGCATGTGTCATATTTGTTCTTGTGAAAAGAGAAATCTATCCAAGGAGATGCAGGACAAAAAAAGAGGAGCTCAAAGCTTTGGCCCAGCCCCAGAGAGATGACATCATTGGCATAATGCAATGAGTCCTGGGACTGGTGTGCCATGAAGGATGGTTACAGGCTCTTTGAGGGGATAGGCAGGGCAGGAGAGGCTGGGAGGTTGGCGCTGTATGTAATAGAGGGTCTGGAATGAATTGTGCTTACAGTTGGCAATGGCATGGTCAAAAGCCTCTGGATAAGGATTAAGGGACAAACAAGTAATGCAGATGTCATCATGGGAGTCTACTATAGACCTCCTATCCAGAATGGCGATGCTGATGAGTTATTCTTTAAGGAACTAAGGAAAATCTCTAAGTTAACCACTCTAATCCTTATGGGGGACTTCAACTCGGCAGATGTTAACTGAGAATACCAGACAGCTAATACAAGCAGGTCCAGAAGGTTCCTAAACAGCAGGATGATCACTACATGGTGCAGACACTAAGAGAGCCAACTCAGTAAGATGTCCTCCTTGATGTGCTGCTCATTAACAGAGAGAATCTTATGACTGAAGTGGAAATTGGTGGTTGTCTTGGCCACAGCAACCACAAAGCAATTGGATTTAAAACTTCAGACTTCTTAGGGAACTAATGAGTAAGGTCCCCTGGGAAAATGTTTTTGATGGTGCTGGGGTCCATCAATGCTGGTGACTTTTTAAGCACCACCTCCTATGGGCACAGGAGCAGGCAGTTCCAAAATGTTGGAAAAGCAGGTGAGGCAGAAGGCCAACTTGGCTAGGCAGGGATCTTCTTCTAGAGGTAAGGCAAAAAAAAAAAAAGTAAATGTTTGACCAGCAGGAGCAAGGTGACATGGGAGGACTACAGAAATGCTGCTCTCCTCCATGGGGAGAAAATTGTCAGGGAAAAGCTCAATTAGAGCTGAAGCCAGCCAGTACTGTGTAGCACAATAAAAGGAACTTTTAAAAATATGCTAGTTGCAAAAGGCAGTCCAGAAATAACAGTGACTTGTTAAATTATGAGGGTGTTCACCATAAGAACAGGGACATAGACAAGGCAGAGGTGGTTAATGCTCTTTTCAGTCTTCAGCACCAGTCATGGACTATGGGGGTCTCAGTGGCCTGAGCTGAAGAATGAGGATTCTGAGAATTATAAACTTAGAGTAAACTCTGAACTTGTGAGGGAATCACTGCTCCAGCTGGATCCCTGTAAGTCTATGGGGCCTGATGGGATTCATCCAAGAATCCTCAAAGAGCTGACTGATGTCATTACAAGACTTCTCTCAATGACTTTTTGAACTGTTTTGGGAATCTGGAGAGGTCCCACTTGACTCGATTCTGGCTAATGTTGTCCCAGTTTTCAAGAACAGCACAAAGGACACTACAGGTCTGTCAGTCTCATTTCAGGGCCTGGTAGAATTATGGAGAAGATTACTCTTGGAGTTACTGAAAAACACCTGAAGGATAATGCAGTCATTGGCTAGAATGGCTTCATCAGGGGAAAGCCCTGTTTGACTAGCTTTATTTCCATTTATGACAAGGTAACCCACCTGAGCAAAGGAAGCCTGTTCATGTAATCTCTTTGGTTGAGCTTTCAATACTGTCTTTCATGGTGTCCTTCTGGACAAAATGTCTAGCATTCAGTTGGACATCATACCTACATCATATGATGGGTGTGCAGCTGGCTCATGGGTCAGGCACAAAGAATTCCAGTTACATTAGGCTGGCAAACAGTCACCAGTGGGGTTCCACACAGCTCCACTGTAGGGCCAGTGCACTTCATAAATGACTTAGACACAGAACTCAAAGGATTACTAAGTAGATTTGCTGGTGATACTAAACTGGGGGGAACTGTCAACTACCTTGAGGGCAAATAAGCCCTACGGAGAGATCTTGACAAATTAGAGGGTTGAGCAATCACCCACTGAGTGAAGTTTAATGAAGGCAAGTGCTAGATTTTGCACCTGCGACAGGGCAGCCCTGGATATACAAGAGGACTGGGCAATGAGAGGCTTGAGAGCAGCCATTTGGAAAGGGATTGGGGGTCCTGATTGACAGAAAGTCATTGTGCCCTGGCAGCCAGGAGGGCCAACTGTGCGCTGGTGGGCATCAGGCACAGCATCTCCAGCCAGGAAAGGAGGAGGGGGTTGTCCCTCTCTGCTTTGCACTCAGGTGGCCTCACCTCAAGTCCTTTGTGCAGTTGTGGACTCCACAATACTAAAAAGGCATTGAGCCATTAGAGAGAGTCAAGAGGAGGGCAGCGAAGATGGTGAAGGGCCTTGAGGGGAAGCCGTATGGGGAGTGGCTGAGGTCACTTGGTCTGTGCAGTCTGGTGAAAAGGAAACTGAGGGGAGACCTCACTGCAGTCTGCAGCTTCCTTGTGAGGGAAAGAGGAGTGCAGGCACTGATCTCTCTCCTCTGTGGTGACCGGTGACAGGACCCGAGGGAATGGTCTGATGCTGAGTCAGGGCAGGTTTAGGTTGGATACTTGGTCTACACCCAAAGGGTGGTTGGGCACTCAGACAGGCTCCTCAGAGTAGTGGTGACAGCACCCAGGCTGACAGGATTCAAGGATTGTTTGGACAATGCTCTCAAGCACACAGTGTAACTCTTGAGGTGTCCTGTGTGGGGCCAGGAGTTGGATTCAGTTTTTCTTGTGGGTCCCTTCCAACTCAGAATATTCTGTGATTCTGTAAAAACATTTCTAACCCTCTCTTCAATTCCGGCATTCTGTGGGCCCATGAACAGTAAATACCATGCTAATGTGTCAACATTTTCCTTGGTTTTGAACCCTGAGATTCTGTGGAAGTGACTGCATTAGCTAAACTAGTTTGAACCAATGAATATTTTTTCCAGTTAAATTTGGATAGATTTGGAAACATTGCAGTGGGAATTGTTAATTTGTTTGGAATGGAGTTTGTGGTTTGGTTTTTAATAGCATGTGTTCTTACAGTCTTGTGTGTATTATGGGAATACCTACTTTTGAATTTACTACATTTTATTTGGACATTAATACCTACTAATTAATCTTTAAATATTTTAAGCATTTATTTGCAACAATATGGTGAGTGTTTCCCTTGAATAAATTATATCTCAATTTTCCAGTAAGCTTTAGACACTTTATAGCGACAAGTATTTTCAAGCTGTGGCTACGGTGGTGTTGGTTGAACGAGCTTTGGCAATAACCTTTTTTATTAATGGAATAGATTTGGTAGACTTCATGTCTTGCTAGAGCATTGTGTTATTAAGCAGAAGAAAAGTGCTGGTGGAACTGCATAGCTAATTAAGTACTTAAGGGAATTATGAGCACTTGTCAGTAATTTCTGAGGTAAAACTTAGCTGGAATAAGTTTGTTGAACACTGTTCTTAAAAATCTCAGTTCTTTCCTTCTTTACCTAAAGTAAACTCCAGGGTGGGTGGATCTGTTGTATTCAGATTAGCTTTTGGTTACAAAACACTTTCAGGGAAGTGAGTTAATGTGATAGAAACGTACAACAGAGGGGGGTAGTTCACAGTTAAGTTTGTAGAAGCTAGAAACTGATCTTCACTGTTCCTAGAAAAAAATCAAAAAGTTACATGTGAAGGAATAGAGATAAGTGTACCTAAAAGTTCTAGCTAAACACATAAATTATATGTTTACATGAGCATTTGTGAAAGCACAAATAATCCCATGAGAAGGATTTGTTGACTATTTATTTAGTGAATATTTGCTTTTAAAAAGTGTAAAACCTGCCAATAAAGGATGTGGAATTATCCTGGAGAAATGGGATCTCTTTCTAGGTGTAAAAAATAAATATTGTTAGCTATACATATATCCTTTTGAAGGCAACTTTAACAATTAATGTTTTTCCTTAAAGCAGACCTTTTCTTAAAGTAGATATCTTCAGTAATACTACCTTAGTTAAAAACAGGAAAAAATATGACTGTATAGAATTAGTGAAAGAACATGAATATTGAGTTACTACTTTCTGGAAAAGGATGGAAAAGGGAAAACCTTGTACAATTACCTTGTAGAAGGTAATTAAGTAAGTTGCTTGTATCATTCTGCACAAAATTTAACTGCTGTCTCAGTGACCTTTAGAACATTAAATCCAAATCATAAAGGAAATTATGTGGGAATCATGAGAAAAGCAATATGAGAAAGAGATTACACTTTTTTCTCTTTGAATCAGAGCTACTGGTCCATTCTTGCAGCTGTGTACTACTGTGATTTGTCCATTGCATTCTGTCTCAAATGGAATTGAAACAAATATTTTAGTAATTGTCATGTTCCTTTAGTCAACTGGCAATGATGTTGACCACTCTGAGGAGAAATACACTTGCCTATCTTTTTATCTTACAGCCTTCAACACTCTCCCAGCACAAAAGCCAGCTTTCATTTTAAAGTAAAGTGCATGGCTGTCTTATGTAGATGGGACTTTCTGTAAGTTATGCTTGTCACAACTTTTTAAAAATGGAGGTTATCTACAGTAGGATTGATGTGAAAATCATGATGCGTAGAAGGAAGTACCTTGATTAAGAACTCCAACATCATACTGAGAAGACAGGTCAGGGTGTTTCCTTGCTTCTGAAAAAGGGAGACTTCATCTCTCTTTGCTGCCTATTCAGTCATACCTGGATAGTCATTCCCAGATAACATATTGGGAAAACATATCTAAAGGCAAGTATTGCTGTAACTGGAAAAATTCCGGAAAATATCAGGGTTTGCATTCATTCTCAGCCTCCAATTTCGTTAAGTTATTGCTCCTGTCCATTAAACCATTTTTGTTTAAATTTTCTTGAAATTTTTCTTTTCTCGTGGGTTGGATACTACTTGTGGCTGTTATACCAACCCATCAGGGTTTTAGCTGTGATATTAGATCAATTCCTGTTGGTTGTGCTAAGAAACAGCTCATATTGGGGGCTTTGGTTTTGCACATGATTATCATAAAATACATATCCATATCAGCTTTTCCGAGATATGATGAATGCGTGTTTGTTCCTCTTGAACTTAGAAATCCAGGTTGTGCCCCAGATCTAATCAATTAAAGCTGTGAAAAAGTAGAGCTCAAGGATCTAACATGGAGACACACAGACATTAGCCAAAATAACAGTATCCTGACAATCTGGAAGTATTAATTTTCAAGATATGTATTATCCAGTTCTTTTTCAAAATGCTATTTGCAGCTACTTAAGAATATTGAAGATGGCAGTGAACTTGACTAAGAGAATTAGTACATGTATTTCCCTATTGAAAGGACAGAGAGGCTGTTCACAGCATGGCTTTGATGCTTGTTTTGGTCTGCAGGTTTTTCTTTTCAGGGGACTTAATTTTATAACTTCTTTATTTTAATCAGATCTGGATGCCACAAAAACATCTGTGAATGTGAAAACCAGGTACAATGCTTAATAGTTGCAGAGACCTTAACCAGTAACACCACATCAACTGGAATTAGTTGATATTTTGGACATGACACCTTTTCCTAGTCCAGTGTAGCTTTTTCTTTCCATGCTTCTCAAAGTTACCTGTTCTTATAAAGATTTCAGGACTATGAGGACTGTGCCAGCCTTTTCTACCTGAAGCAGAATAACTAAAGTTGATGCTTTAGTTATTTCTTCTTGACCACCAGTTCCAGCATACTGCTGGTAACAATCAGAAATTCAGATTACAAAATGGGCATTTTATTTTTGATCTGATATCAAAATATATGCACATCTTTTGAAAGGCAACTGGTGCTTATATAGCTACAGTAACCAGTGCAGCATGAGGCAGATAGCTTGCTCAGGAGGGGAAGGAACTGAGCAGGGGAATGAAAAAGTAGTAATTCTTCTTTTCCTGAGTAAAAATGCATTTTTAAACATAAGCTTTAGAGAAAAAAAATTGTAGTAGTCATGCACTTTGTAGGTGAGTTGTATTCTTCATTCTCTAAACATTAAGAGGGATCAAAGATGATCAGAAATTTATATTGTTCATTTCTGTCTTAACCCTATCCAATGCTGAGACATTTATTTTTTTCAACTACAGTTTCAGAACATTGGATGGTAGAAATAATTGAACTTTTGTTACATTCGTTCCATTTGCTGGAAGTCATCCTTAGTCAGGTCTGTTCTTCAGGCATTCCCTTAATTCAGATGCATGTAACATCACATTACTGGGCACAGCTGAAGCTCCTGGTCTCCACAGCATGTACGACAAGATCAGACTAAACCAATTTTATTATGAAGCTGCAGCTTCAAAGTTTGTGACCTGTTACAGTGCTTGTAGTAACTTTGCTTTTATAGTAAGTGAAAAATGTGTGAAGTGAGCAGGAATTAGCTGTATTTTTGGAAGGTTTTGGTTTTAAAGAAAAAAAAATCAAGTTACTGTTCATTACCTCAGTACCAGAGAATTAATTTGGATTTCTGTGAAACTAAGCCATATTGGCTGCAAACAGGAATTTGTTCTTGGAAGGTTAACAACAGCCAGCCTGTTGCCCTTGTTTACACTGTAAAAGGTACATAGGAAAAGAGGGAATTGCATCCAGCATGCACTCCATGTAATTAAAACATAAAAAGTACTGCTGGTTTGGCTTTCATTCTAAACAAATGTCAGGGCAAATATTCAAAACTAAGGAGAGCCAAGCCAAGGCTGCAAAAATCTTTGCTGTCAAAAATCTCTGTGTGAATTAAGATGACAGTTTTGGCAATTTCACTGCACCCTTTCTGACCAAAAGAATTCAGACATTTGTGTTTTTATCTACACCTGGATTCAAGCCCCCACTGACTTAGGTGATGTGTATTTCAGAGGTGCTTAAAATGCATATGAGTTGCAGCCTACTTCCCAAGGCTGTTCATTTCTCTGCACATTGATCGTGATGGTTGTGTGCTCGAGACTGATGCTGTCAATAGCCTGAAATACGCTGTCTCTTGCTAGCTTAATGCAGCAAATCTGAAATTTGCCTTAGGGCAAAGAATGAACATATGAATACATAAATGAATTGGCAGATTTTTTTGTTTGATATTATCCCTGAGAGAAGACAGAAAGAAAGCTCATGCGTCACTGAGGACACAAATCTTTGGAGCTAAATGCATCCAGATAAGGGCATGTAAGGATGGTGGAAAATATTTGCAAAAGCAGCTGAAGAAAGTTTGCTGCCAGGCTGTCTTGCCATGTAAACCATTACTCAGGCTGAAAGGATCTGTGCTTTGGAAGATAGATTTACTGAAGTCCTCCTATTTGTTATCATTGTTTTGTAGACATTTTGAAATTCATCCCAAGAATGTATGTCTTAAGAGTTAACTTGCTGTGGGGTATGTATGTATGCATATATATATATATACACACATGTATCTATTTGGACAGTTTTTAAAGTGTATATATTTAGAGAAAGAGATTCTGAGGAGGGGGCAGAAACAGAGATCTGCAGGAAGACCTGTGTTTCCTTATGCACTGCTTTGAATTCTTTGTCCCAATTTAAAATAGTACCAAAAGAGGAAGGGAGAAGCTCTCCAAAGGTATTTGAAGAAATTTTGACCAGTGCTCATTTTTATTGTTAAATTTTTAAACCAACTGCTTCCTTTCTTGAGGAACGATAAAGGCACAATAATCTACTTTTCAGGCAAGTTGCCTTGATTAGGTTTTGGGTGGCACTTCCACATGGACTGTACAGAGCTCGGGATCATCTGACACAAAACCAGAGATCTGGAAGGTTGTTAAGGACTCTGCTTCCCCTGTTATAAGTTCCCCAGGTCATTGTTGTCATATTTGCATACCTTGTTCTTAAATAAAATTCCTATGTAGCTTTGCTACATAACTTGCTCCAGTGTTTAAATGTCAGTGTTGTAGGGTGGAGGAAGGAGAGTTCTACATTGTTTGTGTCTAAGCTAGGCCTGTTCTTCTTCAAATTATTGTGAGTTATCATCCTCAGTGGACATGAAGAATTATTAAATACCAGCTATTTTCTCATGTCAGCTGTTGTCTGATTTCTGACATTTCATTTGATTTGCCTATCTTCATTCTCCTAATTTCCTGACTAAATTAACAAGAATTTTTGCCTCTCTGTGCGTGACATAGTTTGTCACAAAAGCTATGCTTTTAAAACCATGTGGTAGTATTCTTGGTCTAAAACTTTCCAGTTTGCTGTATTTTTCTTGAAGTGCAGTGGTAAAACTGGATTCAGTGTCTAATCACAAGGAATAAAGGAAAACAGCTCAGTTTCATGTCTTATACTGGCCTGCCCTGGAATAATATTTCTTTCCCTTTTGAAATAATAGTGTTCATTTCCAAGTTTTAATCTCATAGATTCTCAAGAGATGCTTAACATGTTAATGCTAATTTTCCATTAGCATTGCTGTCATGCTTTGAACATTTTCCTGAGTTTCATCATTAGAACACCTCTAGACAAATCATGAGGATTATTGTAAGTGGCAGTTGTTACCTGCAAATGAATTACAGCCTCTGCAAATTGTCATCAGCCAATTTGAGAAATGTGTTTCTTTATTTCACTTTTCCAATTAAGGCCGAAATCCTAAGTGCTCAACTTAGTATACAGAATTCTTTGAAATGCTTCATTGGACTATATTATTTCAGTTTGATAGAAAAAGAAATCACTCTGAACAGCTTTTTCAGACTAAATAGCTTTACACAGCCGTATCATAGACATTTCAGGTAGGCTCTGTTTCCCTGATGTGTTAGCAAACTTACTGCAGCTCCTGAAGCCATAAACTCAGAAGCCATAAACTGAAGTGTATTAAAGCTACTTCTTGTTGCCTATCTGCATGCCTTTCAGCCCGACAGAGAGATAAACATGAGATTTGACATGATTTAGTTTTCATTTTCTTATTATCCTACATTGTTTAGAAATAGACTGTGATATTGTTTTTCTGTGTTTAGTGTGAATGTTTGGACTAATGAATGGACTAATTTTCCATTCTCTGGGTACTCATTTCCCTGTGAAAAATGTGTGTATTTGCTTAGGGGTTTTTGTTTTCAGACATAATCAATAGTGCTTCAGAAAATCCTTTACTTGAAATCCACTCCCAAGCATGTAGCTCATTCTTCTTTTCACACACTGTTGTGACTTACTTGGGTGAACTGTACATTTCACCTTTACAGCCTATTGAGTCCCAAGCATAAGCAGGCCTTTCTGGAAAAACTCTGTTTATTAGTCAAGTATAAAATTTGTGAGAATGAGAAATGAAAGCTGTTTCTTAATGTATCACTTGGAATTTTCAAGGGAGGATGCATGTCTCCATTAAAAGCTGGCACAGGTGAAGCCAAACTTGAAATTTTCTGCCTTGAAGTTGGCTGATTTTTGGGGTTTGTTTTGTTTTGTTTGGGTGGTGTTGTTGTTGTTTGGGGCTTTTTATTTTTGGGGGGGAAGTAGTCTCAAAAGTGACAAAATTTGGTTTCATGGCAATGCTGACCTAGGTGATTAAGGGCTGGGAGGTGAAAGGAAAGACTGTAAGGGGAGAAGCAGATGGCACCTGCCCACCAGCCTTCCAGCAGATGTTGAGCCTTCCTGAAGGACATTCCCTTCTGATCCACTCTTCCCACATTCTCCTGTCCATTTTCTTTCCATGTATTCCTTTACAGTTACTGCACCAAATTTCTGGAGTTATTGAGGAATCTCTTTCTTGAAGAGACCTTATCCCTGCCTCTTCAACATTCTCTTGGCTCCCTGTAGATGGGACAGTTTTCCTGTCTCTTCCCCAAAAGAGAGTGGAGGAGACTTACTTTCTTATTCATGACTGAAAAGACTCCCAGCTGAAAGCTGAGGGAATTATTCTTGGTGGTCAATAAGACTTGGTGGTCACCAGCTAACAGATGAATATTTCTGGGGCAAGGGATGTAGTTCTATGTCTGTTTGTGAAATTAAGCAAATGTCTGCTCTTCTGCTGTGATTTAATGTAAAAATGCAGTCCTTTTTACAAGAATTTCACTGTTTTCACATTTTACATTTACTTACAGCAATGGAATATGAAATGTTTTAGTTAGGAATGTTTCCAGCTATTGTCTTCTGAATCTATTCACTTAATTCCTTTTTGGCTTTTGAACAGTATATGTGTATTTTTTCATTTTTTCTAATGCTAGAAATTACTATTGAAAGCACTTGCTGAAGAATGAAGTCTCTCTAACCATAGAAACATATAATTGAATATTATCCAAGAAAATTTGTTATATCTATGTATGATTCTTGTTTAGAATTTTGGCACTGGTAATTAAATTATTAAGTTGGGTATTGGAAATAAATTTGCCAATTACATGCTAGTCTGATTTTTTTTTCCTATCTCTGGGATCTGAGTTTGTCTATTTATCTGATTTAATTCCATGTTTTCCATGTCATAACCATGTAATGGGGCTGAGTCCTATTTACTCAATAAAGGTATAAAGACCCTGTAAGCTAATATTAAACCAGTTATCAGTGTTTTAAACAATCTTGTGTGACTTCACTGGAGAAGTGGGGTGTGCTACAAGTTTTAAATATGATAGCAATGCTGATTTCTTCACAAGTGTGTTAAGAACAGCTGATCTCCAGTAGAAACCACCCATGTTGGGCATTTCCAGCAATAAAGCCATCATAACATTACTGAAAAGTGTTAAATATTAGTGCAGTCTGGAAAAATAAAATTTTACTGTTTAAGAAAATGGGAGTGAAAATTGCTGAAAGTGCAATCCTATCCTGTAGGCTGGTAAGAGGAATAAATTAGCCCTGTGAATTTGAACTGCTAAATGGTTGCTATTCCACTGGGAAATCTTGCTGCTGAGAACTGCTTCACAAGGATGACTTTTCTTTTTCCCAGTGTAACCCAGGCTGTGAATAGCTCTTCTTTGAGCAACAGCATTTATGTGTCGCCTTATGGGTATGTGTTCACAGAGATACGAAGAATAAACATGAAGTTATGCAGTTATTGCAAAGCTGCTACAAAGAATTAGTTAATAAATAACATAAGAAAAATTAACTGCCTTGTCTTACATCTTCCTGATCTTTATTGTGGTACTTCACAGGACCTAGTTTATCTTCCATCCCCACTTATCTAGTCATGCTTTCTCTTTCATGTTTCCTCTCATTTTGCTTTATTGCCACCGCTCATCTGTGAGTGTATGGTGTTTACAGCCATTGCCAAGAAATCCTGAGGGCTATTTTAACTAAAGCACAAATAAAGGATAGTTTCATTTTTATCCTTAAACTAACCATTTAGTCAGTAGTGTGAATTAATGGGGACACTATAGAAAAAAAGATGTCAGACCTGTAGTTTCAAATAGACAATATTGTTTTCTTCATTAATATCCATGATTCCAGATACATTGCTAAATACAAATTACTTCAGGAAAGCTTATTATTTTTTGGTACTGTTTTGCAGAGGATTTCCCAAGAAAACAGGCAGAACTGCTAGGATAGCATCAGATGAAGAGATTCAAGGGTCAAAAGATGCTGTAATTCAGGATCTGGAGAGAAAACTTCGCTTCAAAGAAGACCTTTTGAACAACGGGCAACCGGTATAAAAACAAAAAATACCCTGGGGAATGGGAGTGAGTCAGAGTGGGCACCATTGGTAGTTTCTGTGCTATGCTGCATATAAAATAATTGTTGTAGATTGTTTTTTATGTATTTATAATTTTTAATAGAACTTTCAAAACTGCATTTCCAAAAGGAATAATACATTTTGTTCTATCATTCCTTCTCCTATTTGACAGCTTTACTTGGACTTAACAAAGCAATGGAGGTCACAAAAATGGTGAATTTGCATAAGAAGCCTGCACAGTCTGTACCTCCATGACTTTTTGAGCCTCAAGGGTCATTTGCTTTCGACTGCTCATTATTGAGTGGATAAACATGCACAGCTTTGTTTCAGTCCAGGCTCATTCTTCCTTGTGCCCAGCCACTGGATGATATGGGAAGCAGTAGGTGGTAACTGGACATCAGAGGAATTTATCATGAAAAACAACCCAGTAGGAATCAGGCATCATTAGATTGTGCAGCTGGGGGGCTTCTTTTGACTGATAGAATTTTGACCAGTAGAACAGAAATAACCCATAGTACTAACTTGCAGACTCAAGGGTTAATGACCTGCTTGAGTCAAGAAATGAGGTAAAATGAGCATATCAAGCAATGGAAATGTACAGCCACAAAGAGCTCTGTTCCTTTTTATGCACTAAAGATACATATGAAAGATAAAATATCAAATTCTTCCTGCTCAGAGTTGATGAGAAGCAACTTCCCTAAGAATTTTTTACAGTTATTCAGACAGTATCTTTGAAGCAGGAATTTCTTTTAAGAGGAAAGTAATTTTAAAAATCTAAACTGCCACCCTTCTTTTGTCAATAAAATATTGTTTAAAAAATCTGAATACCTTGGGGTGCCTTTGTGTCACTTTGAAAGGAAGTGGAATTTTACATTTCTCAGGACAATGCCCAGAATTTTACTAAGTTTGCTTCTAGATCTGAGATATGAACTGTGGTGGTGTAATTCAAGAAAGCCCATTGAGTCAGACTGTCCATCAACATTGCTCGATTTTGGTTCTTAATAAGGTCAATGGAGTGAAGTAAGGAGAATGTTCAGAGTGTCTGCTGCTTCTGTTACCTTTCTCTATTGACTGCACAGCATTTGGCAGTTTTCTGTAGCAGTTAAGCAAAATCACTGCCATAGTGTATTAGTTCCTGTTTTTTTCCAAGGAAATGGACTGAGAATGACTGTCAATGCCTATTTTGGAAAGTGAGGGAGATGTTTGGCCTGGGCAAATGAATGGAATGTCCTGAGAATGCCCACATGGCCCAAGGTATTAAAAAAAAAGAGAGACCAACTGTGATCAGATTATGTGGGAGCTTGAACTAAATAAACTCTGTTTTGGTGCTTGCATTGGGGCTTTCGCTTAGCAGATTCCTGTCTTGGGTAAATTCTGTATGTGTAATCATGGCAGTGGGCTCTTGGAGTGACTGCAGAAGAAATATAAGTGAAGAAAAGTTCATGATTTCCTTAGATGCTTGTAACCGAGGCAACACTGCTGCCTAGTTGTCATGAGTTTTAGCTGGTTTAGCTGCAATATGACATTAAGACAAAAATAATTACATGAGATTTTTTTTTTAAAAGCACACATGCAGTAGATGTAATATTTACAATTTCCATTCTTCATTCGGTTTTCATTTTTCCCTTTAAATGACATGTTTCATCATTAAATTAATTTGTCTTCCACAAACTTGCATTTTTTTGCAATGTTTATTTGTAAGAAAGTGTCTGGAATGCACTTGTAAATGCAGGAAGAAAACTAATAATGGAATAATTGGCTTATGCATTAAGATTTTCCTTTAATTTGTTTTCTCAGTGTAAATTGTCTTTTATAAGCTGTCTCCTAAATTTCTGAAAAAGAAGAAAAATAGAAATTTTAAAATCTTGAAGAATACATTTTTCTGTATTTTGGACAAAATATTCAAGTAGAGTAGAATCTCCTTATCATTTTGTGGCAGTGTTTTCTGCCTTGTGGTTCTAATATAAAAACTGAGCAGAATTACTTGGATAAGATTTGGGATGATTTGATATGCCCTCTTCTGATGGCCATGATTTAAGCAGCTCCTATTGCTCATTCCTACCCAAGTTCCTGGCACGAGGATGGAAACAAATGGCAGAGTCAGTGCAAGGATTGCTTAAGCCAAAAGAGCCACTTGTAATACTAAAAAAATGCATTACAAACTGTGGTAGAAAAATTATCTTAGAAACATATTGCTGCTCTCTTTTATCAACATTACTTTAAGCATTGCTTACTGTGTACTGCTTTGTAGTTGAAGAAATACTATTTTTTTCTTTCTTTTGCTTCCCCCCTCATGTCCTTTTTACTTTTTGTTCAGAGATTAACATATGAGGAAAAAATGGCTCGTCGATTGCTGGGAGCAGACAGTGCTGCAACTGTCTTCAACATACAGGAACCAGAAGAAGATCCTGCAATACAGGTGCCACATAACTCTACAATTTCACAGGAAAAAATGCCTTTCAGCTTTTCTTTTTTACTATGATTGTCATTAAAATAAAATCCTACATAAGACAATAAATATATACAAGATAGGATGGTTATTGATTACAGAAGTCGTATGTTACCTATTAGTGAAATAACCTGGAGGATCACATGTCTATTGCTCAGTTTTTCCATAAGGTTGAGACTTCTCAAATGTCTGCTTTCTGCTTTAAACTCTTCTGTTTATCCTGTTCTGTCCTGACCTTTAAGTCTCTGAAGGCAGAAATGCATCTCCTATCTTGAAACCATCTTCTCTTTATTTGTGTAATAGGCACTTTTTGGGTGCAGACCAAAACCACAACAGAAAGTCTGCTTGAAAGGCCAGGTACATGCTCTCCATTGTTCAGATGCCAGAGCTGCTATTCAGAAATGTGTAGCATTCGTTTGCTTATGGTGCTGCACAAAGCACATTCTCCTGATAAAAACTGAGGAACTGTCATGGATATCTCTTGGTCTTCTTTCTCCTCTTGATCTTTTCTTCTGCCCTTGCAGGAAGCTCGCTCTGTTGGTACTTCTGTAGTGAGTCCAATGGATACTCAAAAGGTTATCATTTTCACCTTTTTCTGTCTTGTTTTTTTGTCTGTTTTTCTTTCTGTCCCCTTTCCATTCTGCTGTTCTTGGTTAATAACAAGAGGTCATCTAGCATTAATAACTGTGGAGAATTGGGCTGCAGTCCATTTATGAGGATGTTCTAGAAGCCTGTCTGTGTGAGTGCAGACAGTTTAACAGCAATCATTGTGTGCTCCACTATCTTTGTGCTGTAACAATAACATAACTGACATGATACTAACTGTGTCATATACTTCATGGTTTACTTTTATGGTGCATTTCATGGAAAAAAGAAATTTTAAAACTATCTGCAGTTTACAAGGTATTCCTCTGCTTTTCCATTTTTTGTGATTATCGAGGGTTATGATTAGTTCTGTAACCGATGGCAGAAACATGTCACGTCATTCTCAGACCAGAGGCAGCAACAGGGGATGGGGATGTGAGAGGATACTTTGCATGAGATGCATGCTCTGTCTTAAATACAACAAGAGTCAGAGACAATAGCCAAAAGTAATTTGAAAGAGTGTCTGAACTTCTGCTGACTGAGAAGAGCATGACTGATATTTTTTTTCTGCTTCTGAGCTATTTTACAGTCTGACATTATCACTCTTAATAGTAAGATTCCAAGCAGGAATTCTGCAAAGTAACAGTTCAAGAAAGCAAATAACAGTGTATATCAGTAAATCATAACAAATTCAAGCAAGTCAGTGTGTTTTATACTCGATGAACCTTTCTGCTCTTCTTGCTATATCTTCAATACAGTTATGGTAAATTTTGTTTCTAAGGGAGGATCCCACACGAAGGGAATCATAGCAACAGGAGTAAAGGGAAACAACTATCGTGGCTGCCACTGTTGCAATTTTCTCTTATTTTTGTCCTCATTTTACAGGCAACTGTAAACAAAATAATTTTATCCTTCTGGTTCAGCCTCTGGGAGAGTTCTATGCAAATAGCAGATGTGAACCATATGGTCTTCTAGCCATCTGGAAACAAAACCCACCCTAAATCTGTACCCTCAAGGAAATATTAGTGTGTTCCTTTTGTCTTTATGAACTGCCTCAGAATACTTTTATTCTTATAGGATTTTTTTTAAATGGAAAGAAAGCAACCAATGACTTTCTTTCCCCTTATAAATTAGACCTTAAGACAACATGAAATACAGTTTTTGCCTCATACCAGATGTCTCAATTGTTTCATAGGGAAGCTATTGGAGACATGGATTATAGTGTTTTTCTTCAACAAGATGCAGTTTCCTTTTATATGTAAAAACTTAATGGCTAGTTAAAGATGGTATAATAAAAAAATCCAAACACTAAGAACATATCTTCCTGAGCAATGTGTTGAAGCTGGACACTAATATCTACCTCTCGTTTGACAGGAATATAAAGTCTCCAGCTTTGAGCAAAGGCTGATCAGTGAAATTGAATACAGGCTGGAGAGATCTCCTGTGGAAGAATCAGATGATGAAGTGCAACATGGAGATGAACCTATTGATAACAGTATGTCACCATATTTTGAGATAAAGCTGAAGCACTACAAAATCTTTGAGGGAATGCCAGTCACATTTACATGCAAAGTGGCAGGAAATCCAAAGCCAAAGGTAAGAAAAACAGTAAATCTTTCTAGAACTTCTCTGAAGAGTTCTGTGTTGGTCCTTTACCATCAGGCTCTGGACTCTATGGGCTGTATCTTACAGGAAGGGGAGATATTCATACTTGACAAGAAAGTCTTCTGCCTGGCATAAACTGCCGAATCTCTTTGGCACAACTGGAGTTATTCAGTTAAAATCTAGTAAAAAATGCTACTGTGAGGCTTCTGCTCTCAGTTATTCCCTCCTGAGGCTTCTTCTCAATTATTTTACCTGGAAGGAAAACTTCTGTCATTTTCAGAATTACCTTTCAGGGTACATTTGTGCACAGAATGCAGTGCAATGCTAGAATGCCACGTGAGCTGGCATAGGAGTCCCAAAAGCCACCTCATCTTGCTAGCATGGGTAATTAGTTCAGGCATGGTAACATGCTAATGCAAAAATATGTGGGTTTTAGTTCAGAAGCCAGCATGGTATCTCTCATTCTTCAGCATCTACACACACTAACAATACTGGATTTTACTGGAATGTAGAAGAAGGCGTAATAAAATACCATAAGCTCCCATATATCCCAACAGCAAGATGAGACATGATGGTGAGGTTTTAATGATGAACTTCTGAGGGAGGGTTGGGCTTGGGAAGCATTTCCTTGTAGCAAATGTAAAAGTACCAGCTGCATGATGTCAGTAGTCTGGAAGAATGCCCTCCTTGGATAGGTTGCATACAACCATTTCAAAAATTGCTTGGCAGTCAACTGACTGATTATGCAGCAGGCAAACAGCAGCAGCTTCTTCAACTCCCTGCCAAAGCCAGTGTCTTCCCTGTGAAGTTCTCACAGCTCTCACAGTGACCTCTCGTGGACAGGGGCTCTTATCTTCTTAGACCAGATCAGTGATGCCTTGTCTGATACATAAGATCTTCACAGAAGTACTCACATCCAAATCTTTCATCCAGTGTAAGTTTTATGGGTACTCAGGGTTTCAAACAGAGAGAAATGCAAATGACTTTATATGCCCAATGATATATGTATATGATACTGTACAAGCTGTTAATTTTAAAAAAAGGACTTTATGAGGTAGCAGAGGAAGAACAACAGAGAACTAGGGCTACATCTACATCAGCAAGGAGTGCAGACCAGAAGAAAATCTCTAGAATGAGATATCCACCCCTACACACGTCAGAAGGTTTTACTCCAGGCTAGCTCTAATCTTATCCCACAGACTGAAGCAGATGCACACTTTCTGGCTTAGTTTCATCTGAAAGGATTCCAGTTCTGTGCTCCAAGAGCACAACATGATGTGAACCACTGCAAAGTAAGTGGGATAGATCAGTATACTTATATCTAAAAAGCACTCCTGCTTCAAACTGAAGACACAGACACTGGGAAGACAAGCCCAGTCTGACTGAAACCAAACTTTTCATGTCTAGCCTTACTTCTGAGATGACCCTAGGTAAGAGTCTGTTGTGCTGAACAAGGGTGGAATGCAAATGGCTCTGTTGCTGACAGAAGTGCAGTGTGTGCAGAGATATTCTTTCTGCCTGAGGCTTATGACTAAGTTGCTAGATGACCTATTATGAGTCAGCCTTAGTCAACTTCACCATTCCCTAATTTCCACAGTTTCTAATTAAGGTGTAGTTTCTCGTCTGATTTAAGACAGATGAAAGGGGATGTCTTCTTTCCCTCACTGGGGCGATAAGGATTGCACAGCCAAGAAGTCACATTCCTAGCACTTCCCCTAAAGCCTGCCCTTACAGAGGAACATCTGATGTGAATGCCCTGTGATTCACAGCCATGTTCTGTTTTCCTGCAGTGTCAAAGCATGCACATTAAGAAGGGATTTGCTCTTGCACCTGGGACTCTGGCCCTTTGTTCCATTCACTCGCAGATGCTTTCTGTAATTTGTTAAGTTGCTTGGATGGAACCAATATCAGTCCTGTTGTAGGCTACTTGTTAGCCAGGCTTCATAAATGTCCAAGGCTGTGTCTCCCCCTCATCTGCCAGAGCATTCCAAGCTTTTCAGTTTTGAAAAGCTCAATGGCTGAGGGCTGCCCTTCTGCTGTCATTTGTTGAAGCTGGAAGTGTTGCTTGTGAATAAATTTTTTACTCTGGCATATGAAAAGCTGGAAATAATTTACTAACTTGAAGCTCCTCCCTTCTAAGTATTCTGTCAGGTCTGCCAAGGAATGGCTTTGGGAAGGACTGTAGTGTTTCTAAAATCTGGCATTCATTACAAGGGATTTTTCTAAGCAGAGTTATTGGCTTGATTATTTTTTCCCCTGAACATGCCATGTAAATTGAATACTGATGTGCAAATTCTGTCTTCATATGTATGACTTTTTAAATCTGAGCCTACTCTTTGTTATAACCTTTGGTGTAATGTAAAAGTATTTTCTCATTGAAATGAGAAACCTGTGGTGCTACAGGAGGGACTATGGAATACTTCTTTTTAAGGGATTATTTCTCCTCAGAATTAAGACAATGCCATACAAGAGGTTAATTGAGACACAAATGTTACATAAATCTCACTCTGCTCCCTCTTCACATGGCTGAATATAATTCTTGGTGATTAAAAATCTTGTGCTGCTCGAGATCAAATCCCCCTTTGTGCTGTGTATACCATTGTATTCCTAGTCATTGCACACTGGTTTCGGAAAATCTGGTGCAAATAAAAGCAATCCAGATGCAGTGTTCACTGCTTACGTAGTTTAATGGTACATTTATTGAAAGTTATCCTAGAAAGAAAATATTTCACTGCAAAGACCATTGTCTCTTGCAGTGGTGCTCTTTTACTTATTAACTCCATGTAAGATAAAAGTAATATTAAGAATTTATTGCTCATATGGGATGCCAGTGCTTTTAAACTTAGTTGATTTAAGTTTTGGACAACATATACATGATGTTTGGATAGCTGGTTCAGTTAATATTTGTATGTATTTCCATGCATGTCTCCTGATATTTCTGATAAGTGTACTGTTATTAAATAGTTACTACTTAATGCAGTAGATTTCCAAACAACATTATGACACATGTAAAGCATGCAAGTTAAAACTCATTTTTTGCAGCAATGTTGTTTTAGCATCCATTAGCATGTGTATGTAAGTGATCAAATATCTCTTACATCTCCAGTAAGTGCTCTGTCAGCAAGAGAAGAAGATGACTAAACCTTTTGTTCAGGCCACAGAGCCTCTGCAAGGCTGCTGACAGACAAAATGGGAAACAAGTATAACCAGCTATTGAGGAAATGAAATCATTTCAAGTTATGCATAATGCTTGTTAATATAAAAATCATACACAGTAATAAATGTTTAAGGAAAATTTTCACTGATTTTCACAAAAAAATCCTCCATTGTTTTTTGTTAAATTCAAAAGTATACCTTTAACTTTGCCCCAAGTGAGTGAATTTCAAGCTTTGAAACGTTGGCACATGTGAAGAACCCAGCAGATTAAACTCTCTCAGGAATGGAATGGCACATTGCTCTGGCGCTTCATTTTTTACTAGAAAGCCAGCACCCTTTCCTCACTCTTAAGACCTAAATTCCCACTTCAAGAATGAGCTTGAGCAAAATGTGTGTTTTCGTCATGCTAAATAGTCCCAGCAGGACCAGGACAAATACAGTTGTACTTTGAATGAGTTGGCCAAATCTGAGCCTACTCTTTGTTATAACCTTTGGTGTAATGTAAAAGTATTTTCTCATTGAAATGAGAAACCTGTGGTGCTACAGGAGGGACTATGGAATACTTCTTTTTAAGGGATTATTTCTCCTCAGAATTAAGACAATGCCATACAAGAGGTTAATTGAGACACAAATGTTACATAAATCTCACTCTGCTCCCTCTTCACATGGCTGAATATAATTCTTGGTGATTAAAAATCTTGTGCTGCTCGAGATCAAATCCCCCTTTGTGCTGTGTATACCATTGTATTCCTAGTCATTGCATGCTGGTTTTGGAAAATCTGGTGCAAATAAAAGCAATCCAGATGCAGTGTTCACTGCTTACGTAGTTTAATGGTACATTTATTGAAAGTTATCCTAGAAAGAAAATATTTCACTGCAAAGACCATTGTCTCTTGCAGTGGTGCTCTTTTACTTATTAACTCCATGTAAGATAAAAGTAATATTAAGAATTTATTGCTCATATGGGATGCCAGTGCTTTTAAACTTAGTTGATTTAAGTTTTGGACAACATATACATGATGTTTGGATAGCTGGTTCAGTTAATATTTGTGTGTATTTCCATGCATGTCTCCTGATATTTCTGATAAGTGTACTGTTATTAAATAGTTACTACTTAATGCAGTAGATTTCCAAGCAACATTATGACACATGTAAAGCATGCAAGTTAAAACTCATTTTTTGCAGCAATGTTGTTTTAGCACCCATTAGCATGTGTATGTAAGTGATCAAATATCTCTTACATCTCCAGTAAGTGCTCTGTCAGCAGACAAGAAGATGACTAAACCTTTTGTTCAGGCCACAGAACCTCTGCAAGGCTGCTGACAGACAAAATGGGAAACAAGTATAACCAGCTATTGAGGAAATGAAATCATTTCAAGTTATGCATAATGCTTGTTAATATAAAAATCATACAGAGTAATAAATGTTTAAGGAAAATTTTCACTGATTTTCACAAAAAAATCCTCCATTGTTTTTTGTTAAATTCAAAAGTATACCTTTAACTTTGCCCCAAGTGAGTGAATTTCAAGCTTTGAAACGTTGGCACATGTGAAGAACCCAGCAGATTAAACTCTCTCAGGAATGGAATGGCACATTGCTCTGGCGCTTCATTTTTTACTAGAAAGCCAGCACCCTTTCCTCACTCTTAAGACCTAAATTCCCACTTCAAGAATGAGCTTGAGCAAAATGTGTGTTTTCGTCATGCTAAATAGTCCCAGCAGGACCAGGACAAATACAGTTGTACTTTGAATGAGTTGGCCTCCTAAAAATGATGTAGGTATCTTCACAAGTGTCTCAAATGCTGAACACAATTGATGTTATGTGTAGTACACATTTCAGAAACAACAAGTAAATAATGTTCTACTTAAATATGGATTTGGGCAGCTGAGTACAGCCTTCCTAGTATAACATTTTTCAGCTATTCCTCTGTGTGTGTTCATGCATACAACATTTACTTTTGATTCCAGCAGATATCAGTTTGGGATTTTACTTTATTATTATAATGTAAAAAAAAAACTCCTGAAAGCTAGGTCAATTTTTTTTTCCCTTCAAGTTTGAGGCACTAAAAGTACATTTTTTTGTGTGTGTAATTCATGGATTACTGTAAGATATTATCCCGCATACATCATTTTTTTGGCTCACTGTAAGTATACCTTGGGTCAGCCAGAGAATAAAATTATGTATCAAAAGTACTGGAAAAGCCCTCTGTTTGATAGCCAGTGTAACTGTTCTGTGCAGCTTGGAGCTGTGCTGGTGCTAGGATGCAGTTATTAATGGATGTCCACGTGCTGCTGTGCTTTGAAGTATTTCCTATGACTTTGCAAAGCTGTCCACTTGCGTAGCTGGCCTGTCACACCGGGGTGACATTGTTAGGTTCAATCATGTCACTACACTGAGCTGGCCCCTCCACACACTGAGCTGTTCACTGCCAGCTGAGCAGCTCTCTCCCCTCTGGCATTTTGGTCCAGTCCACTCAACGTAATGGATACGAGACAAAACGGATGTTTCAACAGTGAGATCATTGCTTCTATCTTATTCATTACTCAAGTAATTAAGCCTATCATTATCTTGGGTTTTTATTTATGTTTTTATTTTCTGAAAAGAGAGCAAGGTTTTTCTGCAACTTCTTCAGATTTAGACAAAATAAATGTAAAATTATTAATCTCTGAAATCAATAATCTCTTCTTTGTAATGACATTTAGTTTCAGTTCTTGAAACGTTCAGTCCTTATGCACCTGTACGTTCTGTTGGAAATCGTTCAGGCTGCTGTTTCTTTTTGGACCACTGATAATCTTGCAACTGTTAGTGAAAGTGAGTCATAGAATGAGGAGTTGATCAAAGCAGTTTTCTTTTACTACTTCCCAGAGAGTTTTTTAGCAGTTCGTTAGTGCTATTAAATGAGAAATTATGGCAATGAGCACCCACCTCTTACCAGATGTGCTTTGTTTTTTTTTCCTGTAGATTTATTGGTTTAAAGATGGGAAGCAAATTTCTAAACGAAGTGATCACTACCGAATTCAAAGAGAACCTGATGGAACTTGCTCACTGCATACTGCAGCCTCCACCCTGGATGATGATGGGAATTACACTATTATGGCTGCTAACCCACAGGTAAGTGAAGGTTTGGTTCCAGAGCAAACATCCTTCTGGACATAAATCTTCAGAAAACTATCTCATCTCACATATGCATGATTTAATTAAATGATGAAGTCACCATAAAGTATGCAAGTTAGATTTCTGTTTTTATCTTGCATCAGTAGGGTGGGACCTTTCTATCTCCAAGAGATTAGCAACTCACCAGTAGTTTTTTTTCCTATGGTTTGAGTTTTCAGGGGGAGGGGTATAATTTTTTAATTAGTCTTACACTAGTTGTTTCAGCTGATAACATCTCAGTATTCTAACTGAGCACGGATAGCACATATATATAAAGGGAGAAAAAGATCCAGCTTACCAGCAGAAGTAACCCAGTCCAGAGATTTAACTTTCTTTTGTTCACCCTGCTCACTGACTGAGGCCAATTTTTTTAAATGAGTGGGAGTATATCACACCTCAACATGCTTAAATCAGGCAGATTGCAAGTCTGTAAGGCAAAAAAAAATCTAGCACTATTCTGTAGCATCTTAAACACTATTCCTGTGTTCATCTTAAACAGTGCTTTTCTGAAACACAGAGTGTTACTGGTTTAGCAATGCCGTTTTTTCTTTGCAGATTTAATACAAGAGTTGAGGTAGACAGCAGAAACCCACTAGTTCATTCGACACAGCCAAACTTACAGGTCACTCATCCTATGGAAGCAGCTTTTTCAATCCACTTTACCTACACCACAGCAAATTGAGGGAAAGAGTTGCATGTGAGAAACCAAAGCAGTAACATAACTTTTGGGATGTAATGAATTATTTTCTTCTGTAGTGCCAAATATCTTGCCAAGACTAGGCCTGCAAGCAGAATCACACTGTAGAATAACAAACTGTATCACTGAGACAGAGTTTAATCTAAGCAGGAGTGTTGTGCTCTGTTATGCACGTTGCTAGGTTACTCAGCATGACGCTGCCATTTTTGTCTCTCTCTTCAGCTTGTCAGTCCTGCTCATACTGCAGAGGGCTTGGGAATACAAGGGGCTGTACACACAGGCAACACACAGAGAGCAGCTTTTGGGAAGATTCTGTGAACTGCAGTGCTTATATATAGATGGTTCAATTATTATTGCTACATATGTAGAAAAGTAAAGAAAGTAGAAGAAATATTAATGAAATAGAGTAAGGCCATGGAATTTTTCAAGCTGGGAGCTTTTACACATAAATGGCATTGTTACCAACACTTTGTACCATTTAAGTTGTGAAATATCACAACAGGTTTAAAAATATATGCATGCTCAAAATAAGAAATGCTCCTGTTCATCTTCCTCTAAGTGTTGTCTCAGTGCATGCACAGAGTTTCACTGTCTAGTGTTACTGTGCGATCCAAAGTCTTGGAGAACTTGGTGAACAAACTGCCTTTGTGTTTGGGCACTGTACTCTGTCCCTGAATATTTACAGCCTACTTTGGAGCATTTGTTGTTCTGGATAATGTTCATTCAATGACACAACAGTGACCCAGGTTACCAGTTTCTGGTCATTGATGGCACTACTTTGTTAGTGGATTTTTGGATGTACTAAAATGAGCTGGGTTTGTGTGGTTCACAGCTTGGAGCTTAAAAAAGCAGCTTTGTTAAATGATAAAATTCTGTACTTGTGCTTTTTTCCCCTCTTTGGAGAAGAACCAGAAGCATCCTCCTTTTTACAGTGTAATTCCCAAGCAAACATACTTATCTCTTCCACTATTTGCTTGCTTTTACTATGCATTTAACAGTACAATGGAGGCAAAGAAGGGCTGTGAGTTAATGTACTAGCCTTTCACACTCAAAGATCTGGATTCCAATTCTTTTAAGTCATCCTGAGTGGAAATAATTTTGGCAAAGTCTTCTCAATTCTAATGGAAAGTTGTCCACGTCTCAAAGCTATCACGAACTTAGGCAAATTTGGCAGCCTTTCCTTAAGAGAGTGAGGTACGTAAATATAAGGGAGCTCCCATCAGAACTCTGATGGACTGGCAGATATTTGCTAGGCTGCTGCTGTGTTTGGTCATTGCTATTGGAATCACCAAACTCTAAAGCAAAAGATGTGTTCTCAGCTGATAGAAATCAGTTTTATTACAGCAAAGGAATCAGTTTTATTAAAGGATTCAGTTCATAAAAGCTCTGCCAGTCCATGCCATCTCCTGACCTGGGCTAACATAATAGGATTTATGTGTAAAATGCCTTGTTGACAGACCCTGGAGATCGTCCATGGTAGTTAACACAGCAGGCCCCATTGCCCACGGCATAAAGTGCAGTGAGCTGGAATTAAAGTTCTGACACACCACTGGGGTTTGTTGTAAAATTTGCCATAGAAGTTAATCCAGAGCAAATGGATCCTGGGCCTAGACAAACACAAAACCTTGCCTGGTTTAGGCCTTTAGTTAGAGATCATATCCCTTAACTGAGCTCTTTCTATGAACTGTATGGGCTCATATCAAGTTCTTATTTTCACCTTTTATTTTATCCCATTCCCTTGGCTTCTTTGCATTACACACCCACAGTCCTCAGGCTGGAATTCCCTTAGTTTGTAGGATATCATCTCATGAATTACTTCCCACTCATTGTTTCCATCCTCTCCATTCTGTAACTTTTCCGAAATCTTTGGCTTCCTGCTTAATCTTCCTTGTCCAAATTCCTTGTTGCCCTTTGTCTTTCCATTTGTGACACCATCATGTACTGGGATATGCAGAAGTGATCCCAAACTATGTGTATTCATCACCTGCCAGAAAAATATTAATATGTAGTGGTACCAGAATAGAAATTCATTTGTTCCAGATGTCTTCAATGGTCTTGGAACATAAGGGGAAAAATGAAGCTTTTACATAAGGAATTGCTGTGGGTCTTGCACAATTTCAATGGTTTATTTTAATGCAGGGATTTTCGTTGCAGACTAAATGGGTCATGGGAATAGAAGTGGGACACAGATTTCATTTCTAAGGGAACACAAAAGTTGTTGCTATTTGAAGGCTGCTTGTGAGCCTGGTGAAATTGTTTTTTGATGGGCTTTGGACAGTTCTTAAAGAAGTGCTATTTGCAACCCTGCAATTACTGTGATAAAAATATTTGTCACTTCTATGCTGGCAGACTTGAGTGTGGAGCCCAGAGCTTAGAGCTGAAATACACTGCAAAGCTGATGTGGATGTTGCTTTACTGCTACCAACCCAGGGGGCAGAGATGATATTTCTTATGACTACCAGATGCTTTCACCCCTTGCAGGGCAGTTCATTCCAAATCTGTTAGGACTACTGCTTGTGGTGGAAAACCTGCCTTCTAAAACACAAAGTAAAAGAAAAAAGGGGGCCAAATATACCAGAACCATGTTTTATTTATTATTAATTAAAAATACCCTGAATAATCACCAATGTCCATCAGCACAGCTGTGCCTTTCAGTGCAATTCCTCAAACAAGATCCACCCTGCAGAAAGGACCTGTTACGTACCTGTCAAATTCTTTTGGCTTTCGCAGTAATGAGGGGTTTTTGAGTTTTGGGCCCACCAGATCAAGTAGATCAATCCACTTTGGAGGCAGCAACTCTGTTGGTAACTAACAACAATCACCATGGGCCATCTTCTGCCCACTTGCCACACACAGAGGAAACCTCCTGCCCACATCAGTAACAGTCAATATGAACTTGGAACTTGATTGCCAGTGGTATTAAGACTCTTTAGGGAAAAAAAAAAAATGTGAATGCATTATAGTCACAGTCCTTCCAGTCTGTTCTGTGTCAGATTGAAAGCTGATAAAATGGGTAGGGGAAAAAAAAAGAACAGATCAGGTTGAACATTTATTATTACATATTTTAAGTCTTTTAATGTTCCTTCTCTCTCTCATCCTAACAGGGCAGAGTAAGTTGCACGGGCAGGCTGATGGTTCAAGCTGTAAATCAAAGAGGCCGCAGTCCGTGGTCACCTTCAGGTCAGCCTCACATAAGAAGGTATTTGATCCTTTTTTTTTCCTTTTAATAATATGGATTTTGCAAAATAACTGTGGTAAGGTAAAGAACGTGAGGTAAGCAGGTAAGTTAAAAGCATGACATTCAGGAAGAAATTGACCTCTGCTGTCTGAAACTGCTACAGAACTTGCACACAGAAGTATAAGCAACCTCTGAAATGACATGAATTTTAAATATCTTTACATTTCCCTGTCTCCTCCTTTCTCTGTGGTGTTCACTAGTTACTCAGTATCTCAAATTACACTCTCAGCTGTTGGGAAGGCTCTTGCCACTTAGGCTTTTTGAAAATATTTCATGTGATTAAGATTCTACCAGGAACCTCCATCTTCTGCAGCTTCTAGGAAGCGTTCATTTAATAACTGCATGCCAAAGAGGTTTATCAGATTTACATTAGAAATATTTTAGTATTTCAGAATTTAATATTTCAGTTCAGTTTCTTATAAGGAATTATGAGTCAGAAATAAAGTATTAAACTTATCTTTGGTGAGTTTACAGTTTTTCCCATATGAAGCTATGGGTTATGTTTTTGGACCATAGAAGGGAATTTTTCCCTTCAAATAATTTTTTTCTTTGCCCAAAGCATTTATGAGGCTGTTTAGCACAGCTTAGACAGCTTTAGATCATACATAAAAGTTGATTTTGGTTATCAGAACTGTTTCAAGGCAGTGTGAGGGCTCTGGTTTCTGGATTCTGCTGTCATAAGCCATGTGTTTTGCTTAATGCTTCCAACAGCCATAGAATTTCAATATTGCCCAACATATATAGAGTACATGTAATTACACAGTCATTATACAACCAGGAAAGTACTTCTGTAACAGCTAGTACTGTACTAGTATGTAATGTAGAACTGCTGCATGTAAAACAGGCTCTCTTCCCGCCTCTGGTAGCTATAAAGTGTTAGGAAGTGAGGCTGGTTGGTTAAACGATCTTGTCAGTCTTATTCCTGCATGGAACAAACTGCAACCCTGAAAGCATTTTCCAGCATTTCTCTGAGATGGCCACCAACTCCCTCTGCAGTGTCACCTTGTGTTAAGCCCAAAGCTCAGAGTGCCTCTGGAGGGGAATATCCTGCCAGGCTGCACTGTGAGAGCAGCACAGAAAAGGCTGGGACCACCTGCTCTAGCATCTCTAGTCACTAATGCACTTAGCACCTTCAGGAAATGGGTAAAAATGGAAAGTCCACATTAACCCCTGAAGGGAAAAGCTGCCATGAAGAACCAGATTTCAGCTGAATAAGTCAGTGCACACGGGGTGACAAAGGGGAAAGACCTTAAAAAGCAAAGATGATGGGAAGATAGGTAGGGGTGAAAGCATCGAGCAGCTGCCAGTCCTGCAGCTTCCTGAAGGACAAAATGTGTCTCTCTCCTTTTTGAGGGACAGAACCCTCAGGTAATAATGGAGGAGGCTCTTTTCAATCTCTCCAATGCATTCAACGTCCAAGGCCACTTCTGGCTGGTATTTTATTTTCTAATGGAGACAGGCACTCAAACAGCTGCTATTGCTTTGGGTTGGGTGTCCAGTGAGTAATGAATTAGAAATAAGGGATTTCTGTAGAGCTGTTTAATTAAAATTAGGGCAATTATTGGGGATTCTTATTTCCTGTAAAATAACCATGCTAAGGGCTTATCCCATTTTCTTTGCTCTGGAAGAGCAGTTTCTGTAAGCATTCAGCACAGAATCTCTGTTTAGTGAGTTCTCACTACGCCCACTGGAGGGTTCACCCAAGACTGATGAAATGGGAGCACATAAAACCTTCCTAAGACAGAGTCCTGCCATTAACTTTTCTAATGCAATATCCCAAATTACTGTTCTCCCATATACTGTGGTATTTGTCATGTCTATTGCCATCGACTTTTGATAAGTAATATTCCTATGGCACTATGATATTATTTCTATAAGATTTTCTGCTTAAGAATAACAAAACATCTGTTTGCTTCTTTCTTTGCTTATTTGCTTCGTTTATTAAGTGTAATTATTAGCTTAATGAATTTTATGACTTGTTACACTATTGACAGGCTTTTTCCTTGAAGTATATTTAACCTCTTACAGAATGTGTTCTGGCAGAACTCTGGGGTTCTATTTCACTCTTAAAATATTTTTCTGAAATTTGCTTAGCTGACAAACATCACTTTCTTAGTATCACTTGATGTGGGTGGCCACTTTTGAATTTTCTGATGTGTACAAAGCTTGGACTCAATCCCTTAGATGACAAGGTGCTCAACAAACATTGTGTCACTTAACCATGGCAGCCAGAGTCCAAAATAAATCATAAAATACATGAGATTTAAAGATTTTAAAACTAAACATTCCTATCACCCTGCTCTCAATTAGGGGATTAATTTGAACTTAATCTCCTTTATTCCAAATTAGCAACATGGCCACATGGCCAGTCATAAAGCATCATTACCACATGGCCAGTCATAAAGTCTTCTTCATCTTCTTACTCACTGAAATTCCCAGTGCATTGTAGTGTACCAACCCACAGAGTCTCCCCTGGACACATTTAGTACATGATGTCAGTTCTGCTGAAACTGATCTCTGCAATGTGATGGCCGCATTGCAACTCCAAAGAGCCCACAATGAATCCAAGTTATTCCAGTCTTTTGCAATTTGCCATTCCTAGACATCTGAAGCTACTTGGCTCTACTCATTTCATTATTTGTTTAAAACCACAAAATATTTTAGAATTGAAATGACCCTAGTTTCAGCTCTCAAGAAAAAGGCTTAAAAAAGAGTCTGTGATTTTAAGGTAAACTTACAAAGAGATATAAATGCAACAACTGTGTTCACAAATTCTTAACTTCTTTGTTTTCCATTTATTTAACATAAGTTCCCCTCCCAGACACCTCCCAGTTTTGAGCAGCGCTGCCTTTTCCTGCATGGGATGGTGGCTTTCAGATTTCTGCAGTGCCAGTTCACCTGTTTGGCTCAGCTTCGCAAGACCTTATGAAGCATCAGTTACTTGTACTTTGTTGGCATCTTATCAACAGGATGCTTATCCATAATGTGGAGGCAGATTTTGCTCAAGTTGATTGCTCTGTGCAGCACTCACTTGACTAGATACCTTAATTTCTAGCTGGTCTTGCAGAACTCATTACCAAACAATAGCAGTACACTTGTTCCTTACTGCTCTCATCTTCCATCCCATCTACCTGCACGAGGCATCCATGTCTCCAAAACTGATCAGGAACTCGCCAGTTAAAGCTCAGAGGTGCTTATGAGCTGCAATGTTGGACCTACTAAAGTAGCTTTAGACATGTTCAAGTGGCAAAAACTATGAGATGCTCCAGACATGGATTTAGGCCCCTGAAGAGTTACATGAGCCCTTGGTGTGTGCAGGGATGTCAGCCTGTGTTTCCCATTTCAGTATCCAGTCCGACATTATTAAGCAGTATTGATATCCACACAAAGCCCCCAGCCCCTCCATTTGCCCTTAGTTACAGCTGTCTGACAACTGTGATGATCATTAAAAAGTCAACATTGAGCTGTTAATAAGAGAATACTGTAGCACAGGTGATGCCTGGCCAATCCAAATACAGTAATAGCAGAGAAAAGGGCAACAACAGAGCAGGGCAAAATAAATCAAGTTCAAGGAACTCTAACTGCAGCCTCAGTGGAGCAGAGCATGCAGCTGGAGTGTTTATCTCCCATGCAGTAGTACAGCATGTTTTCCAAATGTGACCATTGAGGGTTTCAGGCTCTTTTTTGTTGTGAATTATTTTAACTTGGAGAAATGACCTTGGGCAGTAGAAAATGCATATGGGCACCTGTACTGCAGCATGGACACTGCAAACAGCAGCCAAAACAGAAACACTGGCAAAAGTTAACAGGATGTGGGATTCAAATAAGAGAATTTCACTGTAATGTGTCATTGATAAAAGAGGTCTTTGGAGGATATTTGAGTAGCTCCTCTTCTTTACACAGGATTTACTGTAGGCAGCAACTGGCTCCAGAATGGAACCCACTGGAGCTGATCAGGCAAGGACAAAAATGGATATAAAAGTTTGTTTCAAGATTATTTGATTACTAAATCACACAAATGGAATCATCTAATTTCAATAGAAACAAAAATCCAATTATATGAGGAATCACTTAGAAAAAGATTTGGTGGATTAAATTAAAAGTGAAGAATAGCCAATGCTGAAAATGGATTAAATGATATCATGGAAGCTTAAGGTGATTGACACTGTGTATGGGGACAGGAGCTATTTTTCTCTCCTCTTTATTATTTATCTAACTGTTTATGGCACCTTTATATTAATAAAAAAATCAAACAAACAACAAAAAAAAACTAGCAACCAAATTATTCTCCCTATTTCTCACAACTGAAATTCTCGTTTCAATTCCACAGTTTGGTGGCATTGAAAATATTCAAGAGTATCTCATACAAAAAGCCTATTAAATGAGGAATAAATATTTCCACAGCAATTCAATACACAGAATTTGCTGTACAGTCTTCACTAGTGCAGAACAAGATAAGTCTGATGTGAAAGGTTTCTTGTCAATTGAGATGAATCAGCTTTTAGCTCCTGTTTTTTTTGCTGAAAGGGAACCATGACTAATGAACAGTCCCTGTACTTTCTGGTGTAATCAGCAGCAGTGAGGGGACTAAATACACAGGACACTGAAAATGGGGAACTGAAGCTACATGCCAAGGCCTGCCAACTCGTTTTATTTGTATTTCAGTGATTTAAAGACTAAAAACATCTACTATCATTCATAAAATTAATTATTATTACAAGCTATTGTTCTGTAGTAATATGGTTTTATAGGTCACAGTTTGTCACAAGAGGTGAATTAAATGAAAGTAATTAAATAACTGCAGCGTCATAATTAACTCAGTCTGTCTGGGCCAAATGCTACCAGTGCTTGTGCGTAAATATGGGGTGATTATGGTGTAGGTTAAAGAAGTTGTTTAAAACCAGTTCAAACCAGTCTTATAAGTGATTATGGTTCTTCTGATTTAGCAGAGAAAAAAAATAATTTACCTTTATTTCATGTTATTTTAAGACCACGATCTCGATCAAGGGACAGTGGTGATGAAAATGAACCAATTCAGGAACGATTCTTCCGGCCTCATTTTCTGCAGGCTCCTGGAGACATGACTGTTCAAGAAGGAAAACTATGCAGGATGGACTGCAAGGCAAGTGTCATGCAAAGGGTAGCAGCAGCCTTTTGATAACATCAGCTGACTCAAAAACCACATTGGTTTCTTTTCAAAGCAATTTTGCCTATTGGCAGTTTCGGCTCCTGTTAGCAGGGTAATTAATCTCATTGCTTATGAGTGAGTAAGTGGACAATAAAAGTTTCCCTCCTGTCCAATGAAAGTGCTTCAGGCAAATCTTAGAGCTTACAGTAAACTGATTTACAGAATTCAGCTACACAGGGGTGTGGAGGGAAGCAGCACACACTGTAAAGACAATGTGCTTCTACATTTTAAGTCCTTTTACTGCTTGAGTTTTGAACCTCTGTTAAAAGTTTCAAACAGTATAAACCTGATTTATGACTCTGCTGAGCAGAAATAATTCAGGCTTGGGTTACTCCTGTTTACTTTATATTGACCTATTTTAGAGAAGCTGTTTGCTCTGAAGCAGTCCCCACAGCAAGTGGCACAGCATTCAAGAGTGCAAGACCTGTCCACACAGACCCAGCATTAACTAGTGCAGGTGGTGCTGTCACTAGGGCTCACCTCAGTGGAATGTAACTTCAGAGGTCAGTAGTTAGTCAGCTAACATCTTTCTGTCTGCAAGTTTTCCCGCAAGAAGTTAATCTAGAAAGGAGTATCTTCTCATTCCACCTGAACAGCAAACAATAAAAAAGACAAAAGGTGTCACCCTGCCTTTTGTTTTGCAATGTATTATTATTTAGCTTCTAGCCTATCTACACACTGATCTTTTTTCAGTCGCACCCATAAGACATCATGGAATTTAGGGAGTTGGCCAGAAAGTTTAGTAAATGACTACAACTGACTCAATGTGTAAATCAGGACAGAATTAGATCTTGAAATCTTTTGGTACACTTGCAGTAGCAAACCAAACTAAACTTCCTTGAAGAAACAAGTCAGGACTCCTCCAGTGTTTCATGTGGCTAAAACAATTTCCCACTGTTGTCTTTACACTCAAGGTTAGTGGATTACCAACTCCAGACTTAAGCTGGCAGCTCAATGGCAGACCAATTCGCCCTGACAGCTCTCACAAAATGCTGGTGCGCGAGAACGGGGTGCACTCCTTGATCATAGAGCCGGTCACAGCCAGAGATGCTGGAATCTACACCTGCATTGCCAGCAATCGAGCTGGTGAGAATTCATTCAGCCTGGAGCTCACTGTTGCAGGTAACATGTTCATGCTAAGCTTTCAGACTGAGCAGTGCCAGGATAGCCTGAAAAAAGGAAGCATGGATGATGTCAAATAGACATGTTGAGGGGTGGAGGAAAGGGAAGAAAAGGAAAAAAGGAAACCTGGCAGAAACAGAAGTATGGGATATTTATAGGTGAGCTGTTCGTGTTATGTTGTGGCATAAGTTGTCTTTGCACACAGTTAAGAAAAGGGGGCTGCTGGCCTCGAGGCCACAAACCACACTATTTCCCTGGATGTTTCTTTGTAATGACAATCTGTGCAGACCCACGTCTACCCCTGGGCAGCCAGTGGGGATGCCTTGTGCATTTCACAGCACATCAGACTAATGCCACTGCAGACTTCTGGTACAGCAGTTCCTTCTTCAGTTAAAAGTCTGTGCTTTCATGGAATATGGGAGCACTTTTTACCAAGTAGTGCACCCAGTTTATCTAGTTGTCATGCTCTACATTTCAATTACTATAAGACAGAATCAGCTTTTTATCACTCAGTTTTCCCCCTATTAAAATAATGATGGGACTGTCCTCTTCAGAGGAACCAGGACTGAACTTCATGATTAATGAAGACAACACTTACATTTCCTGCCACTTAGGTCTTTCATAATTGTTTTTGGCGCACTGCTGAAAGAAAAGCTATGTTTTCATAGACAAATGTTAACATAACTGCAATCTTTATTTCCACAGCTAAGGAAGTACAAAAAGCACCTGTATTTATAGAGAAGCTTCAAAACACAGGTGTGACTGAGGGATTCCCAGTGCGACTGGAGTGCCGAATCTCAGGGGAGCCGTCTCCTCAGATATTTTGGAAGAAAGAGAATGAGTCACTCACATACAACACTGACCGAGTGAGGTTAGACTGACTTAGAATAACCTCCCCATGTGTAACTTCAATGATGATTTATCCTGTAAAACATATAAAAACCTAAAAGTTCACATGAACACTTTGTGTAAAGGGCATCTCATAAATATTAACTAGTGATTGTAATAATTTATGACATTTACTCAAACTTGCAGCCAGACTGGTGCCTGAACCAGAAATAAAATGTTACTTGCTTTCCATCATTAGATTTACACAACTAGCTTTGCACTCTAAACAAAAGAACTAGTTTTACTCTTCCCAAATCAAAACTACAGAAATTTGCTAGTGAAAGTCAAGGTTCCAAGGGAACACTGTACTTTTCAGCAGAAACTCTAATTCATAATTCTGCTGTACAGTTAAGCAACTAAGATTCAGTGGTTTGTATTTTAAGATCTTCCTTGAGTTTCTTTATCCTTTCCACAAAAAGTCTGGGTAAGATCTCATGTTCCTGCTACTCCAGATGTCTTAATCCATAATCGTGAAAGAAAAGTTAGTTCATGTGTTTTTTCTTCTTAGTTTTCAATACAGGATATTAAACTGTGAAATTGTCAAACATACTCAAGGCTTTATTTTCCACTTGCTAAGTTCAGAGGAAGTTATATTTTAATTAAAATTTTAATTAAAGTTAGACTATAATCAATCTGTAACTAAGATTGGGTCAGTTTATAATGCCATTTTAAAACAGCTTACACTGGTTTGTGATTTAAATAGTAATTTTCTACTTTCTTTTGATTAGCATGCACCAGGATAACTACGGCTACATTTGCCTGCTTATTCAGGGAGCTACAAAGGAGGATGCTGGCTGGTACACTGTTTCAGCTAAGAATGAGGCTGGGATTGTGTCTTGCACTGCCAGGTTGGATGTTTATAGTAAGTGGCTTCAATTTTCATGATCATATTAATCCCCCCAAAAGCAACAGTTCTATAAGTTTTGGGTTGTTCACAGAATGGTTTACATTGGTCTCTTTGCTTGGTTTATAGTTTCTCCTCAATAGTAAACATCTACTTCAAGACAACAAATGCTCTGTCAAAGTATATTTCACCATCTTTCAGACACCTAAAGCAAAACAAGCTTGCATGCTTCCTGGTTTTGCTTCATACATTAAATATAGCTAATTAACAACAGATAACGGCATGATCATATGATTTTTGTGGATCATTATCACTATTGTTTTGCTGGCACTTCTCTAACCTTTTGTATTCTTTTGTACGTTATCCACCTGTGATAGCTACCAAAAGTGTAGTAGATGTTTTTATGGCTTTTTGCTTAATTATTCAGTTTGTTCCAAAGCAGCCCTGTATTTTCTTAAAGAAGTATCTCTTACCAGTCTTCTCATAGCAAGAAGTAACTGGGAGGGGGAAGGGGAGAGACTGATAAAGGATGGTTTCTGGGGTGGTGCTGGAAGTGGGAATTGTGAATAAGAGATTTGGCTCAGCATTCTTCAGTATACAAGGGGTGGCAATGGCAACCAGATAATTTCATTTTATATGCAACAACTCACCCTAGAACAGGCCTGTTACATAATAGGAGTGCACAGAAACAACCTCCTTGCTGTCACCCTTCTCAGTGGCATAAGGAATTAGAAAACAATGCCAAAAAGTAACACAGACTGTTGTATTTACTTACCAGATTGGAAGGTGAAACTAGATGCTGAGAAAAAGCCCCCAAAAAACAACAATGTGAAGAAATTAATCAAATTTACCTTTGATAAAATGGTTTTCTGCTTCTCAGAAATGACTATCTCCTTCACAAAGGGTTGACTGAGCATCTGGCACACGTAGGTGCACTGCTCGGGAAGGCTAATACTTGTTCTTTCCTTTTCAATCTCTAGCTCAGTGGCAACAACCCCCTCAGCAGACCAAGCCAAAGAAGGTGCGGCCCTCAGCCAGCCGGTACGCTGCTCTCTGTGACCAAGGACTAGACATCAAAGCAGCTTTCCAGCCAGAAGCAAACCCAGTGCACCTGACAATGCAGCCTGGCCTGGTAGAGAGCGATGATCTGTAGATTCAACTGCCGCTTCCATCATTTTCTCTCAAAGCAGAAACACTGAAAGCCATTGCCTTGACCAATGATACTCCTATGTCACTTTATGCAAGGGCAGACACCTTCATGTACAAAAGATAAACAACAAACACAGTAACCATATATTCCTTATTCATTTTACCAAATTAGAAGAATAGATAGATTATTAATAGAGATGTACACATTGCACAACAAATCACATTCACCGGTTCTTTAACCTATGTTGCTTCATAACCCTTTTCATAGAGGCCAAAATGCATCAGAGAGAAAGATTTTTCACTACATACCTTCGTAAGCAGTAAGTAGATGCTACACAGTCTTAATGGTGCAAGATGTTTTCTTCAAGGGTTATCAACAGTTCTAAAATGGCTACACACATTCTGAGAGCTACGATGAGCATGTGCAATATTATAAGAATGAAACAGGAAGGGACAAGGAAAAGAAATGTAAGCAAATGCTGTATCTCTGCAAACTGCTTTCTATTCAACCATGAAAAAGGAATCTTTCTTTCAATGCTGTTAGTACGGGCATGAACACCCTAACTTTCAATTCATTTGTGTTTTTCCTTTTCGCCATCTCAGAGGAGGCTTATTTACAAACATACAACAATGGCAGTCTAAACAGAAGTAATTTTACTTCAGCAGGCCAACAAAGAAGAGTTGACACATAGTAACAATCTACTCCAGATTACATACTGGTAACTAGATGGGAAAAAATGCTGATAGTATAAACCACTGCAGTGAGTTACTGCGAGGGGTGGGAGGGACTGGGCAAGAGGTTGAAACTCTCTGGATTTCCAGACAGAAGTGTGTAACCTTGTAATACTCCCATTCAAGATTCTGAAATTCTAAGGTGAGCTGAAAACTAGGGAGTGTATGTATGGAATGTTCGACTGTTTAAAGCTTGTGTAATATGTATGAGGATTTTAGAAATGTATAGCAAGTGAAAAATGGATTGAAACTGAAACTACACTACAGATTTAAGTGACAAGTATACACCACAGGTGACAGTTTGCAAATCTGAGGAAGTAGAAAATGAAGATTGGATTTTTTTGCCTATTTGCTTTTTGTTTTTTCTTCTTAATATAACGTCTCTGGTAGATATTATTTTTTCCTTCTCCTGACTGCAGGCAAACGTCAACTCTATTGAGGGGTAGAGTCTGTGCACCATAGGTGAAAAGCCTGAAGGCTACTTACAGAATGAAAGGCAATAAGTCACACCTGACTGGGTAGTTTTAAATTAGAACCAAATGAATTTCAGTTGAATGGGAGGGAGAATGGATGGAAAAATTACTAGGCCTGACAAGGAAAATGAGTATTTGATGGTACGAGCTACAATACTTTGCTAGGAAAGGAAAACACTGTATTCCTTATATGAAGCACATATATGGTATCTTTCATTATTTATAATAAAAGTGTTGAAATCTTTTATCTCAGTTCATTTATTCAGAAGTCCTATACTTAGGGGTTTGTTTGTTGTTTTTTTTTTTTATTCTGTAATTGTGTACATCATATATTGCATTACTGCTATACGTGTATTGCTTTGTAAGTACACAAAGTTTGTTTTGTTTTTTAGTGACTAATAAACTTTAGCACACAAGGTAGTACTATTCTGGTGCAGGATATGACTAGTAATGGGGATGGTAATCCAGATTAATGTCAGTCTGTCAGGTGGGAATAATCTGATTTTATTCTAGAAGTATGTCATATCTTTTGCCAAATTTTTCTCAACTGTGACATGCTAATTTACTTTTTTGTTTAGCTTCACTAGCATTATTTTGCCACTTTTTATTTGTATTTATAAAAATGTATTATCATTACTTTGGACTGTTGTGCTGATATAATGTGGGTTTAGCATCAATAAATATTACACAAATAGAAAGCTTTCCTTCTGGTAAAGATTAATAACTGTTTCAGTACAAGCATTCAAGTGTAAGACTTGGAAATTTTAAATATTATGAATACAAATTAAATGAAGCCTATATGCAGCATCTAAAAACTACTAGAACTTATCAGAATAATCTGCTTGTGACCTGGAATCTTGTTTGAACAGAACAGAGGAACATTACTCATAAATTCTGAGAAACTTTGTCCAAATAGAGGAACTGGAAGATACTTATTTTTTAATAGGCTAGAAAATATGCAGGTCTGTTTTGTATTTCTAATAATTGCAATATGTCATCACTTACAACTGATTCTAAGCAAAAGACATGGTCTAAGAAGCACAGACCCTGATAACAAGACAATATCAAAATTGAATTAAAAAAAAGGTCAGATTTACTTACAAAATCCTGACTATTAACTAGTTTCTCCTTTTTCTAAGGTGGAGATACCAGGAAAGATGCAACATTATCCATTTTTTCTTTTGGGTTTACATTTCAAGTGTTAATCACTACAAACAGGCTTCTGTCAGCAATTAAGTGAGCACTGACATTCATGGCAATGCTGCAACTGAAGTCACCGGAGTTGTGTCTGCTCACAGCAAGTTTGGCTTTGGCTTGGGGACTAAAAAACTGAGACTCGTTGAAGATGAGGTCATCATCACTTTTTGCCTCTGTATATATGTACAGACACACTTAAGTAGTAAATCACATCTCTAAGCAGCAACATTGTTTTTATGAAAACATTCAGCTGTGCTGTTACTTAGTTACCAGGACTGTTTGGGCTTACAAAGTCAGAGATAGAAGCCTGGCATAAGCAAGTTAACGTCTCAAGCCCCAAAAAGCAAAAACTCTTGGAAGCATCAAAGTAACTTTCAGAAGTTTAATCTTCCACATAGTCCAAAGATAGATAATATGACCTGAAAGTGTACTTTTGTCATTTTTTAAGACTAAATAAAGAGCTTGACTTTTTGCAAGACTTCCAGTTTAGGTATTGGAAGACTTCTAATTACACAGGAAGCTGATCAGTCCAAGCATATTCACAGCAATCAGAGACTCAATGCAACAATGATCAGGATGACAACAGAAACCTCTGTCAAGAATACCAGCAGTGAGGTGCAAAATCCACCTGTATGAAGGTTGTTGCAGCTGGTGGTGTACCTTAGCACACAGTGCCTTTATCCTACAGCTTGAGGGCAACAGCAACCATTAGTAAACAAACACAATTTGCTTCCATCACAGTTAACTGGCAGTTGGGGATCAAAACCAGTCCAGCTTGAAACCCCAAATTATAAATTATTGTTTCTTTCTGTATCACTGCTTTAAAGGTCTATTTTAATTCACTTAGGGTATATGCTAAGAAATGCCTTGATTTTCCACATCTGGACTGCTACATCCTCACCTCTGCAAGTAGCCCAAACAGATTTCATATGTAAGTACTTCATGAGCTCACATTATCCAACATGCTATGATGCTGAGGGGATGAGCTGCATGCTCTGACTGCATGACCCAACTGCCAAACCCACAATGTGCACTATAGGTAAATTCAAGCATAGACTAGAAATGCCTGCTTGGATTATGCATGTTGGCTAATTCACTCCCTCACCATTCAAATGTACATGCAAGGGATAGAATTTACTGAGCTTTATATCATTCTCCTGAACTAAAAGAAACAGCTTTCCCTTTGCACAGATTTTCTGTTTGAACAGAAATATGAGCACATGAAACACATCAGGCAGATGGAAACACAGCTCCTGCCCCAAGGAATTTACAATGTATTCCAGACAGCACACAGTATTCTTTGACTTGTCTGAAAGCTTGCAACCCTAACTCAAAATTGGGCCATTTTGCATTCTTTAACAGAAGTAATTAAAACATAAAATTATCAAATACTGCACTGCATCTCTACTAAAAATGTGTTTGGAACATAATGCTAAGTCACATCTAGAGCACAAAAGCCAGACAAGGAGCAGCAGAACCTGCACAGAAATTATTTCAGCAGCCATACAGATGGAGATGAACTCCAACACCACCTAGAAGGAGAAATTTTGTGCTTTATAAAACAATTGCAGTGTAACAGGTAACTCTGGGGACTGGCCAAGTCTTGTAACTGCTATCACTTTCTAGTTCTGCAGTAGCATAAATGGGCCCAGAAACAGCTGCAGAACAAGAAAGCAGAAAAAAGTAACAGTACATGGCCATTGCACAGAATGATTACAACACTTACAGAAGGAGCTCCACAAATCTCATCACACCAAATGGATTATGTTAGGACTTTTCTCCTGTGTGCTTAACAACACAGTTTCAGGGAAACATATTGTCATCAAGCTTTTCTGGACAACTCTTGGCCCAGACATCACAGAGTATTTGTAAAGAACTGAGGCTAGAAAACCCAGACTGCCAAACAGGACCTTTCTGAGCTACTGCAAAAGGTGCTGAAAATACGACAAGACTTGCCATACAACAGGAACCACACCTGTAATCTATTGCAAATTAAGGACCTCTCCCATGTTGCTGTCCTGAAAATTATGGTGACCTATAAAATTATAGCTACTCTCTGTTCTATATATGCATTCCAACAACAGAGCTACAAGAGCCTGCAAAGAATGGATGCAGTTCCAGTCTGCTGCTGACAGGGACATCTCACCATCAAAAATCATACATGCACACTAAATGACATCTAAACAAAACACGAGAAATTACTATATTCTTTCTTTTCTCTAAAGTTGCAGGAAGTCTGCAGTAGAAATTTACCACAACTATCTGAAAAACTAGGATAAAAGCTCATACTGAGAGGATGAGAATTAAAAAGCTCATATACACTTCATACTGAGAGGATCACTGCAACTGAGAGCTTTTAACAGGTCATTGGCATCCAAGTGTTGACAGTACAGCCTCCAGCATAGAGCTGGAACGTGTAGTTTAGTGCATTCAGCATTAAAAATACCGAGCTGGGAGATCTGCAAGTCACAATTCACAAAACATCAAACTGCTTCACTAACAAGCTTCAGCAATATCATATAATCATTTTGCACTTATTCTTAAACAAACTATTCAAAATCATGCAGCAATTTCAAACCCATCAGCATGATACACATGCAAGGGCACCTCAGTACCATCAGCCAGCAGCCTAGGAATGTTGAGGAACATCCACACAACTCCATGTGTTCAGTGACATCTGCCCTCCATGCTCCCACTGACACTGCCCTAGTGTGTGTGTAATGATACCAAGGAAGCTTTGGTGGCTTTTACTTGGGTGCTGTCCCACTGCATTTGATACCGACATATTTGAACTGGCAGTTTTGTTATATACCATGAACAAAACATATCCCAGACCTTACCAGATATGAGCTGTTAACATAAAAAATAAAACCATAAAAATACCAGACCAGTTGTGATTATAGTCATGCTGATCCCAAGATGTCTGGCAAGGTACAGGTAGCATTTTTTCACCAGCAGATGTATCTACAGCAAAACAAAGCCTTTAGCATATAATCTGAAATTGGACAAAATGTGTGTGTGAAAATCAAATATAACTCGGGACTTAGAAGAGTTCTTACTTCTTCAGGCACTAAGCACACCCAATGACTTCTCTCCACAACTACACTTGACCTGTCTTTTCAAACACTGATTAACTGAATCAAGTGGGAGCACCTGGACTTGAGGAGTTCATTTTTCATTTGCTTTACTTAAATAAACTACACTGTTCTTCTGAAAAAATAAGTCACATAATTGCAACAGCCAATGTACATTTCCAGGTCATGTAATACAACCTCACACTGTGCAACATACGAAAATAGGAAAATTTGTGTTACAGCAATAAATAATCATTACAATGTATGTTTTAACTGTAGGTAGTGATATAACAAAGAGATTTTGCAGGCTGGGATTAAGATATCCACTTCCTATCCAAATTTCACTGATCACAGTATGAAATCCTTTCCATCTTTAAAAGTCATGCCTTACAAGCCCCAGCAGCTCAGGATATATGGAACAGGATTTTACAAAACCAGTAACAGGGATGCCAGCATCAGCTTTGCATCTACACAGGCAACTCCACTTCCCTAAAACAATACAGATTTACTCACCAAGTCAACACCAATACAATAATGCCTTAGGATACACTGCCCTCAGGAGGCCACAGTGAAATCTCTTCATGGGATACAACCCTAACTCATTCAGCATGCACCAACTCAGCCAACACTATACACACTTCTGTTACCACAGCCTGCAAAAGCTCTTCCCCAACAGAGCTACTCCTTATGGCTGCAATATTTTTAAAAAATCCCAAACCAAAACCACCTTGTGAACATTTTATGTGTCCTGCTACAAACTTTTACTGACAATAATCACAGATGGCTTGGGTTGGAAGGAACCCTGAAGATTATCTAGTTCCAAGTCCCCTGCCATGGGCAGGGACACCTCCCACTAGACCAGGTTGCTCAGAGCCCATCCAGCCCATCCATTGCAAGAGATGCCTCAAGAGCAAGAAAAGACTGTTTGTGTTAGACAGTACTACAGCAAATTCTAAGTTACAAACATAGTTCTTAAGAGATAAGCAGAAGTAAGGCTCCAATGTCCTACCTAGGAAAAAAGATGAACAAGAATAACCCATCATCTTTCCAAACATTAGAAAAATGCAGAGAAGACATACAAAACAATTAACTTTCTAGGTCTAGCACATACAATGTGCTTCAACTAAACCCCAGAACACGCAAATCACACTACCTATGAACTTTGAACTGAATCACACTCAAAGCCAACAGAAGAACAATTTTAGGTTTCCTAACTTGGTAGTGACAAGGCAGGCCACAGAAATGAGTAAATACTGCAGTACACAACCTTCTTTTTGCAACGATATCCTCTCTGAAGCAGGAACCCAGCTGAGTAAAAACTCAAAGCAATCATTATGGGTGAGTCAGAAAGAGGGTTGCTGTGTAAGAGGACTGCATGCTGAATTAAATGACAGCTGGAAAAGCAGCCACCCTCAAAACCTGCCTTGATGGCCTCTTTAGAAATTCTGTGGTGGAAGTGAAAGGCCATGTACAAACCAGTGAGATGGGGTGGGGCAGGAGAAAAGATGTGGAATAAAACACAGAGTAAGTTAAACACCAGAATTGCACTGCAGCCTTCTTTAAATGCTCCCAAAACTAGGTGGATGAGGTGAAGTTTCAATGCATGACTGAAAAAACAGTAGTAGGAACAGGACTACAGATTCTTTAGAAACTGCAGAAACATGGAGCAGTGGGGATCCAGAAAATACTCTATTCTTAAAGAGAAAAAAGGCAAAAAGATGCTAGTATTTAAGATATTATAGGAGACTTTTAAGCAACATAGCAGGTGAAGAAACATCAGATGGATAAGAGCACATTCTCTCATTTCCATTAGGAACAGAATCAAAGAAACTATATCTAATATAATAGTGGACTGAAGTTTTCAAAATTCAATTGAGTAATCATTTTAAGTCAGTCAAGTGCGGTCTGACTCACAAACACCCACATGTAGAAAACCCCAAACATTTATATACAGCTTGGCATAAATGTCAGCAGCACAAGATGTAAAGCCCAAATGTCTGCTTTTAATCAAGGACAGTGACAAAACAGACATACCAGAAATATGATGGAAGTAAGATAAAAAAGTATTGATACAAAATATATAGAAGAGTCATAAAAATAAATATCAACATGTAATCAAACACGGATTGAATCTCCAAACACAGCATGGTAAACTCTGTTATTAGACGATATTGGTACTCACACCATTAAGACGGGTATGTGTAGCCATAGCTATGACATCTGAGATGTCTAAGGCCAGCAATGTAACTGTGATGACAGACAGCAGTCATGAGTATGTTGGATAAATGTCACACTGAAGAGGCCACGATCACTTTTTTAATATATTCTTTTTCATGCAACTGATCAGGGCCACCCAACTCTGTACCAAACTGTACATGGCCTGAGCCAAAATGCTACTTTCAAATAGTGATTTTTTTTAATGGTGACTTTTATTTCTGCATTTATTTCACTTTTATTTCTGTTGATCAAGTTTATTAATAAAGACAGAAGTCCAGAAGACAAGCAGATGATCAAAGTAAAAAGCAAAGTGCTCAGGGAAGGAAAACCCAATGGGGAAAAATCCCCAGACTGAACAAATTCCTATGACCAGTTTTTGGTACCATGAAGGAACTTGAGGAGAACTTCTAGAGGCACCTTGTTGAAAGTTTTACTCCTTCCTTCTGTTAGAAATCCAGTTCTAACAGAAACCAAGTAACTGCAGTGGGAAAGTTCTGAGTGAAACCTGACTCAAGTGACCAGAAGCTGGCAAATGTGACAGCAAGTTCTTACGATTTTAGTGGGTGGAAGGACCACTTGTGTTTTGAGAAGAGATTCCAGAGGGACCCAGGGAATTAAAGCCCAAATATATTTTTCGGTACATAGCAAAGTGCCAGAAATTGTTCTAAAGCCAAGAAAACAACAGGATAACATATAGAGTTGCTTTTGCAAATGAAAGTCATGTTTGATAAACATTTTAGAGTTCTTCTAAAGAAGAACTTAAAAGAGATGAGAGTACACAGATCTAATAATGGTGCACACTTGAAATTCTAAAAGGCATCTGACACATTCCCTTGCCAAAAACTATTAAAAATGCTGTGCTGCCAAAAGAAGTTGTTATATCAGTACATTGTTTAAAGATAGAAGACAGCAGTTGAATCAGCAGTTGTTCTCCCCTAAGGATGTGCAGTGCCAATAAAACACCACAGTTCCTCTGTAGGGGCAGGCAAAGTACAACCTATTTCTAGAGGGTTCTGAGACAGCAGTTTCTGAATGCCACAGTGTATTCCATGAACACTAAGTTAGTCAATGTCACAAAGGGATTAAGGAATTTTAAAAATTGCAGAATGATTTCACCAAGGAAATAGGTATTAAAACCAGTAAACCAAACTCATTGTAGATATTTGAGAACAATTCATGCTGAAAAAAATACAAAAATTCAAAATACATATATATGCAAATGAACTCCAAGTCAGCCATTAATTATTCGAGACTGAGTTATTGTTCTGAAAATATAACTGCAAAGGTTAGGAAAAAGCGAAACACCTAGGCATCATTTTTGGAAACAATATAAAACAAAACATAAAACAATTTAATTTTTTTTAATAGATAAGCAGGGATTTCTGCAAGAAGTTCTACCTGGTGCTCCTTCCTTGAAAAACTGGAAGAGTAAAGCAAAGTTCAAGACAACTTAAGATACAAAAGAGCTCTCCAGTAACAATTAAAAGAAATATGACTCTTCAGTACAAAACAGAAACAACTAAGGCAGGCAGGATAAGATAGAGGTCTACAAATTCAAAAGCAAAACGGAGAGAGCACCTGAGGGCTGTTTCTAATGCCTGCAGGCCTCAACCAGAGCTACACACTGGTGGGTTCAAATATCCCGGTCACAAACTGCTGGAGGTTGGAGTCTTCTAAGGAGTCACACACCTGATCTGTTGCCTGCCCTGCACAGTCCCTACTTCCCCTGTCCAAGACATCACACCAGGCCAGACAGATCCAGGATTATGTTAACCAGTTTTCAGTTCTAATTTACCAGTTCTAAGAAAAGGGGGGAGGGGGCAAAGCTTTTTAGAAGTATGATTTAAAGCTACCAACACTTCAGTCTGGCCCTATGGCAACAGCAATAGTAAAAACACAGTATGTACTGAAACTTTTTAAAGAAATTACTCTGTGGCATGCTGAGATTCTTCTGACAGCATTATTTCAGGTTTTAATTGCAAATATAAACTAAAAATTCAATTGCTAATAACTTATTTAACTCCATTACCCAACAAAAAAAATGGATACTAATAATAATTAGGGTCGGAACTTACAAACTTACTAAAAGAAAATTATTTCTAGTTTCTTAGGTTTGGCTTTTGGTCAAGAAATGTCACACAGGGTTTGTTTGAAAAATACCAAGGGCAGGTATGGGCAGCAGCCAAGTCACTGACATATTCCTACTTGACTAGTGAAAATGTACCAGCTGTCCTTCCTCACCTCCAGTGCCCTTGGAAAAAATTCACATCATCTCTGGCCAACTCTTTCTATCAAGGAAAAACATAATTAGCAATTATATTTTTGGTGCAAAGACACATATGACACATAACAGCGATAACAGGAAGATAAGGACTCCTGGAAGGATTACTTCTATGGTATTTTATATTCCAAAGTGAGTAGCACAACCAACTGTAAAATCTCCTGATCATACAAGTACTCCTTGTATTATTTCTCAATACATACCTGCAAGAAGCTTGAACATGTATTGTTTTCTGGCACAAAGACAAAATTTCTCAGCTGCACAAATGAAGAAAATCTCCAACTTTAAAGACACAGTTATCATCAGTGAGATCTCTTCTTTCTGTATTGTGGTGTGTGCCAAGATGGGAAGTATTTCAAAAGCTGAATCAACATCTGGATCATGATGCAATGAACACCAGAGCTAAGAAGTGAAGGTCTTGAACCACATTCATAGTTTTCTTCAGAGATAATAAAAACATCAATTATCAAAAATTACTCGAGCTCAATAGAAAAGCCTGAGGTCAAACATTTGGTAAGTTTTCAGCAAGACAGGAACACTCAGTATCATTTACAGCAGAATAATTACTGTGCTTCAAAAGCTGCTTTGAATAAATAAATGGCCATTTTATTGACTATACATACATATGAGGGAGCATCAACTTAAGAGCTGAACTGAGTGTTCATGAAGAGCAAAACACAGAACACCTTGACTTCATGCTCTGAAAGTGATACATGTTCTAAACATCTACTTAGTTCTTGTAGTGTCTTACAGAGCAAGATCTGCAGCTGTAGTGTTCAGCAGTGCATGTTAAGCTCAAGCTGAGAGTGTGACAGGATTAGCAGCTCCAGTTCTGTAGCAATCCTCCAATGGGCACACACCAGAGCCCCTGGACTGAGTGAGTGCTGTACATACATTCAGGAATGGAACCGAGTAGGCTTTGTCTTTATAAAAACACATTGCATATAATTAAAGCTTCTAAAGGCAATTCAGGTATGCTGAAGATCTAGAAGTTCCTAGCTTTGTAGTGTTAGGTACAAACAAACAAAACTCAAAGGAAACTCCTTGCTACTTTGTAGGGACTAACTGATAAGAATGCAAAACTATGCAGTTCACAATCTTTGCCCTACTTGAAAAACTTGATGCAATCATACCTGCCACCCAATAAACATGTCTCTGCACTTTATTAACCTTTGTGTAACATGATAATTCAAATAAAATCTCATTCTATCCCAAATTAGCAAACAGGACTTTATAAAAAATACAGTGCTTTAAAAACATATCAGCACATTATTAAAGCTATCACTGTATCAAAACCAGATCTTTTTCAAATTGTTTCCTACACAGACTTTGTAACACCAAACAGACTCTTTCAAGCAGCTAAACACACACATTGCACCTCACTGCTGCTGAAGCTCTCCTCTGACAAAAAAAGACCAAGCCAATTACGTACCTCAATCTTCAAACAATTTCCAACCCTCTCCCTTTATTTAGAATATATTTATATATTACCATCATGACATTAAAGCAGTCATTTATTCAAGGCAGTACTTAGGTCATAAGCTGCAAGCCTCCATCTACCACCAGAACACTCCCTGTAATATATGAGGATTCTAGAAGAAAGACAACAGCTTGTGCAACTTCATGAGGCTCTCCAAATCTTCCAAGGAGAATTGCTTTCTTCAACTCATCTTCTTCCAAATGAGCTGTCATCTCTGTACGAATAAAGCCTAAGAGCAGAGAGATATATGAAGAGTTACCTAACCTTCAACTAAATTTATCTAGTGGATTTCCCACTGAATCTTACAAAGTGAAATCTATTACCAGGATTCAGCACAAGCTACCATTCTTCAAAGTCTCCTAAAGCAGCCCACATCATTTGATGGCCAAACCACTTTCTTATCTAACCAATAAAATACTTTTCATTTTTGGAAGCAATGATGCAATAACCAAAATGCAGAGATCTATAGAAGTTCATTAAAAAATCCAAACAAAACCAAACAAGAAAGGGTAACTAAAATTCAATCCAAAACCTATATTTAATATCACTTTTCTAAAAGACAAAATATACTCATTTCACCAAAATGTTCTCAATTAAAATATGAGCACAATATGTCTGGCAAGAAACCCTCTCAGACTTTAAAGTGTTTGCATTCTATTTTAGAACTTATGGCAGCTCTTGCATAGTTTCTATTAGAGCACTCATTTGAAGAACATTTCTTGACATTTTTGAAGGACCTTTTTTACAGTTTTCCATTATCTGAGATTTGGCTTTCCCACTGCTGCACAACTCTACACAGAAGCTGCAGCTTTATCAAGAGCTGATCTTACCTGCTTTCTAGCTGCCATCAAGAAAGGAAAGCCTCCCTTTTGCTTTCTACTGTAATACTCTGCCCCTTTATGATGGCTGTAGATGAGCTGCTCAACTCACTAAAGAATAAAAGTATTTTTCCTGCCTAGTTCACAAGCTGAACAGGTTCACGTAGAATTCTGAAAGGCATCAAAGGCAGCAGAAGGTGAGCAGCAGTGTACACAGTTATGAGTGGAAAAATTCAGAAATTATAGAAGGGATTTTTTTCTTAAGGGTGGCAGTTCACCTGAACTAGATCATCTTACAAAATCACAGCCTTTTTCACAGAAATAACTTTCAGGACTTCCTCCATTTACTACAGGGAGACAGGGGTGCTTTATGACAGCTTTCTTATGGTCTGTCATGTTTCCCTAATAACAAACAAGCATCCTCTAGCTGGAGACAAGGATAGCTCTCTGTCTCTAATTAGATCTAATCCTTCCATTTGCAAGGACAGCAAGTTCTGAAGAAGGATCAAAGAAAAAAAACTACATTCATTATATAATAATGGATAGAGGAATAGGTAGACTCACTCTTCCAAATTTCTTGGTGTTCTCTTGAAAAGATTGAAAATTTTCTAAAAGAATGTATTATACTTTCAACAAACAAAATATATTAAAAATATTTACTTACAAAGCTGAAGAAAGTAATAGAAATTAGTCTTAAGTTACCTTCAGAGTGCAGGAAATATCCACAAACTTAATGAATTGCAACAGTCAAGGATGCAGGAATTCCTCAAGAACTAACCTGGAGCAACAACGTTGACTCGAATTTGCTTTTTTGCTACTTCTTTAGCAAGAGAGCGTGAAAACCCAACTAATCCTGCTTTGGTAGCACTATACACACTTTGACCAGAGTTGCCTTTAAGTCCTACAATACTCCCTAAAATAAAGAAACATCAAAGAGAAGATTAAATGTGTAACTTGAAACATTGTACTCACTTTATCATTTTAGTTTCCAACTTGGAATGAAAAATGAGGTCACAAGAAGAGTAAAATATGCATGACTTTATGCATTTCAGCCTGCTAGGATAAGCAAATCTCCCATTAGCTGTGATTTTTGTACAATTCATGCATCTATGTTGACCAACAAGCACCAGCAGAGTAAAATTAGGACTTTTCTAAAAAAACTATCTTTGCCCAAATTAAATAAATAAAGAAAGAAACTGACTGAACCTATAAATTCTTAATTAACTGCCAGCAACTGGTATATATAGATACTGAAAGAATTGGTAATAGCAAAGTTTAGTTTTTCAATAAAATATAAACTCTGAGGTGTTTATTACTGAAAAAGCTATTTAGAAGTTGCTGAAATTACACAAAAGAATAAGCATTCATAAAGAAATGCTAAATATAGAATGTCTAAATAAAAAGAAAAGGAAAAGAAGTAAATTGCAACAAGCAATGTAATATGTTACATCTGCTAAACACTTCTAGACTAATACACAGAACTCCACTGGCTTACACAAGCAACTTACCTATATTGACAATAGCACCTCCCTGCTGCTGAATCATGACCTTTAGAGCAGCCTTGCATGTCAACATTGTTCCCAAAAGGTTCGTGTGAATCTGGGCTATCATATCTTCAGTCTTGGTCCTCAGTAGCAAACCATCCCTGACAAACAAATCAAAAAAAAAAGAAAGAATTCACTAAACAACCCCCTGATCATGTTTACTCATAAAAAAAGACTGTTGGACAGAATATTAATGGGGGTGTATGTGGTTTCATACATCTGAGCATTCAAAATCACAATGCTGCAAGAACTACACGTAGCAAAAAACAAGTTAGCCATGCTTCTGGACACAGAGCCTCCTTTGCAGAGTGGTATCAAGCACTGTTTTGGACCATTCTGGGGGAAAAAGTGGAAGAAAGAAGAGAGGGGGAAGTCAAACTCAGAACGCAGAAACTACAGTGAAAGCTGTATCATCTGTTAGCATTTTACTGCCATCAGGAACAAAATATTGGCAAGGTCTTAATATTGTTTTCAGATGTGCTCATTAACAACACTCTTACTGAGCACAAAGGGCCAGAGCACCTTACAGTGGGCTGCCTTCATCTAGAATTACTTATTGTCTTGTCAGCAGTAACCAACCTGTTGATCCCAGCTGCATTAACCAGGTAGTTAATAGGACCCAAATTCCTCTGCATCTCCTCAAAAGCCTTTTGGACTTCTTTTTCACTGGATACATCACAGCTAAGTGCCAGATGTCCTGCTGTATTGAAATATATATAACATCACAATAAAAGCTGTATTTAATTCATAAACCTCCTTCAGAATGTATCAGCTCAGTTGCAAAACAGATGCTGAACTAGTTATAATTTAAGGAACCTATTTAATCCCCAGGCAACTAAATAAAGACTATTTTCAAGTATAGTATTCATCAGTTATGTGACAATTCCATGCTTTCTATTTTTTGCCTTTTGGAGTCAGAAGTTCAGCGTGAGCAGACTGGTCTCAGCTCTGGTTAGTTCAGGAGCTGAGGATGACTCAATTCACACCACCTCTATTGTGGTGTGAATTCCAAACAATTCCATTCATCTTGAAATTCCCATCATGCAGATAAAAAAGGTAATCTGCTTTCTCAACAGCTATTGTGAAAACACAATACCAATACAGCTGGTTTTTAATGTTCCCCAGCCTTTATTTTCCTTTCCATCTAGTTAAACAAGGAGGGTTTTTTTCACGAGTCACCCAAGCAGGGAGCAGTGAGGGGTGCACAGCAGCATACGTACCACCAAGGTGACGGGCAGTGCTCTGGGCCACGTCCAGGTTCCTAGCAATGATGGCCAGGCGGCAGCCCTTCTGTGCCAGGAGCTCTGCCACAGCTCTGCCTATCCCACGGGATCCTCCAAAAACAGCACACACCTTGCCCATCTTCAAAATAATCCATAAACTGCAAATAAACCATCAACTTTGTGTCCAGTAGAGCAAGACATTAACTGCTGTTCTTGTCAACATCACAGCCTTTACCTGTTTGCAGCAGTTTGTTACAAAATTAGTGATTTGGTTTTTACTCATTCATTTGTATTCATTTTTTATTCATAATCAACAGCTGAACTAAATTAGACACCACCTCTACAAATAAAAGTTAATTCTTAAATATTTATGAACCAGTAAAAAAAAATTAAAAATCACACACATAATCTAGCATTCCGATACCAGAGTTATGGCAACGCTTATTCAATTGATGAATTATGTGATTTATGTACCTAAAGGCCATAATGTATTGTTCAGCTGCTTATTCAAAGCTGATGTACTGGTCGTAATTATATTGTTCTTGCAACCACTATTCTTGTGCTGAAGTTATTTAGCCTCAAGGTCTCACTCCATCCAAAGTATCTGTGTTGGACACCACCAGTGCAAATGTTACTGAGTACGATTTGAAACTACTGTATTTACACTGGCTTAATACGGTCAGATTGTGTTTTACCACTAGCCTGGGTTTTTTTGTTTCTGCTTTTGAAGGAAGAAAAAAAGCTTTTTGAAATACAAAATTATTCTGAAGTAGCTAGCTTTGATGTTTACAATGGAGTACACAAAGAAAGTACTTCTGTAGAAGATCTTTTATTCTGCAAGCTCTAGAAACCAATCAGCTGGTTTGGGATTTCTGGAGGAGACAGGGGCAGAATCAAGCAGTAACAATGAATCTTTTTTCCATACATTTGAATAAATCTTTTTTGAACCCAATTATACTGTCTTCATCCCGAGGCAATGAGTTTTATTATTTGTGTGAAAGTACTTCCTTTTGTTCTTAATTTGCTTTCTGATTAGATAATTCTATGCATTTCTCCTCATGTCTTCCCCCACTGTTTCACTCTCCACCTGTATCCTCCTTCAGGTCTATTCAGTTACTCCTACACATGTGGAAGCTATTCAATACATCACTAAGGAGTGTCCCAGTCCTCAGACCTTACCCTTGGCCTCACTGAGCTCTATTAAACCCTTCTGGATGAGTGATGATCAGAAAAGCACATGGTACTAAGTGTGCCAGGCCACCACCAACTCATGCAATGGCGTGATGATTTTGGTCTTCTGTGACAGTCTGAACAAGCAGACGGTCTGTCCTTTTCGCTAATTAAGTGCCTGAAACCAACCCACGTGTCTGCCTTCCCTGGCAAGTTCTCGGAGCAGAGAAAGCCCCTTGAGCATTAACCAGGCATTCACAGGTGGGGCCTACCTGCAGCACAGTGTGTATATATATATATACAGTTTGTACTTTAGCACAGGAACGCCACAACGCCACACAGGCTCCCTGGAGCTGAGACTTGGGAGGGAAAAGCTGCAGCAGGAGTCATGCCCCGCTGCTCCCCGGATAAATAACGGAAGGGAAATCCAGGTATACTTGGAGCAACAGGCACACGCAGGCACCTTTATCACCTTCGCTCTTCTTTCAGAGCCAACCTACGTGACGCGTGACGCCGGGGCTCCGACGGCACCACCCACAGCGCCCGGCTGCCAGCCCAAGGAGGGCACCTTTAAACAAGGGCGAGCGGGGTTCCCGCAGCCGTGCCCGGCCCAGCCCGGCGCCTCCCTCCTTCCCTGCTCCGGCCGTGGGGCTGAGCTGGGCTCCCGCCCGGGCCCGGCTGCAGGTGGAGCCCTCGGCACGGACAGCGGGAAGCGGCGCCCGCGGGGCACGCCGGGACCGAGCCCGCGCGCCGCCGGTGCCACGGTGGCAGCGGGGCCGCTCCGCGCCGTCCCTGCGTGTCCCTGCGGCCGCTCCGCGCCGTCCCTGCGTGTCCCCCCCGCTCCGAGCCCGGTGCGGGCTGCGCCTGCCGCCCCGCCACGGGCACGGCAGCAGAACGCGAGGAGCGCGTCCCACGTGCGCTCCGATACCTCCCGGCCGCCGGCTCGCTTCCCTCACGGAGCGCCGTTCCCTCCCCGGGCAGGCCGGCTCCGCTCCGCGCTGGGCGCAGGCGTCACGGCGAGCGCCCTGACGTCACCGCCGGGGCACCGGCAGCCGGGACCGGGCAGCGGGCCCGGGGCGCTCCCCCGGCTCTGCGGCCGGAGGGAACCCGGCCCGGCCCGGCCCGGCCGCTGAGGGGCTCCGGCCTCAGCAGCCTGGCCCCAAGGGACGCCTCTCTGCTTTCACCTCACGCTTGCCGCTTTGCAGCTCCATTTCACAGCGTCCAGCGTGGAGCTGAAGCTCTCAGTCCTGCCCTTGTTACCCCCTTCCTGCACAAAAATGTGCTTCATGTAGAGATACAAACAATTAGATGAATCAGGGTTTTGTTTCTCTCATTTTCATGTATCCTTGCCCCAAAATCGCAAGGACCTTGTATGGGCTATCACTGTACCAGAAGACTTGAATTTCAAACACCTTAAGGTAGATAAGCCCAAAATACAGAAGCATCTGTGAGAGCTCGTATTCAGGAACCAAAGCAAACTTCATGATATGCAATTAAACTAATATTTAAAAAACTGTTATAACAGTAATGTTATAACATGCATGTCTGATGATGGTGCTGGAGGGGTTTCTGTGGACTCTTAATTCACATACACACATTGAGTAAATTTACCCCCTGAGGAATACTACTAAAAGCTATGACAATTTTGTATAAGAATACGCTTCAGAATTTTTTTTGAGAAAAATTATTATTGTAATTATTTTTATTATTAATTGTTATTATTATTTTCCGCAGAGTAATATGCTGAAATCCTACTGGAGTTTCTATGTGCAAACATACAGTTCTTGCTTTTGACTTGAAAGGTGTTTTTCGGGATTTCAGATTATATGTGTTTCAGGGGAGCTGTAGAACATTTAATAATATTAGTTCTATGCATGTGGGATTCTTCTTCCACAGATTATTCTTTACATATAGAAGAAAAAGCAGATTTAGGCACTGGCAAACAGGTGGGCATCTGTAAGAAAAATAAAATATTGAAGAAAAGCTATTATGAGAATTAGTTTCTTTTAGCAAGCAAGTATGTTTAGATTGCAAGTAGCTCTTTTCAAAAGAGTAAATGAGATTTTGTGATACAATGATGTTTCAGATCATGACATATTCTGAAAGCGTGGAGGCCCCAGTGTTAAAGAAGAAAAGGCACTGACAGATGAGACTGTGACTCAGAATAGTCTCTGACCAAGATTTCTGGTACCCAGCATAATTAAGGACCAGGATAGCTTTTTCTTCAAGTGAAGCTTACAAGCAAAGTAACACAGAGTGCAAAAAAATGGTTCTTAGTGATGTTTTCTGAAGTTGTGTATACTACAGAGAAAATAAAATCTGCCTGCTGCTGTCATACAATATGATGCTCATAGTTAACTGGAAAAAAAATTATAAGTAATTATGACTTTACCTTATTTCTGACCTGTGTCCTCAGCCATAAAGCTGACCTACCCTTTAACGAAAGTTAAAGACTCATCTGTCCTGTACTGTTAACATTTTGCTGACACAGAGTAAGCATGTTTTTACTGTGGGGGTTTTAAAGTGTGTTATAGTTGACAAAGTTAAATATCCTTTTCAAAAGTTCAGACAAGATTCTGTTTAATTCTTGTTCATTAACTTAGTGTTTAAAACCAGATGTATGTTCATTCATTGTCCAGAGTGACATTAGCCTTTTTTTTCCAGATGCCTGGTTAAATCATGAGATTAGATTAAGCAGAGTTCAGCTGAGCCAGTTTATTCACACTGATTTCCCAATAAAGCTAGTGGAGTGCAAGAGACAGATCAGTGTCATAATGATTACCTCCCCTTTTGGGGGAACAGTAGCTGATACAAGAAGTTGATCTGATAGACCTGTTCCATCTATCATGACCAGATCTGTAACAGCTAGTTCAATTCTGGTCATTATTATGCCTGCCTTACTATTAATGTGAACATACAAGCTAATAATTCTTGTATGTTTGTCTGTGTGACCATGTATACACACACTTGGAGCCTGTCCACAATGTACAAAATGACACAGCTGTCTTTCCTCAAGCCAAAAGCAAAAATACTCTTCCTAAAAGAGTTATTTATTCCTTTCTAAAAGTTTTTAGTCATTCTCCCATACAACCAAGATACTGCTTTCAAGTAAGAATTTCTCTATTAACATGGGAAAAAAACAAAATTAGCTCAAACAGGAAATGATATTTGATGTATCTAAAAGCACAAAACAAATCAGAGCAAAATAGCACAAACCAGGCCCCTGTAACTGAGGTCCCCTCTATCAGGTATTTCAAATTCCTCCTGGGTTTTGATTTAAGGAAAGATTTACAGAGGAATTTGAGTTTAATCATTAACCACAGTGCTGCCTGAATCTGTGGCCTCTTAAATTTCTGCCAAGAGTCACACTTGAAAGAGCGATGCTGCTCCAATGTCCAGCAGCATTTCATTCTGTTCCCTGTGCTGCCTGTGAAAGCATACCTCCCACATTACATGCCTTTTGTGCAAGGCCAGGGACAAAGCAACTGGAGACCTGGCTGCTCGTGTGCTCAGTCCTGCTGGAAACAAGCTCCTGCTGGTTGGAGCAGTCAGCCCTGAGAAAACCTGCTTTCAAGTCTCCTCCCTTGCTGGAAACTAGTTAGTGGTCACTAACTTGAGGTTTTCACCTCTGAACAAGCTTGTCATAGCCAGCAGTCTGAAGTGGTTTTGGTTTGTAGGAACAAGAACAAAAAATTAAAGTGGGCCAAGAAGATTTGACATTCAAGCCAGATGATCACTGTCCAGAAATGTAAAACCTTGCGGATTAAGCATCAATTGAAAGCAACATTCAAGAAACTATTTTGCTTTTCAACTGGTGTATTAAAGATGACCTCCCTAGCTTAAGCAAATCTGATGATGGGGCATGTATCTGGGATAGAGGAGTCATGAGCTTAGAACAGAATTAAGCCAGGGAAGAGCTTAAGAGGTTTCCTTCTTTCCAGGTCAAATGATAACTCCATGGCAGGTCACACAGTCAACACACGGCCATGCATTTCTTCCAGTAAAAAAAGGGGAGTAACTGGACTAGGTGCCTTGTTTTACCTCATAATTTTCCACTTTGCCTGGGGAGCTCAGCACTGAAGCTGCTGTCTCTTTTTGTTCCCTTTTCTTCAGGAATGCACTTGTCTTTTACCTTGGGAAAAATCCGGTCTAGTTACTAATTTTAGATATATATATATATATATATACACATGCTATATACACACATGCAAAATATATAAATAAAGAGCTAACAAGTTTTATGTTGCAATTCCAAAATGTCTTTGATATGGCCTCAGCCTTCTAGGCAAGTGACATAAAGCTGAGATAAACTGCTGAGGAAAAATCCAACTGCCTTATTGTATGACAGAAAAAAAGCACCCCTCTCCTCCCAGTATATTGCCACTTGGGAGACTTTCCCCAACCACAGCAGTTCAGATATTTAAGTGGCCAAATTGCCACACCTTTGCTCTTAAGTGATCTTTTTTATGACACTGCAGTCTGTTTTGTTTTTCTAGACCATGCAAAATCTCTGCAATATTTATTTTTGTGTGATGACAGTGAACTTTTATCATGCCAACATGAAATGGTTTTATACAGTTTAGGTACTTTTTCAAAAAATTGAAAACTTCTTCCTCTTAAAAATTTTCTTTCTGCTACCTCTGTGAAAAGTCTAAAAACAAAACACAGCACCAAAACCCAGAACAAAACAAAGCTATCAGAACCTTGGCAAATTACCTAATGTTTTCATATCCTCCTGGCTAAACAGGTTTTCCCACTAGGACCGGGATTATTTCACACGTCAGCGTGAGGCCCATGTTTGAGTTAGCACGGTCACTGAACTGCCGCTGCTCCCAGTGAGCAGTCAGGCACACCAGGGAGGGAACAGAGAGGAGCCTGTATTATTGCTGCTTCATCTGCTGCTAAAATGGAGCACCTCACTTCCAGTGCTGCCCTGAGGAACCTGAAACGTTTAAATAAAACAACCCCAACATCACCCACCCCCACAAAACTGTGTTCAAGAAACATTTGTCTCACATTCAGCCTCTGTCCACAAGTCCTGTCTGATCACAGACACTGGACACTCCCACTGTGTATCAGTGGACTTTGGACTAAAAGATGGAATCTAGGATCTCAGCATGTCCTGAAATCCCTTACTTCCCTCCACGCATCCCACTCCTTATATATGCCACAGAATGGATCCCTTTTTAGCTCTTAAGTCCCAAGCCAGGACTAGGAACGAGGAAGAAATAACCAGCTCATCCATCGAGGGAGTAAACTCAGCACTTTCTGTACCACACCTCTTTGACAGACAGCTTTTCAAAACTACAAAGTGCATCACACAGAGCAGTCAGCATCTCCCAGCAGGACAATCTGGAAAACAGTCAAAGCTGACAGCACGATGGAGTGACATGTCACTCCTAGCAGTGTCCATTGACCATTTTGTATAGAAAGGATTTTTTTTTTTTTGTATTGCATATTTCATAAGCATTAAGAATATCACTGGAAGTCTGGTACAATAATATCCAATAGTTTTCCAGAAGTATTTAAATACTCCAGAGTAAATAACTCTCCTCCTGTTCTCTTAGAGGCAATTTACTTTAATTATATCTAATATACTCAAAATGAAGTAGTTTCAGAAACAGCACTTAAAAATAGCTAAAAACTATTTATAAACATCTACTCAAGGTCTTGCATAATTTGCTTTTATTTTACATATGATCATCCTTAACTTCCTCATTTTGCCTTTCATAGTCTCATCCATATTCCCATTCACTTCACATTTATATAAGCTGCAAAGTAAGATTCATAGCAAATCTTACCAGGAATTAATTTATCTTCTAAAAATCTATGTTTAACTAATACTACAATTTCTGGTGAAAAAAGAGTGTTTTTGAGAAGTATTCATCAGCAAAGGTTTTCACTCCAAAACATACAAAAAACTGCTCTCAACATTAACCGAAAAAAGTTTTGTCTAACCAGACAAAATTTCCTTCCTGTTATGGTGGAGCAAGTGTCAAGGTTCTCCTGCCATAATACATCACTAATCATAGTCTCAGGTGTCCAATCTCCACAAATGGTATGGGCAAATACAAATCATTGCTTGCTTTAGTCCTTTGATGCACTCTGAAAATTTGCTGCATCTACTCATATTTACAGTCAGTAAACTCTTTGCTTTGTTGAGGAGTGGGAAGGAGGTGGGATGTTGGGAGAAATGGGAAAAGTCATAAAGAAGTAGGGAAATAAAGACAGAAAGATTTGACCAAGTGATTTGGACTGAACTCATTAGGGTGAGAAAATTCAGCTAAAGGCCTATGCTGGAAGAATAGAAAAACATAGTTAATAAGTAACAAGAGCTGATCCTTCACCTCCCTTCTCATGAGAAGTTCTAAGGATTTATACAAAGCAAAACAAAGCAAAATCTTTGTTTCATAAACACAGTAATTAACACGCAGGAAATAGCAGATCTCTGATACATGAAAGTGAAATACTTCAGTCATTCCCCCAAATGCCTACCTTGACATTCATAACATTTATGAAGAGTTCAAAAGCTGTTTAAAACAGGAAACTGAAGGCACATCCCCAAGCATGAACTGTTTTTATAGCCTCGGCTATTTTAGCATACATCCAATATGTGACCGTGAATATGTTTTCAAGGGCAGCCCTAATGAGGCACAAATCTACTGAGTACAGGAATACCAACTTAATGTAGCACATCCACTCACTGCCAGAAAGCAGCAAGTCAAGGGACTGTGTAGTGATCCCTCCATAATTGCAAATAGCTGTGATCCTAAACATAAGGACTTTCCCTGGCAAAACTTCAGCTGATGGTTTGCCAGCAATGACTGTTGAACACACTCCATAATAAATGGCAACTGTGATAGTGCTAGTGACAATCACTCAGATCTCACAGACTGCTCACCTCCTTCATCTTCACCAGTATTATAGGAAATGTCAAAACCAATATTCTTTACAGCTTGTTACCATTTTGCAGCCTGAATCACATAGAGTAATTCTTACAGAGTTTTCAAGGAACTCCTACCATTGCATTTTGTCTATCAGATTGTCCTAAATAAATCTGGTTTCATATCACATCTTCTTGCAGAAATACTTTGCTGTCATTTCATCTCACTCATGTACTTAACTGAGAAGCTGAAGACTTCACGTTCTTGTGATGTACAGAAGCCCTTACTGTTGTATGTCCTTCAAATAAAGTAGTCAATCATAATAATACCCAATCATCTGGCTGAACAAGGTAAGAATTAGGTAATTAAAGATGAAAAGAAGTATTTTCAGATGATTGCTTACACCATTTTTTAATTTATCTATCACAGTGGATAATTTCTTTCAGTAATTATCAGGAGAGAATAGCATCCTTGGAAAAAATTAGCTATTGTTCACACCAGACTGTCATATAAGTAATGTTTGACTATATAAAATGCATACCTACCTTATTTCAACAGCTGGGCTTTTTTAATCATCCCTCATCTCGGTTTTGATTTGTAAGAGCACAGTTTATGATGAGATTTTACTAGAAGTCAAACATTTTCTGAGCTCCCCATAAAAGGTCTGCCTGACAGCACACAGTTAATTGTGTGTTTTGCAGAAACCCAGGATTGCACAAGCTACCATCTCTAAAATCCAGAAGGTAATTTTGTTATTAATCCTATATACTAAATTTATAGGAAATACAGTTGAAGAAGGGGGGAAGAGCAATTCAGATTAGTCTAGATGGTGTGTATTTAACCATATATTTTACCATCAAAAATAATGAACAAAAATTCTGATTCAAAGCTACACAATACAGGCTGATACAGCTGTAGGGGTGATACAAGAGCCTGGTTTGATTTCTTATTTCCAGAACAGGAAAAATTTATACATATATATATGTAATTCCTAGAGGTATATTTTAAATATATTTCTATGGTTTTATCCTCACTTGCCTAAATCTTCTGTACTTTTTCTATCCTGAACAGAGAATTACTGTATACTGCACATCACATGGGTGGATTTTCCCCAGCCTGCTACAGACAAGCTCTCCTTCCACTCAGAATCCAGCCACTCTTTATCCAGTTTCTACAAATCATGGGGTTTTTCCTTGACAAAAGAAACACTCCCCATACAAGTTTTTTTGCTGGATGTAAACCTCATATACCATTGTTTGATTGTTTATTTTGTTGGTTTTGGGTATTGTTTTGGGGTTTTTTTGGTGTTTGGTTAGTTTTGTTTTTTGTTTGTTTGTTTGTGGGGGTTTTGTTTGTTTGTTTGTTTAAGTTCTTAGGGAACTCTATATTGGCCAGAAATATAGAGTACTGAAAAAAAAAAAGAATAAAATTCAGGAATGCAGTAAATTTGTCCATACTTAACATTTTTTTTAATGGTTCAGAGAGTATTCAAGCTAATATTTACCTCCCAATTTTCACAGTGTAGCTACTAAACCAGAAAAGATGGACACATGAAGACCATGCATTTATCAGAGACTCTGCTATTTTCCTGAAACCAGGTATCTGGCTTCTGCTCCTGTCTTTCTGCAGCACAAGGGTCATTAACCATGATATTTTAAGCTGAACCTAGAACTTCAACCAATCTTAACTACAATAGAATAGTCCATTGCTTTTATCTATTTTCTTTCTATATGGATAATGCTGTTGTGGCTTTCTCTCTTCCTAGTAGACAAAAGAAGGAAGAACAAATCTCTCTTTCCAGCTAACATGAAAAGGAGAATCTTTTTTGTCTCCAGTCTTTTCTCTAGCACTGCCCACAGACTGAAGATTTTCATACAGAATCACCTGAATTTGGGTTCCAGCGACTATCACTGCATAATACCAGAGAGTATCACTCAGATCATAATTATCTTATACAAGTGGGTAACATCTCTGCAGAGTGTGCACTGTTTACATAGCACAGTTTATTTCTGTTTACTTCATTGAATCATTGTTGAATTTGAGGATGCATTTCATAAACAATTATTCTGCTCTAATAGTAACAAGTAACACATTTGCTTTACAGACACCTCAGCAAAGCACTCCTGTCAACATGAATTGTCTGTCATGTGCTTTAAAATGTTTGGAAAAAAAATATGGCATGCCATCTGGTCCCAAGCACTCATTAAATCCATTGGAATATGAGTGTTTAAGGAAGCCAACATCACATGATGCCCACAAGAAGGAAGGAAATAAAGAAGGAAAAAGAAAAGAGAAGAAAATAGAAGGAAAGGGAGGAACGGAAAAGAGAAATGGAAAGAGATTTAGAGATGATACAAACAAGAAATAAAGGGTGTGTTTACGATTTAATTTCCTTCAACTAAGAGCATGCCAGCCATTTCAGAGAATAAAGAGAGATGACAGCTTCTGTTCCCAGGAGTTTTCGGTCCAAGATTACTTTCCAAGTGAAATGAAGAAGGAGAAAAAAAATCTAGCAGGGGAATGGAATGCTAACACCATGGAATATTTGGGCTCCACAGGGGAAGGGTGCCCCCATGAACTGAGATGCAGAAGGCATGCTACAAATTTCTTTTCAGACTTGCCAAATTATTTTGCCTTCCCCCTCAAAATGTCAGGTCTCCCATCTTTAATTGAGGCTAATGACTGTCAGCTTCCCATATTTGCACAGCCCTAGGGAAACATCTCCTACTATATAGCTACTGTCATCTTCTGTGGAAGCACTTTTAGGCCCTAGAGTAGAAAGGACTGCACCTGCAAAAAGTGAATTGCTGGATAGATGCAGGATTTAAATCCCACCTGGAAAGGCATTCTCTTCTCTTAGGGGAGCTGTCAATAATTTTGTTTGTGGAAAACTTAAAAGGATGTAGATTAGGAACAGTTGGGGGAGTTTCCAAAAAGATATAAGTGTTTAATTTCAAAAAATCCCAAAACAACCCAGGTTTGACATTAACTCTGTATTTCATGTAATTTTGCAAATAAATTAACTGAAATTTACTAAAAACAGCCAGACTGTCATTTGCTGGCATATGCAAACGCTTTGCAAAAACAGAGGCATTTTTTGGTACTGTACACTTATGTTCAAGAGCTGTTAAATATATGTAAATAATCTGATAAATACATGCTAAGCAATTCTACTTATGACATGTTGGTCCATTGCCAGATGACAATGATGCAAGAAAAAAAACAAGCTGCAATCCTATGGAAAAGAGCCCAGGGAGTAAAGGGAAGGAGCACAACACATAACTAAATATGATAAGAAGGGAAAAACAAGAAAGGCCTCATCCAGAAGACAGCAGGACAACATCTACCGAATGACATGTGGACTAATGGTGGGTCAGTTTCCTCCATTTTAAGAATTGGGTAATGTTGTGCTTACTGACCTTATCCAGCTTCTCTGCATTATCTCAACTCAGTGCATAACTATTTTTAGCAGCAGTACTCTGCAAAATGTTTTATAACTCATTTTGGCTGTAAAGCTGCATCCAGTTGCAACATCCTTCATAGCTTTAACTGTTTCTTTGAATTCGCAGAGCTAATCTCAGATCTGTGGGATTTTGTCAGCCATGGATTCCTAAATTAGAGGAATTGACTGAGCCTCTGATGGAGGCAACCAAGAATGAAGAGATGGAGCCTATTGAATGAGGCCCAGGAGGGATCAAGCTTTCATAGCAACAAAAGCTAGTATTTTCAGGATATTTTTAATTTGCAAACTACAGGCATAAATTTTGTGAAACTATGAGAAAATTGGAGTCCTGTTTTCTTTTTCATACTGTTCTGAGATATAACCAAAGTTGTTACAGAGATTCAGGCCTGACTGGATGGGGCTTTGAGCAACCTGGTCCAGTGGAAGGTATCTGTGCCCATGGCAGGAGGTTGGAACAAGATGTTCTTTAAGATCCCTCCCAATCCAAACTATTCTATCACTCTGTGACTCACAAATCTACCAAGGTGAAGATGTTCCTTTTTATTGTTCAAAAGAACAAGACCATTTGTTACACTAATTCCATACAGTTTGTGCTGCCTGGTAGACTACAAATGTCCAGTTGTATGTTCTCCTGTTACCAAGACACAAAGTCCCCCAAAACCTGAGCAAGACACTCGACAGCTAATCTGCACATCAGCAGAGTGTCTGCATCAACAGCACTGCTTTGATTAGGTTTCTAAACAAGGACAAAAGATTCTCATTCATGAAGCTGGAAATCTTCATGTTTTCAGCTCAGTTTCTTTTAAAACCTCTCTGAGAATGAGACTCCTTTACCATCAGCAGTGTTTTCCTAGCTCCCATCACAACAGGTAGAAAAGACAGGAACAGCAAAACCAGTCTCATCCCAGTCTCACCACTGAAATGTTTGCAGAGTTTTTGCCAAACTAATTGATGTTCTTTCTGTATTCTGCATGAAACTACAAGTTTTTATCCCAAATATGAAAGGGAGATCTTTCATGGCAATGCCTTGTGAAGGCTGACCTAGAACAGAGCTAGATGGAGTTAAAGAATAGAGTAGGTATTTATTAGAAGGCCTCAATGGATACACCTTGGTCAGCACAAGAGCCCAGCCAGGCTACACCCCAGGTGAACCCAAAAGGGTCACAAAAATGGATGACCGGTCATGGGGTCTCACACTTTTATAAGTTCTGGTCCATTTGCACGTTGGAGTTAATTGTCCAGTTATAGCTTTAGGTTATGAAGTCCCATCCTTCTTGTTTTCTCTCTTCAGTCCCCATTGTTTATGCTCTTGGGCCTGAGATCTGCATCAGTTGTTCTTGGTCCCAGCTAGAGAAGGATTTGTTTTGTCTAGCTACTCTGTGAAGAGAGCTTACTGTCCCCTAATGTGAAGCTCAGAACTATACACTAAAGCAGTACAGCATCTGAAAAATATAAAAGCCAAAACCTGAGGCATCAATGGAAGCTTCCAGATCTCTACTTTGGTTCAAAGAAACAAATGAGCCCTTCCTATTCCTCCCACCCACAAGTTAGTAGACATAGAAGAGTCCTGAATCTCATTCAAAGATTTTTTTATGCCCCCACCTTTTCCACTCAGAGGGTGGCAATCTGTCCTGCAGCAAGGTGCAGACAGCACCAGTGGCCTGTCTCAAAAATCAGCCAGTTAAACACTGTTTTTCACAAAGCCAGACCAGATTAAAAGGGTAAGTACTGCATTCCCATTTTGTTTGATCAGGTAAAAATTGCTTCTCTTTTTTCTGGTTTGATTTTTAAATTTTTTTTAATTTATTTTTTTAATTCAATAGAACAGTATCTCCAATTAGAATATGTAAAACACACCCAAACTCTCCAAAGTGCTGTATTTTTCCATCCTAAGTGTTACAGTAGCCAAGAAATCAATTTCAGACTTGAAATGTCAATTTCATTTCTTTTTGCTGAATTAAAAAAAGCATAAGTAACTTCCCTTTGTAAGTATCATTGTTTTTTTCTTTTCTTAGAACCACACCATTATATTTCCAGCATAGTCCAGAGAGAAAAAAACACTGGGATTCAGCAAAATGCCTCATCATACATTTAAATCAAGTTTAAATCTACTCCTGTTATGCAAAGCTCTTATTCTTTTTTGTTTGTTTTGTTTGTTTATTGGGTATTTTTGCTTAGTAATACTCCAATGCACTTAATCCTTTATGAAATGAAGGCCTAGGAGGTTAAGTGGGGCATGTGGAAAAGACAGAAAACGAGGTGGTTGGGTATAACATCAGGCTACGTTATAATTAGCCACTAGACATGCTAATTTTAGCTATAAAAAATAATTTAAAGTTATAAGCAAGACATTACATTCATGCCTTAGGGACCTTGTTTATATTTGGAATCACTATTTCAGCATCTAATATCTCTTCCAAAAGCATTGTCCTGTGTTACCAAATATAGCAGAAACACAACATAAGCCAGCTCTATAAGCTTTTGTAAAGTTGTCCACAGCGCTTTTAGTTACAAAAACATGGGCTTTCTGTATGCCAGGCAGAAATAAGCTTTGAATAACCAATATTAACCAGATGTTGACCGGAATCTAATATGTGCCCTTGGAAAAAACAAAAACAAAAACAAAACCAATCCACCTATTTCCTTAAAAATGTTGCTTTTGACAGGATTGCAATAGAGAAAACACGCAGACAGACACATGACAGATCTTCAGACACACACAAACTACCAGTTTGGAGTATCTGGCTGGAGTTCCAGCCTCTGATGGCAGTATCTGAAAAAGTCCAAGAAGCTCCAAGGTACAGGTTTTCTAGTTTTTCCTCAAATTAGTTCCTGCACTTGACAAAAGCTACTTGTTGGTGGATTTAGCCATTACTCAATAGAAACAGGGCTTTGGGCTAATTAAATCATAGCTGCATGAGTACACTCTTACTGCCAGTATGAGACTGTGATATAGTCAAAACCAAATGTGTTACACTGATTGGCAAAAGTAGGGAGAGCGCAGATGGAACAATTCCCACATTGTCTTGTTCATCAGTAACACACACCACAGAGTCCCCACAACAAAGGTTTGCCAGCACAAACACACCCAGCACTGAGACACATGCCCCTGACTGACCATTTCCCATCAGTGTGACCTCTGAAGAGAGGTGCCAGCTCTCCCAGCCTGGCTTTGCCATCTGAGCTGTGGTGCAGCCCTGACAGCAGTTTGTGCCATCAGCCCTGGCTGTGCCTGCACCTGGGTGCTCTGGTGACACAGCCAGGTCTCCAGAGCCCCCCTAGACATGAAACCAGCTAAGTTCTGTTGTGGTCCTCATCTTCAGCACCCAAACACTTGGTCCAATCCACTTACAAACCTCCCTGACCTACTGCGGGAGAGGAATGTTAGCATCATTTACTATGGAATGGCATATTGTAAAACAAAAACCCCAAAATAGCTGTGGCTGGACCAGGCAATGTTTCACTGACCTCTGTAATTATCAGGCTGCTTCTACTCCCACCCACTCCCTACTGGCACATTCACTGCTGACATGTCAGTCTTTACAAAGGGAACTGCATCACTTTCCCAGACTCAGAAACTGATGCCCAAGCCTGCTGATCCTGTGCTGTAGAGAACAGCATGTGGTGTTGAGAAACATCACCTAGAGAATTTTGTATTTTAGTAGTTAACTTTTCTTTGATCATCTCAGTGTTCACTAATGCTGCCAAATCAGAGAAACAAATTACAAGACCACTGTTGTGTTTTGCCATTGCGGCCAAATTTTATCTGTATTTGACACTAAGTTATGTGGATTTCCTTAAAAAGGAGTATTCTAGGTAAGGTAATGAACAAATGAGAAATACCTTCTGCCATTTTCTTGAGAGCAGCTATGGCAGACCTCCAAACAGTGATATGGTTGTGGTATGTGTGACTGGACCACTTAAAATTTGGTCCTGAACCAGTCTCTGGCTCTTCCAACAGAATTCCAAGGCCATCTCATTCTTGCTCTCTCTTTCCTATTTATTGGAGACATCCTCAACAGAAACTCTCCAGCTTTCTGAGAATTTTAAGCCTGTGGCAGAAATAACTGATTCAGTATTAAGAAATACACACTTGGTGCAAGTAATCAAGCATACTGAATGCCTAAGCAGAATGATTACCCATTTTTTTAACTTTTAAAATGTTTACTTCTTTGCATGATTCTTATCTTTCATGAAAATGTTGATCTTTACAAAGCCCAAGAGTACTTTATTTTAAAAAAAACTATTAAACTTTATCCTTGTAAAAAAGCTATATTGTGTATCACAGATTTTAAATTATTGAATGCAAAGAGTTGACACTGACTGCAGTGGCAAATAGTTACTTGTGTACTATAAACTTAGAAGCTGGATAGCAGTGTACAGTATTGCTTTGACAAGCAAGAAAATAAGGAGATTTCCTGATCTCTGTGTATTCAAAAGACACACTAAGGCTGCCTACGAGAGGAGTAGAGAGAAATTCTTTGAACTGTAAACTTTTTAGAGCTAACATTCTTCAGCTTATTCAGAAGTTCAACCAGCTGAAATAAGAAATTTGACCTAGGGCACGTCCCTTGTTGTGGAGAACAAAGTCGATGACTACTTTAAAGTTATTCTGCTGCTGACTCGTATTCCCTCCCAAGCATTTGCAGATACACCATGAGAAAATACAGCAGCAACTAACCACAAAAGATTCTGGGACCAGCAGCTGTTAGCAAACCAAAGCCCAGTATGCAATTGTGGATCTGGAAATTTATAGGTTTGATTGAAAACTGAGCAAGTCTTCTGTGCTTTACAGTGCTGCTAAAAGGCATCATCTTTGATCTAGTGCCTCAGCTGTACCAGAGGGACAAATGTTTTTTGAGAGAAGCATAACACAGCCAGAATAGCTCTGTATTTTCCAAGTATGAAAATCATCCAACTCAGTTTCTTTCAGACATATTCATTCCTTTAGGGCAGATGAGATATTTTCCTTCACTATTTAACAGTAGGGGGCATATTCAGTGTATGCCAGCAAAGTTTAATGAAATCAATGAAGTAGCACTGATTTGGAGTAATTGAGAATCCAACCATGTGTTCTAATGCCAAAGAATCTGGATATTTCTAAGGGCTTATATTGCTTTCCTTTCTGGGAAGGGGGGATGGGGAAGGGGGGGCTTGGGGGAGGCAGGAATTAAAGTCCATTTGCTTTGTGAAGTGGGGCTCCATCTAAGGTAGCAGAGAAAACAAAACACCTGCACAGATATTTTAAAATCCTGACATTTTTCTTTCTGCCTTTGTAATTGAAGTGTATTTTGTCTTCACATGCCAGCCAAATTTCCACTTTCTACACTCCTGTACAGGCTGTTCTCACCACTGTGAAATAAGAATGTAGCTAGTGTTTGGACATCCTGTGCACTGGTTTGGATCTGAATGACTACGAGATGCAAACATCAGAAGGCCTCTGGGCCATGTAACCTGAACCATGTGGGCACTAGAGCTGGGTGCACAGTGCAGCCAAGTTCTACTCATTTACATGTGCTAAGGGGAATTTTTACAAGCTTGTTAGAACTGTGAGTAATTGAAATCTGGGGCTAATGTCACTTTCTTTACTCCACTGAGTAGGAACAGTAGAGCAGTTAAGCACTTTTTAGCAAAATAATACAGCTGACAGATAGTAGAAGGAATGGATAGATACTATTTTCTGAGATCTGCTCAGATTATGTAGAGTGTAACCACTATTATTTGATAGGCACATATGAAATGCTCGTTATTTTGAATAGCTTTTGCATATTGCAGATTTGGTATAGCAAATCCATTTTGTTTTGTTCCTTGTACCGGGGTGATTGTGAGCAAAGTGCTCTTCAACTGTTAAAATGGATCAGTTAAGTCCCTCACCCACAGAAGGCAGGTTTGAGGAGACTTCTAGAAAGGTTTAGATGCTGATGATCATATTTGGAGGCAGATCTAATCCATCAGAATCTATCTTCAAACTCACAAAAACCAGTCAGCCTTCACTTTGAAAGCGAATTTTACACCACATACCTCAGGAATCGTCAAAGGAGGAAACAGATGCAAAAAGTTTCAAGTTTTCAACAGCAGGTGCTTACCTCAAGGTTGTCAACAAGTTTGTCTCCCAGAAAGTAAGAGCTACTGAGATGACACTGTGGAAGAAGAATGCATTGCATCTTGGTATGCATTTCTCAAGACATTCAGTCCTCTAATGTTAGTGCTACTGCATAAAATATGTAGAAAGTGGACACCACCTCTGTTTATTATTGCAAACCTGCAGAAATACAGATGCTTAGTTTTGGATTTCAAATGTATTTGACAGGAGGACAGCAGTTCTTCTAAACACAAGCACCAAACAAATACAAGCTGAAGAGACTGGACAAAGTCTGAGGACTGCATCTTCAGCCTTAGACATCCAAGTTCCTCTCAGGTCCTTTCACAGAGCTTGACTCTAGAAACTAAGGTAAAATCACTAATAAGTTAGTTGAGATTCAGGTCCCATATACAGGTCTTCCAAATCCTTTTCTCTTTCCCATTTTTCCCCATATCTAATGTCCATATTCTCATCATTCATCATCAGCATTTTCAGCTCTTTTGTTCCTATATACAAATATTGCAAGTATTCAATTTAAAAAGAATTATTATAAGTGCCGTTGTTGTTGTTCTTATTTGAAAGATTTATGACACTGGTTTTGTTCAAATCAAGCTTCAAATCTGCTTAAGGCTTATTATAATTAACCAAGTGCAGGGAATGAGCATCTTAGCCTGATTTGAGAAGTACACATATTGCAGAAGCATGGTAGAAATCCAAGGAATATTGGTGTATACTACAGAAAGCAGTGACTACACTGTAGGAGTTTTAATAATGCCAGACACAAATCACTTTAACTAGACAAGTGGATTCTAGTGTTTCATTAAGGTCAATATGCACCTTTAAACACATTTGCTTAAAGCTACTGGAAAGAACAAGCCAGACAAAATATTTTGCTAGCTCTCTGAAAAAAGCCAGAATGCTCAGAAGCCATATTTTTAAGCCTATGCAAAACTATCATAATTGTCATTACTGCTATAAGGCAAAGGTAATGAAGTGAGGGTGAACAGGATTTCATATACCTTTGGCAAGCCAAATGTTAAACACATTATTAGAATTACTCAGTAATTACAGTACAAAACAAGCAAACAAACAAAAAAACCAACCCAAAGAAACAGTCTTCTGCTACACAGCCGCAATGTTTGTCTATACTTTTCTCCTATGGACACACTGGTGTCAGACCATAATTCTGAAAAACAAAATAAATCTTGCTTTTCTATAGTCTCCATTCTGCATTTCTACAAATCATGTTGCCTTGCTCCCTCCCCTCATCCCCCTTAATTAAGGAAGGTTAGATGAGATGCTCCTTCTTTCAGAGAGCACCCAGTGCTGCACCATTCACTGCCAGCACAATTTAGGTTCTGCTTGTCAGTCTTAACTAACACTGAGCTTATCACAGTAGCTGCAACATTTACCAAGACTCAAACATTGGCAAACACTTTTAGGATTAATTTCCACCCATTTTCCCAGAAGCCATGTGTTATACAGCAGACATGTAACCACATGCAAATCAAGGTCTCCTTGTTAGCCAGTTGCTGCCTGACTGCTGTGTACAGAAAACTCCTTCAGGCAAATGAGTCTCTTGCCATCCAACACTTCTGCCCACAGTGGAAGTTCAGGCAGATGCTTCAACCTCTCCCAAGATATCCACAGCAGGTCCATTGCACCAGACATTCTTCCTCTAGGGAAAGCAGCTACACTGTGTACCTGCTGTGCTGTTGATGATGCTGTAGTTCCATCATGAGCAGAAGGAGATGGAGTCACCTACCCTTTTCTGAAGTTACTCGCTGAAATAAGGAGTTGGGAAAAGATCAGTCAGGTCCTAAGTCCTCTCTACAGTTTTTGCATTATAGCCATCATTCCAAGCTTCTTACATTGTGGAATCTGAAGACTTTTTTTCTGCAAGCAGAAATACCCTCCTAGGAATTTGGAAATTAAGTTCTGGGAATTTTATTGGCAAATTCTTTACAAGTAATTTATGTTTAATGTTTGCATACACTATTTGCTGTAGCTGTTTGCTAAGAAAATATTTATTAGGATTGGAAGTTTAACATAATAAATCAAACACTTAACATTCACCGGACTTCAAACATAGATATAAAATATCTTACAAAAGTTTTTAATGGAATTACACAAAGCAAATGAACAGGGTTTGTCTGTTTCTACACTGAATTAATCCCAAGCCAAAACCAAAAAATAACCCCCAAAAGATCACAAAAAAAGGCATGATAAACCTCATTTTTGTCATTGTTGCACTGCTATGTAATAAGCCCTTTTTACAAATGTTTACTCAATGTTAAAAAAATCAATTAAAAATGTATTCCATCTAACAGAACTATTGGATTAACATCTGATTTTTAACTGACTTTACATCATGAAATTCTATTAATAGAGGTACCTTAGTCACTTAGTTTAAAATATGGAGAGTAGAGATAGAAAAAATTAACCTTTAGTAGTCTTTAATATAAAATGCACTAAATTTTCCAAAATAAGATTACGACACACTAGTGCCAATTTATGCTGACAAAAGATGATATCAGCTTCTTTCTAACTAAAATTCATTTCACAAAACCTTTATATATTACATGAATATTCAAGTAAACTATTTAAAAGATTTTAAAATGCAAAAACTGAATGATACAGTGTTTAAGAGAGATGGTTAATTTGGGAATGCTGTCATGTCCAACTATATATATCTATAGATATATTTTTTTAATTTTTAAGACCATCATGATGCTACCTGATATTGTAAGAAATCTCTGTCATTAACATTTTATATTTTTCAATGTATAACTTCAAGAAAATTATAAGAATTTAGCACATCTGTGTGACAGTTTCTGTGTGACACTGAATCACCTTACTGGCTTCCCTTTGTAAAGTGCTGAGTAACAGCCAAATTACATCAGATTTAAGTGGATTTAAATGGAGATGATGGTGCTCAGTGTCTTTCAAAAAAAATCACCATTAAACTGCTATAATCAAACAATAAAATAAAAAACCAGGTTCAGCTGAGTAGCATGTGTGTTCCCCAGTGTCAAATCTCTAAAAAAACCCTGAAAGACTAACAATGTGTTTCTTGCAGGCTGCATTCTTTCTATCCATCAGCTGCAAGGACATTAAAAAATTTTATTAATGATTCAAACACTGGATACCTTCTCTGGTTGAAGGCAAGTTCTCACTAGTTTTGGTCAAGTGGCTTTTGGGAAACTTTCAGAGCAAAATAACCCAGCAACAGGAAATTGGAATGGAAAATGCCAACCATGCACAGTTACATTACTGCAGGAATTGAGTAACACATGCAAGACAAAGAAAAAGAACATAGCAAAGTAGCAATGGTTAAGAAGTTAGTAAAGTTTTCACAGTGTTTCATACAGCCTTTTACTTTAACACAAGTGCATCACTTACCACCACTACTGCTTAGACATTTTAAAACATCTCTTGGCCATGCAGATCATTTTGAGAAGAAAACAGCAAATTACACATCTTAGGCATTTTTAGACATGAAGTACAACTTATAAATTTATTTTTATATTCAGTCTTATTAAACAGATGTTTTCAAGTTATATTTATTCTAAGTGTTGGGCTTTAACATTCCTTCCAATTTTGTTGGATCCTGAGCGCTAAATACCCAAAGAACTGGCCAAATATACAAAGGTAACCTTTGTTCAAATAGCCAAGTTATTACATGAACAGAAGGTATATAGGGAATTTCTTGTTGGCACTCCTAAATTTCTTCTTTCCTAACCTTGAGATGATCCTAACCTTGAGATGGTTTTGTTCAGTTGTTCACATACATCTTTGCCTCCTGGAAACATTACTCTACGTAGGTGATTCATGAAGAAGTAAAACTAGACTCAAGAACACCACTGACTTTTTTTTTCTCTGTCCAAAGAAGAAAATACACATTTTTTCCCCCATTTGGCAAATTCTATTTGACGCCACATCACCACCACTCAACATTAACTCATACAACAGAGACTTACTCCACTGTCAGACACAGCAGGGGAAAAATGTCCAGAGGATAAATGGGAGGCTCTTTATCAGATATATTTGCTTGCTCATAAGGAGAGAATCCAGCTTCCCCTTTGTTATTCTTTCATAAATTAATAATTTGTTAAAATCATAGTCACAAGAATTTTAGCTATTACACAAAATTCAAGTTTAAAAAAACCAAGAATAAATTAGTTACAGCCTTGTAAACAATTGCTCATTTATGTAACATACTTGGGGAAAAACTTCCTCTATATAATAAATCAGACAGTACAAGGCACACATCACACTTAAGAATTCAAAGTGATAAAACCAGCAGATGCCTTCATCTCCTTTGTTCGCTGGTGTAATTGTGCTATAGACACTGTAAAAATATGTAGATTTTTGTTTACATTACAGTCACTTGAAAATATTTCATGACTGTGCTTTTTCTGGCAAAATATTTGTGCTATTTTACAGTACAGTATGATTTGAAGCTCTTCGAATGAATCTTCTCAAATGTTCTCTACAAAGCTGCCAGGAAAAAGGCCAGTCTTTCCATTTCGTTGCAGAGTGCCTTTGAACCAGCCATCCTCGCGTTTCTTGTGTACAAAAACAATGTCACCTTCCTTCAGTTCAAGTTCTGCTTCGCTCTGAGGAGGATAGGACACCACAACTCTGTACCTGTGTAATTAAAAAAAACACCTACATTTAGGCTCCTTTTTTTGCCTCCCTCTCTCCCCCCCTCATTTTTTTAACCCGATCCTTTAAAAAATATTTCTGTGCCTGTTGAAGCTTATGAACACAGGAAACTGTCTAGAACTGTTTGCTGAGTATGTAACAACTTAAAAGTATGTCTTGAACAGATAATAACAATAGCAACATAATAAATTTAAGGCAAATTCATGCATCTCCTATGACTTTTTTTTCACCAAGATCCCTATAAAATACAGACAATGGTTAAATAACAGGAGAAAACTGCAAACATTTTTTCCAATATAAATTTGCAGACTCTTTCAGTCATTGTGATTCAGCAAGAATCAAAGCATTCACAGGAGTAGCTAGGCATAATTTTACAAGTGTCTGTTTAATTCCAGTGATGGCTCTTAAGGAAAGGCAAGGAATAAAAGGAGGAAACCAACAAAATTAATTTGATTTGCTGTTTTAAGTAATTTTCATTTTCCTTAGAAACTATTCAAGTTAGAACATATTCTTTGAACACAGCTGCTTAACTTGTGCACTACTATGTTAAAAACTATTTTCAACTCAACAATTTTCTTATGCACTTGGCATGAAGTGTATTTTTTGAGTCTCTCACAGTAAAATCACTTTTCAAATATGAGTGCATTACAAAGAGGCTACCCTTCTCTGTTTTTAACATGCATAACATGACGCAATCTCTTCTTCCATAGTTTCACAGCAACATAAAACTCTATTACTTCATAGATTGAGATAATAGTTATCTTAATAAGCTTAAAATAATTTATTATTTTAATAGAATAAAATAAATGAACAATCTGATGAACAATCTGATGGAAAGACAAGGTAACAGTCCAGATGGAATGGCAGTTGTAACTCAATGCACACATACTAAAACAAATTGATTCTGTAATATTGAAGCAGAGAAAGATACTGTGTTACAGTAGAATATTTTGCTTAAGAACATATGAAACAAAAATTAAGTCTGTCCATACAGTCAAAAATATTCAGAAAAGAGTAGCTGCTCTTTGTAAATAATTGAAGTCTCTTAGGAAATCTAAATATAGCAAAACATATTTGGACTTAATTAGTTGTCAAATGTTATTTATTAGTGACTTATAAGCCATGACTTTGTTTCAGTGATGGCAATCCCCAGATTTCAGAGCACAGGAATTATTAGATTCATGCTTCATAAAAGCTACCAAGCCAATTACAAGATTTATTAGTGTGCAGCTCCAGAATGCCCTGCATCCAACCTAGACCTGCACTAACTTCTGCTTTGGGCAACTTGGGTTTTAATGCTGACTTAGGAAGTGAGAACCAAATATTTTTAATAGACTGTAAGTTAAATTGAGACTGTAAACTGCTTGAGTTAAAACAACAGCCTCTACTCAGGCAAGACAAGGACAAGATAGTGAAGCATAAAAAACTGCTGTAAAGCTATGAAGAATTTCTACTGTTGTTAACATGCAGGTTGCTCCCAGGCTGAAAATTAACCAGCACACTTCATAGTCTGTTAAAAAAATGAGTTTCAAAATGCCTGCCTCATCTTGCAGTCTGTCAAACACTGCCTTGTAAATGTTTGACTTGAAATATGCTTGTTTTTAGTTTCTAATTCTGTCTGCCAGTAACCTCTATGCTCCCCTGAATTGACAGACAAGTCTGTTCCCTGCTGCTGCTTGCTCCTATCATCTCTTTGTCCTCCCTAGAGGATCACCAGCTAGCAGAGAAACAGTTCTCTTGAGCTTTCCATACAGTGTCCAACAACCTCTGCAGTAATTTGGTACTTCTTGTTAAAATTTAGTTTCCCAACTATTTTTATATTCATCTTGAAATCTAGTGTCTAAAACAGAGCACAACAACCCTGGTTTTAAAGTGCTACTTTTCAATTTTTAATGAGAAGAAACCCATCAGGCTTTGCACCTGTAAATCATGTGTCCTTCTTCAAATTTTCTACCACATTTTACAAATCCTATTTGCCCAAAGAGAGGTGATCAGACCCAGACCCATCACACATTCACACAGCTGTCTATCCAGATCACCCTGGATTAGCTATGGAACAGAAACTGTTTTTTCATTACTTATTTCATCATCTACAACATATTGCCAAAACTACCAATTTCATGCAGAATAAAAATCTTATGTTTCAGCTCAAAGTTCATTGCAAGGTCCCTGAAGAAAAATAATCATATTTACTAAGAATGACCTATGTTTTGGAAAAACATATTCATTCCCACATGTTTGAATCTTCCAAAACACTTCCTTATTTGTCTCCCTAGTCAGTATTAGCAAATGTTTTCAATGACTGAAAGTCAAATTTGTAGATCTTTTGTGGTCACTTAATATTTTACACGCATCTAAGCTGTACAACTATGATGTTTTTCCTTTATTTTTCTTTGATCACCTTATAACATTTTTCAATAATTTTCTAAATATTATATTAATTATTTTTAGTCAGTTAGTGACAAAATGTATGTATTATAAAAATAAAAGTACCTCAGCTTCCCAGGAGTAGCCAATATATTTGCTACTGGTTGTTTGCTGATATTCTTAATGTGTCTGGCTATATCCCACAGTGCTTTTGCTTTGTATTCATAAATTTATTTTTTATTTTGAAGAGGGTGGTTTTCTGTCTTTACATTACTCCATTCTGATTTTAATCTTTAATATTAGCATTTCTCACACTTTTCAGTAACATGGAAAAGATTATATCTTCCATGTGTTTCTCCACTTCTTTGTTGCTTCTGTTTCACTGGACACAAAATACTGCTTTTATGACCACTTAGTTGTGGTTGATTTTTGGACAATTATTTGTAGTTTTCCTGATCAACAAGTGGGTAATAATATCTTCTCACATGCAGAATATTTTAGCTGAGAGAAATGCAAAAAGCCGGAATTACTACCATTACACAAGTTAAATTAATAATTATTACTCAGCTTCTTGATTTAGGTTTTATCCTTGCCTTTAGAATTTTTACTTTCCAGCTCAAGTGTGCCCTGCTGTTGTGCAGATTTTGTGTCTTCTGAGTGGGTGCCTTGACTCCTCCAGATCACCAACGCCCTTCGAGGGCAGAGTGATTCTCAGCATTTAATTACCAGCATTAAATGGTGCCAGATGTGGGAAGGCTTGCTGCCCTGTAAAACCACTGGCCTGCTCACTGGGAGCAGATGTTACACCAGTCATTCTGTGGTAGATAAAATTACTTAGGGTCACTTTAATCACAGAACAAAATTACTGCTTTTCTTTCACTGTAATTGGATGAAAGATTCATTTTATAATTTAGGATATGCAGTGATGTGTATTTAGGTTCAACTTCAAATCTCTAACACCATTGTGGAGTGCTGGGTAGTTTATTGCTACAATGCTGTATATTTACTGTAAAATTTAAGGCTATTTAAGCAACATTTCTCTCTAAAAGAGCAAGCTCATGAAAAGAGCTTGAAGTTTTCTTTTAGCTTATATGGAAAAATTAAACTCCTCAGGTATCTAAATTCCTGTATATTCATAGCATAGCATGTCTCACCCTGGGAATTGCAGCGAGTTGGGTTTATCTTTGTAAAGAAAACATAAGGATCCTTGGCCTTGTCAGCAGTGCATGAATACAAGAAATCACCCCAAGACAACCTGGGTATTGGCTGGAGAATCAGAAGAAGTGAGTGAGCCCCACTGCAGTCTCAGGTGACTGGAATTCTTTAAACTGGAACTCTACAGTTCCACTGTAATCTGTGACTGAAATTGTGAGATGTAAGAGCAGAATAATCCTAGCAGGAGATTTCTCTGTTCTTCAGCTTTTTGTTGAGCTTATCCTTATGAATATTTTCCTCCCCAGCTCAAATTTTCCCTGAAGATGCCACATGATTCTTATCCACCACATCTTTCAGACTGCTGAAGAGTAATCAATGCTCATAAATTACTTCGACGATATTGAGTACAATCTAAATTTTAAGTATTATTAACCATCACATTTTAAGAAATTCAACCAAAGGAAATGTGCAAGGCACATCAGCAGGAAAAAATTAGCTCTGTCCTGAAAATGAAGAAGGGACCTCAGATGAAATTCTGTCTAAATACACTGACAACCATGCTTGACTACCACTGAGAATTATCATGTAGCAATGCTTCTTCTATCAGTAGCAATTATCACTTAAATAATAGTAAGGATACAGAGAATGTTTGAGTATATGTTATTACTAGATCAATAAAAATATATAGCATCATTTTCTGTAAGTAGTTCTGAGAAAAAAAATTCCATCACGGAAGTGAAAAAACGACTTTTTGTGATGATAGAAAGAGCTTTATGCTAATATGCACTGGTTATGCCAGAATGAATTTAATATTATTTTCACAATGAATTTAATATTATTTTCATGTTCAAAGCATAAAAACATATTAATGTGCCAAACAGACTTATGATAATGTGAAAATGAATGATGTTATTCTTAAAGAAGAGTCTTTCAGGTTTTATTTTCCATGTATAAATGTAAATCTGCTTCACAAATTCAGTATGAAATAGAAATCTCCTGCAAGGAAATTGTGTAGGAAAAGAAATAATGTTTTAAAAAATATTAGAGGTATGACAGAAGTGAACTAAAAGACAAGCAGAAAGTTCTGTACTGTCTGGATTTTAAGACACAGGTATAGCTTAGGACAGTGGACTTCTGGAAGTACAACAGGATGCCCACACATCATGAGTTAATAGCATCAGAACAAAGTCTACAATAGTCAGCTTCAATCAGTTCAGTCCTAGAGCTGTTAATATTGTAACTATTATTTTTTCTCAGTACAGCACACAATCCTGAGCTGCTGCAGAAGAAATCCTATGACACTCCTCATACTGCTTGTCTGCTATCAGGAAAAAGAAAAGATCCTGTGGTCAGAAAACTGCCACTTCCTTCGCATTTTACTTGAGGACTTGAAAGTTGAAAAACTATAGATGGACACAAAAGTCACAGAACATTTAAGCAACTGCCTGTCAGTCTGAGAGTCCAGACATCTGTATGTTTTTCAGACTCACTTACCAGAGCACAGAGGCCGCCCTGGAGCCTGTGTGGATGCACAGCCATGGGGCATTCAGGCGGAAAAAGTATCTTTGCAAAAGCTCAAGAAATCAAATATTAAGAAGTCTACACCTAGACAAATAAAGGTCTCATTCACCATATATTTAGGTTGGCAGTTATACACTGTTAATAGTAAGGACTAACCTAATACTAATAAGTTCAAGAACATAATGTACTTCTGTTTTCAAAAATAGGAGGCCTCTTTTGTCTACCAAACCTGTGATCATCATATTTGAGTGTCTATTCATTCAAAAACTTTAAAGTAACATGAAAAGTAAACAAATATAAACACGAGTATTGGTTGATAAGCAAATAAAGAATTGTTAAAAATTAAGTTTCATCTTGCTATAAAATCTCAGCACTTTGAAGCAGTTCTAATGCGCACTGCAAGCATCAGAGAATGGATATTTTTCTTGGTGTGCCCAAGTGCAGCTGTGTAGGAGAATTTACCTTTCACACACGAGAGGCCTGGACTCGTTGAGGACGGGTCCCAGCGAGGAGCAGGGCTGCCGGGGCGGCGGGGCGATGGGGACAGCGGCGTCCAGGGCAGCGCCCTTGCGCTGCAGCGTCTCCTGCGCCAGCCCCGGGGCCTCGCCCTCCGTGGGACAGGAGCCAGCCTTGCTGTGAGCCCCTGCCGAGGGAAGCTCGGGCCCCACTGCACCTTGCAGGGCCAGCTCTGCTGCAGCCTGCTCAGCCTCCAGGGTGGGTGATGCTGGAGGTGACAGCCGAGGCTTGCGTTTGGTGGATGCTCCAGAAAGCAGCTTCAGCAAACCTTTCTTTTCTTTCTGTAAACCAAAAGCAGTGCCCCATTTTAGAACAAAGCTCTCCCATAAAGAGTGGAACACTTCCTTCTGATAGATGGCATCGTGCTCAGAGAGGACTCAGTAAATTACAAGGACATACTTGACATTAGAGAGATGATGAAAATTATAAAAGAAAAAGAAAATTATTAAATTCTAAAGAGAAAAACAACAAGTCATTTAGATCATAAACTAGCTAAGTCTTTTCACTTTGTTAGGTTAAAATTTAACTTTAATTGAAATGGCTCTGTCACAAAAGGTTGTGTAGAAAAAGGTGTGAGGAGTTAATATTACCACAACAGGAATCTATGAAGTAAAATATTTCATCAACATGGATAGTTCTGGGAAGACAAAGAATCACTTCAAACCAAGCAGGGAGAAAAGTCTGCTCTGGAAGTTGCTGTTTAGGTAAGTTTCTTTTATTTATCCTTCTTTAGTAATGGAAGACCTTCATGATCTAACAAAAATTCGCCCCAAGGGGAATGCATTGTGTTCTGCTGTTCTGCTAAAGGGGAGAATTGTAAACATTCTTTTTGCTTGTCCAGACAAGAATCCCTAAAGACTATTACCTAGCCTGAAGAGAATTATTTAAGTAGCTTTTGTGCTTCTTGTCTTTATTTTTTTCCAAAGGGTGTGGCAGTGATCTTCTTACCAATCCTTTGACTGAGTGAATTTAGTGCTTATGAGAAGTGCCAGATTGTAAGCCCTGGAGACAAAAATAATATTTAACCATAGACAGAGAAAAGCCTAGAGCAATGAGAAATTTTTTGATAGCCTGGGATGTAGTAGATTTAGTGAATTAAAACCCTCAGTCCTTTTTCCAAATCTCCAATAACTTAGAGCCATTTCAGTAACAATCTACTGTCAAGAAAATGTCAAAGATAAAAAGAAACTCAGAGAAATTAAAACAATCCTGTATTAGCATCATTCATCTTAAACTACCAATAAGTTTTCTCTAAGGGCACCTCAGTCTGGTTTCAATGTCTATGGCTAAAGTAATTTTAAAATAAAGTTTGAGGCATGTCCATTCAACAATAATAAAAAAAAGTAACTAAAAAGTGGCTGACATTAGCTTACAGTTTAAGATTAAAATCTTCATAAACTTCACTAAGGAGTACATGTGGTTGAAGAGTAGTAAGGTTAAGTCTAAAATATTTAAGTTACAAAGATAGTTGTCACAAGGAGAAAAAAGTTTCCTAACTACATCACAACTATAAAACAGAATCAATTACAAAGCTAGAAGAATTTTTCTGACAACAATATAATCACATGGCTTGGTGAACAGTGAGAATGAGTTGACACACATAGGAAATACTTCAAATAGAAGGAAGGAAAGCAGAATCTTTACAGACTCCGCTGTCCTACATTTAAAAAAGATGGTTATGTGCTTTCTTTCTTTGTCCAATAAACATTGCTGGTAATATGTTTTCCATAATATCTCAGTGTGCCTGCTTAATAAGAAAGGTAACCTAAAAGAATTCTGATTTTAATTTTATTTTGTTAGACTGAAATGTTTACATTCCTGCAAGTTCATGTGGGTTTTTTAGGTTGTGCTCTTAAATTTCTTAAAATACTGTATGATGAAAATAGGAGAAGTCAAGGGAATGATTTTATTCTCTACCCACCTTGCCATCCTTGTCTGTTTTACTGACAGCAGCATTTCCACCAGCTGTTAAAGCACTCTCTGGAGATGCAGGAGCCCCAGGGTGAGTGTTTGCAGTTTTTCCACTGCTATCTCCCTCCAAAGATGAAGCAGCAATGTTAGGAGAATTCAGAGAAGCTGCTGTACATGCCAGTGGGATGGTTGAGCGGTTCACATTCACAGCTGTGACATAAGCAGCAGTATTTGGAAGCTGGGGCTGGAGCTGCTGGGAGGCAACAGAGTGGTGGGGAATGATCACAGCTGCAGGAATAAGGCAGGTTGGACTTTGTGCTTGTATGGGTGTGACTGCTGCCGTAGGCCTTTCTTGACTATGTGAGGCAACTGGAATAAAAGAATGAAATGTGAGAGCTCACCTTTTCACAAGACACACAAAGTGAGGTACAGTTACAGTGTTATAGCTAATCAATCATGAGAAGTTTTCTTCTTACCTTTTAAACTTCCATTTATACTCCTACAATGACATGATACCCACCACCAAATCTATTTTACCCAAATAAAGCAATTGCAAATGCTTCCCTACTTGCACCAGTATGCAACAGAAGAATAACAGCACTGCAACTTCTCTGTGGTGGAGAAACCCAAGCTGCTAAGTAAAATGCTTCACATACAGACAGATGCAAAGTGAAGATTACACTTTAGTAACTAAGAGCTAGCTAAATACAGCCTGGAACTTGTTTGCTCCTTTTAATACCATGTGTAGCTGTCAGGACATAAAAAGGAAAGTAGGAAGAAACACACCTTATAGAAGCTGCTAAAAATATAATTAGATTGTTTCCCTAAACTATTCACAAAATCCACAACAGATTTCACAGGTCTTTCAAACAATAAGCACAGTGGCAATTACTGCTGTGAGTGCTTTCTCTGAAAATGTAAGCTGTTGTCTCTTGGGATGTTGAAATATAGAAAGTGGATTTACTCATACCCCTGTGAAATAAAAGGAACATCTACACTGGAAGCTGGAGAATAGCACAGGGCTGAGTATATTAACCTGGGTTGCAGTGCAAAGCTGTAAGCACAGAGCTTTGCATGAACTCATCGATCCCTTCCAAGAAGTACCACTGCTGTTCAAGTCATGTGCTCAGTCATGCTAGCATGCTGTTAGACCATTTCAACAGCTTGGGCATCTCTGCCCCACTGGGTGGTATGAAATGCAGATATAACCAAACAGTATGAGCCAAAATTTAACACCTCAGTGCTGCACAACCTCTCTCCTTCAAATACTTTGAAACTTTCCATCTAAGAAGGGGTCATCCCTCTAGCTTGATGCATGTGCATCTCAATTTTATCAACTTTTCATTTTTCATATAGTAATAGAGTTTCAGACTTGTTTTAAGTGAAATCCTGGACCAAACCTCCAGCACTTGCTCTCTTCATTCTGCTTCCTACAAATTCCTCTGGTAATTTGGTTAGATTGCAGCAACAGTGTATAGAGATGACTGACAAAGATCCCCAATTTATATAACAATCCTACAGTATTATACCCAATTACAATCTATGTAGTAAGAAACACAAATTCTCTCTTTTTTATTAAAAAAAGGCACATCGCTTATATGCTATGTCTAGTTTTTAGATAATCTCTTCTTCTGTAGCTGACCCTTCCCAACTCTTGAGTAGCATGAACATTTCAAAAGATAGATAAGGAGATTGTAAAAAGACTTTTTTGGGTCAAAAAACAATTATTAATGCTGGCTTTTGTTCATGAGACAACATCAGTTTTCCTAGAAGTAGCTGCTATTCTTCAAGATATGTCTACACTCACATGCAATTTATGTATGACAAGCATGGAAGAGCTTTCTGATTTTGTTTTCTTATTGCTGATGGAATTGATAGGAAAATACTTCAAGTCACCCTGTTTTCATATAGATCATCCTTCAATGAAGTAAGCAGAATATAGATTTTCATTATAGATCTTTCCAGTCAAAGGATGGATACTCTCTCAGCCAAGATGATGTCAAGCAATGTCTCACTAAGGTCATTTGAAGAATGGTCCTTGAAGCCCTGAGCTAAACTGAAGCTGGAGCCCTGCATTAACCTGAGAAGCCTCACCCAAAGATTAACACTCAGCAAATGTGCTAAGGAAAGCTCAAGAGGATCATGTTTCAGATGTTTACTACAAACTTCTCTTAACATTTGAACATAAAGCAGCCACTATTGCTTTAGTGCTCAGGTCCTTATAAGGGACAGATCTGTATTTGTGACTAAGAGCACACCTTTGCACAATCCAATGTTAAGGTCTCTGTGATGAGAGTCCAGTCCCTTTGGATTTTTCATTTTGGACCTGAAAAGTCTGTGGGCAGTATGTTATCACATTCTCAGCTGAATGGAAGTGTAAAAGCTTATTCATCTTGACAGCAGTGCAGAGATGCAGGGACAGAAAAGCCTCCTTGTGTTGTCACTTGCAAGCTCCTAGGCAGCTCAAAAGAAGGCTTTAGAGTAGAAACCACCTGTGCCTAAGAGGCAGAAAAGTACAGATGCTTTCTTTGCTTATTTTCTCTTAGCAGTTGCCAGCAGCATCTGGTTATTTTTATTTAGAGACAAAGAATAAAGTTGTTACAGAGGACTAACACACCTGCTCCAGCTTCAGATCAGACTGGAGGAAGATGGGGCCAATTAAGGAAATAAAATAAGTAAAGACATATATACATATCCTACCTTCAAAAGCAAACCTGCTGCTGACATCTGAACATGCACAGAGTGTTCTAGGAGATGCACGACTCTGAAAAGTGGGCTAATCCATGGATCTTGAGCCCATTAGAAATAACCCTTCTTATGAGGATAACAGAGCATACCATTACCATTTTTTGCTTTCTCTTTTGCTCTGCCAATAAGAATCCTGTGATCAAAAAAACCCCTTTTGTCATGATGTTCAGTCAGGAGATCACAGACCCTAAATTCAAGGCTGAAAGGGGAAGCATTGGGATACTCTGAAATGCGAGTTTTCCTTGTTTTGCTTTTTCTTTTGAGGCTCTTGAAGCAACTGGAACAGATTCGGCTCCAGTTGTGTGGTATTTTCTTAGCCTGGCAAATCCACAGAGGAGTGCATGGATTTGGTAAACAAAAAAAACCTCTTGAAAACACCACCATCAGTCTTTTTGGCTCTGCATTTAAATAACAAGAAGGCATGTTTCACTATGATGTGGCCTGCCCTAGACAGTAAATGAAGAGTTACACCTTTCAGAAATACAGAATTTTATAGATCATATGGATCTTGATGCCAGTATCACCTCAGCGTTTCAGAGTCAAAGCTGAAAGAAGCTGCAGTCAAGGTTAGAGAACAAGCTGGAATGCCTAAGGACCAGCCCTGAGCCAGAGAGCTGAAAAGGAACACTAAAGGTATTCAAAGATGTTAGAAGATAATTTAAAAGTGAATGCTAAATTAGAGCACTCTGCAGCTCTTATGCAGTTAGCACACAAAAAATAAGCTATGACTCAGATGTTCTTATCACTTTTATTACTGTATGAATTGCATATGAGTGGAAATGCTCAAAGAATGTCCCCATCCCAGATACTGCTGGAACAACAGAAAAAAGAAAAACTCCACCTGAAGTACTTGCATATAGATTCCCAATAGTGGGAGTGTGTACACACACAGTTGCTTAGAGAAGAATAATAAAAGATCGAACAACTCAGACTGTTGTATCAGAAAACATTCAACTCTAAACAATGACATTAACAAAAGCTTTAAAAAACCTCAGCATATACTTACACAGACCCTCACTCCAGTCATTTGTCAGGATGAACTCTACAGTTTGTCTACCACAGGTAACAAATTTTGTGGGTTTTTCTTTACCTGTTCTAACTGCATTTCGAGCCTGGTTGACTGTCATTTGTCCTGTCACGTGCATAAGGACCTTGGTTTGAGGACTGGTTTGGATATGTGCTGCAGAAACCACTGCTGTGGGCACTGTGCTGGAGTTCACTGCCACACCATTCCCCTGCAGCTTCTGGGATGTTCCACTAGCAGTGGAAGGGCTGACCATAGTCACCACTCGTCCTGTTTGGCCAGCAGTAGACATGGGAACTTTTGTTTGTGATGCACTTGTCACTGTCCTGCCAAAATTTAAAGCAAACAATAAAACTCAACTGAAAAAAAACCAGGTAGTTTCTAAAACTCACAGGACTTCTATTATACAATTGTAGCATTTAATAGAAGAACAGAATAATTTTGGATTTGAAACTAGCTAAACTATTTAGACACTTGTATAATAGTGTACCTTGTAACTGGAGCCACATAATTTCCAGGAAAAACACCAATCTTGCTTGTATGCATGGAAGTTCCCTTGAACCAGCCATCTTGGCAGCGTTCAAACACCAGGAACATTTCTCCTTTCCGCAGCTCCAGTTCATCTTCTTTTCGAGGAGTGTAGGGGTAGATAGCAATATACCTGAAAGACAGAAAAAGAGATGCAAATGATAAAACTAAAACAGTTCAAAACATCACTTATGTTTTCTGGCACAGAGAGTTCAGTTAGGGATGAGAAGGCATGGCAGAAATGGCTGCGATAATCCATCATACCATGACAATATTAAAACAGAAGTTATGGTAATATTAAGAGGAAACAATGACAGTTAGGAATATCCTCTGAAGTGCACTTAAATTGAATGTGAAAGACTTGTAATAGGACTGTCCATCTTCTTAATGAAGGTAGTGATCTTAATTAAGTAGGTCTTTATCAAACACACATCCCAGTGTATCCCACTTTTCTTTCCCAGCACTTGCTTCTTGTATCTCTTGCACTTTGGGACGCATCAATTTCTTTTTTATTTTCTGGGAGAGCTGGGGAGAATGGAGAAGTTCTGATAGCTGGGAGTGAGAGATCACTGTCAAGAATGACATTTCAAACTGCAAAACTGGAAGATCCTGTCCAAACTTCAGAAAAAGATGTGTGACTAGAAATTGAAGTCTATGGGTAAGGTGATTAGCAGCTAACTCACTTGTAAGGTTTATTTCTTTTTATGTTTTCTAAGCAACACTAAAGCATAATACACTGTATTGAAATCAGACTGAGAGTTCAGAAATATTTGCATTTTTTCTTAAAAAAAATTCTTAGAAAAAATGTTTAAAAAAAAAGCTGAAGCCCTTGTAGTTGCATCTTGGAATGTTCCTAGGGAAATTTTCAAATAGGGTTGCACAATTCTCTATTATTAGAAAGTGATACCATTTTAACTACCACAGTATTCTATTTTCTGCCACATTTGAACCTAAAAAAACTATTTGAACCATATATACAATTATTGACCCAGGCCTATGGAAAACAGCATTCCAATAAATCCCATTTTCTCTAAAATGTACTTTTCACAAGAGGCAGCCAATTAAGTAGATGGCTAGACTATCCCCTTTTATTAAAAAGGATCCACTGTTACTTGCAGTGCTAGTCTTTCCCACTCTCCTCGTAACCCCAAGGACATAAAAGTAGCTTTAGAAAACATTCTTTCATTAAAATATTTCTCTAGTGCACAGTAACAACAGCATTAACTGCATGCTTCTCCTTTTTGCATTTTTATTACATTTTTATTCCTTGCTGTTCAGCCAAGAAAATTTGCAATATATACAAAAATCCTTTAAAGGCAAGATAGGTACCTAAAGAAAGCAATAAATCACTTTAAAGGCAACACATAAAGGCAACACTGGCAGCAGAAGGCTTCACTGGTACATGATTTAGCAGTGATCTACAAAGCCACACACTGAAGCTCTATGGAAAAGCAATTGATCTGCTTTAATGGATGTTCATTTATTTCCCTTTCAGTTAATTTATTCCAAATTTCATTAGTATCCTCATATAGAGCAACCCTTTGAAGATGGAAGATGGGAGTAAATGAGATGGGAACTTGATTAACTGCAGTAGGTGCAATAATCCATAAGAAGCAATGTTAAAATGCCTGACACCAAGAAACAGCCCAAATCCAGATGCACCTGCTATACAAGAAGGGTGCTTTTTTGGAGTGGGAGGGAACCTGGTGGGAAGATGACAAGAACAGAACAAAAGCAGTCCTTATTCAAACTTGTCCCATCAGATGGTTCAGCATCTCCTCAATTTAACATTTTCTTTTATCATTCTTATTCCTCAAGCTGCACACAAAGAAGTTTTCAAGAAGAGAGATGCTGTTAGGAACACATGTTAATATACCAAATATTTTCACCCGAAAGGATGACGCACGTTTGCTTGTATTGCAAGTGTGAAGACATAATGCTAACTAGCAGCTTTCTGCCTTCATTCCAAATTGCCACCCACTAATTAAGTGCACTGTAGAATCTTCAGTCAAATTTCAATTGCAACTGACACAAGTAGTCTGACAGTAACACGTTTAACAGTCTAAATTAAATACAGCACTTTCGGTGTTTTGGCATAAATTATTCCATATGAGAATAGCCTTTTCATACCATACATAATGGAAAACATTGAATAAATTCACTTCAGTGAAATGACGCTTTTGAGTTATCCAGTATTCAGTGCTAACGCAAGGATTCATTCATCTTCTGCATGATAAATACTTTATATTTTGAAGTGAGTTCTTTCTATACACAGCAACAGCTGATTATATTTATCTCAGACATAAACAATGTTCAGTGTGGGACCTGTTTGGGGATATCACCTTTCTGCATGCTTTTTTTCTAAGGTGCATGCTCGGCTTTTTGGCAATTCTAGCAGAACAGAGCCAGCTGCTGTGCTAAATGTACAGGTGAAGTTAGTGATCTCGTTCCATTTTTCTGTCTGGAGGAAAGTTTCAATTTTACTCACACACTTGGACGAGCTTGCTGTCGTAAATGTGCCACTTGGTCAGCTGATCCTGGTGCAGACCTTTGTATGACACTTGTAGACTGAGGTCCAGAGGTGGCCGATGCAATGATTGCAGCAGACAAGAGAGGTGGTGGTGGAAGTGGAGGATTCATATTCTGATTTCATAAGAACAAAAAAATATCAACAGATGAACAATATTGTCTGATGAGTTCAATCAGCTGGAAAAAAAAAGGCATGATATTCCAAGGAAGTGGAAAAAGGAACTGAGTCCAGTGTTGCTTTACCTACTGTTACAATATAACCGGAGAGTTAGCTTTCTCTCTATTTCTTTTTCTTTCACTTTAAAATCTTGAAGTTTTGGCAGCTAATTAAGCAAATGACAAACAATTTCTCAGCACAGGGAAAATGGTGTTTCTAGTTATAACATGTTTGGGACAGGGCTTGACAAAAATTCAGAAGCCTTCCAGGAGGTAAATTTTGCATCCTGCTGCTGACTGTACTTCATAACATGATTGTTTTTGTAACCTGAAGCTGAAACATAATATACAATTCAGCTGCAGTGCACCCAAAAGCACCCCTTCTGGGGGAAATTTTCTTTTGATGTATGGGTTACAAAAGCAAGCACAATATGAGACCATAATCAGTGAGCTATTGTTACCTCTTTCTCCTATTCTTCTAGTCTAAAGAATTAGCTTTTGAAAGTCAGTATTATCAAGATTGGTAATCTTTAACAAATACCCCAGTAAAAAGGCACCACAGATCGTAATGGGGGTCCTGCCTACAGACTTCTGTGCGTTTTAGAATCAATGGAGCAATTGTTACCTTCTGCTCTGTAAGGCCTCAGACGATTCTTTAGGACCTTGTGTACTGACACTCCTGGGAAAAGGCACTCACAAAGAGAGAGCTTTTCCTTCCCCCCTTCCAAAAATAACTATTTATGTTACAACACACAGAAAAAGAGTAATAAAAACCCTCCTACCTTTGAAAAAGTGAAACTGAATTAATTTCAAACATAATCCTCCTAAAACCCACAGAACTAGAATATTAATTAACAAAATATCCTGAAGTAGTGCCTGGCACTTTCAATATATCAGCATATAAATGCACAGCATTACATTATCAGTTTGGAAAATATGTAATTGAAAATCATTTTAATTCCCCTCAAACACTTCACTTCTAAAGGGTTTTGCCCTTTTCTTTCTGTTTTTCTAAACAAAAACCTATATGGAAACTGAGTTTTAGTTCTACACTGTGTGATTATTACTCTTATACATTTGGTGAAAATGTTAATAAAAAGACAGCACTTTAAAACAGTTTTACACTGCCAGGTCACAGTAAAGAACTGCATAATTAAAGACTTTCAAATCTAGAGAAAATTGATCAACTCTTACAGAGTTTTTCAGTCAAAATTGTTACACTTAGCTATGGTATAAATTGCATATTATATCATGAAATATTCCTATTTTATTTAAAGCTTTTTTTCTGGTCATACATTAACACGTTCTTAAGACCAAGTAGGTCTTCTGTATCCAACACTGACCAGAAATTACCTGCTGGAGAAACATCACTGAGGGCTTTGATACTAATGGGTTTTTTCTACAAAAAGGACAATTGCATTTGCTTCATATTCAACCCAACAATTTTTTAAAGTATCCAGATAATTCACCCTGAAATACCAACGTTTCTCTCTCAGCTGTTTTACAGCTGAAGTTATTTGTCCCTCCCAGTTAGACATTCAACAAATGTCTTAGATTTTTAAATCCAAGCTGAAGGTGAGCATCTAACTTTCATGCAACCTATCAATAGAACAGCAATTTAAACCTTTTTCTAGGCATCTAGATTTCTTTGTATATGGTAGAACTTGTAAATTCACATTAGGAGATGATTAGTTGGAATTCTTTAAAATTAAACCTATTCATGCACAATATCAAGGTTGTCACAGTTCCATACTTCCTGCATCTCTAAAGATGCTGAACATTGCATTTTATTCATTTGAACATATAATATACAGTGAAGCTTTAGCTGCAATAAAGGCACCTTCACAGCTCTATTTTATTCTGCTTTATTCAGGTTCTGCTCCCCCCACCATGTCTATCAATATGGTAATGAGATCAGCAGCGAGCCACAGCACAATTAAACTCCCAAAGAATTGGCAAGAAATCTGAATAAACTACTTGATAGATTTTAGAGGACTAACACTCCACAGCTTGCACTGCTACAACATGGTAAAATAGACCCAAATGATCTAGCCAAGTTTTCAAGAAGTTTTCTGTCATGTAACCATTTTTCTAGCTCTTGAGAAACACACCTACCTCCAGGGCACTTGCTAGTTTTGATGGTTCCCATAGTCAACATTCCGTGAAAGAATATACACAAACCACATGTGGTTCAATAAAGTATGCTCAGCAATAATTAAGAATATTTTAGGTAGGTGAGGGGAAAAAATTGAATGTTTCTGCAACTACTTTTCAGACACCAGGTGTACTTTCAAGCATATAAACCAGCAAATAAGCGATAAATTATTTTTTTAATTGGAAGATGAAAAATTACATGATTTGATAATTAATGTATGTTACAACTTCAAAAAGTATCTGTAGTCATGCTCTAGAAACATATGCATATTACTAAACTTAAATATAATTAGGCTGCATTCCCATATCAGTTAATTGAAGATCAGCAATCACCTCACTCAAAGAATAATAAAAGGCACAGCAGTGGAAAGGAACATTCATTAACAGTCTTCACTCCCACAATGTCTAGGAAAAAATATATGGCTTGCAAAATTCCCTAAGGGCTAACAAATTAAGGCTTATGTTTAACAAAATTCCTAAACTATATGTTATCAAAAACAGGTTTCTCATACAAAACCTCATTGTTTCTTCCTGCTGCTTCCTCTTCAGAACAAAAGTTGATTTGAATTTTGGTTGATTAAAATTAGGGCAATTCTTATTAAAACCTCCTGACTTACACTATTGAACTTAACACTGGAACTACATAAAAGAGCTAAATGTCATCAGTGTATTATATAACCCCCACTGCTTGTGCCTCACTAGTAATAATTCAAACTACCTTGTATTCTTCAACATAAAGAGCAATTTCTCTTTTGTGCATGAGAGAACAAGACCAGAAAAATTAGCAATTTTTTAATTTTTGAAACCTTCAGCATGTAAGTGAATGCAAACCATCCAAATATAGACCACTTCTTTCTGCTAGTTAAGTGCACACACCAAGACACCATTTCAAAGTCAACATTTCCAATCTGTAGAAGTAGCAGTATGGACATTTAGGTTGATTGCAATCCAAAACACTTTTCACTTCCCAAGAGATTGTAAAGGCAGACTGAAAGGAAGATAAGTTATCTCTTGTTGCTAAATTGTTTTTCTGCTGCTGCTTTTGAATGTAATTCTAACTTTGCTGTGGTACATTTAGTTTGTTTTTCCCATATCATGGTTCAAATCACATACTTTAAGATTATTTTTCAGTAAAATCTATGGCAGCTAGATCTACTCCATTAGATAACAACCTTATAAATTACATCCAAGAATTTCCTTCCAAGTGAGCCTTACATATTTGTACATGCATATTTTCACTGAACAACTACTGGACTTGACGTCTGTTATTTTTATTTTGCAAAGAACTTTAAATATACCAAACACCTACAAGGTTCAAAAATGCCAGTGGCCAAGATAAGCAGACCAATTAATGCCCTAATTAGAGGTAAAGCTGTGGTTGGAAGTCCCAAAGAACAGTGTAAGAGATAATATCACAGCCAAAAGCTCTGGCTGCAACAAGTCTGTCTCAGTTCATAGCTTCTTCAATTTCAAAGAATCAAACCTCAAATCACACGCCAAGAATTAATGCTGTTGTCTAAAGAACCCCTGATGCAAAATAAAACTTTGAAATAAGTTATCACAAGTTTTCTGAAGGAAACTTAAAATTTGCTTAAATGATACAAGCAGTAGAGAGCGTATATGGTCATTGACAAGAGCACTCTCATTCCTAAAGCTTATTTGTGCCAATTTTGACTGAACCTTTGTAAATTATTTACTTCATACAATACTGGGTACCAAAGAGCATCTACAAGACATTATTATGGACAAAATAAAATTAATACAATTGGCATTTTTGGACCATCAGAACAACATAAAAAACTAAAATGCAATCCTATACATGACACAAATAAAAGAGTCACAGACTCTCTTGGGGTAGGAATTAATCCAAACTGTCTTAGAGAAACTTGTTAGACAACAAGACAGCTCAAAATTATATCCTGTTGACAATAAAAATGCCATCTTTCTTACAGGAGATAAGAGAAGACACTAGCTTTTCCTTGCTTTGAGATTCAGGACACATAAATGTAGCAAAGATGCACAAATTCAGAATTACTGTAAAGGAATACATTATTCTCTTCTTTGCTGATTACCATTACTTTGCATGGTAATCATGCTCATCCTCTCAGATTTCTTTCTTCTCCCTTAATCTGAGTTTAGAATTATATAAAAAAAAGTGTATAAACATCTTGCTTGCAAAGAACAATTACTTTCAATAGTGTTATAAACACCAAAACAACTGATAGGAAGGACATCAAATAAATGACCTTCATGCTAAAGAGAAGCTCATCCTGTTCGCATCCAATTTCCTTGTCAGTTGCTTAGTATTCAGAAATTAGGAAAAAAGCTAAAGGGAGAAACTTAGAGAAATACAGGAATTTCTACTTACAAAAGCAAAAAAAAAAAAAACAAGAGCAAAAGTATTCAAGCCAACCACTCTAACGTATTAAACATACAATCATAGTAGTTCCACAGCTTAAAATTAATGTTCAGAATGTCAGCAAGGGTATTTCCAGAAGGGAAACATCTAGATAAACAAGAACATCACTTTCTCTCTTGGCTGGTCAGAACTATTTTGCACATTTCTAAAATGAAAACAAGAGCTGATGAAGCAAGAGGAAAAGTGTAAGTAAAAGATATACCTCACAGTCTGTGACTTTACAAACTGCATCATCATCTAATATTGTCTATCATAAAAGAACACAGGAATAACCTGACTCTAAGCTGAGCTGCCAGCTTGTATTTTAGTCATGCTGAAAACAAGTCAAGAAGAAACAGAACATGACGTACAGAAGGCTATTGAGTTTTAAAGAGGGTGGCAGAGAATAATTCAGATTCTCAATGGGAATTATGTGCCTAATTGGAAAAATAAGCAGGAACATGGTTATCACAAAGAGAAAGTAGCACCCCAAGATACAGGACAATCAATGGCAGGAGTTTCTCTCCATGCTGCATTTAGCACTGCAATTTAATTCCTGTGAATATCCTTGGTGAGATCGCCTTTGAACAAGCTTAAGCAACTAAAGCACCCAGGGTGGTTTAATGACTTTGCACCACCACCAAACGAAAGTATTTTTCCATGTTGGCATCAAATAAAGAACTCCTGACTCTTAATAACAAACAGAAGTGTTTGCTATTGAGAGGAAAAAAAAAAGCAGCTTCTGACAGAACTACTGAAATTATGCATTTAATGCTGTCCCCTCAGTCCTCTCCAAAAGTATCTCATAAATCAAATCAATTACTCAATGTTTGCAGTACATATGTTAGCTAGACTTGCATTCTGCTTAACAACAGCTAGAGCGATTCTGTTTGCTCAATTCTCAGTTCTGGAGGATAGGTTGAAAGAAGTATAAAATACTAAGTGGATTAGTATAAAAACAGCTAATTGTTTCTAGTATAAGATGTACACCTCATAGGCAATAAAAGACCTGAGGGTCCTTCCTGGTGCACACCAACTTGAACAAAAGCCAACAATGTACACAAATTGCCCAGAGAGGTTGTGAAGTCTCCATCCTTGGAGATATTCAAAAGCATATTTAGACACAGTCCTGGGCAACTGGCTCTAGGCAGCCTTGCTTGAGCAGGGGAGGTTAGACTAGACAATCTCAAGAGGTCTTTCTAAACTCATCTGCTCCATGACATTAAAATATGAACCTAAATAAAATGAGATTATTAACTCTTTCCAGATTAGCATTCATTTAACAGGAGGATTACACAGATAATCCACAGATTGAAGGAGTCAACAATTTAACCAAAGTAAGACAAAGCACAGCTACAGCTCAGTCTGCCTTACTCAGTAAGGCAGGCCAAAAGCACATGGTCCTTTTGTTAACTGTGAGTAATAAAGTTGTCTGTCTGAAGAGCAAAGAATGTGAAATACATTTATTTGGATGAGAGCAATTACTAGTTCACAAAAGATGACAAAAATTTGTGGCATCAGGCTGGATATTTAGCTGGACATAAACTTTATGCTACATTCAGGCAAATTTTCAAGATATAAGAATCAGGCTAAAAAGATAAAAGGGTTATACTATCAATATCTTCTCCACTGAAAAACAAGTGTACAGTATTGCACCCACTTCTGGCATGTGCCACCATGTGTGTACCATGTTAAAAGAAAGTACTGGAGATAATTCAGAAAACAACAGCATCATAATTTAAAGGACTGAAAACTGTAACTTTAGAGTTCCAAAGAAAGAAGCAAACCAAGAACAAAGCAACCAAGCCATTCCTAAGCATTTTCGTAAACAACAGAAAGTTGATACCACAAGACAGACAATTGTGCCTTAAATTTTGCAGAAAAATGTGTAAAATGATGCAAATGCCAACAAGTTGAAAACAAAACTAGACCTACTTAGCAGCAAGGCTATTCATCATATTTTAGTTGGTTTAAAGACTTCAAGGATAGACACCTGAACAAGATCAAGTCTCAGGGATTTTTGTTTGGCTTGTTTGTTTGGTTTTTTGAAGTGAAGATCTATTATTCAACCGTGCCCCACCCCTTAAAAATTGAGGGCACAACTTTAGACTGAATGAACTTAATTCCAAGAACTTTATTTAAGTCACATTAAGATCCCTTAAAGATCTCTGAAAACTGGTATCCACAGTCTTTATTGCAGTAAGGCTCTGATGAGTACAGTATGATTTATGGCATTCCATAGCTTTTCTAACATAAGCATAGGAAACTAAGGAATTCCAGCAGGTTTTAGAAAGAATACCTGCACTTTTTGAAGGAAATATCATGTTAATTGTTCAAAGGAAACATCATTGCAATGTATTTCTTCCTTTAAAAGATGGCCATTTACTACATGTTTTCCTGTTGGTCCCCAGGAACCTAACTTCAAAATGCTAGACACGTTCTTCATCTGCCACAGGTGTACATGCAACTAAAATCACCTTATTTAATGAGGAGACAGCAGACTTTTGAAGTTATTTCAGATAATCTTGAAAATCTTACATAAGCCAGAAACATCTGGCAGTTGTGGTCCCAAGTTGATGTTTTTTGTAAGAACCTGCTTGCTCCCCCAGACTTTCCTCCCAGCATAATTTCTTTTCTACTCATGCTTAAAAGAAAGACTTTTCTGGAAGGAAGTGTGCTTCTCATGTTTACTAAGGAGAAATAACAGAGGAAAGCTGGAGAAATGGATATACGTGACAAGATGCAAACATTTTAGCAATAGGGCTTTTGCTATAGTTAAATTCATACCATTGTCTATCACATGGACACAATTCCCACAGAACCATCATTTCAAATCACTATATTGGAACTTGAGGAAAAAAGAATACTGTACAAGACCAAAGGAAAGTGGGAAGGCTGAGTTTTCTCAAGCAGTACTTACACCAAGAGCAGCTTGGTAGGTAACTTCCGAGGGGAAGGTGAAGGATGGCCCTGTTGTGACTGGGCTGCTGGGGGGTGGAGTCACTATCAGCCCTGTAGTGCCAATATGAACCTGGGAGAGAGAAACAAGGGTCAGTTCTGTGTAGTTTAGTAACAGCTGGTTTTGACAGAGCTGTAAGCTTCATGGTCAAAATCACCAGTATTCTACTCCTTTAAACGAAACCTAATTTTTAGTTAGATACTTACATAAACAGTGTTGGATCACACTGCTCACTTTTTTTTGCTGACATTTCTCAATCTTTGGAGATACACTAAACCAGCTACATGAAACACACTTTCAACCAGTGTCAGCTTTCTTTTTTTTCCATAAAAGACTGTCAGATCCCCAAGACGTGCAAATAAAGCACATTTACGAGCTCAGGTAAAAGATCACCAATACCTCTTGGGCTCCACTGCTCTCTCTTTTCCCAAAGTGTAATCACTACATGAAACAGCCAATTTTTTAAAAACTGCTGAACAAATAAATAAAGTCAGATAAATATTTCCACTTACCACAATCAGATTAATATGCTAAATTTCTGGAATTTGTATAATCTTCAAGTTGAATATTTTACTTTTATAGCATGCACTTTATTAATATCCATTATTATATTCAATTTAGAGAAAAAAAATCAAGAAATTAAATAGTTTCCACAGTTTAATAAAAATCTTTTGACACTTCAGAATATAACAACTGCAAAAAAACCTAGTCTATAAGACCAAAACTAGTTGCTATCATATCAGAAGAGTTAGAAAACATTTTCCTTAAATGTTCTCATGTTGGAAGATAAGTTTTGTGAAAGTGTACATTTATTACTAATTAGACACGATTAATAACTTGAATAAGTAATGTGACAAGATCAGAGCCTTTATAGTTCTAGCTGATGCCATGTGAATTACCTGAGAGGGGGCACTACAGGACAGCCCGGTCAGCTCACTTATGCGGGCTGCAGCCGTGGGGTTGCTGGAGCTGATGAGGACAGGAGGACTGATTTCCATGGAGTGGCGGTTCTGAGAGGACTGAGAAGCCTTGTTGGACATGGTGAGGGAGGTAAAAGAGTGTCGTTTTTTGGTGTTTTTCTTGGTATCAGTATGCTTTTGGGTTGAATTGTTGTGGGCTGCCCCAGAGGTACCTTCTCCAGAGTCAACAGCAGAACCTGAGGGCTTGTCCAATTCTATCAGCTGTTTGGCTGCTGTGTTAAACTACAAAAATCAGTAACATGTTAGTATTTTTTTTTTATTTATAAAAGTCACCTGAATGTAAAAAAACATCTCTTTTCCTTTTATTCATAAGATAATCTCAACCATGCAACTTAAAAGTGTGGCATGCCAACCTAGTCTACAAATCTGTCAGTAGAGAGTGACAAATCATTCACTACAAACTCAACACATTTATTGTTGGCTGGTATGAAATTTTATCATCAGAGGTAAAATTTCAATCAATAAAGGACATAATAGCATAGTCCAGACACGGATTAATCAGCAATAACCACTGCCTGTATCGTCTCGAAGTCAGACTTAAACACAGTGGTCCCCTTTGACCTTATTACAGAAGAATCTGTGCTACACAACTTCTTGGATATTTATGGCATTTTCAGACATTTTTTTGTTTTGTCTATGACACAATCCCGCACATTTGACATGTGGGCTCTTGAAGATATTCCTCCTAGTATCCTTTGGTACTTGTGCACATCTTTAACACTACCAGCAATGAAAGCACAGGCTTCCTCAATGTAGGTTTAAGAAAACAAGGACAGACTAAATACCCAGCTATATCAGTATACTGCCTGGCAGCAGGCATCTATACAGGTATAAGATGGCCTAAGGAGAAAAGAAACATATACAGGCTATTTTGTGGAAATACCTTCTCAGCTTCTGAATTTTCTAACGTAGAGGCACCATCTCTGTGCCATTTTTTCTCTTTTTTTTAAGCTTAGGTAAAGAATTTTTGTTCACAATGAGGTTTTCTATCTGCTAATTTGTAACAACAATACTACATTAAATGCAAACTAATCCTTCTTTTCCAATGATGAAATGAGGAATCCCACACATTTTCTTCTTACAATGAAATGTAAGCTATATAATGGGGAGGAGGAGAGGAAACCAACAAACAAACCCTCTACATCCTTCAAACCCCCTTTATTTTTAGAAAATCTTAGCACTATTAGAAATAATAACGTCAGAACTCTCATGTAATCATTAGCTGAAGTAACACCAGCACCAGTTTTCTGAACATGTACCACTAAATATGAATATTGTTCTTGAAAAGTGTAGGTGATTATGAAGAAAGAAAAGTTCTTTTCTGAAGAACATCAGGATGAAAGAATTAAATTAGTTACTGTGGAATTTTATTTCTATTCTTCAGCATATTATTTCTTCTATTTATTTTACCATTTTCCTGCAAGTCTTGAGATACCTACTATGCTCATGAAGAGTTTTAAAGTAGTATTTTATCCCATCAAAACTTTACTAGACAAACAACAAACCATTAATCACAATAGCATCAACACCGATTTAAATGCAGCTCCCACAGATGACCAGCTTATTTGCTGAACACAAGTAGATAACTACAGATATAGATATATAAGGTAGTGTAAAAGAAAAAAGATTTTTTTTAATATAGAAGAGGTTGGCAAGTGATACTTGAAAGATGTCATCTGGAAGGAAATTTCATGTATACACAAAAAAAAATAGATGAAGTTCAAAACCAGAACTACTGGAACAACGAGGAATAGACATAAAAACCTTCTACAGAAGAGTAAGAACTACATGGAATACACTGCAGTGGAAGAAAAGCATAATGGGGGCTTTGAAACAGGATATTAAGTCAAGAATATAGAATCTTTTCCTAAATGTTCTTATTGTTGGTCCTTTAGAATGCAACTGAAGAGAACTGGAATCATAGAATCATTTGGGTTGGAAGGGACTTTCAAGATCATCAAGTTCCAACCCATCTGCCATGGACAGGGACACCTCCCACTAGACCCGTTTGCTCAGAGTCCCATCCAACCTGGTATTGAACACTTCCAGGGATGGGGCATCCACAAACTTCCTGGGCACCCTGTTCCAGTGCCTCACCACCCTCACAGTAAAGAATTTCTTCCTAATATCTAATCATAACCTAATTTCTTCCAGTTTGAGTCCATTCCCTCTTGTCCTGTCACTACATACTCTATAAAAAGTCCCTCTCCATCTTTCTTGTAAGAAGGAAGGATGGGAGAAGAGAATGTCAGAGCAGTAAACAATCCCATGAAAAAGGTGGATGCTAGATTTTCCTTCCTGCTATTACTCAAGAAGGATCATATGGATCAAAATAATATTGTATTACTTGCATATAACAGAAGGTATATAAACACATCATTTTCTCCAATGAAGCTCATTATTGAGATGATTATTGAATTTTAAATTTAGATCAAACATCCTTCAAACAGACCAGTGAAAACATTATTTCATTACAAAACATTGAGGCTGAAGGATATGAAACAAGTAGAAAATAAGACCAAAGAAAAGCCTACCTACTCTGCTGTTCAGCTTGTCAGGGTCCTAATTGTCATCATGACAAACATGCAGGTATTTTAAGGTCTAATAATTTTATCTATTTTGTGCATTTTATTTTTTTTTCACCTCAGATTGAAATTCTTCACATCCTTCCTGAGAATCTAGGTATTCCATACAATGGCTGCAACTGTTTCCATTCTTATGTAATCTGCATCCTTATTTGCAAAGAACTAGTTAATCAGAGAAGTTAAGGGATCACAGAGGAATCAAAAGGAAAACCAAAAGCCACTTTGCTAACAGCACCCCAAGGTACCTGTTACACCTAATTATATTTGTTTACCTCCAGAAGCTATCAATGCCTGCAGAATCTGATTACTCTGTACAGTGAACAACCTATTAGGGAGAAGTTAAGGCTTGCCCATGGGATCAATTCAAGATGGATTCAAATAAAAGCAGCATTCTGTGCTTTTTTATGCAGAGAAGCAAGAAAACGACAGTTGCATGAATCTGAAGATGGAACAGAACTGATTACTGGCCTCCTCTTTGAAGTAACCTGGGGACAGCAGAATATTTTGCTGCAGAATATTTTGCAGAATGCAGTTTACTTCTCCTCCTTGAGAAGAGAAATTAAGGACCTGCATGCATTCTCCAGTGAAATGGCTTACAGATATTCAAGGTCACCAAGGGACTGAACCCAAGTCACGCTATGAAGTGATTCCATCTAGCATTTCTTTCTGCAACAAATACCTATGTGCCTAGGCCTGCAATTCCTACATCAGTTGTTCTCCTTAACAGATTTGCATTGAGGCTTCTTTACTTCAATCTTTACATTCACTTTTTTTTTTTTTCCATTCCAACAAAATCTTTGCTGCAACAGGAAGCCTGAAATCCAATTCCCTTTGCCACCAAACTCCAGGAAACTGAAGAACTTTCCAACCAGGGCAGGACACAGGCAGCTGGCTGAGCCACGTCTCGGTGCTGCAGCAGGGCTGAGGCCAGCACACAGCTTTCCTCTGCCTGCAGATGTCTGCAGGAATTACCACTACTGCAAGGGCTCTCAGAGTGGTGCTTTGCTACACTTATTTTAAAATTTTACTTAATGTAGAATTTACTTTAAAAATTTAATTCAGGTGTTCTTTACTTGTACAAAAGTAAACAAAAGCTGACATTATTTTCTACTGACAATTTGACTGAAGAGGGATTTTTTTTCCCTGATTTTTGTTCTGTTCTGGGCATTTGTACTTGTTTATGAAGTGTTAAACTAGGTCAAGTCATCCAATTTGAGGTCTAAGAAATGTATATGTACCCAGAACTATAATTTTTCAGAAAAAATTTAATAATATCTGTTTAGTTATGAATAATCTTTGGTTTTGGAACAGAGATAACTATAAGTGTTAACTGATTTAACAGAATCACTTTTAAAATTTCTCTCAAAATGTTTTCAGTCTCAATTTCATTATTAACAAAAATTTAATATGTGAAAGTTAGAAAACAAAGGATCAGAGTAGTGAACATTGAATCATAATAGGGCAAAATTTGTCCTCAAATATGATCTGAGATTTTCATGGACTTCAATATTATCTAAAATTTTATCCCCCTGTACAAGAAATATCTCAATTATTACACCTATACTACAGAATAAATATCACAGACTATGCCCATTTTATAGTTAATGACTTTAGATAATATCTAGTAAATGGAGTAACTAATTCATATTTTCAAACAAAAGAATGTGGACTAACATACACAAGGTAAAAGGTATGTCTGTCATTATAACATGATAGAATTCCCCAAAAATAGGCAATGTTTACAGGATTGGGAAATGCAGTGAAAACTACCATATAAAAATATTTGAAAAATATTAATTACTTTTCATCTTCATTGTCTTTATAAAATTGGTAAGAATGGTTTGCTATACTTGTTTCTATCAGTTGTCTGTATATTTTCCAGAACAATAGTTATACACTCTCAGAAACCAGGCCTTTCAAAATTCAAACCCATACTTTACTGCACATCTCACTGCCCTCCATCACAGCATGCAATTCAGTTTAGTATATACGGAAAAAACCCACCTATCTGATTTGAAGTAACTCTTAGGGTATAATTTATCATTCTAGACTTTCCATTCCACTTTAGTGGGGATTTGAGAATGTGTAGTTACTTAAGTGTAGATGCCTATTCTAAAAGGGTTTATTGAAAATACATTATCTTAGTTGATGGAATCAGTCTAAAAAGATTAACAGAAATATATTTTGTGACTTTCATTTTTACATATTTTTTTCAAGCCATACATAGTTTTTGCAGCTTTTGTCAAGATAGGAATGTAGTTGTTAGCTAAATAGCTCAAGTGGCAGCCCTAGGAAAGGGTTTTTTCTAACAAGGCTAAGTAATTTAGTTTGAAAAAACACTACAAAAAGCTTTACTGGCTGAATTGAAGGGGCAGTTAATTGCAAGAAGCTAGGAAAGAATACCCAAGGGCAAGAAATCATTAAATTGGCCTTTGAAAATGTCTTAAACTGAAGCCAAAATTGCACTAAACAAGTTGAAACTTTTTTTGTCTTCTTGTTTTCACAGTCACATGAAATTTTCTATCCCCAGATATACAGATCCATACATCAAGCTATAAAAATAAATATACATATTTCCCCTTTTAAAAATAATAAATTCTGTTTCAGTTGAAAGCAGCAATGGTTTTTGAAGTTCCAATCTCATCATATGATTCAGAAATTGAATTAATAATACCTGACTTGATTCTTAGTATGGTTACACATTTCTTCTGTGACCTGAAGTACATATTTCTCATCCCAGAGATAATGTGAAAATACTTTTTTCTTTCATCATTCTGCCTCAATTATTTAAATGAAATACTGTTGGTGCAGGGAAGTGTATCTTGCCAAGTATTCACAACATACCTATCAGAAAAGGACAAACACTACTCCAAACCTTTGTATCTTTCTGTAATGCAAATTTGAATAATCATTGTGTCTGTACACACTGTTCCTAATCACTGATTTCTTTCTATATAAAAGATAACAGCTTTCAACTCTTAAAATTTAAAGGGTTGGGGAAATGTTCTCAACTGATAACTCTTACTGTAAATTGTTGTAACATATGACAAATGCAGGAAGATGGAGAAGGTTTTATATTTGCTCTGTTGATGAAAAAACTGATCCTTTACCTGTTTAACAACAACCTATACCCTTTGACGTCCTAGTTGTGCTAATTTGGTTTTGAGAGGTGGATGTTAGGGACAGTGCAAAGCTAACTATTTCTCTGACTTGCTGGCTGCTTTCATTTTGTGGCTAAGTGTGGTTTGGATTGACTGCATGACTCCAGTATTAACAAGAAAACATAGTGACTGCCTCCAATTACACTCATTTCAATTCCATTCAATAAAAATAGGTATCAAATAGCTAAGTGAAAATCACTGGTTCAACTGCTGAGGCCATTAACTTTCCCAAAGAGAATTTTAGGTCTAAGATTATTTATATCTCAGGTTATTTTAGAATCATCACCAGTACTGATTATTTTTCCTTTCAGAAAATTAAACACACAATGGCCACAGCCTTACTGAGGACCCAGCTTTACTCACCTCAACATAGGAAATTGGAAATATTCCTATCTTGTCAGCCAGCATTCCTTCTGCCCAGTTTTCATCCACACGGCGAATTACAGTCAGAACATCATCCTGTATGAACATGCAGTGATTATGTCTCCCAGTTCTAATTTAACTTCTCAATTAATTTTCCTCCATAACACAGGAATAATCAGAGAAGCCAGGACATGGACAAGAACTGCAGAGAAGGCACTCTGTAAGAGGGATATGCTGCTTTGGGGCTTGAAGTCAGTTCAAGCTGTTCTTTTTCCTTTTGTCAGAGCTCAACTAACTGCCCACATCTCGGTGATCTGACTTTGTCCTTAGTGCCAGTCTTCCTGTCATGTTCAGTCCATGTTACTCATCAGCCCTCCTTTAATTCCTTGGCATTATTCAATGGAACCACAACCATTTTCCTTCTCAACTGACTCATTACCTAACCTTCCCTAGATGTTGTTTTTCTACTTAAGTACTTAAGAACACTGCTAGTGATATGACTTCATTCACATCTGCAATTTGAGTGTTTCTTTAGAAGACAGAATGTTTTTAATTCACAACATAGGTTATTTCTCATAAATTGGGAACATCACTACTGCAAGTATGAAAAAATGCATTCTCAGAAATAAAACATCAGAGAAATTATATGCAATTTAGAAAGAGAATGCAAAACTAATCAATATAGGAGAAATACTTGCACAATTACTTGTCCTTTTCATATGTGTGCAGCTCCAATAAGAAATGCAGATAATTCTACAAAACAGTTGTATTATTTCTTATCCAAATAAATGAAATCATTAGATGAAAATAGTAATTGTATTCTCATTTTACCTTTGCAAACGGTAAACAGTCTTTATCTGCTTCCTTGTCTTTTACTTCAAAATCATAAAGTGCTTTGCACTGAGGCGGAGGCTGAGGTAAAGGTTTAATAATCTGAACAAAATTGGTAGGAAAAAAGCCATGGATGCCATTGACTTCTCCATGATACCAATTTTCATCCACCTGTCGACGTAAAATGATGATGTCTCCTTTACTGAATTTAAGATCTCCAGGTTCTTTTCCCTCGTAGTTATACAATGCTTTGGCACATGGTAACTGAGGTACACCCTAAAGAAAAAAATAATAGATCATTAGAATTAGATGAGCATTACTAAACAGAATTTATATTATATTTTTGAAGAGTAGGAATGAAGCTGCAAAGTATGAAATTGCAAAATAAAATGTTATTTTATATGTTAATTTATATGTTAAATGTTATAATTGCAAATTATACACATATTTTACTGCAACGATTCTACTGCTTTTTACCCACACAACTGGGAAGAGCTTCAGTTCTCTGCAGTCTCAAGATCCCTCTAAGTTTCATTATGATTTTTAATCATACAAAGCTTCTAGATACAGAAAAGACAGAAAAACATAATACTTTAACCCTCATGTACTAATTCACTATGATTAAACATTAAAAAAAACAAAACAAGCAAACTGGAAAGCAACCTGGGCACTTGAGAGACCCTCACAGAAAAATGCTGCAAGAAAATACACACTGGAATAAAAAATTTGCTGTAAGGCCTTTAAGGCGGTTTTCCTGCCTGACTTTCTTATTATCTTCCTCACTTTATTTACTTCATGGGCAGAGAATAATAAAGATGAAGACATAAAGGAGGTGTTTTCCAGCTTGAAAAACAAATTTCAGTTTATTAAAAACTAAAAATTTCATCCTGGAGCAACTCTTTTATTTAAATTATTTATTTAAAACCACAGCTAATAAGAATTACTGGAAAAGATCTGTTGAAGGTGTGCATCCTTGGGTTTCCTGAACTCGATTCCTCCATAATATCTGAAAACTGTAGATCATTGGTGCTGCTCTTGAATGCAGACCAGAAGGATTGCAATTTAACACTGTCACCCTCCCTTATATACATTGCAGGTATTATTTTTTAATTGCTTATCCTGTATCTCCAAATTTTGCAAGAGAGAGTCGTAAAACTCTACAATTCTAGTGTTAGGGCTACTGCCTTCAAAACTCTCTTTTCTCCAAATTTAAATACCTGGAGGGGTGCTTACCCCCTTAATGATGCAAACAGCAGTAACCTGCATTACTAATAGAGTCTTTCCAAAGCAAAGGCAGCCTTTATAGTCATATAGACCACAGTATTTCAATCTTTGATGCAAGCCCACATGGAAAAAGCAAAATTTAATTAAATTCAAGGTTGCTGATATTATTTGCCATCTACCCTATGGTATGTCTGTCCTCTCAAGTCTTCCACCAGCTCAGATTGTAAACTGGAGTTGCACTTGCAATATCTCAAGAAGTCACACACAATGTAAGGAAATTCTCAGAAGGAATTATCACTTTGAGTCTGTCCATTGACCAGAAGACAGAGTTTTGATAATGTATATCACTTTTAACAAAATTTTATCTTTCAATATAATCCATTTTTTTTGGACAGCTTTGACTTTTGTCCATTCATATTGTCTCAAATGTATAAATAATATCTTGAAGATTAACTTCTCTAGTAACCTTTTTTCTATGCCAAACAGTCAAAGGAGAACCATGTATGTATATACATAAGTACAGAGGAGTATGATTTACATATGAATACAGGAAAATCAAAGTTCATCTATTGTCTCCAGGATGAATATGAAAAAGATCATATTAGCAGTATCCAAGCAATTGTTCACAATTGGCAATCTCCAAACTGAAGCAAATAATATTTTTCTTCATGATCACACTTAATTGCATCAGTGCACTATGATGACACACTGCACAAACCTGGATATGGAAAAAGACACCAAGTAGGGAATTTGTGGGCCTAAGCCAAGTGAGGGGAAAATTAATGGTCAGAACAGAAGAATTAAAAAATTATTTATAAATATATACATATATGTGTGTGTGTGTGCGTGCATTTTTTAGTTTTATGTTCTCTGCAGAGTACACAGACAGAATGAAGGAAGCAGTCAGTGTAGGAGGAGTATGAACAAGTGCAAAGAGAGAACTTCGGGGGAGAGGATGCAAAAAGAAACAGACCTCTCTAAACAAGAGAGGAAACACTGCTTGCTTATCCCTTTCCATCACAATAACAAACAAGCAAACAAACACACAAACAAAAGGATTAGGAGCCAAGAATTACTTGACAGAAACCGGGCCCCAAGCAATTATGGCTGCTACAGGATACAGAAATCTCTCTTGCACTGGAGGCAATAGTTTGACTTCTCCCAGGAATCTCACCATTGTCCTGGGAGAAAGCTTTCTATGTCCCCACGCTGAGGAAAAGCTTTTAGGTCAGCTTTTTACATAAAATACAGTTGGAAAAAAAAATCTCTTTAAAAACAAACAAAACAAGCCAGGAGTACCAGTGCAGATCGTGTCAAAACAATCAAACTCATGCCATCATTTAATTGCTACAACTCCATGTTGCATTTATGCAGTTTATCACAAAAGCTCCCACAAACAAATCTGCATACAAAAGTACAAACATCTGTTTATGCTTTATAGGAAGTTCCTTTCCCAGTGTAAAGGCTGAGTTTGTTCAAAGCTTGTTTCCCACATTAAATAGAAATGGTTCCAGTCCATAATTCCAAATAAAACAAAGTTCAACAAAACACACAGTTCCCAGTTGGACTCCCAGGGATTAAAGAGAAGTAGTTAAATGACTGAGAGAAGAAGTGGATGACTTTCCCTTTCTGTCCCAGAGGGAGGATGAAGTGAGAAAGAGTGGGTGCAATGGGGAGGGCTGCTTTCAGGGGTACAGGATCAAGAGCCCTCGAGCACCATCTTCACATTCCTGCTCCTCTGAGCAACCTGGAGCCACGGCTCAGGGCCGGCGCCTTCCGAGCCCTTGTGGTCAGGCAGCTCCAGCCCCTGCTCTGCCCCTCTGGCTGCTCACCAGCAGAGATGGCCGTGAGGACACGCCAGCCACAGTTTACATTTCACTCCATGCCTCTCACTTGGCTAAACATGAAAGAAAGGCTTTGGAAGAAAAACTTTGCAGCCGACCCTTCAGTTTACAGCTGCCACTTACCCTTGCAGCTCTTGGAGTAAGCAACAACAACAATAACAACCAAGCAAAGATAAAACCCATTTTAGGAAGTTAAAATAGAAAATTCAGAAGGACTCCACACGACAGGTTCTTAGAATTGTTTCCTTAGTACTTATGCAAAAATATCTGAATTTCTAATGCTACTGATGATAGACAAAGTGTTTAAATTAATTTTTAGCAAAGGCTTGGATATACACATAAACTTCAGATGCCAGATTCCTTTAAAGAAAATAATACATTATGACATCAAAACAAATAGCTTAAAAAGAATATGAAAAAATGCATATGCATTTTGCTTCCTCATATACATGAGGCTCAGGTTCCTCAGTTTACTTCTCCTAACCCAGATATTTTGTCTTAGAAACCTACAGAATGCACAATTTTGCTCTTTGGATTTCTACTTTTGTTTTCGGTCACCTTATTTCAAACTTTACTTTTATTTTTTTAATGGGCAATATGCAACTGTATGTATTTTTCATAAGCTTAAGCCAAGAGAAACTTATGCCTGCGAAGAAACACAAGATCCGATTTCCTTTAAAAAAGGAGTTTTGGTGGGAGAAGCCCAAATGTAAATATGCTTACACTGGCACAAAACAGTGCTCAGTCTGTACATACTGCGCTTGAAGAACCAACATTAGTCTAAGTGGCAAAAAATAGTAAACTCTCTCTCAAGAAAATGAATGGAACAGCCACTGGATCATCCGCATCTGTTTCTTTCAAAGCCTCCCAGACGCAGTGCTGCTGGCTGCCCCTTTTCCAAGCAAGCAAGGCATTCCCTGTTCCCTGGCTGCAGGATTGGGAAGTGGCCTGGGCTTCCCCATGAGGCAGCTGAATTTACCCAGAATAATTACACTGCTTTCACCTGTCTGAGCTTCTTAGACACTCAGTGATTTCAAGAGGCCAGGAAGTAGTGCCTTTTATAGGAGTACTGCTTATGTTGATAGTAAGACAGACAAAACCACTTTTCTGAAACTGGCTACATGCTCTATCAGTTTCCAGAAAAATCCAGCTTGTTCAGATACCTCAGCAGCAGTTTTTAGGCCTACCTTTCTTCACAGATAATCTAAAAACTGGAAGTAGATCCATGTCATGAGATAATCTTTAACATCTATTATTTGCAACTTTCTTCCAAGGAAAGACAGAAAAGTGATTTTTTCTCACCTACAATTTTGTTTTCTTTTCATGCAGTTCCTAATTCAAACCAAGAGTCACATTAATGGCCACGACAAGAAGAGACTACCACAAAAAATCTCAAATTACACAGCAATTGAAAGTACAATAAGCCTAGTGATACAGAGGTACTTTTTTCAGTCAATTCTTTCTTTTTTTTTCCAAAATCATCAGTATTGCAAGACATACTTGATTGCCAGTGAAAGGTGCTTTTACATAAGGATAACATAATGCAAATGTTTTTAGCCAAAACTTGTTTGCAAGGCAGATTTGGGTAAAGTGGGTTCTTAATGTGTACATCCTCCAGTAGGTTCAGGCAAACCTGAGATTTCCTCTCCAGACTCTTAGTCATTCAAACCTTTTGAAGGACAATATTGCTTCTTTTAATCTTCTGGTGTATTCTATTTCATATTATTGCTTTCTTGATTCAAATCTTTCAAATGCATCCTTCCTATTACTTTCTTTAAAGCGTATTTTTGCAAGAACATCCCCTTTCACATCTGTATTTTTTTAATGTCTCTTTCATCTCACTGGCTCCAATACATAGTTTCAAGTCTTAATTTATAGCCACCTGATCTGTGTAATTAAATTTTCTTTGTTTCAGCCTCCTTTGTTCCTTCTCTGCTTGCATTTAACTTTCCATGTATTTTGAGACATAGAGCATATGAAAATACTTTACCAAAGACCTTTTTAAATTGCTTATATTAAAATATGTGTTTTCTCAAGTTGGATTTCCTTCTAAAGGAAGGAAACGTGTTCCCTGTGTTAAGATACAGGTACATTGCTTTGGCCTGAAAAATTAAATACTCGGTTTTGTAGAGACGATAACATTTGAAACTAAATCTCCCTGTTTCTTTTTGAGCTCCAGAATACAAAGTGTTTCCATAATCCAAGAAGAATGTTAAAAGCTGGCTCCCTACATTTACTTTTGTCATCTAAGGAACAATTCAAACAAGGTCAGATTTGTGCAAAGAAAGGCTGATTTGAGTGTTATTCATCTGTACCCAACACTGACTTGTTAGCATAATCAACTTTACGTACTTCTGCCATCAGAACTATCTCAGAATCCTGCAGAGGTCATCAATACAAATGAAATTTTTTCAGATAATCTGTCTCTGAGGTCCTGATATCTGGATGACACAAAAGTAAGATATTTTTATGTGAGGAGGATGTATCAAGCTGCCAGTATACTGTAATAACCATAAAAACAAACTTTGGTAACATCTGATATAAATTACTCTTGCTGTACTGAATACAGCAAACCAGGGTTTGGGGTTTTTTATATAATAGTTCACTAGATTAGAGAAGTGAGCAATGTTAATGTTGGTAAGTATATTAATTTCTACTGGTTTCCTACAATACAGTTGAACTAAGTCTAATTTTTCTCTGCACACATAAAGCAAAAGGCCAAATACTTGACTTTAAAAAGTGCAAATCTGTAGTTGTTTTGAAATGCTGTATTCAAATACAGTTACTTGCTATACAGCTTCTGATTTTAATGAAAGTAGAAGTTTAGCATCAAGAGGAAACTAGGTAGCCAGGTTGCCCTGATCAAAGAGATCAGGGTTTGAAACCCAACCGTGTGTAATTAATCCCATAAAACAATCATAATTTTGAAGAAAGATTACTTTAGGAAAAATACCAAGGTGCACAATAAAAAATATATTCAAAACATATTTATTGCACTTTTGCAATCAGTTAAAATTTTAGGATCTTGAAAAATGAGGAAAGAGGATTACATTTTTACTGTTTAATTAACTGAAGTTAAAAATTCTTTAGTAGACTATACTAATTTTCAAGGTTTCATCCATCTAATGCAGGTTGACACACCAATCACTCCTAGAGCCCTTTGCCTGACTCTGTTCAGGACTTTACCAGCTAATTTTGCTCTTGGTAACTTGCAGAAGAATTTCACAGCACAGACTCAGAGAAACCTGTATCTTATCTTATAGCAGATGGGTAGCTCCTTTGTGTAAGGAATTATTATGTGTTCTTTTAAGGTAAATTCTGAATGGCCTACTTAAAGTAGCCATTTCATTTAAAACCCTTTTTCTTCCTCTGTCTTAACAGCTTTTGGAGAAAACATTTGGCTTTTTTTTCTTGTCTGATGTTCAGAAATAAATATAAGGTTGTTTAATGTAAGTATGAGCAACTCTTTCCCACAAAGTTGTTTTGAAATTAAAAGCTGGAATACAGGAGAATGAAAGGAATTTAAAGATTTTGCCTTAAGGCCTAAGCAATCACACTAATAATACAGAAGGTTAGGAAGGGACATTTACGAAGCTTTCCAAAGGCACTTCTCCCAGTCCCTTTCTGTGTCACACCTTTGTAAACATTTTTTTTTCAAATAAAAAGTGTGACTTCAGAATGCTGCCTTTGTTTCTTTGCCTAGTCAAAATGCAAAGCTCTCAGCTACTTCTTTTCCCAAAGTTTGTTATGTAAAGAAAATTCTGAACACTTTCCACTGAACTAAACCCCTAAATTAGTAAAATAAGTAAGCAAAAAATAGGAGAAAGTGGGGGAGAAAATAATTATATACTGCACACAGCATGTCCCCAAATACTTTAACTGTATGCACTTGACATGTTCAAGATTGCTTCTTCCACAAGCAAACAAAATGAATTATCAGAAAACTGCTCTGCACAGGAAAGACTGAGGAGGTCACTTTCAAGATGCAGAAGAGAATACAGGACTGTATTGCTGTTGATTTGCATATCAAACAACTCCATTCTGAATCTTAAAAACCTTTTGATTAATTGTTTACTGCAAAAGATTTTTGCTTTGAAAAACTGTAGATGCTTGTAAGAATCGAAACAAACCTTAAACTGTGCACCACATAGAGCTAGGATGTTTATATAAAATAGCTATTTCCAAAAGCAATGATTTGTTTGAAAGATCTGCTCTTATAAACTGTTACACCAACACCACTGCTTAAATTGAAAGTGCCACTATCTTCATTGGTTTTCTCTTGGGACATTCTGACTCAAGGACATTTGATGTCTCCATCAAACTTCACTTTTCTTGTCCCAGTGCCACCATACAGCATCATTAATCTCCTAATCTCTTCTAGCACATCAAGTTAATATCAGCACAGCAGCACAGATTCACTCAGCACTTAGATTCTCCTAGCAGTGTAACCTCCAATGTGTTCTCTTTTCAGTGAATATCACCCACGGCTTCTAAGACAAGAACACTGCATACTGCAAGAATAAGGAAAGACATCCATCCATCCCCCTCTTGGCAAGGATACATCTACAACTCTGAGACTGGATAGTGGGACTTACTAATCCTACTCTGAAGTGCCTCTAACTTCTGTACACCACAGAAAAAGTCTCAGTGTGGATGTTAAAATATATCTAATGCTCCCCAATCATATCCAATTTCTCATTATTAAAACCCCCATGAATATCCAAAGTTAGAAAGGCAGGAACACCAACTGCTTTGAAAGTTTTGTTGTTCCAAATTCCTCTACCCCTATAAAACTGCAGAAAATTACCTGCCAGTTATTAATTTCATCTTTTTGAAGAACAGTTTGGAAAAAGAAAAATAGACGCAGTTGATTACTAATCCACTAATGTACTTTCATTATTTTCTAGTCCCTAGACACTTTGAAAAAAGCGTCTTTATGATGGTAAGACAAACTTTTCTTTTGGTGGGGGGGAAAAAAGAAGAAAGTGAACTGGAAAAATGTAGTGAGAAAAGAAGCAAACAAGTATAAAAATTTCAGGATAAAGTCTTTGAAGGTCAAGAGCCTGACAAAGACCTAGCAAAAGACTTTGAAACACTATATCTCGAGTACTTTTCTAAGATAAATATATCCCTGAAGCTCTGAGTACAGACCTATTTGCCTGTACAAAATACCTAATTACAAGATAGTACTTTTGTGTTTATCAAGAAGCCTTATTTTGCATAGTTATCTAGTAAATGCCTTTCGCAACTACTCACTCCCATCCAAAATCTGTTGCAGGAAATGCGACAACTTTCTGGTGTGAATAGTTTCTTAAATATAACTTGCTTTTTTTTGGCTTATTATATAAACATAAAATCACAAAATAAGAGAAAAGAAAGCCTTCTGACCACTACCAAAATACAGACCACATCCCAGTGTTGAACTCTTTCCCTAAATTTCTTCTCACATGGCTAGTACATAGCCCTTCCTTTCATTCATTTTAGTTTCTGCATAATCTGGAAATTACACATCTTTGGCATTCTTTTTCTGCTGCCTAAATTAATACTTATCCTTCCAATACAGTGATTTAGAATTTACTTTCACTGTCAAAAGCCATAAATGCAATTGCCTAAACAGCCAAATAATTAATTCCTAAGCAAAATGTGTGCCATTCTGAGCTTCAAGTCCAGAACAAAGAGAAATTTTCATGTACTCAGAATGCTTTTCTTTCCTTTTGGCTTAATGGGAGGCAGCTAGAGAAGCCACAGACCTTCATTTACCCATCCACAAATAAAGCATCAATAACTGCAACTGTTATAATTTCAAATCTGCCCTACTAACTGAACTGCCATCTAACCTTATAACAGCTTCTATCAGTCACCAGAAAGGGGAAAAAAACCACCTAAACATCCAGAAAACAACATCTTGCTGTAATCTACACAGTCAGTAGGGCAGACATACCATACATGACAGCTGGTGAGATTTCTCTATCATGTGTAGTAGTTAAAGGGATATAGTCAACAGCAATCTCAGAGAAAGAAACTGCCTTGCTATGCTTAGACACATCTCCATTTGGTTTAACAATTTTCTTTTTTTAATATATTAACACAAAACCTCACCACATTAGGAAGAAATAAAAGGGAATCTACATAAAGCCATAGGGCATTGCTAACACCTAGAAAAGATTCCATGATTAATCCTGTACTACCGGGCTGTGCTAGGCTGCAGTAGTGGGAACAAATTGAACCATGTCATCTGCCAGTCTTTGCATGGCTAGTCAGAATACATTAGCTTCTTTCCTTTTTTGCATTAAACAGAAGCCATAAATACTGGAAAAGTAGATGCATTTTACTAACCACATATCAAATTCTCTCAGAAACTGAACTTTACAGCAGCCACCCCTTTACAAAATACATTCTGCTTGCTTACTTTACAAGAAAAAAAAACCCATTAATCTACTTAGTGTAGAAGACTGGAACAGTCAGTTTCTCAACAAATCCCTGGGACACAGGAGGCCCTTGTCCCTGTTTCAGGGAGCTGATATTTTAACACCAAGCTTCAGAAGTTCCAGAAGGTTTACCAACAATATAAAAATTTAAGAGTAATGCTCTGTACAGTTCTGAAGGTTTTTACACTCTGAAAATGAACATAAAGAAGCTTCCCTCAATGTGATGTGCAAATGAATATGTTTACCTCTTGCACCAAGAAAAGGTGAGGGAATTCCAGATGAGAAGACAGACTGAAAAAAAAATCTGAGAATAAATGAGAAATGAGATTGCTGAAAGCAAAATCTTACTGAGCTTTGAAGGTGAGGAGTTAGAACATGATACAGGAGGAGCAAAGCGGGCAAATGACTCTGAATAAGTGACTTGGTGAGATTATTCTTGGTGAGATCAGCAAGAAGAAATGTTCCTTTAATCTCTCAAATAGTTTGCTGCCAAAACTTGGGCAATGGGAAAACACAGAGCTGCAAATTAAGAGGTTGCTGCATTTTTTGATGAAAACCTATCAAGGTTGACAGGCCTGACTTTTTATCTGAGCATGCTTTGCTTTCCACTACAATCAAGCGTGAATTTGTTCCCCACCAAAACAGTACAAACTCTAAAATTACAAAGGCACTGTTAATAGTATTTAAAATGAGAGTAACCACAGGCATCTTTTCTGTCTGAATTTGATTTTACAGTCCTGAGATAGCATCTGACATTCCATTACCTTCTGAGAGAGTGTTTCTAGGTTTATTTACCATCACTTCAGCTATTTTGTAAATGCTCAGGTGTGCTTGTTCAACCTTTTGAATGAACTCAACATCACCACCATACATCCTTCTCAGGTATTCCCTGCAAACTTTTGTTGCCAGAAACTGGAGGGACTTTTGCTAAGCTTGATTTAGGAATGGTATCATGTCCTCTTTTTCTTAACCCCCCCACTCTCTTGAAATTCATTTGGAATCAATTTGATTCCTTTAATAGCCTGACTTCAAACAGCTTCTTGCCTATTGCAGAAAAGGTGCTAAGCTTAGCTGTCACTGTAGCACACACAAATATACATTCATGGCATGCACAGAGTAAATAACAAACTATTTGCTATTTATTCTTACTCATCTTTTAAATTTTTCATGCTTCAAAGCAAAAGATTTTTATGGTACTCTACTTGAAGCAGCTGGACGGCATTTTGAAAAGGCAATCCTAGCTGAAATGATGCATCTTTTTTTAAGATAAAGGTCCTGTATGCTCTTTATTATAACAAAAGAGCCAGAAGAATGCTACATTAACCTTTATCTCTTGTGCAGTGACAAGCTGGAGTTTGCAATTCCTGGTTATTTCATCCAGTCCGCAGAAGTAGACAAACAGCAAACGAGTTTTCTGTTCAGTTTAGTACTAGTCGAGCAGGCTCGAACACATAGTGCCTACAAGAAAGGATTATGCTTCACATTTCACATTGTTCAAATGGATCTGTCTGAGCATAAAAGTATTACTGTAAAAACCCAAACTGATCTGAATGCCTTGAGTTATGAGGTCTGACTGAATTAGTACATTGCATCACCACCCTCCCATCTGCTGTCACTGTCACTGCAAAAGCCCTCCCTGAGTTCTGGCTTTTTTATCCTGTACCTTCATGCTCAGTGTTGCTCAGTTCATTCAGCCTCCTTCATCCTCACTTCCACCTTCCCCAGGCTTCCTTTCTGCAGGGGAGGTCAGTGAGGAGCTCTGCACTCAGCTCCCCAATCCCTTCTGCAAGCCTATCCCACTGCCCCCGCTCTCCCTGTCCCTGGAGATGAATTGGCTCTGCTCTGTCAGTAGTGCAGAGAGCCATATTCCATGTGCTTATCTTAATTAACCCCTTATTCCATTAAAAGTTGCCACTGGTTTTACATGGCAGCTAGTAACGAAGCAAGATGACAAACTCCAGCACACCCTCACCAGGTTTTCTCCCAAGCTGCTCTAGCCCAGACTGTCCTTCACTGTACAGGAGTGCCTAATTCTTACAAAAACTATCAGCTCAAATGAAGCAAAATCTCTCAGTACTCCAACTCCACCATCAGAGGCAGGGAGAGTTGCATAAGCAATACACAACATGTAACTAGATAATTCAGGGTAGACAGATAAAGATTTTCCATTTAGCTTTTCACTGCAATTGTTTCTCCAAAACATTTGTTGTGGATTTAAGCATGAGAGGTGAGGAAGGGTTAGAAATGCTAGGCAACAGGAGGCTTACATTGCAAGGATAACCTGTTCACCTCTCAGTCTTTTACTGCAGAAAAAATTACCAGAACTTGGACCCAAGGAGGTCACAGTTTGATTTTATTTACACCAGTTCTGCTCCTCTAGTCCACTCGCACTTGTTACCATTTTATTGGTTACAATAAACAGAACAGATTGCACTGTGACATAGAAACTAGAAACTGCTAAACTACTTAAATGAAGGATGTTCCAGCAACTGTGTCTGCAGTCATTGTGGAAGAGGAAATTTGTCACTAACAGATTGATCATTACTATGCTGCTGCTCTATGTTTACATATGATTCCATCAGGAAATCTTCCACCATCTTTTTTTTTTGTATTTGGTAGACACTGCCTATAAATTGCAACATTTTAGTCTTACACACACAAAGCTGCTTCTTGCAGGTAGTCCTCTACTTCAAAATACACATCCTTTCTACTTCAAACAACAATTTATTAGCAATTTTAATCTATTTTCATATGCATTTTACTAAAAGCCCTTCACCTCTCTGAATGTTATGAGAATTTTGTAGTCACTTTGTAAACCAATATCTGAAGTATCTCTTGGACTTAGACCACAACTCATGAGTCTCTGTATCTAGAAAAAACAAATTTATACAAGAGTTGGGCTTTTTTTACTCTCAATTATTTGAAAAAGGAAAGTATTTTTTTTCATTTTTCTATGATGAATCACAAAGGAAACAATCTATTCTTTCATCCAGTTGAAGAAAAATGACTATTTTACTTCCACAGCAAAAAAGGTTTATTTATATTTTATACTACAAACTGTTTCAGATCTGCTCATAGTTTTCATTTGTGTTCATGCCATAAATGAAAATTTATGCTTCTATATAATGATTTTAATCAAACAGCTATGTGAATGAAAATATTTAGTAAGTAGCATATTCTGGTATACACTTTTCTCTTTTTTCATTTTGGAGCAGCCTTAACATAATGTATATGAACTACACTACTTTTTTGATGAAATTAAAATGGAAGGTGTTGTCCAACAGTGGTCTACTCATCCAAACATTCCCTGGAATCAGAGTAGAATTCATTCAAAGTATTACCCCTGAAGAAATACAGCCTGTGGCCACCAGGTCCTCAGCATCCCACTGTTTTCTTCTATGGATCCATTCCCACTACAGATTGCTTTTAATATAGATCCAGCCAAAGTTTTCTGAGCCTAAAGAAGTTTTTAGTCCTTTGGTTGTAAAATGTGATACATGCCATGATCTCAATGTTTTCTTTGAAATAATTAAAGCAGTTCTTACTCCAGCCAGGTTAATCTCATTAAAAGTTTATTCCATTGAAATTAATTTCATGATATTCTTCCACTGTACAAGGGCTTCCTGTCTTTGAGACTCCACAGTAAGCAAATTAATAACCATCTACTTACATTAACAGGGATTGCACAGAATAATTATGTTCCATAAATAAATACTCAAGAACAGCTTACAAGAAGTACAACTTTCTAATTTAAATAAAAAATATTTTAATTACGCAAGTGCAACCATAATGCATTATTATGGGAAAGCACTGCTCTGGAGCCAAGAGTTAAGAATCAGATAGGATAATGAAAGGCTGACAGCTCTTTAATTCTCTCTCTTAACTATTCATGCTACTCAACTGGTTGAGCTATATTTGGAAAGCAGAATTCAGTCATCCTGCTTCATAGTTCTCAGACTCAGACTCCTCTAAGGCCTGATGGAAAGACAACTCCTGGAGCAGGACTCTCAAAATAAAGTGAAATTCCACCTCTTTTTGTCACGTTGGTAGGACAGCCTGCACCTCAAGGCCCACTGCTAATGGGGCTGGTTTTGTTCAGGTCTTGTATGAGACTGTAGTTTATTTATACAGAATCAAACAGATCAACTTCTCTTAATCGAAACACAAATACACAGGAAAAGCCCTACAAATCACAACAACATGAACACAGCCCTCAGCTTTGTAACTGTTCCACTCAGCACGTTTATGCGAGTTGGTGCTGACACAGAAATACAGACCTGAATAAGGCCCTGAATATTTATCCCTGTAGGTAAAAAACCTGCATGTGGTGAAACAATACTTATATTAGGTATTGGTACATGCTGTCATTACACTCTTTCAGTGATCCTGCGAGGTAAATATTCTTCAGCCACTGACTTCAGCTCGAAGTGTAACAAATTATCTTATAAGCAAAACCCCCCTCCATGCTTCTCCTAACTAACCTTCCAGTCAGGTTTTCTTGAGGTTCCAGTTTTTCTCTATTCACTCAAATCTGTTCTCTCTTTTTAGGATGGCTGAGGCTTAGGATTTGATGTGGTCCTAGACACAGTTTTGGAAAGTATCACATAGCAAAATCAATGTATACCATGATTTATCATAATATACAAATATATATATATACATATTTCATGATATACAGATTTATCATGATATACAAATATATATATACACACACATATATCAAAATCTGCAGCCTTCGACAGAGCTGACTTGCAAGTCTGTACCCAAGCTGCCTCAAAGCAGGTATTTAAGGTTATTTCTAAAGAGCCCATTAAGGCTGTGATGCAGAAGATCACTTCTTCCAGAAAGGCACCAAATCTTTAACTGAAAACACTGATAGACAAACAATTTATCCATTAGGAGATTTTCACTGGTATCCCATGCTACAATGATTTACATGCTTCTTAATGCACGTGTACACTCATGGTAACTTCAGTCTGTTATTTGCTGGCAATGCTAAAAAAATTAAGAATACATAAGGTCCAGCTAGAAAAAATACCTAAAATAGTTTCTTAAGCACGTCTTCATTTTTTATTTACATTTTTGGGGAACACCAAGAAAAGTCTCTTCTGGCACATATCAAGGTACTTTCTTATAAAATTTCTTCATTTTGGTTAGACATGAATGTGATCATCCCACAGTACAAACAAAATTCTACCCTTCAGAAAAAAATTGGTGTGACACCATGGTGCTCCCAAGTATTCTGCTGTGTACATGCACACACTTCTGCAAACCTCATTTATCATCCACACATCAGGCAAAATACATTGCAAATTTATTACATTGCCTAAAGGAAATAAAACACATTATCTCATTATTCAGGCGTTCAAATTTAATTTCCTTTCAGTTTTTAAGTCTACATTACCAGCTTACATTTAGTTTAAACTTCCAGATAAACAGTAAATAATTAGCTCTTCATAAAAATGGCAAGAGTGCTCCTGTACTCCTTGCATCACACTGTTTTTGCAGTTTTCAAACTTTCAGCCTGGGAGTGATTAATACATCTTCCTATTTGGTTTTGCAGAGCTATACTGCTCAAGAGCTTGGTAACATAAGGTTTGACTCCTGGGTGCTCCAATTAAATCATTTAGATGTTATGAAATGTCAGACATGGCCTCTCCTCTCCCTTCCTTAAAAAAAAACCAAACAAACCAAAACCAAACAACCAACCAAAAAAAGACATTTCTGGAATGTACTTACATTGCTTGGTGCAAGTAAACAAAGCACTGTATTAAATTGCCCTTGCAAATACACTGCTAAATAGTTACAAGTAAAAGCTTCTCCAGATTTCTAAAATGTAGTACAGCTTGGTTTCCTAAATTTCCTTTACTTATATCACTAACATTGTCCCTAAAATTACCCACACTCAAATGTTTTTTGTTAAATTCAACGTGAGTCTTTGAACACTGTACAGAGGAGTTTAGCATAAAAACATATCCAAAAGAACGGCATTTTAGAAATCAGCGTTGTCATCATTACGAATCAGGATGTATTTTAAGAGCATGTAATTGATTTTCTTTTAAAATATTAAAGACAACAATAAAAAAGCCCCACAAACTTTGGAATCTTGTTTTCAATGGCAACACTTATTGTTAACATCTGCTCTAAACATGAGCTAGAATATAAACCTTAATAATGTGGACGAAAATTCCAAGATCCGATAGGACTTTACTGAAAAAACCTGTTTTGTATGAAATGTTCCATGTCTCTTATGGAGCCAAAGGCAATTTTTAGCTTGGTTACATCTGAATAGGAATCCCTGCGGTCTTGGCCAGCTCCACTCCTCTCTCTATCAAGCTGCATTAAAACAAGCAGGAACAAAAAAAGGCAGAGTGCCACATTAGTGCCATCCTCTGCCCGGCTCTCTGTGGCTGCTGGCTGCTCACTGAGCACATGGATAATCTGACACTAGCTCCAAGAGTCCCTGCTCCAGATGGCTGCTAGGGGACATAGGAGTGGTAAGGGACACTGGCAAACCCCAAACACTATGGGGCCAGTTAACACACAGGACATGAAGAGGCATCACAGGTTACTCCAGTATTGGTACTGGCCTAAATCCTAATGTAATGAAAGTCAGCAACCTCCTTAAATAGGAGATTGAAAGCTGAAATGCCTTCCAAGGAAGTCACATGTGCACAAATTGGACAAATAAGGTAGGCGGTCTACTACTCTTCCCCAGCCAAAGGAACAAAAGAACAGGATCAGGTTTTTCCTTTGCTTGGGTTCAGTGGTTTGACTGCTGCAGTTTATCACTAGCTAATATTCAACATGTTGAACAAAGACCAATCAGCCAGTAAAGGGAAAACTGCTAGAAAGCAAACATACAGGCAGGGTACCAAACAAACAATTACAGTATAACCACAGCTTCAGCAACACACAACTGAGTTAATGGGATTCACCTGGTCTTTCTAGGGAAGAAAGTTCTCTGCCTGTGCCTCCTGATCAGCCCACCCAGACCAACCACTTCATTTACTGCCAAATGTCCAGTATCTTATATTCTCTTTGCTAAATAAAATTTATTTATCTGCCTTGATAGGGAGTTACAAACCTAGACTTCCTAATGAAAAAGCTCTGAGCTGAGAGGACAGTAACAGGCAGACCCAGCTGTGTAAGACTGCCATCAAAATCCAGACTGCAGCTACCCTGCAGCTCCTTGAGCAGTGACTGCTCCATTTCCCTACAAAGGGAGAAACCACACATTATCCTATCCTATCCTCAATAAAGCAAGTCTCAGTTTGTGAAACATGTTACAGGGTGACCCCTCAACACTTGCAGATCAGAAAAACTAGGAGCAACTCATTATTTAGCTGGCTCTTAGTAAGGACCAGGACTACCCACACACTCACAAGTAAAAGCTCACCTTAACAGCTTCTGGTACAAATGACATCATTTTGACTTTAGCTTGGTTTGTATTCACAAGCTGTAGCTAAAGGCTTCAAATTTGTCAGTCATTCACCTGAAATAATTTACTGCTTCTTCTGAACTGCTACCTTCAATTACATCAGTGTGGCTTCACAGTCAGTGAAGCAGGCTGGCATCCTAAATAAACCAGACAGGCTGTAATGGTTTCTGAAACATTGTGTCTTATCACACCAATGAAATTCAAGAACAAACACAGAAATACAGTACTTCAAATCTTACCTATATGACATACCTAAAGTCTTCTACAAGAATGGACTGTTTCCTGCAGCCAAAATGCCCCTCTAGAGAAAGGTCTCACATCAAAAACAGGAAGGCAAAGGATCCCAGTCTAGTTTCTCTTCAAAGAGATGATAATCTATTGGTTCATCCATGAGACAAATTTCAGATCTTCCAGAAATGAAGCTGGTGTTTTGGAACAGAGAATGTCCCAAACTACTTGTTTTACATAATGATAGAGAGATTTTTCTCCCATTACATCACTCCCAGAGGTCATTTTAATGATACTTCATTATCAAAGGTTCAACTAAAAGGCCTCCTAGAAGTTAGCTTTTTTTCTCCTTAGATGAGATTTTGATACCCAAGTTAGCCCAGTAAGTAAGAACTCAAAGCTTAGTTGGCCCAGTAAGAACTCAAAACTAAGCCTTTTTTACAGTATATTATTAAATTAAATTTAAAAATTAAATTATGCTAATATATAGAATGCTAATATAGTTTCTCAGCTTTAGTCCTCAGAGATTATATCAGTAAAATATAAAGTCAAAAGAAAAATTAGTCAGAACAAATTTGAATATATTTGAACTGTATAAAATAAAACATGACATGGATCTACCTCTATAGAGACACTTTGCCTTGGGGGCTTTTGTTGGGTTTTTATATAGTTATGCATACACCAAGCTTATAATATAAAAAATTGGTTTGAAAATCTGAATGTAGTAACATAGCAATGAAATTTCACCTTTTAACATTAGAAGTTGAAGAAATTTGCACTTTTCCAAGAGTTTTAGACCTCCACAAATTATTTCAAGCAACAAGATTCTTTTTGTATGGTTGTTTGGTGCTTAGTAGATAAAAAATTATATATATCTCTAACTCTATTTAAATACTATCACTGTGATTGCAAGGACTTTTGCTCTCCCCTTCACATATTTGCTACAGCTGGTCACCCCTGGAATAGTTAAATACTTTACAAGTTAAGAGTTTTATGCTTCTCCTGTCTTCAATTTTATCTTCTGCTCTCCATAAACTTCAACCTGCTCACTTCCAGTCTTTGAGAAAGAGCAACTTGTCTGTATACCCCATTCTGATAAAGGGTTCAAAAAATGCAGTATTATTAAAAAAAAACCCCAAAAACTAAACAAAGTCCTATTAAACTTCTAAAGCTGTTCATTTAGCCCTCTACCTTTTAAAGATGTGAATAACTTACTTTTTTTAAAAAAAAATTTAACCAAACAAATAAAGCAATGTTTTGGATTTGACTGTAGGTGGTTTTTTGGGGTTTTTGCCTTTTTTTTTTTTCTATATCCAGCAATTTGTTTATTCCAGCAAAGACAATATTTCTCCATCAATAACACTCCAAATATTTGCTGTTCCCTACTGCCTTGCATGTATTACCACTTGCAAATATTGTTTATTTAAATCCCTTGGAACCTTGATTGTTTCCAGGTACACAGGTAGATCAAGCTAAGTGGAGTGGGGAAAGGCTTTGAACAATCTATCTGAGACCAGAAGAGGCTTCCATAGCAGAACTCCATACCCAGACCAACTGAGCAGCAATCCATCTCCTCAAAGCTTTGTTCAGCTATTGCTCTGACAAAGTAATAGATAACAAACCTGCTCAACTAGTCCCTTCCAGAAGCATCAAAAGCCCAGTTTTGTTGTGTTTCATCCAAAGGTGAAGTGATGCCACAGAGCCACAAAAAACTGCACTATGAACAGAGAAAGCTTTATGCCAAAAAAGCATTTGAATTTATTTTATTGAAATATTTACAAAATAAGGAACTTGATCCAGAACTTGAAGCAATGAAGGATGGAAAAGGTAGTAGGAAAAATAAGAGAGTGACAATAGGAAAGGCATGTCCTGGGCAAGTTAGGAGATCCTTCCATAAGATTAATACACTGTTTTTATATTTAAGAGAAAGGGTATTGCTAAGACACATTTCAACAAAAATTAGGATTTGAATCTAAAGAAAACTTCTCTGACTAGCTTCAGTAAATGTTAGTATTTTGTCTTGGTTTCAGACTGAAAAATCATGCAAAGATTTAATAATTTGCATTAACTGGACTGATAAGAACCCCAATTTCTGACAGTGAAGTAAGTGGCTCAACAAGTGTCATCCCACAGATCATCTCAGTATCTTCCCCACCCCACACTCCCTTTTTACCAAAGGGATTAAAAACCCAACAGAAATCTGTAAGATACCATGCTTAACTTCATCTGTTCAGGCAACAGGGGAAAACTAATAATTCAAAAAAAGCCCACTCTCTCAAGACAGAGGAAATGCATATAACACAGGGATTGTATTTTACCTATTGGTATCATTCTGGGATCTGAAGAAGAAAAGCATTTTAGTTGAACAACAAAGCAACCCCTCCAGCAATACAGAAAAGCTGGTCTCATTACCTCATTACTGGAACCAACTTACATTTAGACACAAGGCAGTTCTACTGTCTCTCCCTTTCAAATAGAATTTAGATTAAAAGCCAGTAACATTACATACTCAAGTCCTCCAAGTTATTAAATTCAGAGAATGCTTGCAGAACTTCATGTAATCCCCCTACCATAACACAGTCTCTATTATGATCACTGATCATTTTGTATGATCATTGTTTTAACTTTCTTGAGAGGAGACTGTATGACATTGTTTTCTTATCATTTAATCAGTGATAATAAATCTCCATGTCTTACTCATTTGACTAACTCAGCATACTCAATTTTCAGTTTCCCTTACTAAAGTTTTAATTAATTAAACAAAATTAACTTAACCTTAAATATTCAAAATCGCTTTAATGAGATAACAGAGTGGTGTAGCTTCCATTTTGCAGAGAGAGACAAAAACTTAACAACCTAAAGACCTCATTTCCTCTAGCAGAGACTTGCTTTGCTCCTTTCTGTCTTGCTTTGCTTTCCAAAATACAGAGCATTCAGTTTTGTACTTCAGAGTTTCATACAAGAGGTACCAGTGATGGCAAGCATCAACATGGTAAAGCACACAAACAAAAATGGACTTTTCCCTAACAGAAACTCCTGTGGACTTACGAATGGATAACATGTTATGATTTAATATTGAAACATCTCAGAAATCTGGGGAAAAGAAAGACATCATGCAACCACTAATTCAGATAGAACACCTGAAGTACTCAGCTAGCCAAGACACCAAATGATGCTCTCTCTGTATGTAAACAGGAGGAACACTTCCTTTCCAAACACTCACAAGCAAAAACAGATGAGGAGAGAAAATCTATCAAGAATACTTGAGACAGTATATTGATGGGAACACAAAAAAGTAGCATTGCCATATCAAGCTTTGCACTGTGGTTGTCAAATGTGAGCTATTAAACTCAATCTTCTTTTACAATGGAAAGAGATGAAAGTATTGGCTTTTGCAGGAAAAAAAAAACTAGTCCCTTCCTTGCATTTCTGGTTCACACCGCTTTTCTGGCCCTGCCTACCTGAGTAGATCAGCTAAATTATCACTTAAATACCTTGGAGAAGAAGAAAAGAAGGCTTATAAGCAATTTTAGGAATAAAGCAACTCAAACACAAATTTTTAGAACAAAGCATCATTTCTATCCCATGGGCACATATTGAATGTCCCTTGCTTTAAGACCTACAACATCTGTTCTCTCCTTAGACTTTTATTTTTAGTTAGCTAGAGATAATCTCATATAAATACATCTGGCTCCAGAGAAACCAGCTGCAATATGCAAATTTTACTGAATGGAAAACATTTGGGAATTATTTTCTAGCTGTCCCTTCCCAGACCATCTCACTGATTCCTTCCTCAGGATGGACTGAGCTGCACTTCCTCATGTGAGTAACTGAGACTTGATTCAAACACTGTGACCGGACACACACACATCATTGGACTTTCAACGGTAAAAACTCAGGCACAAACCAAACTTTAAAGTTGAAGCACTAACACTTAAAGCCTTCAACTGTGGACCCTTCCTAGTTGTTAAAAAGAATAATTTATACAAAAAGTGAATGTGTACATCTCTCCTGTCATCCTTCACATCCCACTTGAAAGCAAATATTATTGAAAAAGTATGTTCCGCAAATGTATTTTCCAGTGTTTAATTATCAACAAACTCCAGAAAACTACTGCAGTTAACATTAGAAAAAAACTCTCCAAACTTAAATGCATCATTTAAACTCATTGTGCTCGATACTTTCTCATTCTGACAGAGCATTTTGAAGCCTGACTCATAGTTTGGATTGCAGTATGTGAGGCAGCCAAATGGAAATGGAAAAGCTAATGTCCTTCAGCCTAGCTATTTTCTATATACCATTTTTGTATTAGCATTTCAAAGGATGATCTATGAATTAGAAATCAGCTGTCTCCAGATGTGCAGTGGGACTCCAGTTACTCCAAAAAACCTCACAAATTATGTCAGGAAATCCAAGAAAAAGTAATCAGTACTTCCAAATTATTTAACATACTGTTAATGACTATGTTATTATAGCTTGCAAAATGCTTTTTAAAATCACAAGTGATGATTTTAAAATGCTCACAAACACACTTCTGGCAATGCACACAGACTCCTCTTAGAAATTGCTCATTAGATTGGTAGTCAGCATCCCTACTACAGCAGATTTTCTGCATGTTATCACACCCGTAACAACAAAAAAAAATTCATCTCTTATTCTTCTATTTCCCAAAACCAATCAGCAATGTAAAGTTACAGTTTAGTTAGCCAGTGTTACCAGAAGTCAGGCAGAATATTCTCCTTTGGGTGAATGAGTGCTAATACCCATTCATATTTTGGCACAAGTTTGTTCATTAGCAGCTTTACATTAAAGCAGAACAGCAGCTTTCTACAATAACAACCTACTGTGTTATTTTAATATGAAGTGTGTTTTGGACACTGAAGAAAGAAAAAAAAGGGAATATTAAAATATATGACAATTTTTCCTTATGATGCCTCAAAACATGTAGTTGAATGCATTAGATAAACAAACATATGCAGTCAAAGTAGAACTAATTTCTTTGGGAATAGCTTCCTATTTTGCAGATGCATTGAAGGCTTGGAGTCTTAGAAGGAAGCACTTTGGAGAATGCTGAAGGTTAGATTTTGTTTTGTTTTCTCTGAATATTTGTTGCAGGCAATACAGGCTCTTGAGAAAAATATGCTTTTCTGTTGGCCCTCATTTTTCCCAGCAGACAATAGCTGCTACTGTCCAGCGTTTAAATGACCTTTGCCTTGCCCTCCTACTCTGTTTCCCTTAGGAATGTCATTCATCCTTTTGTAACACTTTGCAACTCATTATTGCCTTACTTTTTCCTGCCACTTTTGTTCTGGTCCTTAAGAGAGAACATATACACTGTTTCAATCTAAGGGGGGAAAAAATTGAAAAGGAAATCATTAGTACTTGGGAGAATGTCCAGAGACAAATATTCACGTGGTACTTCAATGTAATCTGAGTTTTAACCCATAAATTTACTAAAAGTAGTTAGTATAGACATAATTAATTACCACACTAAATACAAAATTTAAGGATACTTTAATTTTTCCTCATTATCTATTCTCTCTCATTGCTCCCATATCTTCATCAACATTTCATCATGCATTTGTAAGGGAAAAAAGGTTGCACCCCCACCCATCTCAAACTTCTTTATGTGATCTTCGTATACTCACACCTTTCCTTAGAAAGCCTGAATTTGTTTAGGAGAGGCATAATCCTTATCTACACTAATAGTTTTCACAACACATGCTCACAGTTTCTATTGCTTCTTCTGATACACAGACACGGAGGAACAAGGGTAGACCTCCTGCTTTTTAACACACCTGTGGTGCTGAATATCAGAAGAGACTGAACTTCTTTTAATAACCACTCCTCACACATACAGAGGTACAGTATGTTTCTTTGAAAATTTCTTTAAAAAATACCTGAAAAGAAAAATTTCAGCTTGAGTCAAAAGCATAAATGACTCAACTTCCCCAACAACTATACAAGAACATCATTTTCACAGTCAGCAATACAGACTAATAACATTTTCCTTGACCACAGTTCTTTGCCTAGGAGTAGTAAAAATACTGGCAATAAAACACAAAAGTATCCAAAGATTACAGGAAAGTGGCAGCTGCAAAAGTGCAAAATTTTGAACTACTTTAGAACTCCTACATATTGAAATATACTTTGGCAATCAAACCTAACTTTCAGAAATACATAAAGAGGGAATAGAAAACTTAAAATAAGCAGCTTGAATAATTCTTCTAAAAAACAAGCATTACAAGGCAACATTTATAAAAAATTACTGTTATAAAAATGATACAGAACATTATAAACAACATATAACAATTTAGTTGACCCAATGAGGTAGGCACAATTTAAAGCACTGCCAAAACAAAAAAGGTTTCTAGAGGATATGGTTGGGGCCACACTAAAATGATTCAAAATTACAACTATCTACTGTGAACCAGCAACCCGACAGGAAAAAAAAAATCTTCTCCTTTCTTCTAATTTACCAGATTATTTCTCCCCATGCTGGTGCTACACACTAGCAAGAAAAATGAAGTCTTTGTTTCCAGTTTTCCTTTTATTTATAGTTCTATGCCTCCCAGAGCTCACAGCCTCACGCAATGAAAAGTGCCACTGGAAACGTTGCAACATCGTGTCAAATCACACAGTTACTTCCACATCACATCCAACTGCGGAAAACCAGAGCTCTCTCCTATAAAAGGATAGCTGATATGTTGCATATGGTATTTCATTTTTTTATATTTTTTCTTTACTGATTTTTTCAATCCCACTTAATAACCCAGCTGCCAGTCACCGTGCCAGTAACCAGTTTCACACAGTAGGCAGTTCCTGCCTAACATCAGGATTTAAAATGGACCCTCCTGCAATCCATCCCTCAATTCAGAACATCTCAACTTTTGCAAACAAATAAGTGCAAAGATCAGCCCAAATCATTTACCACTTTGCCAACTGGCTCCTCATTCCTCAGGCTGAAATCCTTGGCAGTTTGGCAGAGATGCTCTTGTCTGCCTTCCAGCTGCCTGCTGGGATGAGCAATATTTACTGTCTTACTCTTCAATCAGAGGCAACAAATAACAGCATGAGTTAAAAGGGGACCAATTCCATTCCTGCAGGAGTATTTGAACTACTGTCTTCAGGGAGAAAATTCAAATAGCCTCCCACGTACTCACCAAAACTCAGCGTTAAGAGCAGCTTTAATCTTTTAGATGCAACAGTGAAATTCTCCAGCCACTTCAGAGGAGAAGCAGCCTAACAGTGAGTGTCTTCTCCAGAGCCCAGCTGCTGGCAGCACACAGACCTGCTCTGCCATGAGTTTTCTTTCTGGAAAACTGTTCAGCATTTCAATGCTGGAACATAATAATGTGAGTCACTCTATTTAAAGCATGGTTTCATTTCAGATTAAAAGGGGGAAAAATAACTTTAAATATTACAATTACAAAAGTCCTAAATTTTACGTTCATATGTGATCATTTAGCATTAAATATGACAGGTCTTAGTGCTTAAAAAATTATAAATTCATCTCTGCATAACTCAGCATGTGAAGTAAGTTATACACCATCTATCAGACAAACAGCAATTCCAATCATATTTAGAGTAATTTAAACACCACTCAATTTTTCAACTGCTTTAGCTATAGACAATTTATACAGTTTTCTCATTAAAATGTACCATCTATTCTAACTACACATAATGAAAGGTTTCTGGCTAACACCAGATGACAAATGTAAACTAATACCACAAGAATATCTAATTAAGAAGAACTGGAAAACAATAAAATCAACTTCAGTTTGCCTTACTCTTTTATTAAAATAGGCACTTTTTTAAAGTAAAACTGTGGAGAGAAGTAAATGAAATTTATTGTGTCACAAGATTTTACAATAGCTAACAAAGTGAAACTTGAAAAAAAAAATTGAAAAAGTCAATGTATTTTAGATCTTCTCACTACAAAGGTACAAAACAGGTCTGCTTTTAAAGGTCAAGATAATAACGTCATGCATACATGAAAGATCACACACTTTTCCCATGTTTCAATACAAATAAGAATAAATTTTATGAAAAAACCCTCTAAATATCTTAATTTAAAAGTGATATTTACCTTAAAAATAGTAGTCAAATGTAGCAGCCATTGAAAAAGTTGTGCATTTTGGTTATTATGGGGCTTTATTTCAAGTAGCAAATCCACTTTAAAAAAAATTGTCATTTTTGGACAAAAGTACTGTATGCCACAGTTCATGATTTACATTTGCTGTATCAAAATTTGCCTAAAGCAACCCAAAGCATGTTATACTATTCCTATTTTAGATAAATGTAGTAACTCATAAGAGCATGAGATGCTAACAGATTTCAAACAAGGAGCATGAAATTCCGGAATTTTAACAGTTGGGGCTATTAGTAGCACCAGAACATAATGCTACTTCTCTGATCACTTAAACAAAATTTGAACAGGATGTTTAACATCACTCTCTGCAATTATGCATACACACTGAATTTTAGCAAGCATCATACTACAGAATTTTTCCAACTAGGATGCTAATGTACACAATTGGTTAATTCAACTTCTATTCCACATGATAAGGCTTTCTACACTTAGCCTCTAGATTTCACTAATTAGCTCAAAGTAAAGCATTGAGCTCAGTGGGAATATCATGCTTATTAACAATCAATTCAAGGATAGCTACACTTCAAAAGAAGCATCCTGCTAAAGAGAAACAAGTCCTACTTGTGTACTTGGTAGCAAACCAGACAGAAGAAAGCTATAAAATACCACAAATCTTAGGAAACATTCATTATAAAGTGAAATTCATACAACAAAATTTTAAAAAACATGAAGAAATTAAACAGAAGTTTGATTTTATTCTAATAGGCATTATAACATAGAAAACCTCATGTTGAAACTATAGTTACTATACTTCACTCATAGGATCACCTGTAGCGATTTAGTATCTACTTCTCTAAGCTTTTATCCATCTCAGCAGAGTAAACTGAAACACACAAGTATCTAAGGTTTCAAAAACTGTATTATAAGATCGTTTAATGCAAGTAATAAGGGCTGCACATGAAAAAGACTAAAGACAAGACTCTATGCTAGTTTAATTACAGCTTTCTGAAGTGAATACTCAACTGTGCATTACTAAAGCTGTATACATACAGCTGGAATAAGGAAAAGACCATTTTTGTTTACTGAATGCATAATAGAAATATTTAAACATGAATTTAAAAGAAAAAATCACAAACACAGCATGCTACACGGGTAAACTAGTTTATGCTAAAAAAATCTGATTTATATTGCTGTAATCTACAGCAAATTTGTAACCAATTTTGTCAAGATTTGTCTAGGTTCTTTTAATATTCTGTTTGCCATTGGAAATTTCTATTCATTCCATTTCGTCAGTACAATGATTTCCATTTCAACAAGTGTAGATACAATCTTAAAAAACTCATTTATGAGTAAGCAACCTTAATTTCTTGTATTACAGAGTTCAAGAGCAACACAGATAATTTTAATAATACCACACAATACTCTAGTACAAATGCCATCACTATGCAGTACTTCCATGTCTGGGATTTCTTATCATACCCACAAAGTGGGTATGATCTAAATGTGTTAGAAACCAAATGTTTTGTAAGTGCACAAATTATCTATACTCATTTCATTAAAAAAAAAAGAGATATGCAGGGTTTCTGGAACTAAAAAAATACAAGAGAGAACAGACCTGCATCACTCATTACTTAAAAAAAATATTTTTTAAAAATCAAATTAGGCCTCAAAACACAGTTAGATATGTCACATCCAAAAAACAGCTCTGTTTGCTGCTACTAGCTAACTCATAGCCATGCAAGTCCACTACTGAAATTACTAATCTGTAATTTCCATCAGAAACCATAGAATCACAGAATGCTTTGGGTTAGAGAAGACCTTCAATATGATTTACCTACAGCCCTTTTGCCAAGGGTAGATATAGGAGGCCCTTAAAAAGATATGTATTGTGTAAGTGGCCTTTGAGTCCATGTAAAATACATCTGTACTGTATTTGAATATCTTTACCCCGGCAGGTCCCAGTTATGCTTGATGGGCTGCAGCTGCGATGTCCTTCAGTGGGCTGCAGCTGTGGCCAGTCAAGGTAACTGGGATAAAAGGGGGTGGGCAGGCTAGTGAGGGAGAGCCTTGGAGGAGCCCTGACTGAGGAAGACCCAGAGTCTGTGCTGTGAAGATCTGCTGCCCATGAGAAAACACCAGAAAGGTGCAGGACTCATGAAACATGCTAAATACAACATCTGGTGACCCTGATGTGATAGTGAAGATAGGACAGCCGAGAGCTGTGGTGGCCTTTGAGCCAGGACAGAGGAACTGAAGAACAGGACAGCCAAGAGCTGTGAGAATACGTGGCCTTTGGATCAAGGAGCTGCATTTCAACAAGTGTAGATACAATCTTAAAAAACTCATTTATGAGTAAGCAACCTTAATTTCTTGTATTACAGAGTTCAAGAGCAACACAGATAATTTTAATAATACCACACAATACTCTAGTACAAATGCCATCACTATGCAGTACTTCCATGTCTGGGATTTCTTATCATACCCACAAAGTGGGTATGATCTAAATGTGTTAGAAACCAAATGTTTTGTAAGTGCACAAATTATCTATGCTCATTTCATTAAAAAAAAAAGAGATATGCAGGGTTTCTGGAACTAAAAAAATACAAGAGAGAACAGACCTGCATCACTCATTACTTAAAAAATATATTTTTTAAAAATCAAATTAGGCCTCAAAACACAGTTAGATATGTCACATCCAAAAAACAGCTCTGTTTGCTGCTACTAGCCATGCAAGTCTACTACTGAAATTACTAATCTGTAATTTCCATCAGAAACCATAGAATCACAGAATGCTTTGGGTTAGAGAAGACCTTCAAGATGATTTAACTACAGCCCTTTTGCCAAGGGTAGATATAGGAGGCCCTTAAAAAGATATGTATTGTGTAAGTGGCCTTTGAGTCCATGTAAAATATATCTGTACTGTATTTGAATATCTTTACCCCGGCAGGTCCCAGTTATTCTTGATGGGCTGCAGCTGTGATGTCCTTCAGTGGGCTGCAGCTGTGGCCAGTCAAGGTAACTGGGATAAAAGGGGGTGGGCTGGGCAGTCAGGGAGAGCCTTGGAGGAGCTCTGACTGAGGAAGACCTGGAGGCTGTGCTGCAAGGATCTGCTGCCCATGAGAAAACACCAGAAAGGTGCAGGACTCATGAAACATGCTAAATACAACATCTGGTGACCCTGATGTGATAGTGAAGATAGGACAGCCGAGAGCTGTGGTGGCCTTTGAGCCAGGACAGAGGAACTGGAAGAACAGGACAGCCAAGAGCTGTGAGAATACGTGGCCTTTGGATCAAGGAGCTGTGACAGCCAGGAGCTGTGGAAAGAATGGCCTTTGAGCAAGGAGCTGTGTGTGTTTAAATGGCCTTTGAGTTGTGGGAAAATGTATTGTATTTGAGATAAGACAGCTGAGAGCTGGGAAAATGTATGTATTATTGTGTAATGTGAATATCTGTACAGTTGTCCATCTAAAATGTTTCAGTAAAAGAAAAGGTGGAAATATAGGCGGCCCTTAAAAATATACATATTGTGTAAGTGGCCTTTGAGTTCATGTAAAATATATCTGTACTGTATTTGAATATCTTTGTCCCAGCAGGCCCTAGTTATTCTTGATGGGCTGCAGCTGTGGCCAGTCAAGGTAACTGGGATAAAAGGGGGTGGGCAGGCCAGTCAGGGAGAGCCTTGGAGGAGCCCTGACTGAGGAAGACCTGAGTCTGTGCTGTGAAGATCTGCTTCCCACGAGACAACAATGGAAAGGTACAGGACTCTTGAAATATGATAAATACAACAGGCAGACACACCTTTCAGTAGACCAGATTGCTCACAGCCCCATCCCAACCTGTCCCTGAACACTTCTAGGGCTGGGTCATCTGCAGCTTTTCTGGGCAACCCATTGCAGTGTCTCACCTCCCTCACAGTAGAGAATTTCTTCCTAATACCTAATGTAAATTGACCTTCTTCCACTCTGAAGCCACTCCCCCATGCCCTATCACTCCACATCCTTGTAAAAAGTCCCTTTCCAGCTCTCTTGCAGGCTCCCTTCAGGTACTGGAAGGTTGCCCTAAGGTGTCCCTGGAGCCATCTCTTCTTCAGACTGAACAACTACAATTCTCTCAGCTTGTCTTTATAGGAAAGGTCTTTTAGCCCTCTGATCATAAAAAAATAAATACCTGCTTGTGTAAAGGAATACTACATTTGATCCTTGTCTCAGGTATAGTAATTTTCTGCTAAAAGTTTAGCATGAAACAAATAATGTTTAATGTATTAATAAATGAAAAATAATTTTCTTTGGCAAGCTTTCTGTAAATTACAACTGATTTATCTAGTTGCACAAGCTAGAGAACTGCATTATTTCTACTTTAGGATACATGGATGATTCCTCATTCCAATATCTAAATGAAGCACAAGATGAGTTCTGACTCACCTTAATATTAGGTACCAAGTAAATAAGCAGTGGACAATTTATTTTATTTTTAAAGGAAAAAAAATTATTATATTAATTTCACAGATCAAGGACTAAAGACTAATTCAAGCTCTCTGGAAGACATTATTACAGCATCTAAAATGTTATTGCTTCTATTTTCTACTCCACTTTCCTTCTGAAGATTACAGTCCATTTGGCAAGGACAATAGGAAAAAAAACCCCATGTGCTAGCTCATCAGCAGGCACAGTTCATAACCTGCCCACTAGCCTAAGCTGACTTTATCAGTAACCTTCAGCAGAAGACAGGAGTGGTAACAGTTGGAACTGCTACAGATAAACCTAGCAGAGATCATGATTCAGCACAGAAAGTCTGCCCAATGTCATATAGTCAGCTTAAGAGCTGCAACTTAACAGTAGCTTACAGTCATAACTAAAAGACAGCTCTCATTAATGCACTTTATTAATGAGGGCAAAAAATGAAGTTCTTGAATTCATCCCATAAATTTCAGGTTTCTTCTTAGTGCTTCTTGTCCTTCCTTCTTTTCTATAATGTCCAACTATACCCAAGTCTACAAAGAGATGGAAAAATTCCACAGCTTACTGAGAATATTCTCTCTTGCAATTTTAAAAATTCACATACTGTAATATTTTCATATGGCTGAGCTGGGGAGGAACCTTAACCACAGGAACCGGAACTGAAAAAATACTTCTAGATTTGGTCTAGAACACTGATACAAGACTATCTCTTTCAGCAAATTCAGCTGGAGTTTATTCTTTTACCCATTGTAGTATGCTTATTTTGCTTTCTTTTAAAAAGTATGAATTCATCAGAGGTACCTTGCATATGTAACACTGGATGAACACATAATACACTGATCAATATTTATGAATGTATGAATAGAATGGTTACTAAACATAGCAGTACACTGATGGTGTTGCTGTGCCTTCATCTTCACCTACAGGCTGAAGTGAAAACGACTTCCCAGCACAACCTATAATTTGCTCAAAAGGAAACAAGCGTCATCCTTCCTCTGAAAACATGTTATTTTCACAGCTTGCTACACTTATTGCAGTGGACAGTAGGATAAGCTACTCAGGTAAGAAACTTTAGCAGAGAAGGCAAAAACAAATAAGTGGTGTGTAAGACGCATGATGACTACAGGAGACTCTTGTGAATCAGATTCAATCAACTCTCCTTGATTCACTCAAATGTACTTGTTGAGAATTATAGGCCTCAGCTCCCTGTCTGCTGGAAACAGGATCTGAATGGTAATCCAATTCACTGAATACACTGAATTTCAGAAAGTACTTTTGTATCATAATATAATCTTTCCACTAAGAGCTCAGACGTCAATGGCAAGAAAAAAAACACAAAGAAAAAATGGGGAAACTAATAAAAGATTATTTGTTGTCACTCTTCTCCACAAAAACTTACACATGTTTGGATCACCTCTTTTCTAAAGAAATATAATTTGCCATAAGTTTATCCACCAAGTGAATGACTGTTAAGAAACCAAAAAATTCTTATTTGATGATAACTTATCAGCCTTTTCCACAGTTGTTTACAGAATGTGTACACTGAAACTAGTTTTCAGTATCTTCACTTCACTTATATACCTTCAGAAAACAAGAGATACTAATTTTGCAACAACAGAAATTAGTACTTAATACTTTCCAACTACTACTAAAGTTATACATTTTTAAGAGCCACATCTAAATTACATATTAACACGTAACAAAGACCTGAAATCCTGAAGGATCCAGTGGTTCTCTCCTTATTTATACCAATGAAGACTACTATTAAACCTATTTTACAGCCTTCTTCATCTACATATTTATTTATAAATAGGACCAGTTCATTTGAGATGAAGGCAACAATTTGCCTCATCAATCACTGCTGCACCCGAAAATAATTTAGGGGCAGGAACTACAGGATAGCTCATTGCTTCTGTCCCAGTAATTTCCAAAATAATCTGTGAGTCAGAAATATACGAAAAGAAGCAATTTCTACAGTAGCTTGCAATCCTAAGCTCTCCCTGTCTGACACATCAGGTTTTCATAAATGAAAGATTTCTCTTCCACATCTGTCAATGAATATTTAATCTCACATTATTTGATACTATCCAGTATTGAGTTTTAAAAGGTTTATAGTAAAATAATCTCAAATCAATGTTGAGTATTGAAACTAGAAATTCTTTTGGCATACAAACACAATACTGATAACAAATATAAATCATCTTTAAAAAAATAAGATGGTACAGGAACTCAAAGTGCCTCATGGCACTGACTTGTTCATCTAACCAGCACACTGACAGTTTTCCCTTCCACCTTCTCTTTGAGTTAATGAAATAGACTGATCTTCATCTCAGAAATCCAGGTTCATCTTAGCACTGACAGTCATCCATTGAAAGTTTGTTTTCTTAAAATTTTGCCCTCTAAGGTCACTGAGATGCTTTTTAAGAAGCAAGAACAATAAAAAGCTCAAAATTTTCAAATTTTAAAAAAAATTTTTACTGTGAGTCAAAACCTGCTTAACATACAAGGAATTTTGGAAACATTTAACCTACAATTACAACTCAGTCTACAGATGATCTTTAGCTATGGCTAAAGACTTTTGTGCTCAATGAAAAACTTCACTTTTTACTTACTTTGTATCTATTCCAATACTATTATAGCATAATTTTAGCATGCTGCCAACAATGGCACTTATAATGCTCACCATATTGAGCATTTAAAGCAATTTCACCTTTGAGAAATTAAGGAGAAAGTACCACCCTTCATGCTGATTGGGAGGCATCTGTTGTAAAATGATACTAAATGTAGCTGATCTTCTTGAATCTGAGATGCATAGTAGCCCTGGTAGCTGTTTTACTCCCTTCTTCATTTTCTACTGACCTTTTGCAATTGACTCAAATAACTGTATTTCTTTTTCTGGCATGGCCTGCACGAGAGTAGAGGTGACTAAGAGCTCTTCAGCCTGTAGCTGGGTGGATAGTGCCCACTTCCCACAAACAAGAGTGGAAAAGTCTACAGCCCCATATAGAGAATAAAAGGCCTATGTATTTTGGGAAGTACTCAAGACATTGAAATACTGGGTGGGGGGGGGGTTGTTTGTTATTTTAATTGACTGTCCTATTTTAAGGGGAGCTTTTTGTTTTTGAAGAAAAAACAACTTTTGAAGGAATCCTCAAAGTAACCATTTCACTCTAGAGAGGATTGCATACTGTGAATACCAGTGAACACCAGTGAACTAGTCTTCTGCAGTTCAGGATTAGTTTCACTCAGCTCTGAAGAGGCAGGATTTCAGACACTTACTATTTTTCAGAGGTACCTATGGGCTACCTGCAGTGGATCCCTGGGGAATACCACTTATGGGGAAACCAAAATCACAGTTCATGTATGTGATCAAAGCTGCAGTATCTAGCATCTTAACAGTCAAGTCTTTGCCAGTCTAGCAAAAGACAGTAAGAATATAAACACAATTGGGTTGGAGAGAAAAAAATTGATGTTGCCCCACCAACGGTAAAAACAGATTTCTGCAGAAGAATCTTATGGGATACATACACTTCCTGCTGCAAAAAATATGCCTAAAATTAGTTTCAGAAACTAGCATTTAAATTAAGATCTTTCACAAATAATTGTCATGGAAAGCACACTGAATTTCAACAAGAGCAAGTGTGAGGCAAGGATTCCATTAATAAACCTTATCATTAAATCTACTATGATTAAGTCTACACTCACAAAGGCTAATGCTTATTAACAGATCCTTCTCATCGCAGCAACATATTAGCTTAAGAGATAGATGAACAGCTTATTTTTACTGTTAAAATGCTGGAGGCTAAATTTAGTTTTTGACAGTGACAGCAGCTCTGATGTGCCTTGGTGGCACATTTCATTGCTATGTTATCTCTACAAACTGGAAAATCCAAACACTGAAAGCACACACAGGAAAATGCTGGTGGATATGCTTAGCATTTAACAGTCTTGTCTATTCAAGGATGATTCACTTCAGAGAAGCTTCCAGCACAATGTCACTTGGAATAAGAATTTCTCCTAATTTTGTCGGCCTTGGACTAAGCAGCATCCAAAGCAGAGCAATGATGTAAGCTAGACTCCAGTGTTTTGGGTCCCACCTCCAGCCAAGAACAGGCTGGGCCATGCACTGGTAATAACCTTGGCAGCACTCTCCTCTGCTTCCAGCACTGCCAATACTAATGAAACAAAACTAGACGCAAGAGGTTCCTTAGAAACTTCGTGTTAATGCTGCCTGGCTGGAACTATCACTAATGCTTGTACTAATTATCCCTGAGTAGATTAGACCACAGAGTGCCAAGCCAGTCCAGCAGTCCTTTGCTGTGCACACTCTGCTGGGTGACTGCATTTCCAAATTCAAAATTATATTAAATGGTTCACACCAACAGAAATTGCAACAAAGCCGTGAGTTTAAAAATTATTATAGCTACATTAAGACAATCACCACTGATGCACCCTGATTACAAGAGATTAAAAATACATAAACTCAAGGAATACATAAAAGTAATTCACATAAATAAAAAATAATCAAGTGATAAATTAAAAAGTAGATGGCAAGCAGTAAAACATACCCATGAAAACCCTAGTTTTCCATTTTATTTGAAGTATTGCAGAGAGTAAATGGAGAATGTGCAAAGGGAACAAAGGGACGGTTTCTACACACCAGTAGTTCAGCTTTGTAGTGCCAACATTTTACATGGCCCATTACAGGCCCTTTTATTCCCTCATCTGCATGCATCAAGTAGAACAGTTATTCTTCATATCTAGAGCCATGATGAGTATGCACTTGTACTTTTCAATAATACTACGTTTGTAGAGCCTCAGTTGTTCTCTCTCCTTGGAGGTAGAAGACTGAGGTTCTATTTTACTTTTTCAAAAAAGAAACAAAGTAATATTACACTGCCCAGCGATTCTTCTCAAATACAGATTTACTAAGTTTTCAAACACTTTGTGCAGTAACATAAAGCACACAAAATTTAATCTTTTTTTTTCTTTTTCTACCACTTTGAAAGAAGTTACTTGAATAGGAAAAAGGCTAGATAGTGCGCAAGGTCATATGAGAAACTGAAGTCCACATACATCTCAATGTACCTTGATATTAGTATTTGGTACTAGTATTAAGGGAATAACAGTAAACTAAAATTAGTGGGTTTGTTATTTTTTCCTTCAAATTCAATAGCAGTCATATAATCCCCACAGGATCACAGAGATACAGCATACCTGAAACATAATATTCAAAGTTACGCATGCTTCTAATGCTGCCATTTTAAAAGCAATTTAACTTGTAAAACAACCCCTTTATTTATGATTTGCCAAATATTAGTTTCTTTCAAAACAATAATGCTCAAACATCTGAAAGCTTATCCCAAGAGGTACTATTTTCTCTTAAAAACAGAAGTCAGAAACAAACAATTTTCTCCTAAATTATTCTCATCTTTACATGAGGAAAAGCTAAGCCAACACAAACAAAAAATGTTATGTTCCCCATCTGATAATCAAAAAGTGAGGAAAACCACACTTAGAGCCATGGTTAATTAAGTGCTTTCTAGACAAAATATGCAATCATTATTATTTTATCTCATCAAAATATTCACTGTGGATACAACCAAGGAGACTAGGAAAAAAAAGAAAAAAGGTTCTATTTCCATAAAAAGCATCATTCATACCTGCAATACATGATCCAACACAGCATGAGCTCTAACCACCAAACCACAGACATCTTGGCATGGATTTCCTCTAACCTCTACTGGAGCACTGAAAGTGATGACAAAACAATTCTCTGGCTCAATGACCCCAGCACTTGCCTGGGATGTGAACAGTTGGGTTTTAATCCTTTTTCCAGTGAATATTTTATTTTCAGAGAGCAGAACAACTTCAGTTGTTCCCCTTTAGAAAGGGGGCCAAAAGTCTACATAATTAAGCCACTACAATCAATCACTGGTACCAACCTTCACAGCACATTAAATACTGAACCAAAGGCTGACTTACCTTAATTAAGGTGATTCACTTAATGCAGATTTAAGGCATACTGACAAAATGACAAAACAGAGAAAACATGGGACTTCTACCTCCAGTACAATTTTTTTCAATGTTTTTTTGAAAACATTGTATGCAAAGACAAACAAAAATCAGAGAGATCGAGTACAAAATATCTGTTAGCCCTCAATCTAAACAGCTAGCCAACATTCCTAGGTCCTTGCTGACTCACCTTCATTAGAAAGACAAAATTCAAAATAATATGTACCAAGAATATTAATAAAATCATGATTTTATCCAAAACTAACACGACCAAGAAACAGCACCCTCCGCAATTTGTTGGTGCTATCAGAAATTACTGTGCTCCCTAGAGTGTCGTCTATTGCCTTGATGGTTCATGCAAAGCTCTGATGCATTTCTTCCTTCTTGTTAACACTCTCTCAAAAATTCCATTTCTCTTCAGGCATGCATCAATGACCTAGCTCTGCTATTTATGATCAATTTTATCAGTCTTCATAGAGTAGTCTTCCCTGTTCCAGACTTATTCTGCTTAAGCAGCAGCTTTATTGTTTCAGCTACCAAAGGAACACTAAGACCAGTGTCCCCCTAATGAAGGATATCTACTGCACTTACTGATTTTTACCAGATCTGTTTTTATGGAAGCCATTAACACTCCTCTGTATTCCAACAGAATATTTTCCAGTGTATATTTTAATAGCAAAGTTCAAAACTGCAATTTTATTTCTATAGTTACAAGACCCTGAAAAATATAAACATAGTGAGTGTTTACGTAAGACCACTTTGGACAGATTTCATCCATTAAATTTTATATGCTGAACAGACAAAAGAAATCTGCAAGAAGTATTCTTGTTTCACAACACAGAACAAATCAAATGCTATTTCATACACCAAGAACCTCTACTAAGATATTCAAATTCATTTATCCTATAAAAATCAACTACCTTCTCAAAAAGAAAGCACAGTTTGGCATCTAATGGTATGTTCAGCCTAAGTTTCAATAATTGGAATCCACACCCAAAACCAGAGCTCTGTGGTAATGACAAAGTCCCAACAATTTGGTGCCAAGTTTGGTCTTCTTTTGCAAAAGCAAAGGGTTTTCCTTAAGTTAAAAAAGCCACATCTCACAAAAATTTCATTGCCTCTACCTCTTCCCCAAACATGAAATATGCAGAAAGAATATGAATCTCAGGTTTTAAACATATTTATGCATTCAAGTCTAGAGAACTAGTGCATAACTTGATTTTGGTTTATATGAAATCTTAAAAATTTTTATTTATGTTCTAGTTTTGAGCACCAGAAGTACCATGCACCATGCTGTTCCCAGGAAGATGCAGGGTGCTAGCCTTACAGTGCAAATAGCAGTGGTTAGAAGAGAGAGCAAGATATTTCCTAAATGAAATTGCAGCCAGTGTCCAGATCTGAGGGTTAAGATATCTGTTCAAGAACAAGGAAAAGTTCTCTGACATCACAAGGTATCTTACACAATCAAAACTTACTAATTCCTGAAAGCAACACCTTGAAGGTTGGCTTGAAACACAGAATGTGGAATACTGGAATACTTTGTTTTCCATTTACAATAGGTGAGACTAGGCTGTGGTTACTGCATACTGGGCTGAAAGGTTTTTCAAGCTGTAAGACATGCCTGACTACAATGACCAAGTTAGTGTGTGGTTTGATTCGGATAAATTACCTTGAACTTCAAACCTCCTACATGCAACTGGCTCCAATCTGACAGCATCTAAGTGAAGCAGCACTGAAATCCCTTGTAAGAAGAAGAAAAAATTCATACATTCAGAGATTTCTTCCAGGGACTGTACCTCTGAATATTGGAAGTCCATATCTTCCATGACTGCAAGTACAAAACTGTCTCTAAAATAATTTTATTTCTTTTTTAACCATTTCTAATATAAGCTCTTACTGTGAACTGAGCAGTACACTACAGACAAAAATATACACCCACCTAGGCAACCACAGCCTACAAATCCCAAGAAAACAGGCACAAACTTCATCCACCTATCTCAGTAACTCATGTAACTCCCAACAACATCAAAAAATAAGGAACTGTGTGGTAGAGCCTAACTGCAGACATTTCAAAATCCCTAAAAGGAATAAGGATGCCTCATTACATAAAGTTTTACTCAGAGAATATTTTAAAAATGGCACTTTTTACATAAAATTCTGATTGCTGCAGGGAAAAAAAGGAACAAACACTTCCTGACACGTGAGCTGGTTTAACTCATACCCCCAGTTTCCTTGGATTCTTTTAGTGCAAACTCAGAAAATTTGAAACCAGTATTATACTTCAAAAAAAAAAAGTCTCCCTATCAAACACTAAACATGAAATTAGGAATATTCCTTATTTAACTGTTTAAGACATAGTACTTAATATTTTATTTTTAAATGGAAAAACCCACACCACCTGTGTATGGACTGCAGAGGATAATTGGTTTCTCTTCTACACCATTGAAAATAAATTTTTATGTCTTTCATGGTGTTCCATTAAATGGCAGGGTGATAAAAAACAAATAGGAAAGCATAAATGACATCAGTTCCTGTTGCAAGCAACACAATTCCGAATTGAATATATGAAAAAGTATGATTTCCTGAGAAAAGAGCATAAACCCACAACAGGAGCTGAAGTTTCCTTGACCCTAATGTTTCTTTCTTGGTCCAGAGGTTTCAGTACACGAAAATAAACATTTACTGAAATTTTAAACTACCTTGGGAACCCATTTCCAGAAACAGCCCACTAGTTATTCTAGTTCTGCACTGAAAATCCAATTCCCTTATTAGTTAAAGTAAACAAAATCTCCCTTACAGAAACCAATATATTTTTAAACCATAGTTCTGGAAAGATAGTTCTTTTAAAAGTATTACAAAAAGGTGAGCCGCTCCAAGAGATTGAAAACATACTGAAAATATTCCATTGTTTTTCTTGGAGAACATGTACCATAAAATCCATTCTTCTTATCATCACGACTGAATTCAAAATAATAGATTTTGACCGTGCTCTGTAATGCCAGCGTGGTGTTTAAATCCTTATTTTAATTTATTTCTAACTGAAGGAATAGACAAAAGACTTAGGAAATATGGAAGTAAGATGAAAGAAAATGTCATCAAATCAAAACAGTCACAGATTATGTTTATTTTTTCTTCATTCTTTGAGAATCTTTTTGAATTTCCCATCAATTCCTAGGACACTAGTCCCCCTTTTTGTATGTTCTTCTTGAGTTCATTTAATGAAATACAGAATTTGCAGCTTTATTGGTTCCATTAGAACAAGGAAAATACATTAGTAGTAAAATAGACATTTTCAGAATCCTGTGAAGAATCTTAAAGTGCTTGAGAGAGACGGCAGAAGTAATCTTCAAAGATCTGAATGGAAGTTCTTTGACCATTTTGTAACTGTACTAGTCTAAATGTCACATAATATATGACACACTATTACAAAATAAACAATGAAAAATAAAATACACAGTATTCAAATACACACATACTGAAGGAAACGAGATGGCATGTGAGTCAACACATTTACATTTCTTTCTCACCTCTTGTCTAGCCAACACCTCCATAGCAACTTTTCTATTTTTGGTGCTCTCCAAAACCTTCCTCAAACATCAAGCTACCTCTTCAGCTTGCTTCTGCAGCACTTCCCCCTCACCAAGTCTCTAATTCAATTCCAGCGAGCCAAGAGTCATTTGCTTGATCCCATTTTCTCTCTAGTATTTTATCTAATTGGTCTGTTGCGATGTTCCAAGCCTACTACCACAGTTTGTTTTCTTTCAGAACCACTGTCCCTCTTCCTCCCTTATTACTTGACCATTTGTGTCTTTATCACCCAACAGTACTGAAATTTCTCTGCTTTTCAGCCATCTCCTCCCAGAAGCCTTCTCGCACCCTTTCAATGACATAAGTGATTACTTTCATGCCTCAAGGCTAGATGTGTGTTCAGCTCTTCTGCCACCCTCTCCAACTCCTGGACTTGCTTTGAATCCTACATGGGAACAAGTTCTCCAGGGAAGTGGTAGAATCACCATTCCTGGAAGTGTTCAAAAAACAAGTAGATGTGGCACTTCATTATATGGTTTAGTGGTCATAGTGATATTCAGTCAAAAGTTTGACTTGATGATCTTGGAGGACTTTTCTAACATTAATGATTCTATGATCCACTTCCTCTGTTCCTACTCTGGTGCTGTGTGAACATGTCTGGCAGGAATCCTCCTGTTAGGCTGAATTCTTCCACTACATATGGCTCTTTTTAAATTCCTCCAATTCCACTACCTCAGGAGTTATGCCCAGAAAACAGACACAGCTTTAGCTCAGTAGTGTTAAAAGAGTGAAAACTGAACAGAAGCAATATGCAGACTGCAGTGGTGGCCATGGCCACATTATCAGCATAATGTTCATTGTGGTCTTTAAATTCTGGACCCCTGATTGCCTGAAAGATTTGCAAAAATAGCTTGTGAAACAACCATAAAAAGATTTTAATCTGCATATGCACAATAGCAAGGAAACAAAACTGCTATTTTTGTCTACCTTACTCTAAATTTAAAAATTAACCTAATTTTATTGTGTTGCAAACCAGGAATTAATGCATTTTTTTAAAAAAATCCTTTTTTCACTCTTCCTCCCCCCAAACAAAGTGATAGTCATTTCAACTTTTTCCTCAAGTGGTAAGTACTAGTGGTAATGCATATGCTGAATGGAAATTCAGATCAGCGTTTCTCAACTTTAAGATCTATCTGTCTTCTGCAAGATTATCTATTCATCGGCTTATTGACTATCCCTGCACTGCTTAGTTCCAAGACCTAAGAGGATTACAGAACCTGGTGGCAAGGCTGAAGGCTTGTTAACTTAATAAGGCTGTGGATTTAAAACTGTGTTAAATTAAACAGGTTTTGAAAATGGCTTAAGTCTGCTAGAGTGGATAAGATTTAAGAGCCTCCTTTCTTTATCTAGCTCCTGAGAAAGACCATGTGAGATAGAAGGGCACTGGCACACATGAACAAGTGAAGGTCCACAAGACATTGATTTTCGTTTAGCAAGCTCTTAGCTTCAGAATAAAAGCTTCTTCACTACTCAGGGGCACTTTACCACAGTGCAGTGAACTCAACTTTACTGGATTTGTTTAAAATAAGCTTCTAGAACAGCTATGCCCTATATATGCCAACTCAGATTGTCATCTGATTATCTTTGACTGTTTTCCATTTTAACACATTTAAAAGTCAGAAGTGCTTAATTCTTACCCATTTTTAATATAAATAAAACAAAGACTATAATCTAAAGGGCTAAGATAGCATACCAAAAAAGAATAATTGAAATGCTTCAAATTATTCAGTATTGATGTTCTGTCACCCCTGTGCAAGTAAGACTACATTCCTTCTCTTGGGTTCAGCAGCTTGACAGTCTGGAGGAAATGCATACTTTTGTCTTTAATCAGAGCTTTCAAAAGCTTGTCTTGTAGAACTGTGGTTCACACAAGGTAAAACAGTGGTTCAGTTCTTTAAAAAGCTTTCAATGCACATGTATATTTTGAAAGCTTAGATGATGAAAAGAGAAAGTCAAGAGAGGTGATATGCAATCTTTCCTTTACAAGAAGAGGGTACCAGAGTTATCTCATCTTTCTGCAATACTAATGCCATGAAATAAAATCAGTTTTATTTAAAAGGAAATGCTAAAGACTGAGGAGCACTTCAGGTGTGACGAAGTCCAACAGGACACTTGATGCCATGCTTATCTTCTGAACAGCACTGGCAGCAGTCCTCCACTTCAGAGAGGAGGAGAATGCTATCTGTATTAATATTTAAACAACATTGAAATGCTTACCTTTGATCAAAATGCATTTATGATTAATAGCATACTTCCCAGCTAGAAACTATAAAATTATACTTTGCACATTTACAGAATATAAAAATGGACTATCTAAATTTGACTGAAAAATCAAGAAAGATAGAAAGAACAGGTAAACACCAGAACAGAGCTTTTAGTTCAATTAAAAACAAACAAAACCCAAACAGAAATTCACACCATATTCAAAAAATTAGATGTGGAAGGACAAGCATATGAGCAATATTTCAAACAGAATTACTGTGTGAGAGGGATGGCACACAATAGAATCTTGTCCTCATTTGTAGGAGATCAGACACATCCTTGCAGGTTCTGGCTTTTTGATACTTGAAAATTTAAGTGCTTATGCTGGGGGAGGGAGGGGCAGGGGGTAGAGGAGATTAATCAAGAGCGAAATAAGAGGGGAACAAAGACCTAGACAAGATATTACTTAAAATTCTTAAGCGTTTGTACTCTTAGACTACAAAAACTTTATTTGGACAATAAATCTCATTTTAGGTGCCACAAGTGTAAAATGAGATCCACGACCTAAGCTTTTAAGGGTACAGCAGATTGCTCATACACAAACCACAGCTGACTTTGGTGTACCTAGCAGGCTCAGATTCTGAGATGCTTTGGGCAACAGTGTCCATAAATGAAACACTGACTTCTGTGTTACACTCTTCCTTCAACTGGCGAATCCAAATCTGTAGGTTTCCAGGCAACATTGAATGACATTTATAAAGATACGTATATAAGCATCACATGTCTAAAGAATTAAAAATACTGGACTTGATTTCCCTCTTTGGAGTGATTTCCCCTCTCTCCAGAGCATCTTTCTGAGTCCCAACAATTTCCTGACATTTTAGAGGATGCAAATGCAAAAACAGACTTAACCAATTCCCAGTGTGCTGACCAGCTTGGGTTCTGCACCCAAACTGCATGGCAACTCTGGTAATATCCATGGGAAAGGGATAAGGGGCATGCTCAGTGCAGCAAAGCTCTAAGCTCCCAGCATTCAGTCTGACTGCCAAAGGACAGTTCTATCATCTTCCCCTCTATACCTAAGAGAGATAAGGAGTGCAGAAAAGAGCACTTGGATGTGTGACCATCCCACCTCAGGACCACTTGCTCTCTAAAACTAATCCAGCTCACCTCACAGCAGCAATTCTCAGTCCAAAAAAAAAAAAAAACCAAAAACCCTGCAAACCAGCTCTCCAAAAAGACTCTGATTTAGTGATGTGAAAAGTAAAGGATTTGATCTAGTTCAACTGACTCAAGAATTCACTGCTGATTTTCCAAGACAAGTTTTTCCGTCTAACACAGAGGGATCTGACAGGAAATGAGGTTTAACAGATGCACACTTTTCCTCTGTGAAGGCAGTAACGAGGTGTATGCATGAACAGGGCTGACCAGATGATATTTCAGCTTTAATTACTGAGACACGCTCTTGCCCACACTAGAATGAGGATATTGTCAGTGATTTAAAGGAGAAGAAGAAAAAGAAAAAGAAAAAAAAAGAAGAATAATCCCAGGAGGCTAGGCAATACAGTAATATTAACTTATACTTTATGGTCTTCATGTATTTGGCAGATCTTAGTTGAATATACTACAACGTTGTACATAATCCCCATACATCAATAGAAAATTTTATTTCTTATTGTTTATTTTTTGTTCCTTATGTCTGACACAGTCATGGACAAATGGGACACAAGAGGTAAGAAAACTAGATGTTTTCTTTTTCTTGGAAGCGGTACAGTAATATCAGAGGCAGGAGATTGTTTGAATAAAGGACAACAATGGAGCCAAAGAAAAGACCAAGGAAGGTGTTAAGCGTATCATAGGGAGAAGGCCAAATGCACTGCAAGGGGAAGTTCACCAAAAGAAAGACAAACAACAGATCATAACAAGTTTCCAGTTTTATTATCACAGCTGCAGTTAAAAGCTTTCTGTTTTCTGCAGTTCCTATCCATGCACTAAACATTGAAGTCCCATTAAAAACCATTTCACTCAGTTAAAGGAGAGGGGAGAAGAAGGATTTCTAGATGATGCCATCCCAACCAGCTCTTCATACTGTGCATGATGCCTATTAAGCCACCAAATGCTTTGCAGAAAGCCAGACACTATGGCACAAAAAAAAACACAGCAACAGCACTACTGACTGACTTTTCTAACCAGATCCTGGATCACCTACGTAAAGCAATTTTATTGGTATTTGATTTTTTTGGTAATATGAGAAAAAAATTCAAGGATTTTTATTCTCTCTAAAAAACTGCTTCCCTTCACAAGCCCATTAAAAATAATGGCTTGAGACTTCCCTTTTTATACAAAAGTTTAAATTTTCTGAATAATCAAAGCTTTTCGAGTAGAGCAACTCACTGGCCACATTAAAGTGGAGGAAAAAAAGGCACCATTTCATTTCGTGCAGGTGATTTTAAACAAATCTATATAAATGGAGGAATATTAAACTGGAAAATACCCTTAGAAGCAAAATAGACAGCCCTCTCTTCCACATGAAGACAAAAAATAAAAGCTTGTAAACAAATTAAAAACGGATTTCAGGTTTCAGTATCTATCACATGTAAATAATGTGGACTTCTTCTTTAGTTTATAGATCAGTTTACTTCAAAACCTAAGTGTTTTCTAAAAAAGGGGATTACACTAGTTTGACCACTATTTTATCAAGCAGATTAATGTTAATTGGCAGGTTTAAGACAGCTATGCAGGTTCAAAGTACAGAATTAAACATTTCTGCATTATCAACACAATTTACACTGGATATTTTCTTCTTATTCTTTTCAAAACAGACTGAAATTTACACACCAGTGTGCCAGTTAGATGCAGATTTCCCTAGCTGAAGGGTGGACTATGACTTCCACAGATGATTCAAGTGTCTGGCTTTTCCTCACTGAGGTATTCATGTGATTTCCTATTAAACATCCAAAAAAAATTAAATCCTTTTCACAATGTGACACTAAGCATTGCACCGTCTTTGGGACAGGAAATGGATTATGAACAGTTCTCCAGTAATGTGGAAGTCAATGATTTAGAGTTAACAGCAGGATATACTGACCTCAACTGAGACTGTGGAACCATTGTAAAACAACCATGGATACATCCAATATTTTAAAAAAGTCAGTGTCTGCCCTGGAGAGCATAAAGTCTAAATAGTGAGTCACACAAAGAAAGTACTATCAGTCATATCTGCAGATGGGAAACAGAGGCACAAAGAGCTTTGAGTGACTCTGTGCAAGGTCATAAAGGATGTCTGTAGCAAAGCCAGGAACTGAGCCCGGAAGCTCTCAATGCCTTTGGATACAGAGACAGTTCTTCCTTTTGCTTATCCTCCTCTACCTAATTATTTATCTCTGAAAGGGAACACACAAACACCATAACAGTCAGTCTCTTTCCTTTCATATTTATGATCTCCATTAAATTTTCTCTAGTTTCACATAGGATACAACAGTGTTACACAGAACTAATTAAAACTGTACAAGAAACTGCAAACATAAAAGCAGAATCTGGTATCTCAGCAAGCATGATATGAAACAAAAGCATGCATATATGATTTGCAAAGACTTCACAAAATATTTTCCAATGATCACTCCAGAGCACAAATACCTGTCTATCTCCAGATTCTCAAATATTACCTGGTAAATTCCCCCCCATTCATTCTTTCCCTAGATTTATATGCTGAGCATGATGCCATATGGTATGGAATAACCTTTTGGTTGAGGGGGTCAGCTCAAAATCAGGTACCATCAAGCAATGATTCTCCAGCCTATGATCACAAATAACAGTCATGAAGCTAACTGCATTAACCACTGTTTTTTGCATGTTTCTACAACTGCTTTTCCCTTTAAATGGGTATACTTGACAATTTGATCTATTATGACAATGGGAACCTCCTCTAAGAGTACTCTTCCAGCAGACTTTTACTGATACAATTCTTTGTATTATTGTATTCAACTAACTCTTGTTCCAACATGATTTAAACATCTGTTCCAATCTACACCTGTTGCTATGCTTAGCGATCCCCATATTTATTTACAATAATGTAATAAAGTTATTGATCCATGAATGCACATTTTTCATCCTATTGTTATCTTCTAGTCTAAAAGGTTTCTTTTGATACTTAAGTTCTACCAGGATGTTCATAGTCCAGCAAGCACCATGACTACAAAAAGCAGCAGTTGTTTTGGCTCCTGTCAGATTTTTGCAACATGCTCAACAGCCAAATTGTGAGTGGTCTCTTCTCCAGGGTGGTTAGGATAAAAGAAAATGTATTGCTTACATCATCCATTGAGTCTGAGAGAGAAGCCCAACCTGCTTAAATCCACACAGACCAGAAGGTGGCCCACTGTCCCTATTGCCCCAAGATGTGTGGAAAGGTCAAACACCACGGCTTCGGGTGGAAAACCTGCTCCATTTATTTTCCCTTCTGCCATTACAACTGTTTCAGCAGTTCCCAGGCAAGCCTACTGGATCACAAATGACAACTGCTGCAGCAGTAGAGATACAGGAATTTAAAATTTTAGTATTGCTTTCCTTGTTAAACAAACATGAAAATGGATGCATGGATTTACATGACACAGCAAGTATTAGCAGAAACTCATGAAACAATCTCCTGTTAGTGGGTCCTTCTTTCCTCTTCAGTGTAAAAGAATTTATCACAAACAACTCAGATGCTCAGATATTGGAGGCTCTAGCCCCCTTTAACACCTAAAGGAGCATTTTTCCAATAGCCTGTAATGAATCTTTTCCCTCATTTCAAGTCAACTTCACCGAGAATGGTATCTGCAGAGTTTCTAGGGGCTTTCCAGAATAAAAATAACCAAAAAGAGGAAAGCTTCAGGACTTTTACATTGCACTGTAACATTTCTTGATAAGATTTCCCACTGACGTACAGTGGAATATATTCAAATTGGATGTGTGACCATGCTACCTCAGGACCACTTGCTTACAACGTTACACCATCAATTTTTACTCAGCATAAGCATCAACTGCATCAGGAATGGCCAATTTTTGAGCTATTCATGCTTTTTTCTTGTTAATGGAGATCATTTGTATTCTTCTCTTAGCTCTTCCTGCTTACATTTGGTCCAGAAAATAGCTGAAAACCTTATTACAAAATATTTCCAACAGTGATGAGATTTCAGACCACCTGGGCAACTCTCCTCTAGGTTCCATGGAAAAGATAGCCCTAACTTCAGAAAGTTGGTCTATAAACAAACTAGAAGGAGACTTAGTATGCCTTACGCAAATACAAATTCCAAGGAAAAGTTAAACATGGATCATCTTAAACCTGTCTAGGAGGGAACAGCTCTCCAGCATCCAGCAACTCACACACACAGCTACATGTAAGACTCCTGCAATAAGCATATCCTTGTAAAACTGCCATAAGGAGCTCAGGATAATTCTTGTTTGACATACTCTGTGAAAATGAAAATATAATAACATGAGCATAAACATAAAAAGATGGACCCTAACATTTTTGAATGTTCTTTTGAAGGAAACAAGGCTCATGTGATCATGCAGTCCCTCAACAGCCCAACTTGCTCCTGATGACCAGTCACAAGCAGATTTGACAGTAGGCTGGGGCTCTTACAGCTCTTCCAAGCTATCAACCTACCTGAAGGTTTTCACTTGAAAACAAGTAGAAAAGCATTAAATTTGCATCCATATCAGAGAGGAAGCTGCAGTATGTATATAACTGTTGTCCCTGGCAAGCTGGCTGCCTGGGACAGAACTGCTGGGCAGACAGCAAACACAAGTTTTCCATCAGGTGCAGTCCGGCCAGTACCAGAGAAAGGCACAGGAGGCTTTATACATCAAAACAGCAGGGGAACAAAATAGGTTAACAACTGGCACAGAGAAATTGCCATTGTTACAGCAGTGAAAGCTTAGAGAGGTTACAGAAAGAAACAGGTTACTCTAGTGGGGGACGTACTAGGCACAAGATTTGTTAATCCCCGCCACCCATCCAGCTCCATTAGTTTTAAGACTCAAGGAACCATTTGTTTGTTTATTGCCATGTGTCACCACATACATACAGAGAATGCAATATAGTGTGCAATTACAGGGCTGGCCACTCAACAGTCATTGATACAGTTCAGGAAATCACACTGCAGTACATGCAGTATTAACCTTTTCTGAAAATTATGGCATTCTCTGAAAGGGCATTTATGAGCTTAGTATTACTTCAGGGTATAAGCAGAATGTTTATGACTTGACAGACTTCATCCACATTCACTTCATTTAACATAACAGCAACTTTCATTTACTAGTTCCCCTTCAGCAAAATTAGTTTAGGAAATCTGACTCTGCCACTCATCTAGAAACAGATTTTCCTCTTCAATTCCCAGGGAGAAACTGTATTTGCAAGCATCTTTATGTTGGAGTTAGCAAAACAAACAGGGCATTCATTTCAACACTGTCCATTAAAGTGGCATTTTGCTTTCTGGACTGTTTTTTTTTCCAAAACCAATTTTCATATAGAAAACAAAAAAGTAGTTCATATCTCCACCTTCTTATCCATCAAAGTTGGTTCATGTTCTTAATGGTACTGGCTTCCTAGTAAAAAAGGCTCTGGACAAAGTGGACAAATGATGAGATCATCATCTTTCCCTGTCTCCCAAAGGAAAGAAGGCACAAGAATGCCTGTGAAACTCCAAAACTAAAGATGGAATAAGACTTACTGTAGAACACTAAAAACTATCACTAATATACAATGAGTATCAGTTACTGCATGAGGAATGCATATGGTCACAGTTTTAGTGGCACACAGTAAAGGATAAGCTGAAGCAACCTTCCATGTGTTATCACTTTCTACTCTGCACAACATCTGGAAATGCAAATGTTGCAAAACAGGATATTATAGAACATTAAAAAAAAAAAAAAAGATAAAATATCCCATATTCAAGTTATTTTGTCTAACAAGGCTTTGAGAAACTCTGAAGTACAGTCTTCCATGCACAGCACCATACCGGAAACCTTTTTGGAGGAGAAGCAGTCTCTGAAAATACAGTTATTTACAGAGGTCAACACACAAATATATAACAAATTGTAAGGGGTTTTTGTTTTAAGTTGAAGAGCATTTGCAAATGCAAGGTATCATGATAAACACCTTAATGTTCTGGAGAAGACCAGACTGGTTTTGATATTCCTGATGCTTCTTTGTATTACTTTTTAAGGATTCTACGTTCTGAAAAGAAAACTCACCAAAACCACAAAAACAAACCACTAACAGAAAAACCCCACAGATCACCTTCTCCCCAATTAATGTATATACAAAACAAAACTCATTAGCAGGAAGTGAGTTGATAACTATAATTTCCATATTCTAAAGTAAAGAACCCAATGAGATCTCTAGGAAGCAGAGAAAGCAATATCAACTAGTGGAAAATCAACTGTATTTTAAATCCTTATGTAAACTTAAAAGGTGTATCTAAGATCTTTTGGAGAGATTCCAATCATGTCAAGTACATCTGAGGAAAATCAGTGTTAAGCTTCCTTCACTGGGTAAGTAAAATAAATAATTTAGATACCCTTCAAAATAAAGACTAGTCCTGCCAAAAATAGGTTCAAGTCCTCTTCTTGAAACTCCTTAGGACATTTCATAAAAATCTAATAAACTCCACAAGACAGAAACCACCTAAACCATTCAGAAACTCCACTTCACACACGGAACTCAAATAAACTGGGCAGCAAAACCTTTCAGAGAAGCTGTCTTGCTTTGTCATTAGATAAAACAGAGCAAGGTCTGTCATCTCCTAAAATTACATTCCCTGACACGGGTTCTAGAATGAATAATCATAAATGAGGCTACTGAGTCTTGATTATAAGGTATGACAGAGTCTACAGGTTGCATAGCTCTTAGGAAGGAACTAGAGTATATAAAGAAGGCAATGCCTTCCCATCATGGTACATACAACTTACAAATCCCCTAAAAAAATACTTGAGGAAAAACTAATAAAGAAATTATGAGGACTAAGAGTACAACTTAGTAGATTGCAGAAACTCAAAAATTTCTTTTTGAAGGAAAGAAAGTAAGAATTTAGATACTTAGAAGCCAGTGGCAAAACTTCTCTGCTCATGTTTAACATTGGTTATGTCTAACTTAAAGGAAATTCACTGGCTGTAAGAATAATTTCAGAAAGTGCACGAGCCAAAATGAAATCTCTAGTCTTGCAGTTGACAAACTAAAAACAATTTCAAATGTCCTTCACAAGATCTCTATCCTTAACAATAACTTAACTCAAGCTTTCCACATAAGTTACGTTGCTCTATTTGGCTGTCTTTGAATTGGGCAGTTAAAGATTTCTTGCTCTTGCCTCAAAAACTGAGAGTTTCAATAAGGAAGCATTATTAATATTTATGCAACATTAAACCAACACTGATAGGAATACCAACATGCTTTGCAAGATATCTACAGGAATTCTCAAAATCACATTGTTTTGCTGTATTAACTATCTGACTGCCCTTATCCCAAAGCAGAGGCCATCAACCATTTTGGAAAAGACAGGAATACAACAAAATGCTGTCACCACGTGGTACTTACCCTAACAGGAGGGCTCCGTGCTTGCACCCTTTGCTGCTGTCCAGCCTGGGAGCTCTGCAGGTCCTTCGATCCGCAGTTGGCTCCCGTGGTGATGGGGACCCTCAGCGCGTTTGTGCCGGCAGTGCCACCGCCGGCGCTGGGTTTCCGAGGCCTCTGTTTGATGCCATCCAGGAGTCGAACCAGCAAAATATTACTGGGGAGCTCATCAACACCGCAGTCCACTAAAGTCCGGCACTCGGGACATCGCAGCTCACTGCGAGAGCTCACAATGCCCAGGAGGCAGCGTTTACAAAACGTGTGTTGGCAAGGCAAGACTTTTGCAGAAGCATCAAGGCGCTCTAAGCAAACAGGACACTCCAACAGATCCAGCAAAGCCGATTCATCCATTTTCCTTGGATTACTTAATGAAAAAACAAATCTTTGCAGAATCTGTGTGTTTTGAGCACTGTAAGGGTATCATGTTACATCCATTCCTCTTCTGACTGTGCTCTAAAATTTTTGAGGAGAAAAGGCATTAATAAGCTGGAAAAAGTCAGCAAGACCATTTTATATGGCAATGTTCATACAAAGAGCAAAATAAGAGACCACTAGAAGAATTCAATAAATGAAACATAAATACAGTAATAGCAATCGACATTAATGTATCTATTTATTTAAAATATTTTAACAAATGCTAACAGGTAAGGTTTTTAAATTCAAGTCCCCATAAATTTCAGTCTGAGTGATTTTATTTCCTCAAATTATTCCAGAACAAAGAGCTATCCCCAGTACAGCAGTACAATAAAGCTTACTTTTCATAGTTCTTAATACATCGGTCTCTTGGAACATCTGAGATTAGCTTTCTTTCACAACAAGAAGATGGCAAAGGTAACCACAACGGGGTCCAAAACCACACAGCCTACACCAACAGGGCATGGCAAGGGGAATTACATTTATGCCAACACTAAACCAACAGTGAACTACGTTTCTACCCTTTCTATGAAAACTACTGCAGCGCATTACACAGCTCAACCTTAAAAACAGCCTCCAGCTCACAGGGTTTCAAGCTCACCGCAAGCACTGACAAGAGGGTTCATTACAGTGCCGCCTTTAAGAAGCGCTTCAAAAACTATCGCGAAGTGATTTACAGCAGGAAGTGCTACTGCCATATCGTTAGGACAACACGAGAGCTGCGTATGCAGCCACAGAGGCAGGGGCGAGCCCCCAGCCAGCTCCAGCCTATGTAGCGACGGGCTGGGAAAGGGAGGGGGGGAAAACCCAAACACCAATAAAGAGCCCCCCTAAAAAAAAAAACATTCTGCGAGAAGTCACACCAGGATGCTTCGCGGGCAGAAAAAGGCTTGCTGACCTCGGCAGTGCCCAGCGCCGGGCGAAGTTGAGCGCCTCCCGCCAGCCCCCGCAGCCGCCTGCGGGAGCGGCGCCCCCGGCTCTCCGGGCGCCCGTCCCGCACCTACCTGCTCTCGGGCTCCGCGCCCGGACCGCCTCCCCGATCCACTGCTTTATATTCCCCTGCTCCCCGGGGGAACAGCGACCCGCAGGCGGGCGGACACCGCGGCGGCGGCGCGCAGGGGTCCCTGCGGGGACACGGGGCGAGCGGGGACGGCTCCCGGGAGGCGGGGGCGGGCGGGGGGCACGGCGCTGTCACCCAGCCCCAAGGCGCTGGGTAGAGGGAGGGAGGGGTCGGGCCCGCGGCCCCTCCGCCGCACCGCGCCGAGCCGCTCCTCGGGGAGCGCAGGGGTCCCGGGGGACCTCGAGCGCCGCCCCTCCGCGTCCCTCACCCGGCTCTCACCGTGTGGCCGCGCCGCCCCCGCTTTGTTCCCGAGAGGAGCCGCCGCCGCCGGCCCCACCGCTGCCTCTCCCGCCGCGGCAGCGCCGAGACTCCCGTGCCCTCCCCGCCCCGCCGCGCAGGGGCCGCTGACGCGAGGCGCGGCACCGCCCCGCCCGGCACCGCCCCGCCGAGGGGCCGCGGGCAGGGAGCGGGGGCGGGCCCGGCGGGTGCCCAGCGGCAGCACCGCCCCTCGCGGGCGGGGACGGGGCGCCGAGCCGCCTCGTCCTCCCCGCCATCCGCCCCTCGGTGGGTGCCTCGGGCGGTGGCTGGGGCGGTGGGAGAGCGCAGGCGGCTTCCCGGGACAGGAGGAGCAGGCGCTTGCCCCTGCCTTGTGCCTTCGGGGCAGCCCGGAGGGGCACCTGGGGCTGCTACGGTCTGCATGGGGGCGGCGGCGAGCGAGGAAGAGGGACGGAGGGAGGGAATGAGGGTGGGTGGTCTCTCGCCCGCTCGCTCCCCGCAGGGCTGCCCCCGCTCGCTGTCTGTGGTAAGTCATACCCGGAGCTCCGGCCTGCGGCTGCCAGGCCCCACAGAAGGAGGAGCTGCGGTGCCCGGAGCCCGCGGCGGCCCGCCCAAGGAGACTCCTCAGGCTGGGCGGGCTTGTGCGGGGCGGGGGACCCTCCCTGAGCCTCCCCCGGCGGTGCGCCCGCAGCTCCCGGCGCCTTCGGGGGGACGCGGTGAGGCCGCGTGGTTCCCGCTCCGGGGGTCCGGGGCCGCCGTGCTGGGCACGGGCCGGGAAGGAGACGGGGCTGCCGGGACACGTCCATCGCTGCCCTCGGGTGCGGCTCTGCTTCCTCCGGCCCTTGCAGCGCGCTTGTGGTAAGGTCGTGGGCATGATTAGTGCTGGACTTGGCAGTGCTGGATTAACAGTTGGACTCGCTGATCTTGGAGGTCTGCTCCAAACTAGACGGTTTTGTGATAGGACTGCTTAATTAAATAAATGATGCCAGAAAATTGGTGAGTGCCTCTCTTCACACATCCCCCCCCACACACACACAACCACGCACCTCTGTATTCAGGATATGATGCACTTGCTTGTGGGGTGTTTTGTGTGAGATACTTCTCTGCAAGACTGTGGGAATGAAGGAGGAAGTAAACCCTAAGATACATACAAATTAGCATAAAACAAAAAGAAGTTAAAGCCTGTTCTTTTTAAATCAAATGAGACGCCTTGTCTATGGGTGATGAAAAAGCTAGACAAGTGTTTAAGTTCCAGTTATTCATCTTGCCAACTGCAACTCAAAAAAGGAAGCAACCGAAAAGTTTGTGTGTAGCTCTAGCTTTCAAGCTGACCCTAAGAAATGGTATGAAACTGTGTCAGGGGAGGTTTAGGTTAGATATTAGGGAAAGTTTCTTCACCCAGAGGTGGTTGGGCATTGGAACAAGGTCCCCAGGGAAGTTGTCACAGCAAAAGACTGACAGAGCTCAAGAAGCATTTGGATAAGGCTCTCAGGCATGTGCTGTGATTCTTGGGGCTGTCCCATGCAGGGTCAGGAGCTGAACTTGATGATCCTTGTGGGTCCCTTCCAATTCAGGATTTTCTATAAATTTGCTGTCATCCTTACTTGAATTCTCTGTGTATATGTAAAAACGCTGCCTTTTTTTTTTTTCTTTTTTCATGCATGGATTGTGTAGGTTTGGATAAGCTGATAGTGTGACAGTCTTTTCTGTCTTACTTCCTGGATATGCTAACTTGGTTGTTTCCAATGGTAATGATATTCTCTGATTATTAGGATTTCCAAGTAAGTACTCATCACACTGCATCTCTAATATTTTATTTTATTTTTCAGTTTTAGTAGTGGAAATATTGAAGCTGCTAAATATGTACAGTTCATTAAGAAATAAGGTTTCCTCCCCCATGAATTCTGGAGTTTAGGAAAACTGATACAGATGGGTTTCTGGTCTATGTCTGTGCTTTCCAGGGAGTATTGTAACATAAATAGAAGGGTATAAACATCTGATACATAAGAATATTCCTATGTCTCATAGTATTTCTCTATCTTGCCATGTCAGTGCTGTTGCTACAGAAAAAAGGATAATCAGCACATTTGAAACAGAGACTTGTTGAATCTAAAAGTCTCATCTCACAATTGGATTTCACTTTTGGACTTAGCTTCTTCAAAAGATCTCATAATTTGAGATTTGCCAGCCTTTCTAGCATAGTTTTGTAAGCAAGACAATTACTGTTGTCTAAACTTAGTTTGCTGCCTAAGGAATGTATAAAATCTATTAAAACAGTATAAAGGAATTTACAACACAAGTGGTGCACCAGGGAAGCAAGATGAAAGTTCAGGGAAGCAGGATAAAAAGATTACCCCTTTATCAGGGCTGGTCTTTGATAGTGTTTTATGTAAAGTCTGTAAAATACTAAATACATTGTGGAAGACAAACCAAAGCAGTAAACACTCTTAAGAGTATCAGGTAAATATGTTACTTCCTGAGCAGTAGCTGTAGTTAATTTTCAAACAATTATCATCCTTTTAAAAAAATGTGGGGGTGTGTGCAGATGTCTGCCACTGCCCTCTTACACATGGAGCGTTTGACTCAGAGAGCCTGGAATACTCCAGTGCAGCACTGAAAGGAACAGAATTGCTGATACACTGAAGAATTTATTCTTTCTTGCTACTGACTGTAAGCAGGGAATTGCACTCTTCTGACATCTTTACTTTAGGAGGCCTTACTTCTTGAAATTGTCCCATCCTTATGCACAGTTCATTAGCTCCTTGTACAGCTTTTACTGAGTACATGATGCAAAGGGCAGAAATCCCTTAAAAACAGATTTGAAAGATGAGTCCCTCCAGTTACTCAACCACCTGGATTTCTACCATTATAATGTCTATTAATATTTGTTTGTATTTTACACATTTTTGGTGTAATTAATTGTACTTATGTCATTGGGTTTCAGGCACACTTTTTTTCCTCTCCAATGTATGTTGATTCTTTTTACCTAGAAGCTGTTGAGTAAAGGAAGAAGCAAAGGACAATAGGAAGAACAGCAAAAGACAATGTCAGCAGCAGAAAGAACTGGTAACACCTTTTCCTTTCCTTTTTTCTGTGTCTGCATCCTTAGTGCAGTAAACCCACTGTGGTCTCTGCACTCCTCTTTCACCAATACCTTCTTTTTCCTCTCTGGACTGAACAGCCTAAAGGCCTCTCCCCATGTCTTCAGCCCACTCGGTTGAAAGAGTCACACTTTCTATTTTAACTAACCCTTACTGCAATAATTCCTGTTTCTGGCACATTTCCAAGTACCCTTAGTTTTCCTCTGTCTTTAAAATGTGACAGTCTGTACTGAGCCTGGCTTTGAGCAGCACTGGTTAATTGATAAATTGGCAGCTCACAAGAAGAGGGAACAACGTCTGCTGCACCCTTTGCTGTAGGAGGGACATTCAATATTAGATTATTTTTATATGACCACTGTTTTCTATAAAACATCTAGAATCTTAAAATCTTTCCAGATATTCCATCAGGTTTTGCCAATAAATTATTGGGAAGAGGGGCTAGGAGATGCACTCTATAGTCATCTGCATCTAGTTTCTTAGGAAATTTAATGGATAAGTAGTATGGGATATTTCAGAATTGCACATTTTTCAACATCTTAAAGACATTTGGTAACTAATGCCCTAAATACACTAACACACTACAGAACAACATCAGATCCAATCTTCCTTCTAATCCTACAAAATGTCCCTGAAGATTTTTACCCTTGACAGCAGGGATAATCCATGTGCCTGAAAAAGTCATGTTAGCACTATATATATTTAGAGTAATAAAACAAAACTGAGTGCCATGTAGAGAAATGCAGGCCTGCAAGAATAAATACATGAAGGCATAATTAATTTATTTGTGAATTCCATTCTGAAAGTCTTCAGATAACTACAAAAGGCTCAAACATAATAAGACTAATGGAACAAGATGTGTTGTGTCCTATCAGAAAGAAAACACAGCAGTGTCTGTGGCAGTCATAGTCTGAATTAATTTTATTTGTAGGCTCATAATTGTTTTGAGCCACATTTTTGTACTAAAATATTTTTAAAGCTTTTTTTTTGTTAATTTAGTCAGAAAGGATCATGGTTTTTCATTTGTAATGTCCACATTAACCTGTCTTTCCCATGCAATATAGATCTCAAGGCCAGACCAAAAAGGTTAGTGTTATTTCTTTGTACAACGACCCCTGGAGATATGGTGGCCATCCCCTTTCAAAGGCCATGCAAAATTCTCACTGCCAGCCCTTTAGTGACAGTTTACTGCTGATGGCCACACTGATTTTCCTAGCTTTACATTCGCAAGTACAGCACATCATGAAGGATGGCCCATGGCCAACTTTGGTCGCTGGTGGAGATGAGCAAAGATGTTCTTCAAAGACTTCATTCCTTTTTCATTAAAGACTTGATTTTTGTTGTTGTTGTTGTGGTGGTTGTTTTGTTTTCAGGTTTCTTAAGGAGGTAAGGGGGATTGCAGTTTGGTTTTGCTTTGCTGTCTTGGTTTTTTTTGTTGTTGTTGTTGTTTTTTTCAGTTAGTACCAGCTTTATATTATCTATCTCAGTTACTGTTGACAACAATTCTAGCAGCAAGGACCTCAGCATGGTTGATACTTGTCCACTTGATTTCCTGGCAGACTGAGTTTTGTGCTATCCTCAATTCACTTTCTGGGTTGTTAACTAGTTTTAACTATATCAATGACAAATGTACTTCTAAGGCTTTTGCATCCTGCCAGAAGAATCTCTGCTGTTCTGGTATTTGTGAGGAGTTGGGAGAAATGAGTTGAAAAACTGGAAGCCCAAATGTACCAATAGTACATTTTTATGCTGTGTTCTAGGCATCCAGCTTTCTTGAGAACAGTATCATTTGTGCATTCATGTTGCAAAGCAATTCTCCCTGATAAGATGAACCTGAGATTGTAACTTTGTACATATTTCTGCTATTGCAATAACTTAATTTGAGTCACAGGGAGGAAATGTGCAATACAAAAAGTGTCTGTGTTATGAAAGAATAAAGATGTTACAACTACTCAGTATTTGGGTGAGCTTTTTGTTACAGGACATTCCCACCAGCTTAGTCACAGGAAAATGCTGGGTTTATGGGTGCTTATGATCCCCATAACCTAGCTGCATCATTCACTGCTGTACCTTGTAGAAATGCAATAAGGTGTTGGGTTATGTAGTTGGTCAAGGACTTGATTTAAATGTTCATTATGCTAATGGCAACATTGTGCCTGCGTCTCATTAACCAGTAAGCTTGAATTTGCCCTTACTACAAATAAGGTTAAAGGAAAAACAAAGGAGAATGCATGTTTGAAGAAATCAAGCCAGATGGTACAACTGTGAAGATTTTAGAAGAGGAGCAGAAATGTTAGAATACATTCTTAGTAAGTTTATTCCAAAGTCAGAATATCTTTTCCCTTCCTTGCATACAGTTGAAAAACTACAGACCTAATCTGTGAGGCTGCAGAATTGGTCCTAATGCTTCTTTTGCCCTCTCCACAGGGGAGATTCTGGTGGGGACAGAGCATACCAGATTATGTGTTCAGTTCTGCTTTTGGTATCTCCCAACCCCATTAAGGTCTGGTGTCCCGCAGACTCGTAAGTGATTCAGAATGTAGTGTTAGCCCTAGACATTTTGGAATGCTTACATGCTGTTTTAATAGTTTGCTATATTGTTAGCAAATTGTAAGCTATTAAAAAGCTATTAGTATTTTTCCCACTTGCAAGGGCTGCATTCCAGTCACAGGGTAAAGCTCTTTCATATGAACAGTAAACCACTAAACATATAAATATTGAATTAAAATTACCATGTTACTAACTCTAGACTGAGATCAGTCAGAACTGTAATAAACCACTTCCAGTGATAGTGAGCTGGAATGACTAAAGTCCAGTTTTATCTTTGAGGAACACTGTGACAAGTGTTTGGAGCTTTGGACACCCAAATGTGTTCAAACACACAGATGAGATGAGTTGCAGGGCCCAAACAATTCTTCTTTTTAAATAAGCAAAAATATCATGGAGGATATTCAACATTCATCAAAGTTTACTTAGTCTTCATTACCACACCTCATTGCCAAAGTGTCTGAAAGAAACCAAATATCTGGAAACTGGACACTTGGCACATATATTTTTTTGACAAAAAAAAAAAAAAAAACTAAACTAAAATTTGCAATTTTAAATAGGAGAAGGAATTGCTGAGGAGAGTCAGTGACATTTTTGCATGTCAGCTGCAGAGAGAGAAGGAGGTTTTGGGTTTTAGGAGATGATGCATCATATCAGGTCTACAATTCCTAGACTCTGCCTTTTGTTATAATTTGTATTTCTAGAAATACACTACAGCTTCACTCTAAAGTTCTGTGAGAAGACAAAGCTAGTCAGTGAGTTTCACATACAGGGAAGAATTCACAATACTGTGCTATTTTATCTAGAGGCGTCCTTCAGTCACGTTAACCCTCTAAGAGCAAACATCCATAGCCAAAGCCTTGGGGTGCCTCCATCAGTAACAGGGTGGAACCTCAGATCTATTCACACTTTCTCACCAAATAAACCCTTAAAGCATATTAAGCATTCTTTTCAGTCTTTCTAGATGAGAAATTTTCATGTCCACTCAGAGCATAGGCTCTACAACAAGGTGATGTAGAGGATTTTATTTCTTCTTTGGGTAACTGCATGACAACATAGTGAAAATTCAGAACTTTCTGCAGGTGTTAACAAACACCTTATCCAAAGTGTCTTATTCCAAGAGAAGTTATTGGAAGTGCATTTACAGAGGCATAATTCTTTAAAACCACTTATGCTTTTGTGGTCATGAAAGCTAAAATGTGACAAATGTGTAGCAATAATGTATCTGTAGTATGGTTCCTGTTGTTTTATGATGAGTCCTGCAGTTCCTCCTACTGTCCAAATCAGGCAATCTGTTGAAAAGTACCATAATCCCTTCACCTGCAGAGATCTCTTCTGCAAAGAGAGTTGGTTTGGATTTTGTCCCAGGGGAGTCTGTAACTGTTTCACTCTCAGACTTAGGATCAGGGACTGGTAAGATGCTTCAGGATAAATATGTGACATCTTTCCATGTCACATGGATTCATGATTCATGGGTTCATAATTTTAATTAAACTCATGTGTTTCTACAGCAAAATCTACAAGAAGATTAAATTCTAAACTAAGTTATTTTAGACTTTCAAGTGCTGCAACAGTTTGATAGTTTGCAAAAAAAAAAAAAGAAAAAAAAAAGTTGTCATGTTAGCTCTTAAAAGCATGCACAGTTAGATTTTTTCAGAGGGATTTATTTCCCTAAAATAGTGTTTTCTTACTAAAAGTGCCTGCTGGGCAGAACTATGTGACAGGCAAGTAGGATTATCAGCATGTTTACTTTTCAAACATCTCTGCCACACTTGAACAGTTCTGCTGTGGTGCCATACATAAGCGACGAGATAGGTTGTGTAAGAGTTTGTGTACTAGGATATAAAAAATTAAAATATGTTACAGCATTTAAAGTGCACAACCATTTTAATTCCAAACTAGTCAAAGCAGTATCCTTATACCAAGGAAAAGCATTTTCTTTGACTTTAGTAGCCCTTTTTGGAATGTACCCTCACCTCCAAAGAAAGTTGCAGCCCATTAGCACAAATTAGGCCTCTTGGTTGTCTGAAAGGTTCAGAAGCTCCTTTACAGCTTTGGTTCTCTGCATTTCCTGGTACACTTGTGAAAGGATGGAGGCAGAAGTTTGGGTGTGATCTGCGTACCAGCCATGTACCATGCTTTTGGTTGTGATATCTTGGAAGCAAAAACCAAGGATTTATGATGTAGCTTGACTATGAAGGAAAGTTTTTTAATTACATTGGGATGAAAGTAAGGGAATAACAGGACAAGTTCCCTAGTGATTTTTTTGCAGAATCACTATCATTCTGCTACCACAGTTCTTTATAAACAGAGAAATGTAGGAAAAAGGACCCCAAAACAATCTTTGTTCACAATAAGATTAAGGAAGTGAGATAAATTTATGGAGTACTCATGGCACTACTTTGGATTCCTTTCATAAAGCTTGAAACTTGGCTTCTAAGTCAATAAGGACACTGAGACACAAAATGAATTCTCTGAGGCTGCTAGTGCTATGAGGCTATATAATCACTCTGGGATTGCCAAAGATTTATCTTTTTTTTTTTTAAAGATTTGTGTCACTTTCACTCCCACACATCTGGCAAGAGAACTCTGCACTGGCTTAGCTGAAAAATCTTATCTCATAGATCATTACTAGCAATAAATTCCAGCCTTTGTGCTTACTTATGTTGTCCCAGAGCCTGGAGTCACTGATTTTGTAGAACTAGGAATGTGGGCTGTAAAATATTTACTCACTAGCATGCCCCCACCACCAAAAGAAACTCCAATCCCAAAAAAAACACGTCATGCTTCAAAACCAAGCCTCAAGCTCCTTCATTGTGAAGTCAGCTTTGAAAATGTAAATCACATGAAACTGGCTCTTGGGGCCAAAGAAAACAGGCAGCTGGATTCCATCCCCCAGCTAAGAATCAGCCCTTAAATACCTCTTAAAAAGACACTTTATATGAGCTATAGTCAAATTCATTTTCAAGTAATGTTTTCCCACTTGTCCCAGAAAAATGCAAACAGCAACTCTGTGTGTGGATGCACTGGGGCACTGACAATGGGTAAGTGTGCAAAAACCTGCAAACTACTAATGCAGATCTACCACAATTCTTCTCTAAGGTCACACCTGTGCTAAAAAAACTGATGTGTTTTTAATCCATGTCATAGTCCTCACATATAGCTAAGGCAGCTGTGCTCTAAAGAACTGTCAGCAAATGGCATGTACTAGGTCTTTTACTGCATACTAGTTCACATTGGTGAGCATTTTTTCTGGTATTGTCTTCTGGAAGCATTCTTATTAATGGGATTTGTTTTGCTGATCCTCTTCTATATGACAGGCATGGGTAACATGAAGGCACAGTTACCTCATACGTGGAAGACTTGGCAACTTGTGGCAAAAAAGACTGGAAAGATAAGAGAAGGTAAGGCAAACAAGACAAGGACTTGCACAGATGTATTTATCTCTACAGGCTCAATTAAAAAATATGCTGGGGAGGAAGCAAAGGAACAATTCCAAGTACTAAACTACAGATCTCCAGTTTAGCAACCTCGGTCCTGGAGTAGAATTAATCCTACTATTAATCCTACTATTAACAAGCAGGATCAGAGTTAATAATGATCAGCAAATGTTACTGGGCAGCAAATGTATTCTCTGGGGGAGTATGGTATGCAGACACCTGAGGTACAACATACTCTCATGTCTCTCTATTTCAGATTTCAGAGGAAAAAGTGGCAACTGGCTTATAATAAAGCCAGAATATTTTCCAAGAGTCACAACAATCTTTCTTGAGTAGCTTACCCCAGCAAAAACACGGCAGAATAACCAATCAGCTTATAATGAACATGAAATGCCTTCCCCTTTGTTTTGATAGGACAAATTCATGTTTTGACTCTAGGTAGTGTTGCATAACATGAAACGTAATAGTTTTAACCAATATACCAGCACAAGCCAGAAATAAGTTGTAACTTTATTTTTGGCATTTTATTTTCAGTTTCCCCAGTGACTATTAGTGAGTGCCTGGAAGTGTTTTTTAATCAGTCCTAATACACATGCACATACACAGCCATCAAGATTGAGGTCAGTGCGTTATAGCTGCTCTGGGAACCTTAACTCACTTGCATTGACTTTAGGAGGATTAAGTCAGAAACAATACTATTTTAATGCCATTTTTTGCATTTACTTGGCAAATACCCTTGTCAATTTAAAGTTTCCCATGGGAGGTGTCAAGAGGTCACTGAAATTCTCCTGGGTAAAGGAGGGAGAGTGGTTGAAACCATGGCCTCCATGCTGATTCCTTCAGTATTTTTCTTCATGTTATTAGTGCTGTACTCGGCACTTTCCCCCCTGCTTCCATTGGAAGAGGGAGTGAGCAAATGTAAAAATGTTAGTGAGAAATGGAGGCAAGAAACATAGAAAAGGCCTCCCTGCTGTTTTATTTGGCTACTTCTAGGCCTCAGTAACAGAAAACTTAGCCACAGAAAATTAGTATAGAATATATTGTCTAGTATGCACAAGAACTCCCAGATGCTTTCAGTGCATTTTTTCCCCAGTTCATTCTATTATTTTACAGTCTTCTGGCCAATGATCACAAAGCCTTCTGACCTCTCTGTTATCCTATGGCAAGAAAATACAGTTCCCTAAGGCTGCAAAAGCATCAAGATTTCCAGAAATGAGGTACCTGCAATTTCCATGACCATCAGCGTAGCTGCGAGCAGCATATTCTTCCGATACCACTAAGACAGAAATGCAGAATGGAGGGATAGGGGACACCCCACATCATAGAGACTTGCCAGTCTTCTGAATTTCAGCTGAAAATACCTGTGTTGAAGTGTCATAGATAGCTTTATTAAAGCTAGTGACTGTAGGAAGTGATCTGACCTGTGTTATACTTTGGATTAGTGTGATCCACTAACAAACCCCCACGGTTTTTTGTGTGATAAGCCAGGAAATTCCACAATTAGTAAATTATTTCAGTTATACATTTCTCACCTATTTAACTGCTGCAAGGTAGAATAAAACATCTGTGGGGATTTTGCCAGCAAGTGAAAACAAAAATAGTGCTAAGAAAATACATTACAACTTGATTAATGCAAGATAAACACTATAGGCTACACAGCTTTTGCTCCTCAGCAGGCCTATTTCACATTTTATGTTCATACATAAATTTCTCTTACTAACACTGCACAAGCAGTCTGGCACCATCCTTGACAGATGAGCTTTAGGAACTGTTACAAAGTGGTTTAAGTTATAGCTCCATCTGTTATATCCCATCCTTCTGATGGAGATTGTGTTCACTGTGGCAGAATGAGCAGAATGGAAGACGTGTTCATATCCTCACCAAGTGCAGCTCAGAGTCTGGTGCCTTGGCTCACACCCATCTTCTCATCAGTTTCATCAATGACGCTCTGCTTCGTGCCCAGCTATGAGGGTGGGCGAACATTTCCTTCTGCTGGTCCTGATAATCATCAGCAGAGGGAAAGAACAGACTATGCTGAACAGGAGAAGCTTAACAAATCACAATGGGATCTGACTCAAGCTTTCTTTAATTTTACTGGGAGGAAGGAGGCCTTATGACAGTGCTCATCCACGCTCCACTTTTGTTATGTACAGCGAGATACTGGGGGTTGTGGTGGAAAGTCTGCCCATTATGGATTTGAGCAAAAGAGTTACTACAGTATCACTGCTTGGTTAACAAAGGTTGTGGGCCAGGACTGAACTGTGCTTCCTTTCCCACCTAGCAATGTTTGACCTCATGGTCTGTGGAGTCAGAATTTGCTGAAGTTTCTGGACAAAAAGGATTGTCCAATGTAGAGAAAGCAATAGTGGTTGTCTGAGGAAAGATGACAAAGCAGTATTAAGTGAATACAGTGAGTTAGGTTACTCAGGGCATTGTGATCATTAACTAATGTACTAAAGGCCACAGTGGAACTGGATACAGAGGTTAGTGCAATCAGGCTTTTCCACAGCTGGAAAAAAAGGGCTATATTATGAAGCTAAAAATCACATCAGGGATATTTTAGTGCCATTGAAATAATTCTCATATATGTAACAATAAATACAGGTCTACTAAATAAGCTTTTAAACTACAAAGTATAAAAAAAAGTATACTCATATTTCTAATAATTAAAAGACATAAAAGTATGTCCAATGTTATGTCCAAATATACTCTTTTGAGAAGCTCAACTGTCATAGACTTAATCTTTTAGGTTCCTTTTACCATGTTTAAAGAAGAGGATTAAAGTACTCCAAATGGCTATATAAGTTATCAAAATTAATGTCAGTGGGAAGGGCTCAATTCAATGTGCTATAATTATGGCAGATTATTGCATTTTATTTTTATCTTTCAGACATCTTTATCAAGAATTGTTACAGATTCCCAGAATAAATGAGGTTGGAAAAGACCTCTTAAGATCATAGACTCCAACGTTTGACTGAATATCGCCATGTCAGCTAGGCCATGGCAGTAACTCTCATGTCCAGTCTTTTCTTAAACACTTCCTTACAAAGAAAGAAAGAGAATTTAGAGGAAATATAACAGCTACAGCAGTTTATAAAAAGCAGTTTTAAGCAGAGCTCAAGTCAGTAGAGCTCCACAATAGACAGAGTTGTGTCTCATCATTAATGCACCTCAGGTTTTCTGTCCTTTCTCTATCCACATCAAATCAATCCCCTCAGAAAAAGGCTGCATACCTTAGTTTTACAAACTTCTCTGATAGCATTCAGAATAATTGTAGCAGCAATAAAACAAACAACAATAAGAACATTTGACTGCTGATGGGGAAGCCAACAGGAGGAAAGTATGGCATCCCTGAAGTATTGCTTGAGATTTAAAATTTTTCAAGAGAGATAGAAGCACAGTCTTTTAGCCTACAATTTGAATTCAGGGAGGTTTTATTCTACATAAAGGACACAGCCAAAATACATACTTCATCCCCTCCCCTAGGGGAGACATTACTGTCAGGACTCTGTGCAGGATACAGAAAAAGTTAGGGAATGTCAAAGACCCAACTGGTTCTCTTCTCCTCAGAGCATGTCTGCATCAGCTCAAACCACAGTCCTATTTAAATCTGAGCTGTATTTTTTCCTGTCTGACTTCAGTCCCCAAAGGAACATCCATCAGCCAAGCAGAAGTGAATCATCACAATGCCCCAGCCTCACACTTGATACAGTCAACCTCAGGGATGACTTGGGAAAGAACAGCCACAGCCATCCTGAAACTAAACAAATGCTGGAGTATTCCTACTCTGCAACCTGCCCGTGGCTTTGGCTTGTGTTGTGCAGCTCATGTGAAAAAACTCTCCAAGTCTGGCTCTGTGAGTTGTCTAAACTGTACTGTTAAAAAGAGAGTGAATGGAATTGGCTAAATCCCATCTCAGTTTAAAAATGTCTTGGAAATAAAATCTGGAAGAGTGCACCACATCAGAGATGCTCAAGGCAAGTAATTCAGGAGCAGCAGCTGAACTCATATACATACACACACACACACACACATATACACACACACACGTATGTATACGTCTCACAAGTAACTGCAAATTACTGTATCTCTGTGGAAGCAGCTTAATGAAGGCTTTAGTTGATGAAGAAGTGTTTTCAAGACTCTTGCACAAGCCAACCATTCTAAGTGCTACAATTTGAATTGATGAACTCATCAGCTCAGCTGGAAAACATATCAATTTGAAAATGCATTCAAAGTGCAAATTGCATTAACACACAAATTTAATTTACAGGAAGCTCTTTATGGGTTTTAAAACTACTACTTAAACTATACAAATTGCTCCATTTAAACTGCTATGATAAAAATGGCAAAAAATGTTTTAGGAATGGTAACCATTGATTTCTATTTCACACTAAATTTGAGTCTACATGGTTCATGAATGAACAAATGTTAAAATAAGACTTGAGAAAGCCCACAGTTATTTGAAAAGAAAAACATTTAAAAGGATTGAAAAGTTAAATTTCTGTATTTGTCTTCACAGAAAATAAAATTATGTAGAGTGTAGCCTTATTTGAGCTTTGATGTGGTGCTTTTAGCGGAGACAGAAGTCAAATCGGTAATTTAATCAGGGCATGGTTCTACCCCAGCATCTGGCAAAGGGGAAGATTATACTGAGCCCAAATATACATTTCAAATGCACTAAAAGTGTTGTATTTTATTTAAATTTGCATCTAGTCATTTGGGAAACTGGACATCCCCTGCCATAAAGCTATGAGAGAGCATCCAAAGCAGGGCTACAAAGATGGTGAAGGACTGTGAAGGAAGTCATATGAGGAACAGCTCAGTGCACTTGGTCTGCTCAGCCTGGAGAAAAGGAGACTGACAGGAGACCTCATTGCAGTTACAACTTCCTTGTAAGGGGAAAAGGAGTTAAGGCCTGCTCTTTTTAAATCAAATGAGACTCCTAATCTATGGGTGATGAAAAAAACAGACAAATGTTTTAAGTTCCAGTTATTCATCTTGCCAACTGCACCTCAAAAAAGGAGGCAATCCAACAGGTTGTGTGTAGCTCTAGCTTTTAAGTTGATCCTAAGAAATGGTATGAAACTGTCATGGTAAGTTTAGATTGGATATTAGGGAAAGTTTCTTCCCACAGAGGGTGGTTGGGTACTGAGCAGGCTCCCTAGGGAAGTGGTTACAGAGTGACCAGAGTTCAAGGAGTGTTTGGAAAATGCTCTCAGGCACACATTGTGATTGTTCAGGGCCAGGAGTTGGGCTCTATGATCCTTGTAGGTCCCTTCCAACTCAGGATCCTCCAGGAAAAAAGAATGTAAAGACTTGTAGACAAACAAAGAATTGTATCTGTGGGTATTTTCAGAAAATGGCCTTGTACAGGGAAATACATAAATGGCGAATTCCCGTCCCGGGCTCAGCCTCGCCGTGCTCCCCCCGCAGGACCCCCAGGCCGAGGCGGCCGCACCTCCCCAGCCGCGCGGGGCCGTGGCGCCCGCCCGCGCGAGCGCTGCCCCCTGGCGGCTCAAGGGCCAGCACAACACCCACAGCTCTGCCCTCCTACAGGGGCAAAGTTTTGATGCTTTAGAACAATGAGTGTTCGAGTAAACACACAGCATTTATGCTCACATGAGAGCAAGAGGGACACAGTAAGAGCTGAAGCAGGAGTTACTAATAAATAATGCAGATTTCTCAAGAGCACCAAGAGCCTTGTTAGGAACGTGGTAGACTGGAACGTGATTTAAATCAGCCATTCACTTGTCAGACCACAGAAAAACCTGTGCTCTGCTTTGGTTCATGTTACCCAACCAGATAACACATTTTTCTGAAGCTCCTTCTTGTAGCAACTTCAAATGTGCACTCATCAGAGTTCAGCAAATTCAAGAACAAAAGCCTCTTTAGGCTCTGTTCTTCAAAGGAGGTTTTAGGCAGCGATGTTCCTGGTAGAGTATTGTACCTGTTCAGCTCAAACCAGCTCACTGCTGGGGGTCTTACTCCTTTCTGCTGATGGATTTTTCCTTGTTTGGTGGTCTTGGTTTTTTAAAACTTTCCTCAACTGAACTTAGAGTTGGCTTCAAGGGTCAAGAAGCAAGTCTGAAGACAGAGACATCAGTGTTATATAGTTCACAGAATATGTTTTGTGTGGAAAATACCATTCCATATCTCAATTTGCTATTAGAACTACAACAGAAAATTCTTCAAGGTGAATGCCATATGCACAGAAGCCAAATGCTCAACTAATTTCAATAAATTGCACACAGACCAATTAATTATCTTGCAGCAACACCGTCCTTGATGTCATTATAGAACACATTAAATATGGATTTAACATTTCAGATGAAAATATTTCTTTTGCAGACAAACTTATTTACTGTGTCAGTTTTAAGTTAGCTATTGAGGTATCTCAAGGTATTCAGTCTTGGGTGGCAGGTTTGAAGATTATTCTTAAAAAGCTGTCTACAACCTACATGTATTTTTCAAATTATTAATTGGTAAAAAGCTGTTTGTAAATCTTGCAGTCTGTATATTATGCCATGTTTCTCACCAGAAGGAAGCCAGTACACTGCATTAGAAATGAAGACTGTCAATAATGACACGATTTCAATTTAAAAGAAGTGAACATGGCCCAATCCTTAACTTCAGTAAGACTATCACCTTAAATTCAAAATCCTAGAGGACAGAATATACCAGTTGTGCATTTTGTTGTTTCCATACAGTTATTCTATAATCTAAAGGTTTTGAGTCTTCCCTTCCTCCAAAAGGTGGGCAAGGTATGATTTGAAAAATCAAACCTGAAAAAGGAAAATAATTCAGTTTCTTTAGGGTATATTTGCTACAAGTCATGAGTGATGTAACTCATGAAGATCATCTCTCTGAATAGATTATGCAGCAGTGGAAAATGAAATGGATGAGAAACCTGGTAAAAAGTTTCCTGTAGGAAGTTAAGAAAAAGGAAATCAAGAAGGAAAGGGAATGAGAACCCAGAGCCAACACTGTTTCCAAGAACTGATCATAGTTTCTCATCACATGAAGTAAGAGGTGTTTATCAAAGAAATAAGGATATAAAGAATAATCTATTAAAGGCAAATTTTTATTCTTATTATTAATAATTTTATTCTCACCGCAGATTCCCACGATACTGCTGAACTAGAGTAAGTTTGGTATCTAAAAAAATTTAACCCTTTTCAGTGGGCAAAATTTTAATAATGACACCATAAAGCAATTATACAAAAAACATATACATATTTTGACAGTTTAAATAATAAATATATATATATATATACACTTGTTTTTACTTTGTGGAAAAGCAAGTTTTGACAGTTTTAGATTGAGACTGGTTGTACCTGAAAAAAAAAGAAACCAAACCTATTTTTCTTCAATAGGGCACTTGGAAGTTTGACAGTTCATCAAATTCATAACAAGAGACTTACTGTAATGGATAAATCAGTAAAGTTGATGCAGAGATGATGACTGGAAAACAACAGAATCCCTCCTAATGTCTGCCCTGTATAGCACTGCTTCAACACAAGGAACGAGGAAATGTGTGTCAGAAGAAACCTGGTTTTGCTTGTAGGGTGGTGGAAACCAAGCTGTACAATACAGGTGCCAGAAGATGTGAAGTATTACACAGCACTTGCAGCTGCAATCTTTCATTTTCCCCTGTGGCTGCTGGAGCAATGACTAGAACACTCAGACTTCAAAGCCAAACTGCAAACCCCCTCCCCTTTTCAGTTCAACAGTGTAGTACATCATCATTGACCAGATTACAAAATTCAAGAGAGGTAAACAACTGGGATTTATGGGAAGGGGATAGGAAAGGGAAGAAGAAGAAAAATAAGAAGAAAAACTTTGGAAAATATTCTAGGTCCAAATGGATTTTACAATCCCAACTTCCCCCCCAAACATTTCAATGATGACTTATGTACCAGTTTGCCCTAATTAAGAAACACCATCAAGATATTTCAGATGTGACAGAAGCCTTCAGCTTCAAAATACAATAAAAGTGAAATGCTTGAACTGGACCACTAGATTAAAATATCATTAAAAAACCATGAGGGTCAATAAAAACAAAGCAATTTCTTTGTGTAGGTGTAAAGAAAAGCTACTTGAAGTATGTAAGTGACTAGCTAGATGTAAATACTTCCACAACACAGTAATGTTTCTATCTGTTCAACCATACCAGCTATCTGTTCACATGGCAGAAACTGTGTTTTAATTATAGGTCTCAATTTTGTATCAGAATATATACAGGTATTTCTTTCTCTGTTTCTTTTGAAATTTGAGAGGTTACAGGTTTGGGGTTTTTTTTGTTTGGTTTGTTGAGGTTTTTGGTTTTTTGTTGATTTTTTTTTTTGTTGTTGGTTGGTTGGTTGGTGTAGGTTTTTTAAAATTTTGGGCATGTAAGGAACACGTATGCAAATGCAAATCCACACAAGAGAACTCTAAAGGTATCTCAGTTTAAAAGGCATGTTTTTTCTCTTTTTCATACAATCAACATTCTTTTTTGAAGTCTTGCCTCTCCTGCCCCATGTTACATTCTCCTCTACAATTTGCTGTTCAGCTGTGCAGACTTCAGACACTGGTGTGTAGTAAGCACTAAGAATTTCCTGGGTCAGGTTTATTCATCATTACCTGTACAAAGCAGAAGAGGGGGAGAGACAGTATGAAAAGGAGAGACACAGACAGACACAAGTGAAGCTAGGGTTACAAAACAATCTAGAAACCACAATTCAGTAAGCAATAACACAAGAATACACTAAGTCTGTCACCAATGAGGTGACCATGACCAAAGCTGCCTTAAAGCACTACACACAAATATTGAACATTGTGTCATCTTGGATTAGTGAATTTAAGATAGCTGCACCTCAAGTGGCCTGCTTCAGTTAGAACAATCCTCTTAGAAAAGAGGAACAGAGATTTTCTCCCAACATTTCTTATTTGAAGAGTATAAGACTTTTGAGACAGAAGCTCATGAAGATCATTCTGTCTGTCACTTGTCCTCTATTCACCCCTATTAGCACAGGACTTTTTAATTCAAGTGTCTGAAACGTATAAAATTACTTTTTCTTATCATTTTTGGATGCTACCACAGATTTGTAAAATACAGAATTAGAACTGAATCTAATAAAAATAGCCACTTGTTAATCAGCATTTTGCCAGATGAAACTCAGCTCTTTTTAATAGGATTCACTCAGACAAGAGCTTATAATTTATATGCCAACATTTCAGCAAATTTTCATTTCATTTAAGTCTCTTAGTACTAGTTTTAAACTATCCTTAAAGCAGAGTAGCAAGCAAAAGAAAATGGTGACACTACAGTAACCATTTTCTTATTATTTTACATTGCCAGTCTTTTGGACACTTGAAAAATGGACTACTGCAGTGCATCTTTCCAAATCTGCCACTAAATCAAGAAATTGTGCCTGAAAAATATTTTTCAGACATTTCTCTGTCACAGTTGTCTAACACAGCATGAAAACAACATGGAAATGATTGTTCTTACCTAGCAGTTCTAGACCAGTAGAAAAAAAAATTGGGAAAACATAATTTGGATTAGAATTTTAAAAAAAGATTATATTTTTCTAACTAGTTTTAAGACACTCCCCAAGCATTCACATATAAAAGTCATAAAAGCAGTGCCCCTAGATGACCTTGCACTACCAATGCAACACATTTGTAAAGAAGTTAAAAGATGCAGAAAGTACATATTGGTTAACATGCATTAGAATATTTTTTGAAAATTGAAATGCATTAAAGAGTGATCATTACACATACTTCTAAAGCAAATATATGATGCTTCTGATTACTATAAAACTAATTAAAATTTTAGATTTCTTCTTTTTCTCCTCTGCAGTGAAGACTTTCACCATTAGAAATCTAAAAATACATAACTGGAGTTAAATTATTGACATGATGGAAATGAAAAAAAACCCAAAACCATTCCATTGCTGATGGTTCCATTGCTGTGTGGTTTTTCGTAAGCGTGACTCTGAAAGATGGAGCAACATCCATCTGCCTTGTAACCTCTGCTAAACTGGGCAGGGCTCCAGGGCAAAATAAATAATTTTCATGTATTACTGAGACACCAAATAAAATGGATGGTACATACACATCAAGGTCTTCTGAAAAATGCTAATTATACGAAAAAGAGCTCCATGAAATTTCTGAAAAGGAGTGATGGTGCAACCTATTAAAAGTAACATTATAGAAAGCATAATACTATTTTAGCTAAAAGTCATTATTCTTAAGATAAAATTGGTTTTGATTCCAGCAAGTTTTGTGCTGGATTTCCTTTCCCCCATCTGTGAAACTGTTTTACAGAAATTAAATAATTATATTGTACCTTTTGTAGGCCAATTATTGTTACAGTTAACTGTACATGCAAATTCTGTTAAATTGGAATGGTCAGTAAAGTTTGCCACATTTTGTTGCAGGAATAAAAATACCCTTTGTGGAAAATTTTAATTAATTTAGCCAATCCATATATACCAAAGCACAGACATGTTCTATACTCTGTGATACTATGATGTTTTAAAAGTATATTATAACCTATATTGTATACAGGTTATATATGGCCAAGGAAGAACATAAGACAAGCCATAATTGCCAGGATGCATGGAGATTACCTTCTTGGTAGGCCCCGTCTGCCATTACTAGATGAAGTATTTTGGCATACAGGTGTTTGTGTTCATTTCCAAGAACTGTCTGAACTACAGTTGAACAAACATCAATATTTTCATCTTCATCTTCAAGTATAGCCTAGTGGAAAAAACAAACCATGTTGCCAAAATTAAAATGGGTATAAAATTAAGTAGTTCAAATCTATTAAATGCAATTCATGGTTAAACCAAAAGATTTTCTCTTTAATTCACTGGCCAGGCATTTTCTCTGATAATAGTTTAGTGTGCCAAAACAGATCAAAAGACGATAGAAAAAACCTTTTACTCTAGTTACACAAAGTAATTAGTTAACTGGCACAGCAAACAATCCTAGATGCTTGTTTCTTCAAATACTCCCACTTGAGCTTATTGCACAAACCTTTATTTTCTCATAAACTTCAATTAATTTATCAAAGCCTATTTCCTGCTCCAGGTTATATCTCAACTCTTCTAAATGGCTGAAGATACTATCACATTCTTCACATTCGCTGGCAATTTCTCCATCACTATTATCTAGAGAGAAAGAAAACAACAGTAAAACCCTCTCAGTTCTACATTCTTAATATTGCTTCTAAATCTCCAAAACAAATATCCTTTAAAAGCAACAAAACGGGTAAGCTCAGGAGCACTGGATGGTGTTGGTAGATGTTCTGACAATATGCAAGAAAATAGGAATAGTCCCTTTCTTGAAAAAAAATCCTGAATCCCAAATGGGAAGCATCCACCTATCCTCTCTAAACCCCCACTCTGACCATTATGCATAGGGGTATTCAGCCTGAAGGCAAACAAGGTATGGTCTTAAAGCAGAATTTTAGTTAGCTAAGTAGGTCAAATTCCATTCCATCACTCTATAAACTTCTGAGGTGAAACTCATGAAGGGTTGGTGGCTGTCCACACAAGGGAAAGGAGTTCCTTAATGAAGCAGCTGTCTTCTAGCAAAAAATGAGGACATGTATGTTACCCATCCATTGCTTTCTGTCCTGAGATACATCTTGTTCCATGGAACAAGTCTAAAAAACCCAGTAGTAATTTAGCTACAGAGTTCCTTGTTCTTTTGTAAATGCATCTCCTTTGTGTAGCAAATTAACTATGCCAAGTGGTGCAATAAGATATAGGAGAGAAATCAAGATAATTTTGCTTATAGGCTTCAGAAACCTTGAAAATAGGTTTGTAATGGTAAAACATGAGGTAAACCTAACAAAGAGGATGTTTTAAAAAATTCAAGACAGAATCCCTATGTAAAATTCCATTGTAAAATGCAGGAAAAAATACTTTCTTAAATAAGCATTCAAATTTGGAGAGAACTTGTCTACCATGGAAAAACTTCAAGAATTTCAGAGTGTATAATACCAAACCTTTAAATACTATTACCTGGTAGATCACAGACTTCATGAGGCAGTATTAGAACTCTACTACTTACAATTCTTATATATGACTAGTGTAAGGTATAGTCCTGACCAAATCACATCCTTCATTCAAGCGTCAACAGTCAAATCAATAAGAAAGTATCAATAAAATAAAAAGTTGTATACAGGTTAAAAACCCATTAGGTTATTTCTAATCCTCTATTTAACATCTAGATCTTGAGAAGACTTTGTCTCAAGTTCTATCTGTTACCCTTTTGAAGGCTGGCCTGCCTTCTTCCCTGCCCCAATAATGAAACTTGAAATCCTTATGGAATATCTAGAAGGTAGGACACTGGTACTAAACTCTAGCACTTACAACAGCAGCAGAATCACAGACACAGATAGTATTGCATGTTATCAGTGTATAACATCAGCATGCCACAAAATTAAAGACATTAACAAAGTTTATTTTATGTTAAAATAATAATGCATTCCAATAATTAGATGTTTGATTTGTTGAAATTTTTTTTCAATAAAAAGTACACAAAAGCTTTGTTTTAGATGAGTTACTGATTTTCTGCATCTTTTCATGACTATATTTCTAGTTTCACTTCATTTTCCAGCAAGAGTAAAATACTTCCATTTCCACAAGAATTTAAAATACAGAAATGAGACTTCAGGAAGTTGTGCATAGCTAATGCAAAATGCTAAAAGCAGTAATTAATTTATCTGTCTCACTTCTATTTGACTGCATTAATACCTAATTTTGGCTAAGGACAAGGTGAACAATTTCATGTTCCTTCTGATTGCCTGTTAAATTACTTAACTGTAATTTAAACTGAATCCCAGATACTCCAGTCATGTCAATTGCTATTTCTTTTTCACACTTAGAGCCATGAATTATTCAAGACATACAATGCATTCTGTCTTTGATCTTCCTTGAAGCCAAGTTTTAGACAATTTAGAGAAAAAGGCCCTTACCATCACTACTCAACAAACAGCCAAGCTTTAATTTGCAACATGGAATATCGCTTAGATGTTGACCTTAACATTCAGAAAGTCTGAATAAAGTCTGATTTTTTAAAACTTATGTATTAAAATTATCAATTAGAGCTTTATTTTATTATAAGTTATCAAAGCTAAAACACTATTCTGTATCTAAATTTTTAACATGAATAAGTAACTTATAAAACAGGTATAACAGAAATGATACCTGACTGCCATTCTTCATTAAGAGCACTTTCACTGCTGGGGTTGTTTTCATCTCCTTCATCCAGCTCAGTACCATTTGTTATGCATTCCATGGCATTAGCCTTTAAAGTAGACTCTTCTTCACTCAGTTCCTCACTAGGCTGCTCCCTAAGCAACTGCTCCATTGAATCCCGAAGCTCCTGCAAATCTGTATCTGTCTCTCCAAACATACTAAAGGAATGTGATATAAAGTTTATATAATTAATACTTTGGAAGACAAACCCTGTAGAAAGAGCTCATTTCTTTTGTTAGCAGCAAATTGAAAAGCCAGTCTAGATGGAGGGGGAAAAAAAAGAGACACCCTCCACCCTCCTTCCCCAGCTATTTGTGACTTCAGTCCAATATGACTATAGCATTGATACCTTTGTACCATGCAACACACAGGGAATAAACAGATACCACAGTCTCATAAAAAGACAGTAAGTCCTCAATTCAGCTTCATTAGTAAGATGATTTCAAAATCCTTGTATTTCTGCACTATTATGGAATTCTGGCAAATATAACATTTTCAATCCAGATAAAAATGTGTCTGGAGCAAAGATCTAAGCAGACTAGATACACAAGACTATCAAAGCTGTGGGGAATAGTCAATTCCAGGGTCAGATTTTGAGGGACTTGAAGAACATTCTAATTAAACATTAGAAGAGATAAATGAGAAAGATTCCCAGAACATAGAAATAAAGAAAATATTCAAGAATTTTTTAGTTCTAGAACAGCAATAGCAATCAACTTTGAGTTGCTTGAGCAAAATGCAAGTTGCAGACAACAGACAGAATAACACCTTGGATAGATTTCGGGAAGGAAATTTAGACAGCTATTGTATGCAGTGTACCCCATTAACTTCTCAATTGTCTAACCAAAAACATTCTTGAACTAAGATGCCTGTTAAAATACTTGATAAACTTGATACACTCACATGTCCTCAGAGTCAGAGGGTCCTTCTTTGGCTTGCTCATCTTCTGTATCATCTGTTTCAAGATTATGTTGATGCTGCACATCTGCTACACTGGGAACATCAACTAAAGTTCTGTACAGTTTGTAAAGATCTGGGAGTGAACATGTTCTCAACATCTACAAAGGCAATAGAAAGCATGGTTGGTAACAACATTAAAGACAGCTTGAGTTTACAAAATACTTTAAAATGAGATTTCACTGTTCTTCAGGCTTCCTGCTTCACAGCCAGAAGCTGTGCTAGTAGATTGGATCCTACAGGAAAAAATTCACTTGGTTGGCAGAAATGACAAGATATCTTTGCTGCCCTGTTCAGTGACTGTTTATGACAGTAAGGTAGTGATCATTCTAAAAGACTGCACAAAAGTGAGAAAGCAGATAGGGCAAGTTAGGAATTTCTTCCTGAACTCCCTCAGTAATGTCTCAGAAAAAGAGTGGAATTCCTCCACAAAGACCTGGAACATAGAATGTTGAATGGTGAAACCAGAGACTTGCACTGCTGCATAAGACTTGCTGATATCATGAGCACAGTGCAGTTGAACTACAGGGCAGACATGGCTTGACAAATACAAACACCAGCTGAAAGAGTTGTGCCACCTTCCTGGCCTCATTCAACTTCAATAAGAAAGTAAGAATAGTACTATAGAACAAAAAAGTATTTCTTTTTCATTATTTAAACTTGCCTTTGGGTCATTTGCATCAAAAAGTCCTGTAGAAAGTCCAATCAACAGTGAACTTTTGCCTTTATTTCTTGCTGGTGATATGGAACGTGAACGAGGTACAAAAGACTCTTCCTGTGAAGACTGAGCTGACAGAACTGGTGAGGCTGTTGGTACAGCTGTGGGCTGTATTACCCTCTGGAATAAGGGTTCAGCTTGCTGAGAGTCACTGGAACAAGTTTCTGATGTGGTAAAGAAAGTCTGTTACAAATCCAACCAGATTAAAACCCCTAGATACTTAAGGAAAAGGTAACTGCCATGAATATACCTAACTAATTTCTCTTATACAATCAAAGGGAAAAGTAGATAGCACTTTAAAAGTATTAAAATATTTTTGATAATTTTATTAAATGCAATTACAATGTGAAAATTTTCCATTTTAACTTTTGGAGAATATACAACCCTTGGCTATAGCCTGCTCTGTTCTCAGGCCTTCTGTTTTCTCATTATCCAGTCCATGTCTGATACTGTGTCATCCATTTCCACCCATTGCTTATCACCTTATACTAGATGTCTTTGATGTTATCTCAATATAATTTGTCCAAAGAGGGGGAAAACCCTATCCAGTTTGCTTAAGCCACCCTTAACTAGATGCAAGAGTATCCTCGATGATACTTGACAGTATTGACAATGTTTTTTCTGAAGTTACCTCCCAGACCACCAAGAACAAGCAATTCTTCTATGCAATAAAGATAAAAGATTGTCATCAGCAGCCACTTAAAACATTGAGCTCAGTACTAATTTGAAATGTGTATAAACAAAGCAACACTTCTATTAAGTAAATAATCAGATCTTATAACATCCTAAATAATCATGTGAAAAAGCTGTAACATTCAGAAAGTTGACGTTCATCAGTGAGGGCCACTGTCCTGCTGATCTATACAGTGTCACTTTCTTCTAACATGTTTTCCTTTAAAGTGACAAACATAATACCCACAATTTGTCTTCCTAATCCATCAGAAATTTCCCTTTTAGAAGTAAGAACTGAAGAAGCAAATAAAAACTTGCTCATTTGGGGTTAATGAAGCAAGAAGGGGTGGCTCAAGCACCCCACACTGACAAGTGATGGAATATGAGACTGGCACTGACCTGCTGGAGCTTCCTTTTGTGGTTGCACCTTGTTGAGTGCTTCTTTCTCTGAAGTTGCCTCATTCATTCCATCATGTTGTGCCCTATTATAACACATCACATCAAGGTCAAATGCCATGTAAAAAATGGTCATTAATCTACTGAAGTCATCAAGTGCAGTAAAACTAACAGCAGCAAGCAAGGAAGCTTTAGCTAAGTGGAATTTTAACTGACATGTCTAAATAAAACTCAGTTAAGGCTCAGCTGTTTGAACTGGAGAGAGAGGTCAGAAGAGAGTACTTACACATCCTCTTTCTCTTTTACCCACACTTCATTAACAGTGCTAGGGAACTCCTTATTCTCCTTACTCTGGTGCATTTTATCTTCCATTTCTTCCAGCACCTCTGCTTCCAAATCATCAGGCTCTAAAATTAATAGTCATTTACCTCATTAAAAATTAATTCCAATCAAGCAAAAAGATGGGGAAGTACACATTTTAGGATGACACTTAAATCCTTCGTCTTAAATAATTTTGCAGAAACAGCCAAAGTTTTGTAATCCCAGAGCTAAAAGTTTTGGTTTTTTTCTGATACCAGAAGAGTATCTTAAAGCTCCAATGAACCATGTCTTCTAAAAACCTCAGCAACATGCCCCCAGAGATCAAAAGGATGCTGGTATCAAATAGGAGAAAAGATTCCAGCACAGTTGATGGGGAGAAATAAACCAAAACCCCACCAAATTAACAATAAAAAATTTGAAGCACTTTAGAATTCTACTTGTACTCTGAAGTTTTCTACAAGCACACAAAAATGTTTCATAAAATCTACTAAATACATTACTGAATCAGATTACAACACAGGCATAGAGAGCACCTGGTCCTACCTAAAATGTGTTGATAAAAACCTGCACATTACTTATGGGAAGATATAACAGTACACAGGATCGTTACTTCACTTATTGCATTCAATAAACAGATTTTAAGTAGAATTACTGATTAAATGAGTTACCATCCAGCATAATAGCTTTGCTCTGCACCAGGGTGGGTTCAGTTCTTTGAGATTCTTCTGGTACAGTTATGACAGACTTTGTAACACCAACTGGTACTGAAGACTGAGCTCCAACAGGAGAAAAAGCCTTCTCCTCCTTCTCCTCTAATAAAGACTGATGATCTCCTTCAAGAAGTTCTGCAGTACCTAACAGAAAACGATTCTATTATTTAAACAGTGCTTTGCTATATTTGGATAATAAACTACAGTGTGGCTAATAAGTAAGTTGGGAATTTTTGTTTCTTTAAAAGAAAACGGAAGAAAAAATCTGCATGCTTTTAGTACAAATATATAAAGAAGAAAGCTAAAAATATTAAAATCTTAATTTCTTATATTACGTTATCGTTAGTACAAGTTTATATTTGGAATAAATGTAAGTCCTTTTGTCCTTACAAAGAACTAAGGGCAGTAGTTGACTGGGCGGAGAAAAAAAATCAACTGATGTGTAAGTCACATGCTGCCAACAAAGTTACAGGAAGCATTTAATGAAATATTCAGATGATGACATCCTTTCAAAAAATAGGATTGTTTCTATTAAAAGGCAAAGTTTAAGACTTTTCAGCAAAATGAAGATCCTTTCCTTTCAGCACACCCTGGTTAATTTCTTACCACTTCATTGACTTTGAAATATTTTGGTGTCCTCCAGTATCAGCTTGTGCTTACATTCAGAACTGAGGCAACACCCAGAAGTAGAAAGCAAGAGAGAATATAAGAATATGCTTCTATTACTTCAAAATCTTTCTCAGTAGATAAACTGTCACTACACTTGCAGTGCAGATAATTACCCACTGTGCTTACCATTTATCTCATCTTGTTCCTCAAGGATGTCAGTTTGCAGCTGCAGCTCTGCTTCTCCTAGGATCCTCAGAACAGAATCAGTTGGGCTTTTGCCCCAGACTTTCCTGTGAGGTTCACCAATATCTAACTTAATTACTTCTCCCAGAGTTTGACCTGTTGGGACACAAACACAAATAGAAAACTTTTCTAAATTAGAAATTTTTATTCATTTTCTGTATAATAAATAATCAAACAACCTCCACAAAACTTAAAACTAAAAAGGTGACAAAGCCAGAACTCATGTCACCTCACCCCAAATCAGACAGCCTAAAACTTCCCTTATCTAGAGTTTTTCTTCTACCAATTCCAATCAATAACAGAGTTATTCAATATCAGTTGACATAGGCAACTTAATAGCAGCAGCAGCAAGCAGCTCTTTTCAGAAATTCAGACACTCCAAAAGAAAGCAGTATGAGAAATGTTTCATTGGCATGGAATGGTCTTGAACTTTACTTGAAATGGTAAATGAGAAAGTTTCTTGTCTTGCTATCCTTTGACATTTATTTCTGTTAATTCTCCCTCCAAGGAAAACAGGATACAAAGAAAAAACAGAGTAAAAAGTTTCTTGATTCTAGCACTATAAAACTACTATGCAAAGATGCAAGTCTGTCACATTCTCAATGATTATTTCTTTCTACAATGTGAAACAGACTTTTAGTAAGATATAGTGAAACCAGGAAAAAGAGGTTTCAACCAACAAACCAGAGAAGGGAAGTGGAAAATCTGGAATAACAATCTCTATTTAAGAAAGGAAAACACCAAGAAAGGCTTAACATAAGTTACAGATCTAAATCGAGAAAAACACTCAGTTGTTTTTTCACTACTGATAACACAACAGGATTTTCAAGTTAAATAAGAATCTTCCATATATTTAAAATGCTTTTTTATTAGTTAGGTAACTGTTTGTTGTTGAAATTATGAAATTATTTATTGAATCTCCTGCAGGCTTTTAACTACTCAGCCTGTGCCTTATTCCTTATTTAAGGGAATACCTAACCACTCAGTTTTTAGAAATGCATGACATGTAACGGATAACAAGATGATAATAATAAAGAGTACTTGGTTTATAAAAACAGACACTACACATGGCAAACTGATTTAGTAATACCACGGTGACAAAAAAACCCAACAACTTACACTCTCCTCCAGAGAAAGAATCTTCCATCGACAGCTGAGCTAAAGGAACGACCAACTCAGAGGCCCCAGATTCCCATTTTTTGCGATCTCCCATAAGTGGCTGGTCACCTTGTTGCTCCTTACCATCTTCAGATCCAGCTGATTCAGAGGTATTTTTACTCTCCTTTTTTCCTTTCTCATCTTCTTGAGCTTTAAGATTTTGATTTAATCTTCTCAGAATTTCTCTCTTGTTCTGAAAGGACCAACATAGGTATTAAAATAGTGCCTTTCTTGAAAGGATACCTAAATGACACTATATAATTTGACATACTTGTACTGCAAAATCTGGCTTTTTTAATTCCTCCTCAGACTCCTGGACAGCAGTTATTACATGTTCATCCTTTAAGACCCAGAAGCATGAAACAGAAAGTAGAAGAACATGTCAGAAAAAAATTATCTTGAGAAGAGTAATAGACATAATAAAACCTTTCCAATGATGACTGCAGTTAGACTGAAACAGAATGCTTGATTATTCTGTTTTACTCTGTCCCAAAGACACAATTTCAATGGCACCTTCCATCTTTGAACCAATCACTATCTAAAAGTGATGAGCAAGTGAATCACTCAATTTAAACAGACAAATGAGATTTTAGAGAATGAAACATGTAGAGATAAAGCCAGATACAACCTCTACAGCAAGATAACACCGAATTCCTATGCTACAAATGAGTAATTCTACAAGAGAACCAAAAAAGTGGCAAGCACAGAGTCAAGGATAATTTATGAAGAAAAAACAGAAGGGAAAAGAGACAAATGTAGTGGTATGTAAATAAGCAAACAAATACAGAAGGCAAAAATGTAGAATTTATAATCTGTGTACAAGGCTTGTATTCTCCAACTCAAATTGCTTTGTGTGCTATTTTTTAGTCTGTTACAGTCACTGTCTTGCATTACTGTGAGACAAACTGTCCAAGTGGAAAAAACATCCTTTATTAAAAAATATGATTTAAATATTTTTCCAAAATATGATTTATTTTTCCAGTTATCAACTGACATCTTTCAGTGTATAACATTTTATATTTTACATATATTCTTTAGTGTAAGTTTCACTCTATTCCCATAGCTATAGCCTTCAGTACAATGTATCACACTACACTGAAATTTACAAAGAGCTTAGGCAAATGTACAAAAGCTAGCATTCAAATTAACATAGCTGTGTTGAAAATTTAAATTATACAAGGTTACACTCATGTGCTCAGCTTCACAATTGTAACATAAAGCAACTGAGGTAAACATGTAAGTTTTTACAATATCAGGACTGAGAACATACAGAATAGAAACTAGGATGCTCTTTTAGACAACAAGAAGAGACAGCACTAACAGATTCAAGAATCTTAAGCTTTGTCTTCTCTGTAATATTCAGCACTTTCAAGTTCACTGAAAACAGTCAATCATTAATATATCACAGTCCTATCATTCAAAATTTATCTGCTCACTTCCACCAAGTAACCAACTCACTAACTCCTCTCTTCAAGGGGCTGATGAAAATGCTGGAAGCTGATGTCTTGGTCAACTGAACATACCTGCCCTGATCAAAATGGAAGCTGCCACCTAGGGCTCATCATAAGCTATTTTGCTCAGAACATGAATTTCAGTTTCAGCATACAGATGCATTTCAACAGCTTTCAAGCTTTGGTTTCTTTTTATATTTTTTTTTCATTTCTTTTCCCTAATTAGAAGCAACAAACATCCTTAACAATTTTTTTCTAGCTAACCTATAACATGTTCTCTAAACAGTCTCTTTCCAGTCAGTATTTATTTCCTTGCCATTCATTTTACCCTTTTTGCAGAAGTACCTACCACACCCACTTCCTTCAAAGCAGAAGTCATGGAGATGACAGGTACACCAGGCTTCACTGGAAGTTGGGGCTTAGGAAGAACTGCTCCAGGCTCTTGTAGTCCATTCATAGGACTATGTTCTGTAGCTTCCACATGAAAAGGCACGTTAGGATTCTTTACCCCTTTTGCAATCAGCTGTATAGATGCAATTAAAAAAAGTTAAATCAAAAATCTACTTCAGGACTTGACACATTAAACACAGTATTATCAATTAGGCTCATGTAATCCTTACAAAAGGACAATAATGCCACACATTCATACAAAGGACAACTGCGCACTGCATGCCAGTTTGTCATCTTCACATCCTGCTTTTTCTATTCACAATATTACTAATTGGACTTGTTCCATAGCACACACAAGTAAAAGAAAAAAAAATAAATTTTGGTCATTAACAGACAACTAATAAAATAATTGGGGTGATCCTAATGATTCTTAGGTAGGATGTTCAGAAGTCTCCCTGCAAGCATACCTAAGATTAGGCTTCTAATTAGGGAATTCTGGCTGACACAGGATACTCTCTCCAATTTCAGAACTCCTTGTCTTGAAACATCACAGTATAGTATTTTATTTACACAAAGATATGGCCCTACATACTTTGACTGCATGTAACAGATTTATTTTCTTACATGTTCTTCCCAGGCTCTTTTCTCTCTTTCATATGCTTCCTTTCTCTTTCGCTCCAACTGTTCCTTCAGAACTGCTGCACGAGCATTTGCTTGGGCCTACAGTAAACAAGCAAAAAAAGATCAACTTAAAATCATCAGCAGCCTACTTCATGGAACATTTTAAGGAGGAATATTCTTGGATTACTCATCTCCTTTTCTCTCATTAATGTATAGACTGTGAAAGGAGGACTCCACTGACAAAATCACCACACGTGTAATAACTGATCATCTGTGTTGAAATAAGGGCAACTCCTCAAAATTTAATTGCAGTTCTTGATTTGCATGGTTCTATTTTTAGTATACACAGTAATCTTAGACTAATGTAAAATTAGAAACTCTACTTAAAATTATCTTTGAAGACAAATGCATTAACCAAAAAATATTAAATATTATGTTTAAATTTTACCAACTTACTCATACACAATAAGCTTCACTTGCTGTTTCACCTCGAGTTTTCAGGTTAGGCATTGGGTTAGCTTGTTTTTACACTGTACTTTGCAGATGGTTGGGGAAACATCATAGAACAGATAAGAGCAATAGTTGCTATGTATAGTATTGTGAACTAGTTATTGATTTAAAACCACCACATGGAATAAAGTTCTAATTAAACACTGTATTTCTATGAAATGCATTTGTTTTAAATCTAATTCATCACAGGGTTATATAACTCACATTCCAATCCACGCATAACCCATGTCAGCCCATTTAAAGAGTTTGGCCTTCCTTTGTTCTTTAACTAAAATAAAGGTGTTGTCTAAGGTACATCTCCCTTACCCCTTCAGTCTCAAAATGCTGTTTTAGTTATACCAAATTGCCATTAGGATTAAAGCTACCCTAGAGAGAATTCTCAAAGACTGGGATACAGAAGATCCTTGACTTGCAAGGATGTCTCAGCATATTTTTAAATTACTAAGATAAAGCAGCTGAACACAGTTGTTTGCTCTATACAGTTAAACTCCCCCCATTCCCCTTGTAGTGGATACATGAACAAACTATTGATAGCAAGATGAAATATAAGAAAATTAGTGAGATATAAAACATATTTGACAGCAGTAACTTCCATCTCCTCCCACTCCACGCTTACCTTCTGCGTTTCTATCTTCTTGCGTTTCAGTTCTGCTTCCTCACTAGAGTCCTGTCCATCAGAACTGGCTGCTTCACTCTGCAAAGTGAAAGTCTTCATGGAATTATCATCAGCTCATGTATTTAAAAGCTGAGTGATATGAGTGCCTAGTCAGAATATTTTAACTGACTATATGACTAGCGTGGGTCAGTTTCACTAACTCCTTGCTTAAATGCAATGTTTACTTGAACAGAGTTTCAACCTCTGAGAACAATGGGGGGGTTTATTTGTTTGGTTTTTCAGGGAGGATTGGTTTTAAAGATGTGAAGCTTCAATAAGTCAGGAAAAAAGTAACATGCCTCTTGTTGCATGGAAAGTAGCCTACAATGCTGGGCTCTCACCTGCCACCCCTCATCACTGCTCCATGTTCTGCAGGTGAGGATACAAGAAAGGTTTGATGCTCTTGAATTCCAGGTTTTTTCACAATATATACTGTCTAAAATATATGTCTCTATATAAAACTGCCTAAAACAAAAGTCTTCCACCAGGGGTAAAATAACACATCCCACACTCAACTTCCATAAGTATTTAAGATTATTTTTAAACCAACCTTATCTCCACGAAGTTTTGCTCTAATCTGCTGACGTTCATTAAAGTTTTGTAGCCGGATCTGTCTCAATCTTGCCAAATATTCCTAACACAAAGAAATGAAACAAGTTTCAGCTCTATGGCAACTCTCTCCAGTAAGGTTAACTTAAAATATATCAGATACCCCAAAGAAATAAAATGGGTGAACCACCCCCCAACATTATTGTTGTCACTTCACCGGCATATCCTAATCTCTAGAAAAATTCTCATGTAGTTAAAATATAGCAAATTGGAACATATGTTTATCAGTATTAATTATAACTACATTTTTCATTACTGAAAGCTAGGAAAGGTTGCATTTATCACAACAGGACTAGGATATAGCTACACCTATGTGTATCAAATTCAAGAACCTCTCTGAGAAAGATTGATGTAAGCAACTACTATTTTGATTATTTTTAAAACTAAAACAATTAAACACACCCAAACTTTAGTATATTAAAAGTAAATTATTTCCTAAAAATTAAGGAAGTCCTTTAATTTTGTTACACAGATGGAACCATGCAGGGAAACTGGGCACAGTCAAGCTCAAAATATTGCTATTTTTGTGATGACCAAAGTGGCAAACATGCAGCAAGCATACCTCTTCCTCCTTGTTTCTGGATTTCCTTCCTCTTGCAGAAATGGACCTGCCTCCATAGGTATCTGCCAGGTTTTGCAGTGTACCCTGTTTGCCATTTAATGGTATCAAATTTAAGGTGGCTAGGGCAGTAAAATTATCTCCTTTATCCAATAACAGTTCACTTATAAGAAACCAAATCCATCAAAGATCTGCAGGTGTTCTGAAGTTAACCAATAAGCCTTTTTCCTTAGATGAAACATATGACAGCAGTAACTAAAAATTCTGAGCAGCCAAAGAGAGAGATAAGAGCTCTAAGAATATAGTTGCTGTCTCACTTCAATTCTGATTTTCTCATGCTATAGAAACCTTAGAAAACCTAAATTGTGATGGGTATGAGTTTTCTACATCTGGATTATATAAAAATGGTGGCACAGGGTTGGGATTTCTGCCAATGCTGAGTTAAGCCTAAAATAGAAAGTGGAATTTCTTAACGTTCTTAGATTTTTTAATAATGATGACTCAAAAATCTAAAAAAGCACTTAAATATACTCATTACACCTAACAAGCTTGGCTAAATGTCTAATACACAGGCAGTGTATGGACTTGGCTCATGTGATGTACTCTGTGACTTGTCAACAAAAGGATTTCAACCTTTAAGAAAAGTTCTGTATAGAACAGTACAAGAATCATTTAAGTTCATGTTTTCTGCTTGGATTAAAATCAATAATACTTTACTAATGACATACCACAATTTTTTTTCTGAACAGGTTAAAAATTCCTTGATTTGTCAGTGCAACATACAATAAAGACAGCAAGCACACAAACATATGATAGACCCTCTGCCTCATAAAATGCCTGGGGCTTTGGCTTTCTCAAGCTTGTATTTAGAGAACCATCAGTAAGTAAACAGTCCAGTGAGGTTATTGACTGAATCCAAATATTCTGGTTAAATAAGATTGAGAAAAATTAATAGCGCAAGGAAATAGCACACTACTGCACTTCAGTGCTTTAGCAACCAGGGGATCAGAGAACAAATTAAAGGAATTCTGTGGAAGAGTAGCTCCTTTACATTCATAAGGGCCCCATGAATACTGGTTTCAGCTTGAGCATTAAGCCATACAAAATGTAAAAGAATATTTTCTATATTTGTCTTTTCAGAAAATATTTGGTTTTATTTTCAACTTTTTAATACATGTTCCTGAGCTTTACAAAAGCTTACTGGCACTAATAAAGGATTTCCTTGTTCTTGGTTCTAGCATTGAAGTTATTTTAGGTTTTCCCATCACTGATGGTGATTTATATCACTGCTCTTAAGAAAGAAACTGGAAGCAAGATTTTTGAGAACGGATTTTCTTTGTAGATTGTTAATTTTACTCATCTGCCCATATTAAATTTTCAAAGACCAGGAATCATGTTTTGCAATGCCACACAGCTACAGTGAAGTAGCAAATTAGGTCAGCAGCTGTCTTAAAAAACAGATGTCTTTTAAGTACTATTGACTCAACTACTGAGTCAAATTTAGACTGTCAGTTGAAAACTAAAATTGACAGCAATTATATTTTATAAAAGCTGGGTAAATTAGCACCAGTCATCAGACAAAAGGCTGACTATTAGCTGATGATTTCTCCTTTCAGATCAACAGTGTCCAAACAACAGTCCCAACCCTATATGAGAACAACTGCCAGCTAATCAAATTATTTTCCTGCACAAATAGAAGGAAGCTGTTGATAACTTCCACTTCCAATGAGAAATCCAGAAATGGACTTGGTACTCTGACTTCAAGGTTACAAGTCTTAAACATCTAGAAGTTACTTTAACTGTTCAGTAACCTCCCTGTTTTATTATGGGAAGCATCTAAGATTAAAACATTTATGCTCATTGAACACATTAGAGAAAACTGAAAAACAGTAACATGAATAGTTGGGTATCTTAAATTAACTGATCTCATAAATTCATATCAATGCCAACAAAATCAAGAACAAAATGGAAGCAGTACTGGTACTGCTAACAACTTTCCAAGAAGACATGCTACTAACAACAACTTGTCCAAGAAGAGGTAGTGGCAAGAATTGCTCAATTTTTTTCAAAATTATTTACTGGTCTTGAGAGTTTTAAAAAACAGAACCATAGTTTTAGAGAGGAAGACTCATATTTTACAACATATATACTAATCTAAGGATACTTTGCCATGAAAGCAGTGGATCAAAGCACCTAAAAATTGCTCACTGTAACTGAAATAATCCCTGACATTAAGACCTAGCTTTAAATCATAATCTGATTATCAGGTATAACTCAGGAGATGCTGCTACAAATCTGCAGTTGGTCTCATCTCACTGTTACTCCAGCACAGTCAGTTCAATTTCAGCAGCTGACAAAGATATTGTCACTGAATTGCATATGAATAGTGTGGAGAAGCACTCAAAAAATAAAACCCTCCATGTAATTGAAAGACATAGTCATTTCCAATAGGTGTTTAAAACAAACTTCCTAAAGGAATATTGAATTTGGAACCACAAGCATAAAGAACATATTATGATACTACCTTTTATTTAATTTCTAAAGAGTAAAGGTTTTATAAGATTCAGCATTGACAGATATGGATGAATTTATGGTACCTTTTCAATAAGAATGTGTTTCCCTAGCACGCACCACTATGTCTGATCATTAGCCGTATCAGTTTAATCAAACTTCATTTTCGGTTCAAGCTACTGCATAACATGAAGTATAATTTTAACCAAGACTCCAAAGTATAAACAGAAGAAGAATGTAAATGAATCTTCGAAAATTGACAATAGCAAGTTAGACACATGCAAACAAAGATAACTGTTAATAAGCTTGAAGTAATGAGAAATGTACTATATGATTATGTTACATTTTATTAAAATTAGCAACAAAATGCAGAAAACTTATCTCCCATTCTCTCTGGTTTTTTCAACACTTAAGGAAAATATTTAGTCAGCATTTCACTTATGATGCTACTTCAAAGACTCACAAAGCATGCTGAAACAGTAATACACACAGGAAGACCAGATTTCATACCATGTGTCCCTGAGCTCGAGCTTTGTTTTCCATGGCTTCTCTCTTTCGTTGCCAGAATTCTTCAACTTGCTTTGCTCTATCTGCAGCTATCCATCCTTTCTGCCTGAGTAATTTCAACAGAGCAAGATGAAAGTCTCTGAAATATGACACTGTAAACACCACCACCCCCCCACTGTCCTCCCCCCCGCACTTATTCTAACTAGAACACACAGGAGAAAAAATTAACTTTATATGAGTAAGACATCTTCAAAAAATGCCTTTCATCAGCCAAAATACAAGTCACGCTTGCACAAAATGGAGGAAAATAGGCTTAGTAAAAGCAAGAACAACTATTAAAAAAATAAATCCAAACCACTGTATTGCCATCCTTCCAGATCCTTATCATTGAAAGAAAAATGAATTTCAAAACACAGTCTTAGTATGATTGTTTCTGGAAGTATCCCAGCTTGTTTCATTACTGTTATAATTCGTGAAAAAGAAGATTCCTTCAAGATTTCCCTTCAGAGATGAGCAAAAACTCATCACACGAGCCAATCAGTAAGGTCAATACTGTGACAGCCTTTCAAGACTGTCCTATGTTTGCAGTAAGAGTTTCTATCACTTAGGGAATTACTACAGTGCTCAGTGTTCTTGCAATTCCTTTTAGAGAATCTTGGGGGCTTTTTTTGTTTGTTTTCAAAGGGTCCATGAAGGAATTTTCCTACCCTAGAATTAGCCATAACAAGGTGATTGTTTTTTTACAAGTTTCATCCCAGATCAGGGACCTGCTTGGGAAGACAAGAAGGCTACATTTAGTTTACCATAACTGAGCATCCTGCAACTCTATGAGTACATTTATAACATCATAGAGAAACCAGATTCTGACAAATTCGTTGGAAGTAGACCCAGAGAACTTTAGTACTAAAATAAAACCAAAACACTGAGAAATGGTTCAAGATATTCTACAAATGGTAGAATGAGGAGGCCTTTCCAAGGCTCCCCAAGTTTCCTTTAACTGAGGACCACTGGGGGTTTGGCAACAGTCAGGAAGAAACTGGAATATGCTGATAGCAATAACCCATTAGACTGTGGCAGTTAAAGAAAGAATCATTTTGCAATACAGGAAGCTCTAGTAATTCATAATTAATTAGCACACTAATTAAAATACTCCCATTTTATTATTTCGACCCTTCACCCCCCAATCAAAAAGGAAATTAATTTTTTTCCACATGCTACAATTCATTAAAAGGAAGACAGAGATAAAACCACTTTGATACAATAAAACAAACACTGCTCTGAAAAGGCAAGACAATCCACACAGGTGTTACTGGTAAAGAAACAAACACTTGCCAATCTTTGTGTACACATACCTGACTCACTAAAAGATTTTTACTCTACCTTTTAACTACATATGAACTCAACTGGTGAATAGTGAAATCTGTGCAAAGGCCTGTCATGCAGCTGAAGTTTGTCACACATCTTGAACCTTACAGTGTTGGAGGAGAGGTCTTTCCAAAAAAACCCAAAACCAAGACAGTCCTATTTGTCTCAAACAAAATTCAGAGGAACATCTTATCTCAAAGTTTTATAAAAATTCTTTGTCTTACTCTAAAGGTGAGCGACTCATTTTCCTAAAACATTTCAACTAGATTTCTTCTGGGCTTCACTTACGCCTGAGACAATTTTTCAAGACTGCTGACACTGAATATATTTAGCTTACAATAGTGGTAGTACAATGAAAGACTTCAACTTGAAGATTTCTCAGCTTCTTCAATATATGCCCTAAATTGACTATCTTTAACAAAGTTCTTGTTATTTAAATTCTTTCTTTGAGCAAAACATCATGAACACTTGCCTTCAGCTGGAAGAATTAAGTCCAGGATGGAAATACAGATAGGCTGGCTATGACAATAAAATTGCTTCTAGGTAACATACAAATTCTTAACACATTTAAGATGCTAAGAAACAGCACCTCAATTTAAGGCTAACAGTAATCCAGTTTATAAACAGAAAAAAATCCAATCTCTCCCTATTTTGAAACTTCTGGACAGTGTCTTCATTGAGTGCTTCCAAATTCATGTGTTTGAGAAATGTTGAATTGGTTTCTCTTCCCAGTCTCTGTGTTGTTTATAATTTGCAGCACTCTGCTATATTTTCTTTCCATTTTAAAACAGTTTATTCAAGGTATAGACAAATATAATCTAGTATTTTCAAATGTATGAGTCAAACTGCTTCTTAATCTAGGCAAGAGTTGGGGATTGTGAGCTTTGTGCAAAGCACTTAGAATAAATAGATGAGGAAATACATTTAACTACTGGCAAATGATGCCTTCCAGTATTGGGTTGTATGAGGTAGAATTTTAATTATCTCACAACAGTCCAGCCTACTATAGGGAATATAAAATATACCTCAGAGCTTTCAGAACTGTAATATTAGTGTTAAGCATGATGTTATTACTGCAAATTTTAAAATAGCAAAAATTTATAATTACAAATACAAATTATATTAGAACATAAAATTGAATTAATTTAATTTACAAGAATAAATGGTTTCTTTGGCCACTTCCTTTTTCTCACATTAACCCCATTTATTTCCTCCTCCTTGGAACAGATGTTTGACTCTGCAGAAGTTGAAATCATGAAGGAGAAAATTTGTGTCTCTAGGAAAGTCAGATAGTAATGTTCACAGTACTAAACTTCTAGGAAAATGGTATTTTCCCATTTCCTAGTCACAGCTGCAAACAAAGTTCCTTGGGCAATATTACGAGATCTAAAGGAGAGCAAATAAGTTTTGAAGAAGCTATTTGAAAGAGTGGAAACATTAAAATCAGTACTTGCTTACAATCTTTTTATATATAAAAATACCCTATTTACAGTAATTAGATTTAGGTCTTCTAATTCACTATTTGAATACCAAATTAGAGGTTGCACACCATTACAACACCTGGCATTCACATCTCAATGAAGAAAGCTCCTAGAAGTTTTCCACCAACAATTCTGGGGTCATTCTAGATGTTTTGCAATACTACAAACACTTAGGTGCAGAGAAGGCAGGAAGAATAAGATGATGGGAGAAAGAAGCATCTTGTCAGGTAACACAAAAAGTCCAACGATGAACAAAGCAAAGGAGGAGGCTTATGTTGTTATCTGTAACCACAGGAAGCCAACAATTTTGTCTGAAATCTACTTTAGGTACATTTGCTTAGTAAACTATTTTTTCCATTATTGGAAAAGCCAAGATCTCCACTGGCTCTAAAAGAATTGTGGTCTGTGAGGGTCTAACACACAAACAGACAGCACAATACCAATGAATAGAAGTGATTTTGAGACATGCTCAACTACTGAATGAAACTAGACACAGAACAAGAATCTAACATGGAGGGACAGATTCACAGATTATCATAGTCCAACCTGTTTGCATTGGCTTGTTTAGACACCTCCTTCAATCTTTTCACTTTTTTCCTAACTGCACCAACATCGGGTAAATGGTGATGACCTGCAGGTCCCTTAGGAACTCCTGGACGTGTTCCAGGTGGAATTCCTCTGTAGATAAATATGTACAGTAACTTTCATTACTTTCATCTAAAGCAGAACACATGTAGCTTCTAATGGAAGGTAGCCATACCTTTCAACAACTCCTCGGTCTTGTAATTTAGCTCTCAATTTGACTTCCCTCTCTTCAGCTATTCTGAAGACATGCTCCTTTTGCTGTTGCATCTGGTCAAAAATAGCATGATAGTGTTCATAGCGTCCTCTGGAAGACACAGGAAAAGGACCAACACCACCTCCACCGACATAATATGGTGCCTGGAAACCAAAAGGGGTAGGGTGGAAATCACAAATACTGCTTTTAATAGACTCTTCCAATTTTTACCTCTTCAGCAGAATTAATAATACTAACATATTCTGCAACAATTCTAAATTGGTCTTAGTTTTATCCCTGGCATGCTCCTATTTTAAGAAATTACAAGGTAGATAAACTATTTTTTTTTATTAGGAGTCCAGAATAAAACACCACTTTAGCTTCCTTTAAAAATAGTACAGTTATACACATGAGTCACCTCTCACATTTTGGAAGTCACTGAAAATGACTCCGTTGAAGTGTATACCGAGATAGATAATATTACATGGCCAAAATCAAAGTTTTAGCAAAAAAGTGATACATTCCAACTGAAGTAGTAACAAGTGACTTATAGCCAAACACATATTTTTTTTCATAAAGCTGGAAACAGTTGAGCAGTTTTAAGTTTGCTGAATGGCACTATGTGCAGATTTATCTGAGAATCCCCACTGCCACCCAGCCTATCATTTTATTTCCATCACTAGACTTGAGATTCTTCTCCGCTAAAGATCAGAGCAGGGGAACACCTACCACAAGGCACTGCTTTGTGCAAATTATACCTGTCATTCTCAAAGCATTAGAATTCCTGCAGAAATTTCAAGTGAAAATAATGAAAAAAAAATGTTTCAAGCAGCTGTGTACAGTAATAGCCAAGGATGGATGCAGAAAATGTGAATCTGGCAAAACAAGGTTAAGGTTGTCAGCACATGCATAAAAATGTTTCCTTTATGCCTGGGGGAAGCAGTCAAATAGCCCATGGTAGTAAATCTATGGAATTTGTTTCACCAACAGTGTCAATCTACCTTCCAGAGCAGTCAGAAGTATTTAATATAAATTCAAACAGGTGAGTACAGATGTGACAGGTTTAAGACTGCCTGTTTAGAAATTCTTGAAGACACTGTATTTAACAACGGAATTTATCTCACATTCTGAGTTTTGGTTGTTCAGTGCTATCAATAGTTCCCCATAATCCAAATGAGAGTACTAAATCAAGGATTTGTCTAAGCATTCAAACAAATATGCAGGTAGACTGTTGGTCTGTATAAAAATAACTACACAAGACTATGATTTCTACAAATAAAGGGAAAAGTCTTAACTTTAGACACTATTCAAGGTTACACGTATCATTATAAGAGTTCAGTTTCCAGAACCTAAAGAAATACTAGAGAATGATCATCATTCTCCAGGCAAATGATATGAAGCAGGGGCTCATCAACAGTCTAGAAAGCAGTTACAGCACCTGCTAGAACCACAAACCCAAGGCCAAACTCTTGCCACATCTTTCTCTACTTTTCCTCAGAAACAGGTGCCAGCAATCAGACCAAAACCAAAAGAGGACAGAATCCTGCAGTGCCTGACTGTCGTGTCTTTGTAAGAGGCTGTATGGCTTGTGTCATTGGAAAGCTTGAACAATGCTATTCAACAGCACTGTCAGGGAGTTGCTGGATATACTGCTTTCATGCTGGAGAAAAGAGAAAGATAATTAAGTCAAGAATATTATAATAGTAGATGGAATCCTGAAATGATGGTAAACTAGCAGCCTGCAGTATGATATGCACTCAACTATCCAATTTGAAGAAGACAGCTCAATGATTTTTCCACCTACCATGATGGTCTACACCAGTGACACTTGGTGAAAACAGACACACTCACTGGCCTCAGTTTCCCTAGATAACTGAGAATACAGCTAACAATGCAGCTGGAGCGACAACAGAACAGCTCATATGTTCACAGTAAAACTCTGAGTTAATCAGAAACACTGTGTTCAGGAACACATGAGCTCTCATCCAAGTGTGAGGATGCATGTTGTATGGGAGCTTGTACTGGCACCTGCCAGCTGGATTGTGAAGCAGAGGAGGACAACATAGGAAGCAAATTACAGTTTTTGCCTTTTTTTTAATTAAATCAACACTTTGTAGTTTTTAAAGTCTGGTATGCTTAAGTATTTAAGCTTTACTTATATGATATGTGGCACACATCCAAAGATTATATCTATTTTGAAAGGAAATATTTAATAAGCAGCTACTGAAACCTGGTTGGTGTTTGTGTATTCCTCATTTTTGTACAAAGAATAGTAATAAAACCTCTATCCATTTTGACTTTATTGCTCAGTCAAAGCTTGCTTACATGTTTATGCCCAGTATTTTCATAAGACTCACTACCACCGCAACAAATCCTTGATATTTCAATCCACCTTCTATTGTCAGATAGACTTACCATAGTACTACTTAAATTACTGCACTGGCTCTGCCTGATGAAAGTACCCAGACCCTTATAATCAACTTGATCAGACTACTTTCCAGGACAGTTATGTTTCCATGAAACTATGACATGCACAAATAGGGAAAAGGAAACAGTCATGGGAATCAGATTAAATTATGTACAAAGTGAATGGCTAAACAGCACACTGCATTAAAAATGAATTAGATTTACTCAGAAATTTTTACCACCCTCATGAACACCTTATTGATATATAGAAACACTTACATTGCTAAATAACAAGAAATGTTTAGAAACAAGTGTTTAACACTGGGAAAGAGGCCCATTACTATAATATGAAAACCTGGGAAAAAAAAAATTCAAGAACAAACTTGAATGTGAAAGAAGCTGCTCATGCATACACTCAGCACAGGAAAAGTAGCAAAAGCAGGTGTAGAAATAAGAAAGTGGTGCATGAAAACCATTACTAGCAGAAAGAGAAGAGATTCAGAAATTTAGAAACATTAAAAATGAAATTTGCACGTCATCTCCAAAAGGCCAGGGAGGAGCTGTTACAGTCTATCTCAAATTATCCACAGATTTATAATGGACAGCCTCAAGAGTTGAGACTTGTAGAAAGAGCAAATCCTTCTGAAAAGAGAAGACCATTTCATACAATCAAAGGTGGGGGGGAACACACTGCACCACATTTCTGCATCTGCTGCCAACCTTAACACCACTTCCACCTGAACCAAGCACATTCCTCCATCCTTGTTCCCTGGCTCTGTTTATTCGTTCCATCTGAAGGAGAAAACAATACAGGAAAACAAAATTCAAGGAACCACTAAGTAAAAATTGAACTTCACTCTTAACACACTTTAAACATATTTTACCCTTTCTTTTTCCAATCTTCTCATTTCATCTGCCTTCGGTAAACTGATCTGCAATGTGTAAGGATTAAACATGTTAAGGAACTAGGAAATCAAACTACTGCGTGTTCTTACACAACACACCACACCACAAGGTATGTCATTAAAATTTCTATGGGGGAATAAAGAAAAATCTGAAGACTCTTGTCTACCTGCTCTCTCTGGCGTTTTTCTTTTTCAGGCAATTCTAACCTTTTCTTTTTTGAAGGTTCCTGAAAAATAAGCATATAATTTGGTATTTATTACTGAGGCATCACTCCGTCAAGTCTCTGTCAAGATGGGTTACTGATCCGATTGCTGGTGTCTGTCCATGAAGATTGAAATAAAGAAATCATTGCTATATAATGTTTGGGGAAAAAGATGAGGAGGAAAGGTTTGAAGGTTGTATGTTTTCATTCTTGCTGTGGACTCGGCCTTTGCTCAGTTTGAAAACAGATGATTTCATGATAACTCAAATGTTTCCCTCCTTTTTTTTACTGGAGTAATTTTCATCAATGGAGTTGGAAATGCCTGCATGAAAGGTGAAACTATAAATTACACAGCATGATGTCAGAATGAGAGAAAAATTCTATCAAAAAACATATTCTTAAAGTCCCAACTGAGTGTGCACTAAATGGGTTTAAAATACTTGATTATTCAGGAGGTTTGAAGTGAAAAGCACTGCTAGGATATAGGGGTACTTGTTCATCCTGTACTAAAAGTTCTTCAAAAGCTGAAGGCAATGATTTTTAAATTTGTTTTGTCTTAATTTTTCTTCTTTGGCAGTATCACTCTTTATTACAACCTTTTCTTTATAGAAACTCTCTGAGGGGGCCAAGATATTAAGATTCTCTTATTTGGAGGTTATTCTGGGGCTCTTTTGCTTGATACTTCACTTGCTTCCAACTCTAACTAAGGTTCTTGTTACCTGTTACCTATGACAACACAGTCACCACTGAATACCTCCTAAAGAAGCAGCTATGGTTAACAAAATATGCTGTTTAATCTTTTCAAAAAAGCCATTATTGCTTTTAAAGATTTTTCTTGCTGACCATACTAGAACACACAGAACTTCACAGTATTTTCTTTTGACAACATACAATCCTGTCAAATGGGTAATTTAAAATCAAGTATTGCAGAAGTTGCAAATCTTTAGAGACTTGTAATAATATAATGTTAATGTAGTATTACTAATTAAAGGAGACAATTGTTACACGCTCCTCTGAAAAGCCAGCTAAGAGCTGCAAGCTCAGACTCAGAGAAGAAAATTTATATTGTAAATTGTAGCCATTATTTCTATCCTGCATCTTATCACTAGGTACAATTCACAAAAAGACTGTCCTAAAATAGCAGCATTACTGACTCCTTCCATGTGGGAAGAGGCTATTTCCTCAGTCTCTCCCCTGCCACATTAAGTCTCAGGGCAAGTTGGGTAAGTGTTGGCTGGTGAAACCCATGACAAAGACCCACAGATGGCTTTGCAACCAAGCCTTAAAACACATAAACCTTGTGATTTCATAAGGACACACAAGAAGTCTGCACTCTCCCTTTCTTGCTTTTTCAAACTGTGTTTCAAAAGCCAACAAGGCTTGTGTGATCCATCAGCTTTTCTCTAAACCTCTGATAGCTGTTGAACTTCACAGAGAATTTCTATCTCCAGGATAATTATCCACAAACAACTTTGACAGATGGATAGAGGTCTTAGTACTATGTTCCCTGGAGTGCCATGGGAGAAGGAAAAAAAAAAGCCAAAACAAACCCCCACAACCACAACAACCATGTTACTTATTCAGAAGAAAATCTCAACTAGTTTTCTTGCTGAAGCAGCAGCCTCTTGGTTGCTAGTTGTCTGGCATGTGCATATAGCTCAAAACTAGCTGTAGCAAAAACAACTCCTGACCACGCAGTAATTAATGGAATAAAGAGAGAGAATTAAATTTTTATGTAATCAGGAATACAAAGAAGACAACAGGATGATCAGAAGTACTCTATGACAGTATACAGAAAACTTTCTCATTAGCTCATGAAATTACATCTGGGAAACTTCTCTTTCAATTACACAGTTTCTCTGCCTCATAACACTTTGTAAAATGGCTAGAAAAAGTTTGGCTATTTTTAAAAAAATTGGAAATTATTTTGGAACAAACTAAAAAGATGCAAAGGTTCCTATCCATTATCAATGATCTTGGTATACCTGACAGGCTTCCAATATTTCTAAGAGTGGTTAACACCAACAAAGCAAATGAAAACACACAAATGTAATTCAGCCTTGGAATTAAAACCCAAGCCTAAAGTAGGAGTTTACAAAAATTATATTAAAACCAACTAAACAAACAGTGAATAATGAAGCAAGCCAAGCATTTAAACTACTAGTTCTACTTTCCCTGTATGTGTGTGAGGCATGTCCACATACCAAGACATTTTGAAAAGGAAGGCATAATATTTCATAATATTTAAATATGAACTCAACAGCCCAATTTAACTAACTTAGCTCCTTACCTGTCTAATTTTAGTCAATGGCTTCTTCTCATTAGGCTTTTTAGGTGCAGCACAAGACTTCCTGATAGTTAAAGGCACTCCATATTTTGCAGCAGGTTTGGTAATTTTCTGAGCTGGTGCAACTGAAGTCAGTGTTGGTTCTTGAACTGGTCTTTGAGCTGAAAAGAAGAAAAACCTCACAATAAAAAACACCTGGTTTCTGGTTTTGAGCTACCCAGGCTGGCCAGTGAATGGTATTTCCCTTTCCCAAAGTCTTAGAAAGCAAAACTAGAGAAAAATGGGTGAACCGTGTGTCAGGGACTAAAGTTGTGTCTGAGGCTCTGCCATATTTGGTCTGCTCTTGTGCACATCCACAAGACAATGAGGAAAACTTTACTGTGTAACTGGTGGGAACGTGACCCTTGAAAGAGAAACAATGCATTGGTCCATTGGTGGGAACTTAACCTGTGAGAGAGGAGCAATGCACAATGGAGCTGTTGTTAGCATGGAGGTGGGATCACGAGCCGCTGTGGCCTCATCTCACGCGCTGGCCAGATGTTGTAGCTGGAAAAATTCCACTCCTGAGGAGGAGCCTTGAGGTGTGGGTCTGGGGTGGAGGGGTGACAAGGACTGGATGCACACTGTGGATCCAGGGGATGCCCTGAAGGTGCAGTGCCTGTCTGCCCCCCTGCATGAGCCCCATGTTCTCCATGTCCTTTGCCTGCCCAGCGGCTTTGCAGGAACCAGGGGTCAGTATCTATTATTTGCTATTGCTAGTAATAAAAGCAAACTTGCTCTGCAGTCACAGCTGGGATTCAGGTTTGATGTGCATGGGCATTCTCCTGAACCCATAAAAACCACTAACATTTCATTCACATAAGCTGATGTATTAGTTTGTCTAAGTTTGATATTTGATAAGAAACAGAAGAAAACAATTCCCGTGCTTTTACATTTTAATCTTTCAAGCTGGATAACAGACACTTCATTCAGCGGCCTTGCTCAACTGCACAGAGCTCATGTACACAACGGAGAGGTTTCCTAATGGAATGGAGAGACAGGCCCTTCTCCACTAACAACACTGAACTGAAACCTGTAATGCTAATGCCACCAGAAGATGAGTTCTAGAAGAGCTTCAATGGCCTTCAGGGATATTGCTTTCCCCATAGAGCTCCTGAACATACACCAATATTGTGGGTTTGATTCTGGGTTAGCAGGGCTCTCTTACCATAGAATAGGAACAACACTATCAAAAGATACCAAAGCCCTCGCCAGAGCATCAGATAATTACAGGGAAATAAAATAACTGGGAAGGAAATCTAGGGGAAAAAGGCAAACTAATGCAGTAAAATGAAGTAACACCATCTTGACAGAATTAATCTTTGTTAACACTAGCAGAAATTTTACTGAATTAGACTGAAGCCAGGGCTTTATCTTGGAATCTCTAATGAAGCATCCCACTTTTTTTTTTAAGAAATCATACTTCTCATTAGCCCTTCTTCATTACTAAGGGATAAAATAAGTCATACAATCATAGCATATGAATGAGTTCCATTATTTGCAGTCTGCACTGTCTCCTTAAATTTTGGAAGTGTAGAATACTGCAAGAGGAAAAAGTGCACTTAATATATTACAGGCCCATAGCCTGTATTTGCATCAATTGTACCCAACATATGTGCAGCTCCCCAGGGGAGGGAAGGAAATTGCTTCTTCTCTCTTTTTTTCCTGAAAATCCTACAGTCAGGTAGAGCACACCAAAAAAAAAAAAAGTAAATGAACAAAGTTACTTACAAGATCTTGACAGAGCTGAAAGCAAAAGCATTGTAGACACCAACTTACCTGGTGAAGCGTGTGGTCCAAACTTGTGGAAAATTTTGTGACTGAATTCTTCTGCAATAAGCTAAACAAGTGGAAGAGTTAGTCAACAGTACCTGTGACCAAAGCTAGGAATAACTCATTTTCACACAAGTGTGCCATCAGCAGTAAGCATCTAACTAGGAGCATTTATTGTAAATTACACAAATAAAAAAATAAATACTCCACCTTATGCATTGAATCTAGTATTACTAGAATCTAGTATTACCAATATGGAACTGGAGTATTTTCAAACATTTTTGGCACAATTACTCAAGTAATTTCAAAAAGCAATTTAGTCTGACTTCTGGGTGGCACATGTTATCTCATTTATGAACTAGCTAAGAACCTAGGAAAAAAGTTCATGTGAGCATCAACACAATTTTTATGCATAATTAATTTTAGATTTCTGAGTAGCTGCCAAAGTTCACCTCAATTTCTCATACACCTAGTGTCAAAAAATAGTTCTTTAAAAATGCTTGCAGTTTTAAAGTGTTTTTATCCTTTTCAAGATGGGAAGATGACCACACATGTGGGTATCTGGAAAAACATATATGGTGTGCTGTAAGGCATATAAAATTAGCATAATGAAATATGGAAAGCAGTCCTACTGAGGTCAAAAATTTGAGACAAGACAAAGAATATTCAAATATTAATAGGCAATAATCTTAAATACTGTAGGTAGTTCTGAACCAAACACCTCAAAACCTATATAGTAGAAGTGAAAAGTATTCAAGGAAGAGCAGCAAGGATAAATGAAAAGTGTCAGTTCAGGAATAGTCTTTACAGAATCTTGAGCTACTGAGATTCCTTTGATTTGTACCAGTCAGTCAGAACGGATGCTGAGGAGTTAAACCTGAAAAAAAAACCAAAACAAGAAAGAAACTGCAGAACTTAGGGCTCTGCACATGTGGCAAAACAAATTTTTAATCTGGAGAGTCTAGCATGAAAGATTCTGTAAACCAGAAGGCACACAGTTTCCTACAGTTTCTTAGTAATGGTTTTTCAATTATATTGAAGCTTTTATTTGAGTGATAAGCTGTAGCAACTGAATTATGATGTTTCCACGATAACACCTTTACTGACGAAAAGAAACCTGACTCTTTAGTATCTTCCAAATAGCCCTCTCTCCTTTTTAAAAATTGATGCTAATTTAGATCTGCTCTTTAATGCAACTTAGTAACTATGAAGCTAAAGAAAGAATTTACATAAAACTGGAAGATTGATTTCCTGATATTTTAAAATGGGATTTCAGCAACAGTTGCAACATCCTGAAGATGTCAACTATGAAATAATTTTTAAGCTTAGACTAAGGAAAACAGAGGATAACACCACTAGCCGTGGATGATACTGCAATAAAATAAGCATTACAGCTGTATACAGAATGACCACCTCCTGCTGAATATGAATGTACCAGACTGATACATTGTGTAAAAGGTGCTTTCTGTGTGGGTTTTTTTTTTGGTTGTTTCAAATATTAGGTAACACCTCTAAGTCACACACAGCAGTAGTACCATTGGAAAAATTGCACCTAAGTATTCATACTCCATCTAGGACAAATTAGCATCACCATCTGGAGATACAGACAATTAATAATTATACTTTGACTGACTAACTCCAAATAAAAATTTAATATCCATTTCAGCTACTGGAAACAAGACCAGATCAAACTATTACTGTTTCAATGTTAAAACAAACTTATCTGTAAGGATTTCTGAATTTTACCTTTCTTTGAGACTTCAATCTGAAGTAAGTTGAAAGTCTATTTCAACACAGAAATTCAGAAATTTCAATTATATGGCCTTTTCAAGACATTTCTTTAGTTGTGAGTTAGAATCCATTAGAATTATTTATACCGCACTTCCTCCATCTCCTTTCTCTTCTACATTTATTTACCTCATATCAGTACTATTATTCACTTGCTAATCTTCATCTCTTTTTACTAGATTCATATTAAAATGACATTATTAGATATAAAATTATATTAATAGATTTTAAACAGAATAGGAAGCAACTTCTTTGAGGGTATATAAACATGATACATTTAAACCTCAAGAAATTCAAAGATTATTTTACTTTGCATTATTTTCCACAACAGGCTCTCAGGCCATTCCAAATTACAAACAAAAAATGGATTGAAGAGATACTACACAGCAACAATGCTGAAATAATTGACAGCAGCATTTTATGAAAAGATACGTATCTAAACAAATCATCTCAGTGGTGATTCCTCACAATACAGAAAAACACACAAAACAATGCACTTCAGAAAATGCCACTTTAGATTTACTTATGGAACTACCAAACACTTAATAATTTGAGTCTTTTCTTTACAGTTCATGGTAAAATTAGTTTTTCCTCAACTGTCCCTGTCTATAAGAGCTCTAGGGAAAACTATAACTTTAGTTTTCCATGTAATATACTAACATTAGAATAAAGAAAAAGCAAAGTCCTATGATTTTTTTAGGAAAGTTAGAATTACAACTAACTCCATACCTCTGGTGTGAGAAATTTTTCAACCCGTTTGGCTATAAAGTTTTTCTCCAATATGGAGTTTACTGATGGTCTATTCCTGGGATTCCTTTTAAATAGCTGTGACAGCAGATTACGTAGGTCGTAGGAGTAATGCATAGAAACAGGAGGAAAAGGCCCAGAGATTATCTTCAGGACCAAGTTCTTCATGTTACCGGCTTCAAACTGCATCACACAAGGAACAGAACAGTTACTCTTATCACCTGTCCACATGCAAGGCTGCACATACAGATGACGAGAAAACCAAGCTGACAGTGCACCTTCCTTTGCCCCAACACACACATTTTCAAGGGCAACACCAGCAGTTCAAAAGAATCTGTTGCCAAGTATCCAAATTAAAATTCCAATTAAAAATACATCACAATACAGGTATTTCATACTACAGGAGACATAATGTTGCTAACAAGTAATTACTTGCCTCCAGATCTAGGAGGCAATCTAGACTGATAATGATATATAACTAAGGAAAAAAATAATTATCTTCTTGATCTCCTCTTCCAAAGGCTTTGAACCACAACATGCCTTCTGCCTTTTTTAGCAACCTCCCATTACAAATTAGAGAGTGTGAAGTATTCACACTCATTCAGGGTGAAATCCAAGGGAATGCTCAGACTTCAATTTAAGCTCAGGTAACAGAGAGCACTGTTTCAATTCCTTTGTACAACAAAAAGAAAACAATATGTATCACCCAGCTTACAGAAAACAAATTGTTGACATCAACTCTTAGAAATTAAACACTGTCAGCAGTGCTGCCACATAAAAGACCAAGCAAGAAGAAATTACAAAAGATTGAAATGAAATTAAATCCTTATCCCTTGAAAATAGTTCTCTCCATTTTCATGTTGTTACAATCTTTTTCTTTGAATAAAAATAGCTACTAAGAAGCTCCAAACAAAACAAAATCCACAAAAAAAATCTGTGGACCGGACAGAAAAAACCCCAAACATTTTCTTCCCTTCCTAACTGAAAAATGGATAATGAAGACATACTCTTCAAATGAAAACACACATAGACAGAAGAAGAAAAAACTGGAAAAAGGCAACTCTTCCACATTGGAAGTTTTTTGTAATCACTATTTCTGTTCTAAACAGAAATACATTAATCCATCTGCAAAAAAGCAGAATCCAAATTCAGATTTTCAATGAAGCTTTCAATGAATTCAAGCTTTTTTGGAATAAAACCTAACCCAACCAACAAAAAACCCCAAACAACAATAACAACAAAACCAACAAAACTCCCAAACCAGCCAACCAAAAACCCCTACAAATGCCCCCACTATTCCTAGTATCCTTTACTATAACACCTAACAATTTTTTCAGCTAATACAATCCATTAATAACAAAAGTGCCAAGACAGCTGAGAGACTGGCATGGAACAAAACACCAATGAAAAGTGTTGCTTGGCACAGGAAGTGGAGATGAAAATGCTGAAGGTTACCTTTGAAACAGCTACCATGAAAGCATTTCATCAACTAAAATATATCTGCATGACATCAGAAATAAATTCTGTTTGAAATCACTATTCTTTTATAGACACAAAGTTTCTACTCACCGCATGTTTAAGTGTACACATTTCATAGAGAACACAACCAAGGGCCCAGATATCACTAAATCAAAGAGAACACATTATTTTAAAACTTTAGTTCTAGGTTAACATTTCCAGTTAACTTGTATCTGTGAAGTCTATCTCTGAAGACGAAAAGGGTGGATTTTTGAGTATGCACAAGCTCCCCTCTGTGGACTTCTCTGACCCTGCAAAACCCCAGGGAAACAAAAATCCCCAAACGAATTCAATAACCAAAATAAGGCCACCCTGAAAATCAGATGATACTATTTTGGCTTCTGATTTAGAACCATCTCAGCCACAGAAATCAGACAAAATATGGACAAAGGCTTTTTTTGTTTAAATATATAAATTTGCTTGAGGTCTTTGAATTAAACAAACAAAATTAAAAAAAAACCTTATCACCTAATTCAGCAAACACAAATCTCAATTTATTCTGTTTAGCAGTGACTAAACTTACCTTCATTAATTACAGGATTTGGTTAGAACACCGTTGGATAATAAACCCCATGTAGAAGAAATTAAAGGGAAAGAAGTGAAAAATTTTTATCTCTTAAGAAATCCATTGAAATGAGTATCAGGAACTCCCAGCAACGAAGGCAACCGCTCGGTGCTGTGGAAGGGTAACTTACTAACATTTAATTATTACAACTTAATTACACAGGGGACACTGTTACCAGGCACAGGTTGCTGTCCGGGCAGCAAAGGTGTAAGGGAGGTATCTGGAGCAAGCTGAGCCACCCATCTATGCACATCATGCGTGCAAATAATCAAACTGCTGTGTAACATCCTTAACATAGTTTCACTTTGGCAGTGCATAAACGAAGGCAGTACAACCACTGCGAGGACAGCCAAAAGTAGAGCTACAATTAAGAACACAGCTAGATCTAGAGCTTGGAGCATTTAGCTAAGTTATCTCTCCATGACATTGCTTTCTACTTCAGACCTACCTGTAGAGGTACAACCTCTACAGTGAAGCTCCGTACCTACTTGAGTAACAGACAAATTAACAGATGCTCACCATCATTTGATTAGAACAGCTTTAAATTCCTAAAAGAGCTTATTTTCTTCTTTTTACTAAAGATGTTTAATAAAATCCTTATTAGTACCTTTTATTGTTGTAAGGCTTGTTCTGACATATTTCAGGAGACAAATAGTATGGTGTTCCTATGCAAGTGCGTGCCAGCTCTGCAGTACTGAGAGAAACATAAGGATGGATGTTAACTGGTTAACTCACATGAAGTGCAGATTAACTCACATGAAAACAGATTGTGTTTTCTTTGATCAAAGCAATTTAAATTAAGTCAGAGGAAAAACAGTACTAAAAAGGATTTACCTGTTCAGAACTCTGGCGATTCCAAAATCTCCCAGCTGTATTGTTCCATCTTTGGTTAAAAATATATTCTTGACATAGAAATGTTAAGAATTCTGTTAATTAAAATATTCATACAATTGCACACTTTTTGTTCCCTACATGTTTTGAGAAGAAGAAAATTTTTTACCATTTAATCCCCCTGAAGTCATTGTTACTGACACCAGACTTCTACATCTCCTACTTCATTAATATGAGAATGTCCCCACACATAAATACATGAGTAACACCTGTAGCTTCATCTAATAGCCTCATCTGTTTGTACAAATATGTAACTCCCCTGCAGACTGAAGAAGTTTTTCCAGAATTACAAATGTTTCCATAAACAAACTAGGAAGATATGAATGCAATCACTTTGAAAGACAATTCAGTTGAAAAATAGCCACCTACATACCTGTGACTTTATGTCCCGATGCAAGATTTTTCTATCATGTATGTGTTTTAGTGCTAAACAGATTTGTACAAACCAATCCAGAATCTATCAATAAAAGAAAATTCAACATCAACTTTATCATTTATCTGAAAACTTCCACCTTACAAGATATTATCAAATCAGACTTTAATTATAACTGGATTTTACCCTCCTCCCCCTCTTACTCGCTTCATTTATATCAAAGAATAATTAAAAACTTAATAGTACTGTCACTATAATGCAAACCTTTTAATGAAAAATGCTTATTACACAAATTTGATATTAAGCTTGAGACTACTATTTTCATTGTCTATTATAAACCTAGCAGAGGTATGCAACATGGACTTGATTGGCTAAAATGCCTAAGATGTGGAACTTGCAAATTTTAAGATTGCACTTTTGCTGTAACCAATACAAGTCTTCCTGCACTCAGTTAATCAACCAAGAGTCCTAGAAAGCCTACTGATGCTCTCAGAAACTTATTCTACAAACAGTAATTTTGTGCGTTTTACCTTAAAAAGAAAAACATTCCAAAGCAGACTTTGATGAGAAAAGCAACAAATGTCTAACTTAAAGAACATGAACAAGCCAACAATGCCCTTTTTTGGGTAAATTTGCAAAAATCACAATTTAAGAAGTGACTAATGACAAGAACTTTGCCATGTGAATAGTAGTTTTACATTCACTACTTAGAAGTACATACATGACAAAACTGTAGTATAATGCAAGACATAATTTTCACTTTTCCATTTGAAGTCCTTCTTGTAAAAAGTGAGGTCAAATTAGAAAATTAAAATATTACAAATTATATCTCAAATGTTTCATATACTACTAAGACTTTCCAATCCCAGGTAAATTGAGATCCTACTGGACACAGACACAAAAAGATAGAAACAATTTATAAACAAAGAAACATATCAGTCCTAACAAAAAAATCCACCCTGAATCCTACATAACTTATTTTTACTTAATTTTATCAAAACTGTACTTAATATCCTCTCATTTATTCCAAATTCTGTCACTTCTCTTTCACTAAAAATTATTTTATAACGAGTTTTGTGGCAAAAGAAAATGTATTGGAAGTATATCAGCAGAATATTAAATTTTTATTACTGGCAAAATGAACTTTTGAATGATGCCAACTCCATATATCCATATTTCATTTTATTATACTTACAAAGTATATTATTTTATACTTATGACACATGAAAATCAGTATTACAATACAAAAATCCTATGCCACTACATCTCTAAAAACTTTAAAAAATATTTCAGAGGTTTAAGGGTATTCATGTTGTCTTTCAGTATTTTTTGTGTCTCAGATTTGGTTTACTTCATAAGAGATCCAACTTTTAAAAACTTCTTACACATAGAGACAAAATCTCAAGTAACATACCCAGGACTTCCAACCATATTTCTGGTGTGGGTTTTTTTTTTTTTTTTTTTTTTGTGCAGTTGGGTTTTTTGTTTGTGTTTTGGTTTGGTTTTGCTTTTTAATGATACTACATTGACCAATAGCAACAAGAATGACTGTCTGAGAATGTCCTTTTAGATTAAGCAACCACACCTATAACCTGAACCAAAATAATTTCAAATTCATGAAAAAGTATCCTGCAACAAACACTATAACAGCAGTTTGCTGTTACCTGATCTTCAGAGAACAGGATTCCTTTCTGGGCATTTATCTTTTTAAATAGGTCTCCTCCTTCACAGTAATCCATCACTATGTACAGACAGCCATTTTCTGTAAAGTAAAAGACAAAGTATTTCAAAAAGACAAAAGTAAGACCCTTCTTTACTTAACTTTCTAAATATCATCACCACAGTCACAGAAAAAGCAACAAAAAATACTTTTTCACATGCAGCTTTGGATATAATTTATTAGTCTATTTTTTCAAACTTCAAGCAAAAATATGTTTATTATTTTGAGTTTCAAAACCTAATTTTTCCATTTTGGTAACATTGGACTATTTTGATAGGGGGGGAGAAGAATTACATCTCCTGAACCAATGTTCCAACATGGTGTCCAAAACCACTATGAAATTAAAGGTGTCATTTTATGAACACAATATAAAACCAATCTTTAAACTTTTTTCAAACATCCTATAGATCCCACTACCCTAAAGGGATCTTCTGTTGCCTCTAGTTGCCTTCTTCTTTCTTGGAATTTTACCTGGACTTGCCAGAACATGACAGCCATCAGCTTTCATACTAGACATGCAGTTTATTTCAGTCTGAAGAACAGTTAGAGAACCTCCAGCAAACAATGAGAGATGGAAACAATAATTTTCTCTTTTTTGAATGAAATCTCAGGAGACTTCAAAAATCCCATGCAAGTTTTCAGTAGGAGGTATGAACAAACGTAATACATTTCATTCAAAGTTATGGTTTTCCCAGTTACTGATGAAAAAACAGATTAGGCAGAAGCAAATTGCAAGTTGCCAAAAGCGTAAGAACTACACTACTCACATACTAGGCATGATTTTGAGAAGAGATGAATAACTGCAGAAAATCAGTCACATGCTGGTCAAAGGAAAAAGAACTCCTATTTTATGAAAAAGTTAGTCACAACACTTAAAAATCTTTGAATTAAAACAAATGGAATCATCTAAGTCACTTAAATTTCATTCCCATAGAATGCTTCTGAAATCTGCCTTTCAAAACATCAAACCCCTAAAGTTTCTCTGTTTGGTTATTTTATTATTATCTTTAATTAGTGTTATTTTAAAAGATGATTCTAGGAGTCTAGATTTCAGCACATCTATTGCTGAAATAATTTTCTTCTATGAACTTTTTATTCAATGTATTCAAAGTCAATGTGTTCTGGCAATAAAGATGCAACACAAAGTCTTGTGAATTATGGATTACAGGATCTACCTTGTAAGAAAAAAGCAGTCTTAAAGAACAGCCCTCTACCACAAGGAAGAAAGCAGTGTGTATTTATAAACCAGAAGTGTGGCTGTGTAATATGATTATGTCACAAAAATCTAATTTAATGAAAAGACAAAGAAAAAGCCCCAGGCGAAAGACATAAGAAAGTCAGCAGAAAGGAAGGAAAGAAGAGACCAAAATCTCTAAACAGCAATTCAAATAGTATTTAGGAGCTTTTAATAATATTTAACTTTTATATTAGGCTTTTGGCATCTTTTTTCTGGTCTGCCCATTTCCCAAGACAATCACTGTGAAGACAATGTAGAATTTTATTTCTCCTTCCTTCACTGCCTGATGAAGTAAACAGCCCCATCTATTTTCCCAGCTCTGAAAGCAACTGTATGGTTGCAGTTACTGAAGACTGCACTCTAAGACAACAGACTTGGACATAAAACTGCTCTTGCTAGGTTATCAATATCCAAATTTAGATTGTAATTTAACCTACACAAATTTAACCTACACAAGCATTCCAGTTGCCAGGGTATATTCAAGGAGACTTATGCTCTGGAGAAGCAAGAGAATATCTTTCATTTAAGCATCAACAAAAACCAATGCATGTAAGGTATAGTCATGAATATTTGTTTATTTGTTGCCCTTTTTCCTGAATTACAATTATTTTTAAATGCAGATGGAAATTCTGAAAAAAAATACAGAAAAAAAGTATGAAATAACTGAAGTATGAAAAATACTGATTAAAGAGAGAAAACTCTCTGACTTTTAGACTAAGTGCAGTAAAAAGTGCACAGAGTCATTCACATTACTTCAGGTTCTACTGTATTAATTCAGCTTACCTTCAAATGACTCCCTATACAGGACAATATTTGGGTGTTTCATGTTAGCCAAAACAGCAACTTCTCTCCTTGATTCTTCTCTCTCCTTATTTGACATCTTCAGAAGGAAAATAAAGATTTGTGAGAAAAGGAATACAAAAAGAATGGCTCAGGAATTATTAATAACAATCACTTACCTTAGAGATGTTTATTTCTTTAATGACATACTGTTGGCCATTTTCTTTAGCTTTGACAAGTATTGCTTTCCCAAAGGATCCTTCTCCAATCTTGCGTACTTTGATATATTTATCCATAGTTCTCGTCTTAAGGCATCCTTACTTGAGTACTGGAAAAACAAACCAACAAACACAAAAAAACCATGAGCATATTTAATCAGGTGTACTTAGTGATTTAACCTGATCAGGGCATGGTATTTTTTTCTAACTCCAAATGTTGATCCATTTGTCTCTTCAGTTGATCTTCTGTAAATCATCTACTCTTAGTCTCAATTCTATTTTGGTACAGTTGGCTCATTTTGGGCCAACAAGGGCTGCATAACTAAAACCTGTTTCATCTTTCATTTTGACTAAAAATGATCTGTTTTGTCTTTAAATAAACCAGTGCAATCAGTGCCAAGGCTTTTGATTCAGCGGGCACACAAACATCATAGAGCTATAGCACCTGGTTAAAAATGTTTTATTCAACTTTACTTGGAAGAAACACAATGGAGGCAAGGGGAATTCCTATGCATTGCTTCTTAAGAAGCATGAAAAGCAACTTTTTATCACCATAATGAAGCCAAAAATGGCCTGAATTCAACAGATTCCCATCATGTTTCAAATCATTATTCAGTACAGAGGTGTGGCCTTAAGCCTGACTGACTCTTTTTGCATTGTATATAAAGCAAATAATCACACAATGGCACAGATCCCTATTTTTCATGTACTGTCTGACCATTCAGACTACCTTTTCAGATTAAAAGCAGTACTCAGGTGAATTTTGGTGGTGTTTAAGGTTCTAATTAAAAAATACTTTGGTAAAACAGGACAGTAGGCAGCCCCAAGCAGAAGCTATGGCAATATAGAGATGCATCAGAACAGCACAGTGAAAGGGCAAAACAAAAACCAAAGTGACAAATATCTGAGCAAATTCACAGAACACTGAAAGATTATATTTTTTAAAGCAAAAAGAGCTTCCATACCCTGAGGAGGTTTCAATAAGCTAGAAAAGAAAAAAAGTGTCCTAAGATTTTCTTCACTTAAGCCTCACTTGCAAGAACTAATAGCATTTCTGCTTTGCTGTACCCAGCATCCTTCCAACAGGAGATCCTAGTAGCTTAGAGCCAAACTTCACACACATAAGAGGTGTCACAATCAGGGTCTCTCTTCAATTTGAGATTTTTTTTAAAAACAGAATTACCATGTACTAGACACAGATGCTGCTTAACGGGACCTTTACCATGAAAGCAGACCGAAATGAATAAGCCTGATAAGCATAGCAAGACAAAACAAGAGAGATCTAAAGTAATCTGTTCTGCAAAAGAGGAGATGCAAAGCCTACTAAGACTAAGCATAACTACCAGGAAAGTAAAAAGTTAAAATTGCAGGCCTGCAGTGTTTTGGTAAGGTTCATTTTTTATTTTCTTACAGTACATAAAGATAGTTTAATATAAAGTTGCACTTCTAAACATAAGAAGGTCGTGGTACTAACTTCAATATTCTCTTTCAGGCAACAGTAAAAGCACAGCAGGTGGGACACAATTTGAACTTTGCATGACTCTACTTTATGAAACAAGTAGAGTTGCTCTACAGTTCAAACAGCTGCATTAGGCGTAGCTTAGGGCTGCTTCTGCATGCTGCTCCGTGCCAATACAAATGGGCAGTACCCCGCCTTTGGGCGAGAAGTCACAATTCAGTCAAAGCGGGTATATCATCTTCCATGAGTTAGATCGCTTATTTTTACATGTGGCAAGGGAAAAACAGGCGTCCAGAGGAAGGACATCAGCACCGACAGGGCGTTGTCTTTTCAAGCCCAGGGCAGCAAGTCAGTTCATCGGACACGCAGGAGAGCGGCGCAAGTCACACCCCGAGGCGGCCCACCCGACCGGAGCGCACGGCCAGGCCCGGGCCGCGCGTACCGGGAGGGGCAGGCCAGGGCAGGGGCCTCGCTGGGCCGCGCTCCGCAGCGGGCCCCGCCAGGCCGCCGCCCCCGCATAGCCAGAGCAAGCCCAGCACCGGGGCGAGAGGCGCGGCCGAGATCAGCCGGCCCCAGGGCACCCGCTACCTGCCCGGTTCCCAGAAGAGCAGGGCAGCCCGGCCCGGCCCAGCCCCGCCCCGCCTCAGCTTTCCCCGCGCCCGCCGGCCCCACCCCGCCATACCTGCCCGCCGCGGCCACGACTGCCCAACCTGGCCTCGCGCCTGGCGAGGCCCCGCCCCCACCCGCCCCTATTGGCGGCCCCGCCCCGCAGCTCGGCTCCCATTGGGTGAATCCGCCCAGGGGCGGGGCCGCGGCCCTGCCCGCGTTAGCGGCGCTTCACCCTGGTAACGCGCGGCCGCGGTCACGTGACGGGCGGGGCGCGCGCGGGTCTCAGCGTTTTTGGGGGAAACCTCCCCAAAACAGCCACGAGTGTTTCACCAACGAGCCCGACCCATAGCGCCGTACAGCGGGGCTCCGCCGGTACGTGTCTGCCCCAGGACAGCCCCGGGGCGGGGCTCCGGGGGGAAGCGTGCCGCGGCGGGGCTGAGCGCCGCGCTTACCGGGGAGGGTCGGGCTGCACCTGTGGTTCCTCCGTTCCCACTCCAAAGCGCGCCTTAGTGGCACCTATGGGAAAAGAGCCTCGCGATTCACAACGCGCCTCCTCGGTCCGAGTGCCACACGGCATGGCGCCCTGCGGGCTTGTTAGCCTCGCACATAAGCGGACCAGCGGGCATTTTCCTTAGGGAAAGAAAAAAAAAATCCACCCCTTGACTTGACACGTTTTGGTGGAACTTGCATTCGCTTGTGTGTTAAGTGGACCTCAGAGTGGGCTCAGCACCTCGGCTGGCAGTACCCAGGAGCTCCGTGCTCAGCCCGACACCTGCGGTTTCTCTGCAGGTAAAGCCCTCAGGCTCTCGGGCCTCCGCAGCGCCTGGACTTTAGAGGCGCCGCAGTTTAGCCCGAAGCCGAACGATGCCGCGATGTCCCCGGCTTCTCTCTGCCTCCTTTACCTGGGAAACCGCCTCCACCCCGTTCTGAAGCGCGGGACTGTCCTGCCTCCCCCTAGGCCCTCAACCGGCCCTCGCAGCGAGGGTGCCCGGCACGGGCCCCTCCCGGGCCTCGGGGAAGCCGCGCCCGTCCGCGGGCGGGCGGGAACGGGGGACGGACCCACGCCGGGCGGACCGCGGGAAGCGGAATAAGCAGTGACGGCGACGCTGACCCCGGGGGCCCGACGGGCGCCGATTCTGCGCGGTGGCAATCCCCGCCCTCCCCGGGCCCAGGGGGCGGTGCCGGGCGGCGGAGCGGCCGCGGGTCCGGGGGCTGCGCCCGTGTCCCGCTAGCGCTCGCAGGGAGGATGAGCCAGCGCCTCCCCGGGGATCAGCGGGCGGCGCCGCCCGCGCAGGTACGGGCAGCGGCGGGGCGGGGCAGGCTCGGGCTCCCCTGCGGCCGGGGACACGGCAGGGGAGCGAGCGGGGCCGAGGCGGCGGGAGGAGGGGAGCGGGCAGCCCCCGCCCGCCCGGCGGCTGCTGCGCCCCCACAGCGGGGCGGCTCCGGCCGGCCGGGGCTGGGAAGGGATGGACGTGGTGGCTCCTCGCGTATCCCTCACCTCGCCGTGTGCCTCCCCCGAAACGCCGGGATGGGGGGGAGGGAATGCCCCGTGTGTTTATACAGTGTAAACACAGACTGTTTTCACCGTGTCACCCCAGCCCGGTGTCTCTCCAGGCAGCGTAGGAAAGGGGGGGCTCTGCGCCTGGCAGTGTCCAGGGTCTCCTCCCCAGGATTATTCTGCATGAGCTGCTCGCTCTATGTTGGCTCACGGGGTTTGGCTCGTAGGGCCGCTCCGAGACAAGGGAGAGAGGTCATAGGCTCTTGTTGGAGCCGCATAATTATATGGGCGTGCAGGTCAGTAAGGTTAAAACTGAATATTGAGTGCATTCTTTCATATTGTCTTCACTACTTGACCAAAATGATTCCCTGCCCTAACCAAAACCGTGGAAATGGCTGTAAAACAAGTGTGTGTCAATTCTCACGTAAAATGAATGGCTGTGAATGTGACAGTGGAAAATCGTGTGCTGATAGTGAACTATATTCTGTGTAGTGTAGTAAATTTGCTGTGTCACACTTTAAAGTACTAAACTAGGTAAAATGGGGCCTTACAACCAAATTTAAAGTGTTTCTGGGTCTAACCTATGCTAGAATAGATGCTTAAATATTTTTGGCAACATACTGGTAAATGGTAGTCATTTGGGTGTGAAGACTTGCACCTCATTTTTGAGGTTGTGGGACCTCTGAAGTTTCTGGTGCAGAGTTTGTGGAAGAAATTGTCAGGTGAATGTGTGTTTTTTTTTTAGATGCTTTTCTTTTTGATGGACCTGTGAAGGGTTTATTTTCAGTATCCCTTAGCAACAGAGATACTTCTTTGCAGATACAGCTATTTGAATGAAGGATGTGTTGGTATGACAGATTTGAAAGCAGATAGTCATCAAAACTGTTTCTCTATTTAAGGAAATGTCAATATGCTGTAATGCAAAATCTTAAAAAATATTTGTGCATTACAGGAAACATACCTTTGTGAAGAATAATAAAAAAGAACTCACCAGCTGTCACTATCCCTTTTGCTAAAAGAAGTTTTTCACTAACTACTGTAAATTTGATGTCTTGTCTCTTTGGCTGGCAAGCAGATGTAAACTTGCTGCAAAGTTGTCAGATTGGGAAGGACTTCTGCTTTGGCAAAACTACAGGTAGCATGAAACTCATAGCTTGAAACACAATAACTCTGCATCTCTCTGCAACACATGTGAAAACAGAATTTACATAGTGTTCAGAAAAATGCAGCTTGTTTCTCATTTGCTTCTGTTTAGTATTGGTATGTGGTATGTCAGTCCTAAAAGTTCTTTGCCTGATAATGGTAGATGTTATACAGAATGTGTATTGTAATGTTTCTAGAAATACATTTTACAATACCTACAATACAACAATACTTGTTGTATACCAAGGTCTTTTTTGCCCAAATTTTTACAGTGCCCTCTTTGAGTAGTTTACTATTCCTCTCTTCTCTCTGTGGTGCATACTTTCAAGTTAAAGTAATCCTGGGTAAAATTTCCCCCCCTTCCTCCCTCTTCTCCCCTTGTAATAAGAACAAGCCTATCCAAATTCTTGACCAGGAAGGATACTTGAAGCTGTTGGCCTTTGCTCTTTGTGACTGCCTTGCTCTGAACCACTTTATTTTATGAATTTGTCCTTGTTTTTCTCATGACCATGTTTATACTTCCTGTTATGGTCTTTTGCACACAAACATTTGTAGCAAATTGATGTTTGAGTAACCTGCAAGTGAAAACCCACTGTGCTGGTTATTCCATGAACAAGTGGGTCTGGCTGTGTTGTATATCTTCTCCTGTTCACTCAATATACAGTTTGGCTTTCCCCCACACACACACTTTGCTTTGGAGTCTGTGTGTGTGTGTGTCTTACCTTGAACAGCACAGTTGCGTTCCTTGAGTGTGAGCACTAAAGCTGGGAAAACTGCTCCAAGTTCACAACCACTGCCAAAAGGCATTCTAGGAACATTGGGATAGTTTTTTCCTGCTCTTATTTAGCTGACTTCATATGCATGTGAATAAGTGTAACTGTACAGATCAAGGTTTCAGGGTAAAGTCTTATAATAATTTCACAGTAGGGATATTTTTAGCTTGGTCATAAATTAAAAAAGTAGAATAGAAGCTCAACTGCTGAAGAGATTTGTGCCAGAAGTGATAGTGCCAATTTGAGTTAATTTCCTAATTCTCAGACTATTTTGCACGTTCCTGAGTTTCTTGCTTTGGCACCTTGAGAGCAGCAGTAACCCGATAAATTCCAAAGGTTGTCAGCAGTGTCAGTGATCATGTGCATGGGACTGCTTTTGTACTGCCCCTGCTTATTTTCCCAAAACCAAGATTCAGCTTAGTGCCTGAGCAAGTTCCCAATTCTGCCCTCCTTGTTGCAGTTGTTCCCTTATGTCATAACCTTCAAGTGCAGGTTCTGTGTTGTCTGACTTGCCAAAGCTGTTCAGGTGTCAGGTCAGCTTTTTACTGTGCTTGTGGACAAGGAGGCTCTGCAGTACAGTACTTTGTGCTTGTTTATATGCCACATTTTGCAAACTGAAGCTGCTCAGAATAGTAGAAAGTTGACAATTACAAATTTTTAGAGTTAACTTGAAGCTTGTTTTTGAATTTTGGAAGCCTTTATGAAAAGTCAGCTGAGGAAATAAAGTCTAGACAACAATACTCATTTAAATTGACTATGATAAGAGGACTGTAAAGAGATAATTTTTTTTTCTGCTGGAAAATGTGCTCTGCTTTAGAAACATAGAAACTGAAAAATGTAAATTGTTGAGATAGTAATTATACTTAATGAACTGATATTTTTTATTATTGGAGAAGGAAGTTGATGAAATAATTCATAGGCTTCATGCATAATAGAAAGAATTCTAGACAAAACTGTTAAAATGGTTACAAATCTGTTTACATCTGGAGTATCCTTATTAGTTTGTATTATGTAGTAGGTAGTCTTGAGTGGAAATGTAAAGAAAAGAATTTGCAACTTGATAATGGGTACCAGCAGTTACTTTTAATAACTTGCAAAGAATGTAGTCAGGTATTTTCCCCTTGAACTTACTTTTAATAACTTGCAAAGAATGTAGTCAGGTATTTTTCCCTTGAACTTTCTAGGTATTCAGCTGTTTTGTTTGTTAAGCACTTTCCAAAGGCTTTCTAGTTACGGGATTGTGCTTACTTTGTGGGGCTAAGGAGGAGTAGTAAATGAAAAAGCGAATTAACTTCCATCCTGAAGCACAGACCCTTTGATAAAGTAACCTTTGCTTAAGGTTAAATAACCTTTTAAATTTTTTCTCCTTATTTTCAATATATTTTGATAAATTTCTCTAAAAATTTCAGAGGAGATTAAGTACTCAAATGTGTGTTTTGCATGTTCATACTGCAATAAGTACAACGAAGAAATGTTTCCTAATTGAAATAATAAAAATGGCATTTCAGTACTTTGTTTAAATTCCAGATAGAGCTACTGGGGTGATTTAATATTTTGACATCCTGCCAGATTAAATTCAAGTACTTGTTTTCCTGAAAGATAAGTTTGTGTTTGAGTTCCTTCCACTTTTATCTTCAAATTAGTGTTCTCTGCCAGATTTCTTGGTTTTTGATGTGTTATCTGCAGTGTTTGATCTACTGCAGCTTTTTCCCCTGAGTTTTCCGCTTTTACTTTGTCTTGTGTATATGATGGGAAAAAAATCTATTCTCCATATGCTTTCAAACACATTAATTTTCTGATTTTGAAAACTGAATCTACAGATTTCCAGAGTATATCTAGGAAAAAAACCTGATTCCTTTAGCTGTTATTTGACTTTTTTGCTTCTAGTCTTGCAGACAGCTTTAAGTTACTATCAATCTTACAGACTTAGCAGTTTTCATCTGTTTTGTGCTGGGATGTGTATATTCTTTTAACTTAGGCAGTTAAGCTTCTAAGACACCTGAGAAGACCTAACAATCTGTGCACTAATCACTTACATCATTACCACAGTTAGAAAAATCTCAGATTTCATTCCTAAGAAATTTTAAAGAATGTTTATTTTCTTTGGATAGGTAGAGGATGGATTATTTTTAATAAATTTGATCTATGAACTCAGTGAACTGACCTCATCTCTGTGGTTATATAACAACACATTTAAGATAACTCATTTTCTTTGTAGTCTGTTAGCTGAAAGCCTTTTAGTAAACTATAGGTGATTTTTTTTTTGTAATATTAAAAATCTCAAATGAACCCAATTTCTTATTTTCCTCATAAAATACCCACCATGAATCTTGTATTTAACTTGATACCACTATTGAACAGTAAATTTCTCTCTGGACTCTCCTGCCAGAAACTTGTCCACCAATTGTAGACCCTGATGAAATACACATAATTTTGGGAATGCCCTTGCCAATGTTTCAACTAGGTTTTATAGCTGGAGAGAAGAATATTCAAGTGAGGGCAACTTGCTGTGCATTCTGAACTGGTAACACACTTAATTTAGGAAATACTTTGCTTTGGTGCTGTTTGTGCATCTTCACTACCTTTTGATTTTTAAAAAATCTCCTTTAGTTGGAATATCTGTTTTTATTAAAAAGCTGGAACAGGCTATTAACAGTCTTGTTTATTAACATCAGAGGTTCACAGGTCTCTCTGAAAAGATTTATATATTTATTTCATCCTTTGAAAATTACCAGAATGGCCACCAGTAATGTTTGGAAGAGCTGTTTTTAAAAAAATGAGGTGGCTTCTGTGTAGTCAAGCAAAGGATGTCAGCCATGAGCAAGAGCCAGGTGTTGAACACAGATCCGTCCTTCCTCACCTTGCTGCCTTAACACTGTTGCTTGAGAGGATCCAGAGCAAGAAGCAGAGCAAGTCTGTTGTCAGCACTCCTGGCCTTGAAGTTTAAATAGCTGTACTTAGTGCATCTGTCATTTATCACTCTGCTTACTGTGATGTCTCTCCTTTAATGGGAAGGAAGCACTCAAGATTCATAAATGCTCGTAGTCAAAAGGAACAACAAAAGTCAGAGGGTCTGCAAACAGAAAGTTTTGTTAGTGCATTACACACTTGGCATGAAAGTTGCTATGTTAGTCTGTATAAGTGCATGGCACTGGGGTTTGGACAAAGGGATAGGGTGAAAGGGAAGATAGAAAAAGAGATCACTAGTCCTGGTTCCAGCATCAGTACAGCTGATGAGATGTCCAGGGTCCTGGGGCACTCCTGGGCTTGCTGGAGGTACTTTTTAATAGATAGGTTTCCTCACCAGGAAGGCAGGTTTCTTGTTTTCCGTGCAAAATACCCATTGTGTGCAGTCCATTCTTTCAGAACTTTCTGGAAATGGGCTGGAGAGCTTCAGGGGTCTGGGACAGTCTTGATCCCTCTGTACAGTCTGTGCCCAAACCTTGGCCTCATTCTAGAGCTTGCGCTGTACTGAGTGCTGCCCTATCTCTGCGTGGCCCCTTCTCCAGCCAAGCTTGTTCTTTCTCATGTCAGTACCAACAATTGTCTGTTATTACCAACAATCCTTGGTTGGCTCCAGAGCCATCCAGTTATCACTGTTTGAGACAAACAAATTAGCCCTGTATCTTCTGGGATTCTACAGTTACACATACCAAGAGGAGTGCCCAGCCTTTTTTCTTTGTGGTGACCAAAGGCTTGTCACTTCTAACAGAGTACAAGGGACATGTTCCTCTTTAGCTGGTGTTTTCTTCACTGCTTTGAAGCTGGAAATTTGTTAGTAGGGAGGGACCACCAGGGGTCCCCACAAGATTTCACAAGTAGTGGTCCTCTGCATGTGCTGTGTTTTGGAGAGCTCTATAGGATTTTTTCCTTGATCTCAGGGGCTTTAGTGTGTCTTTAAAGAAATTTTAATTCAGACCTTAAAAATCTGTGGTTGCTGCTGTTATTGAGAAGATGCTTGGAGTAAAGCTGAGGATAGTGGTGCTTTTTCACGTTCCAATTTGACAATGCTGAACTACATTGAACTTGAACAAAATTGTCTGAAACATTCTCAACTCAGGAGTAACCTTAGGAATCTGTGCACATAGTTAGGGACTGCTCAGTGCATTTTTCAGATAAGTTGAAGAAAAGTAGTATGATTAATGAGATTTCTGGTGATGTGTAAAAGCTCTGCTCCATTGTATAACTCTCAGATGACTTCAACACAAGTCCACATTAAAAAGGAGCAAAAGCCTTTAAAAACTGTGAAGAGACACTGTTGTAGTGTCTTTTCATCAAACAGAAAATGACCTAAGACTCAACAAACAGAAGTTACATTGTCTACAATGGAAACTGCAGTCATAGTTCCTGCCCCTCAAAAGAGGAGGATGGTTTTTACCTTTCATTTGTCTTAACGACTTGCAATGTTATTTCTCATCTGAATACGATCACAGAAGGGATACCAGAGATTTTCATTTTTTTGGCAAGGGAACTCTTGATCTTTTCTTTCCTGGACTGAATGTTTACACCTGTAGGTACTGACCCATTGATCTTTCATGTATTTTGGGCTTGCTCCAAAGCAGCAGCCATGGACACAGTTGTTTACTGTGATTTGTCTAAGGACCAGTACCTGTCTGTGAAGCTAAAGCTTTTGAGTCATACTTGCTTTCATACTTAGTTCAGGTTCATGCTAAGGGATTATATGGTTTGCTTTTCTTTTTCTTTTCTCTCCTTCTTTTTAAACTGTTGGCTGAAAACCCTTCCAAGACTTTACCACTCATAGAGCTGCTTGATGCTGTACCTGTGCAGGAGAATGCTCTTTGACTCTGATAGCAATTTTTTCTTATGTATCCATAAATGGGGTTAGTTTAGTAAGCTTAAATTGGAGTTTTCAGCTAATCCAGCCAGTTCGGTTGAATGCTATTACAGTATTCACATTAGTAACTTGGTAGATGTGAAATGCCATTAAAAAGTATTCCCATTACTGACTGGGTGTGAAAGAAGCAGTGCCTTCCATCAGGTAGGCTGATATCTTTGTACCAGTGGGTATAATTCTTCAGCTGTCATAATATGGGTAGCCATAATCTTTCTGGTTATGACATTTTAGGGAGTGGCGATGCAGTGGTTTTGAATAATTTATACAAACTAAAGTCAATGCCCTTAATGTTTGTCATCATATGACCAGGAGCATGAGTTCGGTATTCATCCGGTAATTAGGCTCTCAGGGTTTAGTTGGGTTTTTGTTGGCTTCCTTTTTTTAAAAAGCTAAGGAGATAAAAAGTAGTATCAAAATGAGTATTTATTATAGGTTCTGCTTTTGTGAAGATCAGGTCTATAGTGATGATACTCTATACAGGTATTTCTCATAAAAATGAAGGAACTTTTCAGGCTGTTGTTATATTAAATGTTTTTAATTAAGATTGTTAAGATTCAGTAGAACATAAATATGAATACTGAGAGGTTTGTTGCAGTTTTAAAGCTAAGACTGCGCTTTACAAGTATTATCTTTTCCTGTGATTGTCTATGTTCTGTTCATATTTGAGCGGTCTCTTTCCTCCATGCACGTTGGTTTTATTTTGGAAGCAGCTGTGAATGAAACTAGTCTAAGCTTTACCTGTGGATATTTTTGGAAACTGACTTTTGTCTTCTTCTATTTCAAGGCACTGGCAATCTACTACATTAACTCAATTTTTTTTGTGTTACTAAAACTCAAATAGCTTCAGTTAACTGGCAGTGCTTCTTCCTAACTTTGTTTTTCCAAAGATGACCTAAAAATGACCAAGATCCTTTCCTGAGGATCACTGAAAGATTTGGGTTGAAAGGGACCTTAAAGATTATCTAGTTGCAACTCTCCTGCCATGGGCAGGTACAACTTCTACTAGACAGGCTGCTCAAAGCCCCATCCAATTTGTCCTAAACAAGTTGTCCTTTCCTGGAAAGGGACATCTGCAGTTTCTCTGGGCAAGCTGTCTCATTGCAACACAGTAAAGAAAAAAGGTTTTTGATAGTTTTTTTTTTGAGTGCTATGAAGAATGATCTGCCTATATATTTCTGTAAAGGTTAGCATAAGCATTCCCTAAATTTTAAGTTTGAATAATTGAGTACTTTTAAGAATTTTTGTGGTTAAAGCTTAACTTGAAGTTTTAAGATTTTTTTGGTGCCTTTTTGCTAAGAAATAATCTGCTAGTGGTCTAAAAAATACAGTGAGAAATTCCTCACAACTCATTCACCCATTTTCCAAACCCAGAGTTTGGAAGATGAGTGATGTTCTCATCCTGCTTAAATATTTTCATGTCGCAGACAGAATAAATAAATGAATGCTGAGTCTGTGGTAAAAATGGAAATGTGATATTCATGCTGGTGAGACTAAGAGAGAGAGTGGCCAAAACATGGCCTTTGTTTTAGAACTATTGTAAAATTCTTGTAATTTCTGAGTTTAAAATTTCTTTCTTAAGGTCAGGTTAAAACCTAGTTATTAGGTTTTAATAACTAAAAAAGATGCAGGTTTTTAAATTAACTTAGTATGGGAGGTTTAGAATTTAGTGATAAAAGCTTAATTCTGCTTTAATTTTTTGGGAAGTGTTCTGGCATAGATTCCCATACATATATGGATTCATGTTAAAATTTTAATTTAAGAATGGGTGTGGGAAGTGTCTCTGTCATATTATTTGTCTGTTCTTGAAATAAATATGCATAACTACTTAAATTAGTATTTTACACTGATTTTTTAATTAATCAGGATTCTTAGTTTGAAAAAGAACTCTTTTGTTAAGATCAATCATTCTCATTTTTTATTGGTTTGTGTTTTTTTGTGTTGTTTGTGTTTGCTGGGTTCTTTGTTGTTGGGTTTTTTTAGTTGTCTTTGATTTTGAACTATATAAAGCAAATTTGTAATCTGGAAGAGTGCTTTAAAGTTTTAACTCTACCCCCCTTCTGGGGAAATGACAAGCCTTAGCTGCCTTTTTTTGTTTTTCCTTTGAGATACAGAAAAGTGTTTTTATGGGATAACAGAGCACATTCTGGAGGTTTACTGATTGCTTGGATCAGCTGTCAGCAAATGTCTTGTAAATCTGGGTTTTTACTGGCCTATTTTGTCTTTTCCATAGACACGTCTCTGCACTGGAAGTGGTTCCCTCAGCTGACTTGCTTCAGTGCTTGACCTTTTAATTGTAGAGCTTGAAAGAGAAGCAGGATGTCTGACGTTGGAGAGCAGAAAAGTGCCTGTGGTACTAGACTGCAGAAAACTGCACAGCCTTACATGCTTTTTCTGCTATTAATGTAGCTGTTTGTTCACTGCTCTCCTTTACCAATGTACTTCCTGCCTGCACTCTGTTTAATTAAATTTTCCACTACATGCTATGACCAAGTGCTCATTTCTTTCTTTGCTCTCTCTAGTTATAACAGGTAAGATATCATCCCTTTACTTTCTGTGCTTCAGTTTGGTTATATTTATTCTGTATTGCTGCTACCTTTTTGTAACTTGTAGTAGTACTGTCACCATAAAAAGTTTTCCCCAAAACATTAAATACTCTTGTTTTATTTTGATACAAATTTCTTAGTGTTTTTTGACTATTCAAATAGGAAATAACTTTTTTTTGGTGTATACATACAGGTTCTAAAGCAGCTAAATGGAGTCTGAGCAGCTGTTTCATAGAGGCTACTATCGAAACAGTTACAACAGCATAACTAGTGCAAGCAGCGATGAGGAGCTTTTAGATGGAGCAGGTGTAATTATGGATTTTCAGACCTCTGAAGATGACAATCTCTTGGATGGTGATGCATCCATTGGTAAGTTAATCTCAAATGTTTCTCTGGGTTGTGTTATGTGTCGTGGGGTGGTTTTTTGTTGGTTTTTATTTTGTTTTGGTTTTATATGACCAAATCTGATTCTTTTCTGTTAAGCTAATCTTTCTTTCAGAGAGAGGCTTTCAACCTGAAAGGGGTTGAACATTCTTCTGTGTGCTTGCCTGACAATTACATTGTGTGGGATGACTTCTGATAACAAGGCAGATATTAATGTGCTGCTGACAAATGAAAACTTGCTGTCAAGTAAAAGGATGGCTATTTTGCAGCTACTTGGTCTTTCTTCTCTTCAGTGGGATTTTGGAAGTCTCAATGTCTCCAGTATTTCTTTGATGCAAAAATTAACAGGCTGTTTTAATCATTACTTCTAGAGATAAATCTGTTCTGCTTCATTCAGCTTCAACTCTGTAAAACAGAGGCAAAAACCAAAAGTAGGGGTGTTGCTAGAAGTAACAGAAAGCACAATGTGAGCTGAATTTTTAACTAGATAAAAAGTTGTAAGGAAAATTTTCTAGAGTGGACACTATAAAAGCACTGAAGTAATACAAAGAAGAAAGAACTAGGAAGCTTTTTTTTTTTTGTAGTTTAAGAAAACAGTTCAGGTAGTGAAAGTATTAACATTCCTTTAACAGTAGTCAAAGAGGTGAACTGAAGGAGGGAAAAAAAGTAATTCCTGTTAAAGATACAAAATTTGGTTTAATGGATACTCTAGTCACTTAGTCTCACTTTGTTTAAAATTGAACACAGCTTCCTGTATTTTCTGGTTTTTTACTGCTTTTGCCTCTTTTCTCTCCCACTAGTACTTAGTTGTTTTCGTTCCCTGCAGTGTCTTTTCCTCCATATGTTTTGCCTTTGCTGCACTTAGCAGATGGATGTTGGCACTGTACTAGATGGTTGTGCCATATCATTATAAGCGTCCTTCTCACCTGTATTCCTTCTGTCTAATTAGGTATCTTGAATGTGCAGTGGTTTAACTTGTATCCAATACAGGTATCACAAGCCAGCACATCTTCAATCTACATATTCCTTCTGGCACATTACTTGGAGAACACCAGCATGCTAAAGTCCAGTGCTTAAGAGCTGGGAAATTATTAGGTGAACAGCTAGCTTCTGTATATAATTCTTTATTTTAAGTATCTGGCACTTCTAATAAAGTGAGTGCCTTGCTTGTCTATCATAATATTTACAACCTGTACTGAAATATATTCTGAAGCTATTCCAGTTATTGCTCATATAAATAATTTCCATCACTTCAAGCATGAAGGAGAAATGAGTTTATAGTAAAATAAATAGTTTCAGAGCCAGTGTTCTGCCCTTTACTTATTGTGAAATCAGATCCATAAATTGAGTCCAAACAGATGAGGTGGTTGTTTTGTTTGCATTGTCAAAATCAGTGCTAATTGCTGTACATGCCAGCAGCTCCCCTCTTGTTCTAACACTGAAGTAACAGAATGTGGGTTGGTACGTAAATATAAATGTATTTTCTTTCCTGGGACTTTAATTTTTTTGCTAATGACTTCCCTGCTTGCCCCAGTTCTGGACTCCCTGTAAGAGGCAGCAATAAGCCCTATTTTATTTAAGTGAATGGTGATTTATGTGTCTCCATACAAGGAAAATGTTTTATTGTACAGCAAATCATAATAAATATCTTACTAGTAGATCAGAATCTGATGTTAGTTTACTTTTTAGAATGGTAAGAACATACTTAGAAAAATGTTACACATAAATTTCCATTCAGGAGATGAACATGTGTGTATCTCATTCCTTAGGTGTCCAAATGAGTCAGGTGTTTTTTTGTCTGTGTTTTTAATACAGCAAATCTCATTGACAAGACAAAACAAGGGCTTTCTTGCACGTGCTCATTTTGTAATTCTTACTTAGCATCAAACATTTGGGGTTGCTGTTTATTATTATTATTATTATTATTATTATTATTATTTAAATACTCTTAGCCATATTTTTGTTCCATTAAGTCCAAGTACAGATGGATTCAATATGGACAATATGGAACATTTCTCACCTCCTGAGGAAGGGCAGGACCCCCCCAGTAACTGGAAGATTACACACTTCTCAGCACTGCAGCCCTCCGGAGTATGATGTGAATGCAGAGGCCTCAGGTCTAGCTCTGTGCTTCAGCAGGTGAATCCTGCAAAAATCAGGACCCCCTATTTAAAAAATATTGTGTGGTTTAAGACTGTAGGACTGGAAGAATTTGTAAGTCTGGTATCTTAGCAACATTAGCAAAATGGCAACAGTGTATCTGTAGTTCAAATGATTGGGGAAATAATGTGGATAAATTGAAAGCTGCATAGCTGGAGAATGCAAGCTTGTAGTACAAGTGAGCACAGACGTGAATTTATGCAATCTGCATAAGGTGCCATGGACAATAGAGTGCGCATCAACATTTTACAGTTTATGTAATAAAATACAGAATTGCAGATTTTGGAAAAAATCAAGACTATGCATTGAGGAGAAAACAAAGGATTAAGAAATAGTCTTTATCTTCTTTTTTCAGCTAATGAAAATGGAAACATAAGCTGCACATATATGATGTAGAGAAATGTCTAACAATGTGGAATTTCTAAAGTAATTGTAGTCTTTCCCTCTCATTCAGAAGCTACTAAGTTAACAGAAAAAGTCTGCTTATTTCACTAGGCTTACTCAGTCCCTTGGCTCTCAGGACAGCAATTCTGTAACGCTGCACTGTACTGCTATTCACATTACCACTCATATTAAGTACTTAACTGAGGTTTAGAAAGCCACTGAAGCTCTTACACAGTGGTGAATATGCCTTCTGTTGAAAGCATGTGGAAATTGGATGATGTTGGGAAAGAATGCTAGTCTCATGTCCTTCTTATGTGGGAAATACCTTGATACTATATTGGACTAAGCAAATGAACATTAACTGAAATGAGTAATCAGAAAGTCCTGTCACCTGGACTCTTAGGTTTCTTTAATATTTAGTTGATAGAGATTTGTCTTCATAGAATCATCTTATTTGGAAGGTTGCGGATAGTTCTCTGTTGGGTAATCACCATTATCTTAAAACTGATGCTGTGCAGCAATCTTGCTTTTCTTAACACCATCTGAAAGCATGTATGTGGCCTGTCGTTCAGTGTCTCATATGAAGGAAATACAGAAATTGTGATGATGTAGCATTGTAAAACAAACACATATATATGTGTAGTAACTATATATGTACTATGCCTGTTATGTTTCCTGGTAGCTGTTTTCTTTGCATGAATGACAGATTTTCAGTGTTATGGAAAACAAGTAAGTATTATGAAATTGTGAATTCTTTGAGTGTAGTGTATTTTAACATACTAAATAATTACATGGCCGTGCATGTGGAGGCTTGGATGGCCTGTACCAAAGCCCTGCCTTGAAGGGATGCTGCCTGTCATCCCAGAGGTCTCCATAATTTTTTACAGAATTGGGGGCTGTTTGTATGATAAGAGAGGACTGCATCAGTTTTGGCTGTTTTTTATTTAAGTGAAGAACAAACTCAGTTAGAGGTGGGTTTTTGTACTGTTGTCAGACTGCAGTTTTTTCAAGGCACTTCCTGAAATTAGATGATTAAACCTTATTTGCAGTAAAAATGGTTTGCAAACAAATGACCTCATTGGTGTTTACATCTCAATGTACTTTGATCTGTCTGTGGGAATCTAAGTCCTGAACGAGCTTGTGTTCTTCTTGGTAGCTAAAGAGATTCCTGCTTCAGCTGAAGGAGCTTAGTTGCTTATATTGTGAGTTTAAGTATGGAGACAGTTTACAATTTGACATATGGTGTTAGCATAAAATTGGCAATATTTAACCTTAGTATGACAACCTGTAAACTGGTAATTTGAAAGCTGCTGCTACAGCCGCTACTCTCCTCCTTGCTACTATCTCATTGCCACTGAAAAAGAAAAGAATATGCCAGCAGGTCATAATGTAAAACTCTGTATCTTCTCTAAAACTTTCCTTAACCATGATTTGGAGTCCCTTGCCTAAAGAGAGAGACCTAAACAATCCATTTTTGGTACCTTAAATACTGACACTAAAAATCTTATAGTAGTGAACTAATATTAATGGCATTATTTGAGGAATGCAGCTTTCAGCAAGAGCAGGCAGTTCAGTATAATCAAGACATTTGTACCGCAGCGGGGGATAATTTTTTGAGCAAGAGCTAGTTATCTTTTCCAGCAACATGTGAATGTTGTTTCACATGTATACTTGTTTCTATTTTAGCTATTGCTCTTTATAAATAGAAGGAAGAATACAAAGAGAAGAATAAAATAGCTTACTGTTCATGTTGTATTCTTTATATGTGGAAATTGCCTTAATGGATTCTTCCTATTGTTCACAGCTGATATGAGGAAGAACCTTTGAAATAATTTTGCACCTTTGGCATTGTTCTTATTATCCATTCATTCCATCCATGTGTGATAAAACTGACTTGACTGAACAGTCATTATGACAGTTTGACATATCACTTTCCTAAGTTACATACAGCATATTTTCCAAGTTAGCAATATTTGCATTAAAGAGCTCATTGCCATTGAGCTGTAAGAAGTATATTCACCCCCAAATGATGCCATACAGATCAAAGCATGAGATAACATGACTTGCTGTGATCACAAGGATAAGCATGAGGCATAGCTAATTGATAGAATGCAAGGAAATGAAATAAAATTGTCAGTAACCAGTTGTAATTTACTTTTTTTCTGTTGGATTGTAGTTAGGCTACAGACATTTTGCCCGTCTTTCATAGTACTAATGCAACTAAACACAGGATATCTGATAGTATCAAACTATGATTTCTTCTACTTTTTTTAATGATAATGCATGAAGTTGATTTTGCCCACCTCTCTGGAACAGAAATTGTTATACATTATGTTTAAATGGGTAACTGTGCTAATTAACAAGATTCTTCTTCAAGGATTTAAAAATTATTGTCAGCACCCCTTCTCTTTTCCTGCCCCCCCCCACCTCCCTTCCCCAGCTGACTGGAAGATTCTGAGTTTAAGAAAAAAAAATGTTTTATCTTAGTTATGGGATGTCATTAGTCGAATGAGTGAATTTCAGTGAGTTTTTCAGTGAGTTTATTATGCTGGTGATTTCCTGAACTCTAATGTTTGTTTGGTTGGGTTTTTCTTTGTAGTTATTGTCCAAAATGTAAATTCACTTGATAGTGTAGTTGAACAGCCTGTAATGATGTTATAGCATTAGTTCAGGCATTAGGCTTTCCGAGAGATGGAAATTACAGCAATGTGTATGTAGAGTTTTAGTAACCAAGTGGTTTCATGTTCTCTTATATGTTTGAAAACAAATAATTAACATTTCAATATGTCATAAATACCATGGTCAGCTCTTCGAGGACTTGTTTGTCAATCCTACCAACAGTCCTTGAGTGGTCTCACTGGTCCTTCCTGCCAAAGATTTATTTAGCACATGAGCCTGATGCTTTGGAAGAAGATGAATTATAGTACTAATAATCCATTCTTTCCTTCTTTCTGATATTATATAATTTTGTTGGCTTCCTTCTGCAGCTCTCCTGAAGTGCTTAAAGCACATTTTTGTCAGCAGATGCTGCTGAGGAAGTTGTTCCCAACTTGACAGCTTGGTGTAGTGTTAGTATGTGTATGTCCCTCTCCCAGACAAATGGTGTGAATAGTGTCAAGTGGAGGAATGAAAACAGAGGAATTGTGATGGCATATATGTGGAAAGATGAGTCTGAAATTTAAAATAAAATTATTCAGTACAATATGTCTATAAAATCTTTAGGAACTAAACAGACAATTTTTATACAGATTTAATAATATTTCATTTATTCATTTTAGTTTTGATTTGTTCTCTCAAGTCAGCCAAAGAAGGCAGATAGGATTTTACCCAAATTGATGTTGGGCTGTAGTCCTGTTTTCTGCCTTTGAGAATATTCTTACTTACCATCATTTTAAAGTGAAAGGTTTTCATGTGCTTGGATTAAACAGAAATATTATTCTGAAAGAGTATATCACGATATCCCTGAAACATGAGAACAGCTGTACTGAGTCAAACCACAAATCTACCTAGCTTAGCATCCTGTCTCTGGCAGGGGTTAAAAGTCAGTGCTTAAGGAAGAGTAATAACAGGGTAAGAGAGAGGCACCACAGAGCTTGTAGAGCAGTTTTTGTCTAGCTGATGGCTCCTCTTGTCTAAGTGGAGGGTTTTAATTTTAGTCTTTATCGGTGTATTTTTCTTAAACTGAGCTTTTCTCACAAACGCAATTCTTTAGCACCCAAACCATCCTTTGCAGGCTCTCACAGCATAGCTATGTTTTATGTAAAGCACCACCTTATTGTCTTTATTTTGAACCTAAATCCAGGTATAAATACTGCTGAGAACAGATATAAGTGCCAGTCTTAGGTGAACACTGGCCCATGTGTTAGCATGGGCTGTCATGTGGATCTCCTTGTCACTTACCCCTGTGTAGCGTAAGTGCTTAAGCTCTGTTTTGTGTTTTTTATTGAGTTTTCATCTACAGTTGTAACTGCAGAAAATATTTCTGCTGATACAAAAAGTTTTAGGGGGCATTATTAGCTTATTGAAGTGAAAGTGCTGTTGATAGGAAAAGGTTTGATATGAAACTAGGACAGGGTGACCTGAAACTAGGATTGTTGTGCCAAATACACATACCCTGATAAGCCTATCATGCAGCGGCCATACGCATGTAGAAACTAACAAGGATTAGCACATGAATTATGTGGTGCTATCACTGTTATTAGAACAGATGGTGAAAATTTTATTTCTATTGCTAGTTATTTTTTCTTCTCAGTTATGTCTTTTTCAGGTTGAGGTCTTCTTATTTGCTTGATCCAACCTTGTACCTATCCCATCCTTTGGATCTTCTTCACTGCCCCTTTCTGAACCCTTTCTATTATCTCTAATTTAAGGGAGGGGTCAGAACCTCACACAACATTTGGAGGATGGACATGTCCTAGAAATGGAGTAAGTTTATTCTGACCACTACTAAGTACTGAGCCCATAGTTTAATGGAATTCAAATATGCCTGGCATAATGTAGTATTATATATTAACAACATACAGAATTGCTGTTGACACTGTGTTCACAAAGCTTATTTATTTATTAAGAAGATGTAATATTCTCAAAGATAGAAGGTAATCACAACAGCCTTATATATATTTATATATATAGGAGTGGTACTCCCCAGTGTAGTTCTCCACTGAAACCTTCCAAACCATACTGCTTGCTCCACCTTCCCCCCCCATTCCTGCCACCCCCGTGGGTGGATGAAGAGGAGAATTGGAGGAACAAAAGACAAAAATCACAGCTTAGGATAAGAACAATTTAATGGAAACAGCAATGGGATAAGAAAATGAACAGTGACAGCAACAATAGCAATAACAATGTGTACAAAAAAAGAGAATGATTCACATGCAAAAATTCTCATCTCAGAGCCTGACCCAACTGAACCTTACTGCGGCCATGTTTTCCCAACTGGAAGGGAATATTTTTCTTGGAAATTAGACCAAGTCCCATTTCCCTGCCCTGGCCGTGGCGTGAGATGCTATGGAATTAACACAGTGTCATGGTCGTGGCCCTCCCCTTGGCTGGGCCAGAGCCAGGACACTGCTGTGTCTAGGGAGGAATTTTATCCCCTCAATGTGCTTCAAGCACCACGTTGGAAATAGTGGCCAACAGTAAACAACCCTAAAACAGAATAAGGACAATGGAGCAGATAAGACCTAAATCCTTGTATGCATCTAGGTATGAGGAAAAATAGAACAATCTCCACAGCAGAATTTTGGCTAGTCTGAGAAAGGGGAGAAGTGAACTTCAGGCAAGGATGCCAGATCTTCCTGTTGATGCATTGTAAGTACAGCTTTAGCAAACTGGAGTGTGAGAACACATATGCAAATGTGAAAATGCAGCAGTACTTTTTTTCTTAGTAAAAGCCTTTCCTGTAAACAAAAAGTACAGGAAAAAATGTTAGTAGTAGTTAAGAGGCTTTTAGAGAATCAGAGAGAGCAATTTGTTTGTAGAAAATACCTTGCTTTTCTTCCAAGTCCTCCTCACATGATTAATACAGAGAAGTAGATATTTCTAATGTCACTGTAAAACAGATTAATAAAAAAAACCCCAAAAACCCACCAAAAACCAAATAAAAACCCAACCAACCAGCCAAAAAGACCCCCAAAAACCAAGAAAAAACCAACCAACCAAACAAAAAACTCCAAAGACTAAAAAGACACACACCTCTCTCACACCTATATGTAGCTATATGTAGTCTGTTGATGTCAACTCTTTTCTTCCAGCCTCACTGGGTTACACATTAAGTAGTGTTAGAGGCAAGCCCAGAAAGAAGTGGAAAGAAAATGGGGAGACTAGCCTTGATTTCAGTGTTTTGGGCCAAGATGTCAAACCAGTCTTTAGGGACCAAACTTTTTTTCTTTTCCCCCCAATTTATTTTTGCTCTTAGGTGTTAGTGCTGCATCATTATTTTATTATTTCCCCCTTTTAAAGTCTATTTTTTCTTCTGCCCTGAAGTTTTGCATGGCAGTGGGGAAACATTTACTGCTGTTTCCCTGCTTGGCAGTGAAGGTTCAACTTCCCTGAGGGGAAGTCGGTCTCAGAATTGATTACACAACATGCTTTTGGCTATATGACCTGTTCTGCTGCATTCTGTTTGCTGGTTGGGTTTGACTTCAGTTACCACCTTCTGTGTCTGGACAATGAATAAAAGCACCATTGGAAGTTATACAAAACTCTAGCAGTATAATACAAAATCCTGTGGTCAGCCAGTAAAAAGTGAGTTTTTCAGGTGAGAACTTGAACTTAAGTGTTCTCTGGTGGGTGAAATGATTGTAAGCAAAATTAAGTAACAAATTTGTGTGAAAAAAGAAACTCTGATTAAGAAGCTATTTTTTCTGTATAATAAAATTAAAAGAGGGAAAAATCTTACTGTGTATTACTGCTGTGCACATTCTTTTATTTTTTTTTAACTTCTGTGTTGCTTAAACACCATCTTCCTTAAGCTACTCAACAGCATATGCTATAAATTTGTTTTCTTCTGCTTTTACATTATATTTGGTCTAAAATTTTTCGTTTTGTTATCTGTCTGCCTTATTGAGGCTTTTGATGAGGTGGTAATGGGAACAGAGTCTTATATATAGCCTGATACACTGATCAAGGACAGAATTCTATATACTACCAATGAAGGAATGAAGTTCAAGACTCTAACTTAAAATGCTTCAAAAATAATTTATCCTTATTTTTTACTGTGTATCAATTTGAAGCTATGTATAACTGTACTTTTTTTTCTCTCTCGCTTCTCTTCCTCCCCATTTTTTGTGGTTGCATCTTTTTATATCATCCTGGACCATGTCTGGAAATTAGAACTGAAAGAACATGCTTGCCCTTTTATCATCTTTCATATTCTTACAGAAGGCTCTGTGTGACCCATATGAGAAAGTTGTATGGTTTTATGCAGAATGAACAAAGTCAGGCTGAAGGGGCTGCAAGATAATAAACATTAAGAGAAGTCAGTCTGGTACAGGGGTTAGACCTGGGCTTAATTTGGCTGCATGGTTTGAGAAAAAGGTTAATGAAAGAAGAAACTAGGAGAAAAGGTAGGAGAGGAAAGCTGGAAGGAAAAGTAATGATGAGGCGCACAGGAGGTTTTGAGACATTTTATGAGTGCTTTAGGCACTCTCTTGTAAATGGATGCTTTCATGCTGCCCCCCTTCAAGAAAAGGTATGTATAAGTTAAATTCTTTTTTGGAATGGTTGGAGATGGTAGCTATTTGGTGAGTGCTCTATATGTAGCATTTTTTGGGAGAACATTATCTTCTAGCTCTGCTGAAAGAAAAGCTTTAGTTTTGAATAATAATAGGAAAGAAAATGACAGTTTAGAGTCACCAAAATCTTTTGCATCAGTCACACTAATATTTGTAGTTATCAGTCACGTTTTTGGCATCTGTTTTTATGCTGATGAAACCATTCAGCATCCCAAAACTTACTTTTGTAATTTCATAAAAGACATGATTTTAATTTTCATTATCTGGTACAACAAAGTTACACAGTGTGTCACCAAAACAAAGCAAGTAGTTGGGAGAAGCAAGAGTATGTTTATTGTATATGTAGCAAGGTGCTTGGCTGTCTTCTTTAAACCTAGCTTACCTTTGAATGTGAAATGGTGGGAAGTGCTTCAGAGTTAAGGTCTTCCCTCCAGCTTTAGGTAATCAGACTCTCATACCTCTATGGTACTTCCCTTCTTTTCATTGGCCTTGTTTGTCCCTTCAAAACACATTTCCCTAGGTGTAACTGATTTGTATAACCTCTGACTTGTTCTTATATTGTCAGATACTTTGCCTTGAACATGATTCTTTCCCTAAACTGAAAAAGAAAACAAAGTGTGGAGAGAGGATAAAAATGCCTTTTGTCATTCTTAGTATGCCTTAAAGGTGTGTCACATGTGTACATTCCAGTATTTTCAGAACAATGGACTTCTGCAAAGACAGGTGCATCTAAGTTATGATTTACCACAGCCTGTGCCTGCAGAGAACAATGGGAGCACTCCAATGTGTGAAGTTATTTGGGCATGGAGGATTTCTGGGATTGAGACCTAGGCTATAATTACTGCAATGACATTTGGAAAACAAGCTGCTATACAAACCTGCTGTTTACATGTGAGTTGTTGTATGTAGTAAATTGGCAATTTGAAGGGGCTCTCAGCCACTTAAAATAAGGGTATTGTTAGACTTGCTTTAGGCCTTACAAGTGTTCATAATACTTTATACTCCATAATACCCAAAATACATAGTTAGCTAGAGACACCATTTAAATGACTATAATTTTGGAATTTGCAGAACTTCACAACAGAGATAACTGACACACTCTTTGGAATATAAAGTTGTCAGTTCAAGCCACGCACTTTTTCAGATCAGGTAGAAAAAGAGTAATTTGGAAAGATTAAATTGCATTGGTGTTTAGATATTTACAAAGAAAAAAGACTGCTTATCACGTTAGTATGCATTGTATCTTTCTTTCTTTAGGAAACCAAAACAACACGAAGACTAAAATCACCTTTCATAGTATTGTAGGAAAGGGAATACACACAGTGGTGATGGATATGAACAATGAGAACACAGGCTGCTGGTAACTGAGAAGGGAAAATGACTGCTCTGCTTTTTAAGAGTAGACAAAGGGCTGTATTTGGCAGCCAGTCTATAAGCAGTGACCTTTGAAGAGCTGTCTTTTTTAGTATTAGGTGGACTCTTGAAATTTCATGTAGCAAATATGAAGTCATCTATTTTTCATTTCAGACTTCTTGTTATGACTTTTCCTCATACTCACACTTGATCAGATATGCTCTCGAACAAGTTATATCCTTCACCTTTTCCAGCTCAAACTGGATTTCAGTCTTGGGCAGAAATTTTGCATTTGCGTTAGCCCAATGAACAGGTTTAGGCCAACAAGTGAGCCGTTTCTTTGCTATGACTGATTTTTATTATCAGTTGTAAGACATTCCAGAATTTCAGTAGCCACAATAAACTCCTAAAGTAGAGATGATCTTCCAGACTTTGTTAATGCAATTCCTTTATATCTTTTATTTCATATTCTCTCAAGTATGAAGTTGAATTTATAGTGTTGTCATCTATAATCAATATATAATAAATGCACTAATGGTTCATTCTGTAATAATTCTTGCTTCAGGTTACAGAAACTGTTGTATTTCTTCCTGCTGTGAATGACTTTTTATTTAAAACCTTACAATAAGATTACAGACTTGCAGGTTCTGTTGAGGTAAGGAATTAAGAATTCTCAGGGATTTCTGTTGTGTGTCTCTGGAAATAAGGGATATGGATAGTTGGAAGTTAAGAGGTGCTTAGGTTTGTCTTTTCACAGACAAAAATAAATGGTGATAATGCATAGTGGCTCTGAAAGTTTTGCATGTGCAAGATCTTAAAAATTCTGGGTTTTTTGTTTAAAAGTTTGTGGGAGGCCTCTCTTAAAAAAGCTTTTGTTTGTATAGGTAACAGCAAATGGAGCTGTCTGTTTTTTAGAATTGAGTATCTGTGGCTCAAGGGTTCCCTTTGTCTTGGAGATAAGGTAGTCTTTAAGGTTTTGAAACATACTTTGCTATATGCTCATTTCCCCCCCCTTCTCACTTTTTTCCACCTGTAGAGATGCCAGCATTTTCTCAATGTTTGTATCAGAGACATTTTTTTGAACATTTAGTATATTTACAAGCCTCTGAAGTAAACATAACATTTCTTTATGTCTGAGTCTGTCCTCAAAATGATCATTTGCTGTACAGAGCTTGTAACAATGGCTTGTAAGAGAAATTACTTCCCTAAGAACATATATGGAAAATTATTTAGGAAACTAATACATTTGAAAACTAAAATAACTCTGTCAAACTTACAGAGGTGCAAAGGCATACACAATAAAATTAATTTCTTGTTTGCTGTGTGATTAAATGGAAGCTAGCCTTGTGAAGTAGGCATGCAATATATTTAACTTTGCTACCTGCTGAAGGGGAAGAAAAGGAAAAGCTATGCATACCTTCTGTATGTATTTCATTACCATTGCACCAATAATGGAAATCTCATATAAAATAGCTTTCTTATCTATTGCTCTTATCAGCAATTGCAAGATAGGACCAGGACAAGACACGCGTTCAACATAAAACAGTCTATGGATTCAATATGTAATAGTATCTGTTTCAAATGGAAGCATGCAGTCAGTGTAGGATTTCCTGTCTTTAGATCCTGCTGTTTGAAGTGCTTGAGCTTTGCCAGTGCTGTAACAGCCACGGCTTGATGATGCATCACATGAATGCCTTGGTTAGCATTCATGTGGGCTGTTGCTTATTTTGAGCCTGTGACTTTTAAGGGACTCAGACCATTTTATCAATGTGTAGAGTAATGCAAGCTGTGTGGACTTGTGTTTATTACGTTTTCTTCCACCCCCACCCCAGGCTTTGTAGTGTGAGTACGGATGTTATACAGTTGTAATACCAGAATAATCACACCAAAAAAAAATTTAGACACTACTCCATTTTAGTTAGATATGTAATTAAATTCCTGTTTCAATTTTTGTGATTACACATGTTCAAATCTGTCAGTCACTGCTATAGGACTGAAAGGTCAATGTGAATGGGGGATAGGAGGTTGATGAAAGTGGGGTGAGCTGATCCTGTGGAGCACAGGGGTTGGATTTTGGCAGGGTAATGTTGTTGTTCCTTTGAGGTAATCATTTTAATGTTAGAAAAGAGTAAATAAAATGCCTAGGAAGGAGGCTTCTCCCCAGCCCCCCGCAATGCATGAATCTTCCCTTCCAGATAAAATGCGATTATAGGTGTTCAGAAGCGTCAGCAGGCGTGGTTCCAGGAAGGTGCAGGAACTACGGGCAGCTCTGTCGCGGCAGGTTTGCCTGTTTTGCTGAGCCGGGCCCCACCGTTCACCTGTTGACGGGGTGGCAGCTTTGGGTTCACCTGTGCGATCGCCTCCCTCCCGCCGTTCGGCCGGCGGGGCCGGGACCCCGCTCCCGGCGGGGCCGGCTCTGCCGTGAGCTGCATCGGCTTTCCGCCCTCTGCCGCCGGGCGCTCCGTGCGCGTCGTGGCGGTGCCGTGCGGCCGGAGCCGCGTCCGTCCCTCCGTCCGTGTGGCGGGCGGGAGGCGCAGGTGGCGGGGCCGCCCCGCGCTGACATCAGCGGCGGGGCCGAGCCCGCTCCGCAGAGCCCGGCGCTGCAGAGCCACGGCGGCGGCGCAGGCCGGGCCCGGCCGAACATGGCAGCGGCCCCCGCGGCCGCCCTTGCGTGAGGAATGCCGCGGCCCTCCTGAGCCGGCAGGCGGGCCTCGCGTTCGTCACGTCCATGGATGTCTCTTCCGATCCGTATCTGCCCTACGATGGAGGGGGAGGAGACGGCATTCCGCTTCGGGAGTTGCATAAACGAGGTATGCCGGATCGGCGTTTGGGTTACTTGTTTGTATAGCTGTACGTGCGGGACCGCTGTCCGCGTTTGAAACGGGGACCTAAAGGCTTGTTAATTATCGAACTGCATTTTTTCGCCTGCCCGATGCCTTCTGTGGGAGGAGAATTCTGTTCTGGCTGGTTCCTGCGTTGTCAGGGATTGTTTTCTCTGCGGGTAGATCAGTCCTGCTTCGCATCTCATCGCCCTGTGACTCCATCTTCGATATGTGGCAGACTTGCCTTTCGATCCCTCGCGGGTTTTTTTGTGTGTGTATTTTTTTAATCAATAAAACCATCTCGTGCAGAAAAAGAAGCCCTTCAAAAACTGTGCTTGTCTTTGACTACGACCAAATTAGCTAGTTACTAACTAGAATATTTACCTGCCTTCCACTGGCATGAATAGGAACAGTGTTTGTCTGGCTTTGAAGTTTCCGTACCTGGTTTTAAGTAAGACTTGACCGGTTGTTGCCGTCTTTGCTATGCCAAGGGAAAGCTCTGCAATGGTCATGTGTCTGCTCAGCAAATATTGATGAACTCATAAGGAACTGGTACTTTAGGCGAGGTTCTTTACACTGTTGCTTGTAAGGAAGCAGATCTAGAAAGAAAAGTGTTATCAGTGTTCAGGGGGAAAAAAAATCCTCTTTTGAGCTTACATTTTGTTTCTCACTGTAAATTCAAAGCAGAATACCTTCTGTAAAGATTTTATTTTGTTCTGAGAAGCTGTAGCAGGAATAAAAGTTATGCCTTCAAATTATGAGAATATAAGTATGTTTTGTTGTTTGGATTGGATGGTCACAATGTGGTATTTAAAACAATAAATGTAGTGAATTCCTACTTTTGTTTAAATTGGGCAATCTAAAATTAGAAAGTCATCAACATTTATAGCTGCTGGCGTAAGCATTAGAGAGGAGGTAGGCTGAGAATAGAGAGATGATTTACATAAAATGATTTTTTTCTCTCCATCTAATTTATTGGTTTGCATATCCATGCAAACTCTTATTTCTGTAAATAAATTAGATCATAATTTATTTTCATCTGACAGTTTATCTGTCTTTTAGTAGTTTACACAAAAGGTTATTTGTTATCTTTTTATGATTCTTAGAATGTTTTTCAGCATATCTTAAGAACATCAACAAGTTCCAATACAGTTTATTTTAGACAAGTAAATTTTACACTGTCTAGCAAGTGCTAGATAGTTTTCTAAGTCAGATTTTAGAGCCACTTCTGAGAAATTGAGGCAAGTGATTTCTTAAAAGATTTGCAAAACTTGAATTTGGGACCTTATATAAGGGCTGAATATAAATACCTGAAGGGAAGGTGCAAAGAAGGTTGGAGAGAGGCACTTCTGAGCAGTGCCCCGTGGCAGGACCAGAGGCAATGGGCACAGACCGAACGCGGGAGGTGCCCTCTGAACATCAGCAAGCAGGTTCTCGCTGGGCCCTGTAACAGGTCACCCAGCCAGATTGTGAAATTTCCTTCCTCAGAGATATTCAAAAGCCACGTGGTCATGGTCCTGGGAAAACAGCTCTAGGTGGCCCTGCTTGAGTAGGGGGTCTGGACAAGGTAACCTCCAGAGATCCCTTCCAACCTCAACCCTTCTGTGAGTTTAGATTTGTAGATGGATTTAAATACGAGACCTGAAAAACAGTCCTAACATGACACTTTCAGACTCTGCAGTTATAGTTAGACCTTGAAATCTGATCAGCTGTATGGAAAATACCAGGTTTTAGTTGATTTTTACAGTACGAAAAGTAGGTATTTGCAGTGTAAAGTGGTGTGTGCCACACTGGAGTATTGCTGTTAAACAGAATGTTTGCAAATACTGTAATGAAGGCTGTGGAGGATTCAGCTAGGTAGTTCCATTATGGTGACACTGCTGGGGGCCAGCAAGACAATTCCCAGTTGTGACTTGTCATTTTTGCAATTCTACTGAATTCTGTTAGGGCTTGTGCTTTCCATATTCTAATATTGTATTTCCAAACAAATGTTACTTGTGGTTTTTTGGGCTTGCTCTAGTGAGTTTAGATTTTAAAAAATCCAAAATCTGAATAGTGTTACCAAAATCTTTTGCAGTTCTGAATTTTTCAAGTGTTTGTTAAACCGTGACAGTATGTCTCATAAGAAGATGACTCCAGACCAGTTCGTGTCAATAGATGTAACCAAAATTTGTATTTCCTGCTGGTTTACAAAGTCACAGTAATCTGTTATTATGATTCAGCTATTAAAATAAAGCTCAAAATGCTAGCAGACAAAACCAGAAATTGAAAGTAAATGCTTCACGTTACTTTGTGTACTACCAAGATTTTTATTTTCCTCTCACGTAGATTTCACAGCATTGTGATAACAAGCTCAGAGATCATGGGTAAAGATATTCCAAGAAAGCAGATTTAATTGTTAAAGGCTGGTGAATTTTCCCCCTTATTCACATACTCACAACTCATATGTCCTGCAACGTTCATGTCATGCAGAATTGCTGTGTAACATCAAAGTATTTGTTGCACTAATTGACTGTGGTGGCTCACCCAAAGTAGCTGTACCTCAGCAATTATGAAATGACTGTTTAAATCAACAGGGGTCTTTGAGGTTTGATTAATGACCTTCATTAATGTTCTTTGTATTGCATCTCACTGAACATTAATGAAGGTTATTAAAGGCCTGATCTGTTAGCTTGCATTAAGAAGATTTTTTTCCCCCATGCAAGTACACTATGAAACATCAAATGGAAAGATTAAAAAAATGTATTTATTAATTGTATTTATCTTTTATGTTGATTACTCACTGCTATCTCTTAAAAAAAAATCTGAACAGATATTATTGAATACTTCTTACCAGGAGCTTCTTTGACTTTTGCTGTCCTAAGATTTCTTTTTATGTGATATTAAATGCATCATTCCAGCCCTCCTTATCTTCCCTGACACGCAAATAAAAACTCAGGAACACAATTCACTTCCTCTATTCTCTACTAAATAAGAGTTAAAAATACTACTTCTCAGAAAGGTTTTAAAAGTACTGACAGGGGATTGCATATATCCCAAGTAACTGGCATGTACATTTTGATAAAAATTTTTCATATAACAAACCATATACTGCAACATATGTAAATAATTTACTTGTGTTGCCCTCAGATTTCTTTGCATCATTTTTACTACCTTGACCCTTTTGAAAGCTCAGAATGATCAGTATCTTGCTTGTCTTCCAGCCATTCACATACATGCTTCCTCTGATTTTCTTACCACTGACCCTCTTTTTATTGTTCCTAAATAAGCATTCATTTTACTCCGCTTTAAAAATTTGAAATTTGAGCAATAGCAGAACGTGTATAGTGGCCAGGCTTCCAGATCAAGCCAGACTTTATCTTTAGTAGGCACAGGCTTTGTTGACTCCTAGTTATTTTCTGCATATACATAAACATGTCTTAGATTTAAGAAATTGAAAGTCCTCAAGCAAAATTAAGGAAATTTTGTTTCACTAATAATCTCTGATAGAGTCAGTAGCCAGGAGGTGTGAAAACTACGTGTATAAAGAACATGCCAGTTGTACCAATGGCTTAGTTTTCGTAAACCTAATTTTTTGGGAGATAAAATAAGTCATTGTTTCATTTATCATACACCAGTCACCAGCCATGAAGGTGCAACTTCTCTTGCTTAGACAATATTGATAGTAACAGGGGAAACCTGTCAGCCACCTGGAGCCTCACCTGTTACTGTAAACTGTGGGGCAGAGAGTATTTAATAATAGCCTAGGAAGACTTTGAGTCAGATGTATATTGAGCAAGTTCAGATGCTCTTAAGTGATTAAACTTATACTTTGGCATTTTAGGCTGCATTTCTGTTTAAGGTCCTCTTATATTTAAGAATTAGTAATAAGTCAAAAGTCAATATCGGTGTGACCTTTGAAATAAATGGGTAAGAAAGTTGTGTACACATGCTCAGAGCTAGAGCTTGACCCTGAAATTTTATTAGTTGCAGAGTGAGAGTTAAAAAAATATTTTTCTAGATTAATTACATGCTCACATTAGAAGATGTGGTCAAGCTTGTTATCATTCTCTAACTTTAAGTACTTCAAGAAAAAACCTAACTTGGAGAAACTCAGTATGATAATGGCACTGTATTTCTGCTGTGCTTTGTTTTTAGGTTCCTAGTACAAAAGAAGGATAAGGATTTTCAATTATGAGTTTAGCATATTTGGTGATTAACATGAAGTACCATCAGATGTAAATGCAGTTCATTTAGGTAGTTACAGTTTATCTGTTTGCATGTGCTGTATAACTGGTAAGGTTCTCTGTGAAGCATGTTTCTCAATTTCAGAAATATTTTTTTTGTTGTATTTTTATTTGAAAAAATTGTATTTTTATTTTAGAAAGCTAATAAACAGACCAAGATTATGCCCTCCTTGGGCCTGAATGTGGTCTGAATTCTTATTTTTGCTGAATCCTGTCTTTGCCCTCTAAGACAACATATAAGTATTTTGCTCTTATGTAAATGCAGCAGCGGCACTTAGAAATCTAATTATCTAAATTTCTGGCATTCATACTCTGATGGCCTTGGTCATTGTTAGATCATAGATAACTTCCCTTTTGTAATGCTTGCTTTCTCTAACTTTATATATTTTTATGTCTTCTATTTTTCTCATCTCCTTCCTCATTATTCATCTTAAATATAAGTTGTAAATTTAGTAGTGGGAGGATCTCAATAACTTTTCATTTGCATATCCGAAGTCACTATTCATCATAGACATAATTAAATAAGCATAGTCTATCTGCCTTTATGACTACAAAAAAAGAAATCTATAGCAGTAAATCTTTTTTTTGGTTCTGCATCATAGAAACAGAAATGTTTGTTTCACCTAAAGTGAAAAATCAAAGCTCAGGGGGTTTTTTGGTTTTTTTTTCTTTTCCCCTATGTTGATTTGTGGTGGACACAAATCTTCAAAAGTCTTGCTTTAACTCAGAGGTGCTAGTATTGAACTTTGATTTCACTCCTACTTTTTAAAAGATTATTTTTAAACCCAGACCTATTTGGGGGCAGATGAAATGGAGGATATTATCATGCAGTACTTTGGTAAATAGTACAACTTATCCTTGTTTCTCAAAACCTGTTCCACATCTTCCTATTTCCCATTTATTAGATTTTTTCCAGCTGATTTTTTTGTTTTGAGTACATATAGTTGTGTCAATTTTATATGCATTTTGATTGTAATGCAGAGACCAGTTTTTGTTTGAAAGCCTTTGATGTAGTTAGAAGAGCTAACTGAAGAGACATGCTGAAAATTCAAAGTTGCAAGTGGAATGTGTTAATTGATTATGAAGACTTTAAGATCATTAATCATCAACAGTAGCAAATAACACTGGCATTTTGTGCTGTGCTTCTGATTCTGGAATGTAAAAATTGCTTCTAGCCAGGAAAAGGAAATAGTGCTTAATGACTCTTTTTGAGTGGCTACAGACAAATTAAAATAAACTGATGATTGTTTCTTGTCTTTTTAATTGAAAGCCTCATACTTTGAGGTCTGAATATGGTGACAGAAAGAAGCTGAGGCACTCACACATGCCTCGTGTACACAAATCTTCTTTGTTACAAGCGTAAGTGATCCTTCCAGCCTGCCTTGCACACAGGGTGCTTCCCTGCCTCCACTCCCCTTGGCACCTAATGCCCAAGGACACACGGGTGAAGCAAAGCCTTGGATTAGAACCTGGCCTCTGGAAAGCTACAGCCCCTGCTGATTTTAACCCTCAGCAGATCTGGATGGTCATGTCAGGGGGAGCTTATTCCAGCCTTTACTGTAATCTGACTAACTTTATTTTCACTCCCAGAAGTGCGTGCATTTATTTTTTTCCTTCTTCCTTTCACACTGCTGGGAGTAGCCCAAAGGAGACACGTTGCACTGCTGTCATAAGAACAGTGGCTGAGCAGCTGAGGCAAATGCTATTAGTTGTGTGTTGTTTAGAAAAAGGGATGGGTAAGCAGCAGCAACTGTTCTTGCTATAAGAGTTAACAATTACATAGCTTGTAGAGAAATACCTTTGAGAAATTAGGTCCTGTTACTGCTTTGCCATTGAATACAGCATTGACATGGTTTATCTGTTGTTGTTTTCACAACTCTGGAATGTTTCTAAACCTTAGGGAGTTTTGAGCTCTGTGAAATAGATGTTACTGTATGGTGTCTGGACATTAATATTTATAGTTTTGAGTTGTTTCCAGCAGAAAGTTATAATTAAAATCTAACAAGACCCCAAGGGTGCATTTATGTATTTCAGGATAACTAGTCTGACAGTTTGTTGCTATGGAAGGGGCTGAACTTGTTGATCTCAGTTTTTGCCCATGCAGTGGCTCTGTTTCTTCTCCAACAGCACAGAAACTTGATTCCAGTTGCTTATATCGGCAGGTTTTTGTTGTTGTTGTTAGTTTGTCTGCTTAGTTGGATTAGCCTGTTGGGTTGGTTTACTGTGCAGTCAGATCAAGGGTGACAGAGCTGATCCAAGGGTGAGAGCGGGAGTGTGTGACCAAGAACAGCAGAGGGAAATAGGGGGAGCAAGATCTACTCTTTGTGTGCCAGCAGTCAATTAGATCAGCTCAGCCTTACTGTGTAAATATGTCCCAAGAGGGACATGTCTCATTTCTTAAAATGGAATAAGGTAATATAGGCTCAGTTTGAGACAATGGCGTATTTTGTGATGTGCCTTCAGAAGATGGATGTCATGTGCTGTGTAGCATATAGAAAGGGTCTTAAGCTTTATCATAAGATTATGTTCCCTTGTTAACTCTGATAGCCACCCTCTTGAGGAGCCTGTTCATGTCTCAGTTCTGTACCTTATTCTCTTGCGGGGGTGTAGCTGTGAGAATTTGTTCTCTAGGTGATACTGGGTAATTGTTCAGATAATCACGTTGTGGATTACCACAGAAAAATCTGTCGTGCATCTTCTGACTACTCAGGATGTAGCATTTGTCTTAAATCTTGATATTTCTCTTCTTATTATTTCCATGAGAAAAGAAGGAGCACAGCCCCTACAAGGAAAGAGTTGGGGAGGATTGTTGAACAGTTATGCATGAATCAGGAGCAGCATGTATGTTGTTAAACCCCTTTCTTGTGTGGAAATAAATTAGCTATAAACTTACCAGGTATTTTTCTTTTAAAAACACATTTTTCATCAGCTGCGTGTGTTCTGGGGTTACTTTCAAATTTGAAAGAAATCTCCTGAGTTGCAGAAAGACAAAGCAGTATAAGATTACTCCTGCAGGAGGTGAGGCAGCTTTTAAAATACTGTGCAGGGCCTCAAAATTGCTGTGTGTAACCTACATAAATCAGCTTTCTGTCATGTTTATCATAGTTCCAACATCAATCAAGATTAAGTACTGCTTGTATGAGGCACACCTATAAAATATGAAAGAAGAGATATTCCTTGCCTTAATGAGGGACAAAAGGCAGGGAGGAATCCTGATGTATAAAGCAGCTTCTGTGAGTATAGCAAAATCTCTAATTTTTTTTTTCCTAGTGGTTCCATCAGGAGAACTAGCTAGTCAAAGCAGGAAGTTGGATCAGTTTTGGGACCTAATAGCCATTGAGTATAACTTTATGTACCAAGAGAAATGCAGGAGAGCAGTATGGTAAGGACTGTTGGCTTTTTGTAAGACAAAGTATCTTCTCAAGCAATTTTGGATTGCATTTTTTATGTTCTCATTAAAATTAAAAAAAAAAGAAGAAAAAATCCTTCACTTCTTGAGACATAAAAGCTTTTTTTATGGTGTAGGAATCCACTTTTCTTATTCTGGTTTCTTTAGTGTAGCATTTTTGTTTTTCTTGTCCTTCATTCTCATTAGGTGTCCCAAAGTACAGTGTTTAACTGCTAACTTTAATGCTTATTACAGTTTTTTCTTTTAACCTTGCACTTTTTTTTTTTTAACAATGTCAGTTGAAACAGTTCTTCAGCCATACCAGAGCTGATTGATGAAAAAGGTTTGTGTTCAAGGCTTGGAATTACATGCATGCAAGGATAACAAAAGTCATCTGCCTTTCTAGGAGGTAGTTTATCTAAGACTTAAGAGTGACTGACTCCCCAAAAGAGTTTCCTTTTTCTGAAGAAGCATGTTGCTTTTATTGTCTAGAAGCCTACTGTCTATAAGCTTGCAGTCTGTGATTGCAGCAGCTCACAGCAGTTGGTGTTGACATTCAAGACAGCCAGCACAGCTTCACCAAGGTTCCTGCCTAACCAACCCAGTGGCCTTGTATGAGAGATTCCATCAATGAAAAAGGGAAGGGTTACAGGTATCGTTTATCTGGGCTTCTGTAAAACCTTTGATATGGGCCCCCACAACATCCTTCTTTCTAAACTGGACAGAGATGGATTTCATGAACAGGCCACTAGATGGATAAGAAATTCCTTGGATGGTCACATCCAGAGGGTAGGGGTATAAATGGCTCAGAGTGTTGATGAAGATAAGTGACAAGTGGTGTCCCTCAGGGGTCCATATTGAGACTGGTGTTATTTAATATCTTCATTAATGACATAGATGAAGGGATTGAGTGATGCTTGGCAAATCTGTAGATGACACCAAGCTGAGAGGTGCTGTTGACACTTCTGAAGGATGGAATATCATCCAGAGGGGTCTAGACAAGCTCCAGAGCCCTTGGGAATTTCATGATGTTTAACAAGACCAAGTGCAATGGGGTGTTGGTGGATGAGAAGTTGGACATGACCTGGCCATGTGCACTTGCAGCCAGGAAAGCCAAACATGTCCTGGGCTGCATCCAAAGCAGGGTGGGCAGGCAACAGGGCCAAGGAGGAGATTCTTCCCTCTGCCCCAATCGGATGAGGCCTCACCTGCAGTACTGCATCCAGCTCCGGGTCCCCAGCACAGGAAGGACACTGAGCTGTTGGAGCAAGTCCAGCAGAGGGACACCAAGATGATCACCCAGCTGGAGCACCTCTCCTGGGCTGGGAAAGGCAACAGGGAGGGACTCTTCCTTTGTTCATGAGGCCTCACCTGGAAAATCCAGTTTTGAGGTCCCCAGCACAGGAAGGACACTGAGCTGTTGGAGTGTTTCCAAAGGGACACCAAGATGATCACCCAGCTGGAGCAAGAAGGAGAGGGTTGGGTTTGTTCAGCCTGGAAAAAGAGGTTTTGAGGTGATGTAATTGTTGCTTTCCAGTGTTTGAAATGAGCCTACAAGAAGGATGGAGAAAGACTATTTATAAGGGACAGGACAAGGGGGAATGGCTTCAAATGGAGAGTTGGTTTAGATTAGATTCTGGAAGAAATTCTTTACTGTGATGGTGGTGAGGCACTGAACAGATTGCCCAGATAAGCTGTAGATGCCCCATGCCTGGAAGTGTTCAGGGCCAGGTTGGATGGGACTTTGAGAACCTGTCTAGTGAAAGGTGTCTTTGCCCAAGAGCTAGATGATCTTGAAGGTCCCTTGAACCTAAACTATTCTGTGATTTTGCCTTATTTTTGCAAAGTGTGGAATGACTGTTCTTGCTTTATAAGGATTCTTACGACTTGTACTAAGCCTCTGAGAACATCAATCTACTGTTTCCCTCTCTCTAGTATCATGGGTTAATTTGGATTAGCAGTACTAGTAAAAGTTTTGCATGCCACTTTTACCATTAGCTTCCAGTCTCATAAAAACTTAAATAAACTTATATGTAACAAAAAGGCTTTACTTCCTTTACAGCTCCAAAATGGCTTGGGTGTCCTCATACGAATTTTAGAAGTGTTCTTTTATCATAGCTAGAGGCTACGCCTATACATCTTGTATGCTAAGTACTTGTTGTGGTTTTTAAGACCAAAACTGCTTCTATTGTGGTGAAAAGCATATAGCCTGTGAAAGCATCTTGAAACTTCAGGACTGGGGAAGAGGGAAAAGGATGGAAGGGGAAATACTTTTGAAGGTTTGCTAACTCTTACAATTTATCTAGGTAATGATGATTTCCTGCCTGATGGTTAGAATGTTGTGATGAAATAGATGTGTTCCAGTAAGGGTTTTAACATTGCATTGAAAATACATTTAATGACACTTTGGAACTGGGAGTAAATAGTGAGAATTTGTGCATTTATGCTGAGGAGAATCATTATCTTCATAACTGGAAGAAGCATCTTGCTGTGTGAAATGCTAGAGAAGGAAGGGTAGAAAGGGAAGCAAAAGCTTGGAAAAATGTTGAGTCTTAGTAAAAGTATCTTTCTCTAACATCTGCTTTAGAATACTTGTATACTACATAGGTCATAATGCTAGCAGGAGAATGTTATCTCAGAGTTCTATATCTTCAATACAGAGCAGCACATTTTGTAGAGTTGTCCTCTACATGGTCCTCTAAGGAAGCCTTTCTACCACACTCACTGCTGCCTGTTTTTTCACTTGGTACAAGATCACAGCTATTCAGTTGTTGCATCAGGCACTCATGGCAGCTCTGTATTCAACAAAACCTCCTCTTCAGCTTCATATCTTCTTCTGTATCTCTTCCCCATCATACAATAATAATCACTTATATTCCAGTATTTGGTGTGCCAGCAAATTTGGTTGGCAAAGTAGGAATGTGGCATAGTTTCAGTGGGATTTTTACTGTATCTAGACAATGACCATCATCATTTGTAATCTGCTCCAAGTTCTGCTGTGGGTCTGGTGCAATTAGTATAATGCCATCTCTGATGATGGCATCTCTGATAATCCCCTGGTGGGAATTCCAATTTAGCACCTTGTGATATGCAAAAAAAATCTTTTACTGTTTGTGATTAATTTATAACTCTCAACTTTCCTTTGCCTTCTGTGGCATAGGATTGCATGCTCCTTGTAGTTAGGTACTGCTTCATTTATAGCAGGGCATAAAACCACCTCCTCCAGAGCAAAGACAAACTTTTACCCAACCCTACTCACTCAGGTTCAGGAAACTGTGTCATCACTTTGGAGCTTTGTAGGAGATTAATAATTAAGCTGTGGGTGAGGTTAATGTATGTCCCCTTGCTTTGCCAGAGGAAGCTGATTCTATGTAAAAATAATATTTTAATAATGTATTCTGTTACTGTCTTAATTCTGAGAGCTAAACTAGTTATCACACTGTGAATTTTGTTAGTGTCTCTCCACAAGATCACCTTGCCCTTTCAGCTATCCAGACATGTATCTTAGACTTCTAGTTAGGAGAATTGGAAATGGCAAGGGAATTGAATTCCTTATCCTAAAGCAAGGTTTGCACAATCACCTCTGTTAGCAAACCTGATTTAAATTGTTGTTAGCCTTTTATTAATGGAAGCATAGGTAATGCTTCTTTACATCTGTTTTAAGAGAGACTAGCAGCAGCTTTGGGAAGAGATTTACCGGGCTTAGCTATGGGAAATAGATGAGGGGGAATTTAGTATGGCATAGTCTGGGGAAAAAGGTATTAAGGTAAAGATGGCAGCCAGGCTCACATAAGAGAATGGTATTGGTGTTATTGGGGAACTGTCTGCTACATTTGCATTGTTTTCTGTACTTTTAGTCTTTATAGAATTTGTAATAATAGTTGTTTGTGTATCTTGAAAATTATAATTGCATTTTGTCTTAATATGAATTTTGTATTATTTTCTTCTTTCGTCTTTCACTCAAAACACTAAGAAAGTGTCTGAGTAAACAATATGTTATATAGTAGGCATCAACATGACCTCTTAAGCAATAGATGACTGAGGCACCACTTTGGTCATAGTGTAATGCCAGGTGTCACACTCCTTCTTCTAGGTCTTAGTATTCACATTTGTAAAGGGAAAAGGCACATTTTACTTATGTATAAATGTAATTGTGAGTTATTATGAGGGCTTGGGCTGGTAAATTGAGCATTTATAGCATTTGGAAGTTTACAGGTAGGTCCTTTGACAAGCTATTTATTTGTTAGTTTTGGTTTTTGGTTAGTTGGAAATTTCTGATGACAATACCAAGAAGCTCAATTAAAGAAGCCTGAAAATAAACAAACAAACAAACCACAAAAGCAACCAAAAAAACCCCCCACCTGTCTAAAAATCCCAGTGTCAGTCAGAACTGAAATGAGTTCTGGTGTCTTGTCTGAACTGATAGAAATCTTGGTCAACTTGAGCCTATGTCTTTATAAATAGAATTACTGTGGTGTGCTGTATATTGTTGGGCAAATTATTTTGTTCTTAGTCAAACAAGTGAGGACTAACCAAAAAAAGGCCAGTATATTACAGAATTTATGACATTTGAAAGCTTTAAAATAGTGAAAACTTTATCACTTTTGAAAATGGAAAAATTCTCAGTACCCCCTCTTGCACTTCTTATTCTGATCAGTGCAGTAAATATTCATGGGGCTGTTGCTCTGCAAGCTACTTGTGAAGAAACTAGCTAGTGATGACAAATTAGCAGAAGATATTTTCTTTATACAATGTTTCCAATTTTTCATGACGGAGGACTGCTCTGTGATTTACCTGAAAAAAATACATTAAAAAACAAAATGGGAGTATTTGTTTGGTTTCTTGTTGCTTTTTAGATACATTTACAATCGGTTAATAATGTATTTTAGGTTTGGTTTAGATGTGTAGGAGAGATTGGTAATCAATAGAATGTATATTTAGGAATTACTGGTTACATGTGAAGGTACTAGCTAATTATCGTTGGTTTGTTTTTGTACAAACAGATTTTCTTCTGGTTGTTCATAAACTGAAGTAAACTTCAAGTGAAATGTGTGTCAAAGTTGCTCTTTTTTTTCCATTTGATTCTATTCAAGTTTTTCTGGGGTCTGCACACAGAACAATAATTTGACTAGGACATGCCTGTTTAACCAATAGAAAAACAAAGTCACTAATACACAAATTTAACTTAGAGCTGAAGGACAGTAAAAAGGAGTGGCATGCAGCATTGAGGGACCTAAATGACAATACAATATGCTTAGCATGGAAGTGTCTTAATTACTTGTTCATAAATTTCTGTGCCATGAACATAGTTTGAATACTTCATTTATCACAGAATTAATTGATTCCTGTGTTTCTCTGCTGCAGGAACTCATTATACAATGACAAATGGAGGAAATATCAACAGTTCAACACATTTACTGGACCTTCTGGATGAGCCAATTCCTGGAGTGGGAACATATGATGACTTCCATACCATTGACTGGGTTCGAGAGAAGTGCAAGGACAGAGAAAGGCATAGACGGGTACTTGAGATAAATAATAGAACTTTTTTGGTTGGATGTTGGAGTTAAGGTCTGATTTAATAACAATACAAATATATGCATGTCCTTTAAATATGTACATAGTTACATCAGCTAGAACTACTTGAACACTGTTTAAAAAGCACTGCTTAGTTGGATACCTGCAGTCTTGAAGCATTATTATAACTTTGAAAAGAAGCAGTAATTTATTTAATAGAGTGGGAATAGGTCCCTGTCACCCAAATACCTTTTTTAAAGTTCTGCATTTTTTGCATGCTAGTATATTTAAGGCTATTTTCCAGTGTAGATGTATTTGTAAAAGTACAGTAGTGGTTTTGGTGGTACTTGTACAGAAAAGTGAAGTGTGATGTATATTGTTTTTGTACTGACACAAGTGTCTCTGCCACTGCAGCTAAGTGTGCAGAGTAAATAAGGATAAAATAAGAATAGCAACTTTTTCAGTACAATAATAGTTGTCTAGAAGTACTTTAGGGTAATTATCCAGTTTTTTATTTTACTTTTATGTGTTTTTTAGTCTAAACACAAAGATGTTTATATTTGAAGTAGAAGTTTTGGAATTTGAATCATCTGAAATAGCTTATTATTATTATTATATAACAGTTTAATTGAAGTTCAAAAATATTTCATGTATAGGAGGGAAATAATATTACAATTCACAGTTTAGGTGTATTCCACAGAAGGTATTTAATTATCCTGATAATGTATTTCCTGGATTTTAGTTCTTTAAATTAAGCAAATATATGTTTCTCTGTCAGTTATTGTATGTCTGAATAATAAGGCTGATTTGTCTATGTGAAGCAAAAAATACAAGCAGAGCACTTGTGGTTTCAAGAGAGGGTTTATTTGCTTGCATCATGCAATTTGTATGTCATACTTCCTTTTGTTTCATTATTCATATTACTGAAATACATGCAACTCTACATACTGATTTCTCTTTGCAGATTAACAGCAAGAAGAAAGAATCAGCATGGGAGATGACAAAAAGTTTGTACGATGCATGGTCAGGATGGTTGGTAGTCACATTAACTGGTTTGGCATCAGGTAAATGAAAACGCAAAGGATTCTTTTTTTATTTGTCAGCAAGTATAGTTGTTGTGTTTTTCCTTTGTTCTCCACCAACCCACCTAAGAGCTGGTTCAGTCTACTACAGCAATTCCATAAGGGAAGAAAAAAGTTGACTATCTCAATTTACAGGCTTCACCATTTTGAGGTGGGGGTTTACTGGTCAGATGGGAACCAAAATCCTCGCTGAATTTAGAGAGAATTTCTCAAATGTTTTTGAACTTCCACCTACTAAACTATCAATGTTCTTTAATCCTGTGATTGAGATTTATGTATTACCTTTCTGTAAAATTTTGGTTTTTACCTGTAGGATTTCTTGTGGAAATGTTGATTGTAAAAGTAGCTCTGGTGTACATGTAGTTTTGGCAAGCACACTTCCTTGTAAAGCATGTGTTTATGTACTGGTGAATTTTAGCTATATATTTATGTTGTACCTTTACAGAGGTTCTTCCACAGAAAATATTGACTTTAACAGGTAGAGTTTGTTGACTTATACTTCAATTCTCTTTTTCCTTCTTAACGTATTTTAGAATGGATTTTACAGCTAAAACCGTCCAATAGTTTGTGGCCCAGTGGTGAGGCAGTGCTGCTGCTTTTTGTGTTAGTATAGTTTGAAGTGACTAAAACCTGCAGTAAGGAAAGGTCACAAACTTTGTGCCCAGTTTTTCAAATAAATACTTCAAATAGACATTTAGACATATTAGATTAAATGTTAGGAAAGTTAGTTGTGGAGTATGCTTATTAAAAGCATGGTAACAGCATAATTACTGCTTAGGTATATATGTAATCACTTTCACAAATCACATATAAATTAATATATATGCAAAATTTGTAGCATGTTTATATACTTCTGGATGCACAAACCAGGAGTGTATAATCGCTGAAAATTGTTTATGATCATTTCAGTGGGAACATGCAGTGTAGTGTTTTCAATCCCCTAAGCTGCTGTTTATTAAAATTCCTTTATTCTGTTTCTGAGTAACAAAGTGAGCAAATTCTGGTCTTAAATGCTGGTAGGTTTTTCAGTCTCGCATGCTTTCTCTTATACGTCTAGTGGATCTTAAATGGTACAACCTTGAGTTCAGTCACAAGGACATCTTATGTTTATGTGTTTTAATAATTTTGTTGAAATTCTGTTCTACTGAAGTACTACTTTTGACTTGCCAACACATGGGCTAGAATCCTTTTCCACCTTTTAGACAGGTGAATCCCATCTCTTTCCAGCAGGCTTGATGCCATATAAACTGCTCCATCACAAAAAAGTAACAGTTCTCTTTTTTCTCTTAACTCCTTGGTTTCAATGGACTGTTGGAGAACTGTGTTATAGGAAAAAAGAAAAAAAAAAAATTCATTTAACTTGGGAAATACACAAAGTACTTAATTCTTCAGCAAATATTAGTCTTACCATAACAAAACCAGGATACAATCCTGGAAATCAGTAGTATATTAAATGTCCATTTAATTAAGTTAATAGGAGCACATTCCTTCATTTTAGCTGTGTGTGTTATTTCTGTTTACCAGAACATTAATACAAAACTGTTTCCACAACAGGGGCATTGGCAGGATTAATTGACATAGCTGCTGACTGGATGACTGACTTGAAGGAAGGCATTTGCCTTAGTGCTTTGTGGTTTAACCATGAGCAGTGTTGTTGGGGTTCAAATGAGACCACATTTGAAGAGAGAGATAAATGTCCGCAGTGGAAAACATGGGCAGAGCTAATAATTGGACAAGCAGAAGTGAGTATTCTTTGATGGTCTTGTCCAGAAGCTTGGCTGAATAGGGAAAAAAAATACTGGTCTTAAGGTTAGGATTCTAAACGTGAATTTGGGTTGTACTGTCCGTGCCATTTTTCAGCATTTGAATTGATTACTAGATTATAGTGTGATAAATGTGTATTTCATGTACTGCAAGGGTGCTTGTAGTATTGCAAATGTAAGGAAGTTGTGAGAATATAGAATTCTCAATAACACAAGAATTTTTATTCTTGATTATAGCTGTATGTAAATGAAATCCATTTATGGTGTTCTCTGATAACTAATAGATTTGTTTTATTTTTCCTACCAATTTTTTTTAAATAAGGAAGATTTACTTAATATTCACTAGATTTTAGCAGCTATTAGCTATTAAAAATATACCTGTTCAATGTTTATTTTTTCTTTTTAAAATGAAGTGTTAGAACAGTTTCTACCTTTTATAACCCAGTCTGTGCTAATGTGCAGGTGTCATGGCTTTATGCTTTTCAAACCAAACTCTCTCTCTTGGCAATAATTATTGTATCTCAAAATATGTGTATAAATGTACTTGCAGCAAGAGTACTTCTGGATTATTTTAAGTAGTGATTTTGCTCTTATATCAAACCTATTTTCCGACTTTTTGTTTTTGCTTTTAGGGTCCAGGGTTCATACATAATGAACTACATCATGTACATTTTCTGGGCTTTGAGCTTTGCCTTCTTAGCAGTTTCTCTGGTGAAGGTATTTGCTCCCTATGCCTGTGGCTCAGGGATACCTGAGGTGAGGTATAACTAATATATATATATATATATATATATAAATAGATGTTTCATATTAATGTGTATATTACTGCTGCCTTAGTGGGTCGGGGAAAGGGAAGAGGAAGCACCCTGTGTCTTTGAAGAAATATATTAATACAAGTATTCAAACTGAAAACACATAATTTTGCTAATTTTTTCTGAGAAAATGCCCCAAATTTAAAAGAATCTCCTGGGTTAGTAGATTTTGCTTCTGTTGGGACCACTTTTTAAGGAAGCATTTGGATTAGTATACTTCTGAGGAATGATTTCCAAACCTCTCCTAATCCACACCCTCCCTATGATGATAAGAGAGCAGTGATTCATTGACACAATTTTGGTCATTTGATAGAGCAATCAATCTTTTGTTGCAATGCCTTTAGCTGCCTTAACTAGCACAAACCAATGAACAGTCACCATGTGAAATGTGTAATATCTTCAAAAACTTACTGGTTACAATTGCTGTCCACAGAATGGGAGAGAAAAATCCAAAGTCAAATCAATCTGGTCAGTCTCACTTCTTCAGTTTTTCTGTAAATATTTTTATCCACCTCTGTTTAAGCCTGGAGTAGTTCAGTGCCATTATTCCAGAAGAAATTTCATCTTAAACTGGTTTTCAAATCTAGTGTCTTTACTTTCTAGACACAGCTGCCCAGTGTTTAGTGTAAATCCTATTTATGGACATGTTATGATATGGTAGCTGTATATTATTTACTCTGCATGGGCATATTTTCCAGGCTTATAATATAGCATTTTTAAGCACAGTAATACCTTTGGCAAGTGGCAAATTTTTCTGGTGGACATAGGCTGATCTTTTTCCATCTTTATGTGAAGAAATCTACTGTTGATTTTTATGTAGTGATGGTAAAATATGAAGAGAAAACAGGGGTGATAGTGGTGCAAGTTGGGATATTGCTACAATAGATTGATCATGAGTATGGTTTTTGCAGATTTGTTTTTCCTTTAGAAATTTTCTGCCTTTTTACATAATTTACATCATAAACTCATTAATCCAGTCTTAGAAGCTGCTGCAGATTAATTTTCAATGTAATTGATACTGTGTCACAAGCATCTTTTGTGAAAAATCCATTCTTGGGATTTTTCTCCCTTCTGAGAAGCTGTGGCCTCAGAGACAAATGTATACAATGGTTATCTGCTGCTGTGGAATGTAACAGGTGGACCCGTGATTGGTCTCCTGTGGGTGTTTGGATTTACTGGCCACTCACGGCAGAGCTGGCTCTTGCTCTCTGCCGGGACACAGGTCTTTGTTATTCATTCTATTTTATTCTTAGTTTAGCCTTCTGAGAACTTTTCCTTCTATTTCTTTTTAGTATAGTTATAATGTAATATATATATAATAAAATAATAAATCAAGCCTTCTGATCATGGTGTCAACATTCTCATCTCTTCCTTCACCTGACAACCCCTGTGACCACGGTCACAATACTGTAATTGTATGTTACTAACCAGTGTTTTAGAGGAAGTTGCAAATGAAAAGCTTCTGGCAAGCAGATAGACCTAGTGTGGCAATCTGAATGATACATGTTTTAAAGTGTGACAAAGTTAGTAGTTTGAAACGGCTGGGTTTGAAGTTCTGCAGCTAAAATTAAAGGATGGATTATTTTCTGAAAATTGCAGAATGAAGTAACAGATACAGTTTTTTATTTCTTCCAGATAAAAACTATTTTGAGCGGCTTCATCATCAGAGGTTACTTGGGGAAGTGGACTTTGATGATAAAAACAATTACTTTAGTCTTGGCTGTTGCATCAGGTTTAAGTTTAGGAAAAGAGGGTCCTTTGGTACATGTTGCCTGCTGCTGTGGGAATATTTTTTCCTACCTCTTTCCAAAATACAGTACAAATGAAGCTAAAAAAAGAGAGGTAAGTTCTTGAAAAAGCATTTCTAGAATGTATTGAGTATTGGTGCATTTACACTGATTTGTTTAAAAGATAATCTTTGTTCTCTTGGACAATGTTTAGTGATTATCAATTGTTATTTATTATGTTAAAAACAATGTATTTTCCCCAGCATTCTCACAGGTAGATAATTTCTATGGCAGAGTCAGTTTGGTCTCAACTCCAGAATGGTCTCCCCTTCAGAGACCATTTGGTTTTATTTAAATTCTTTCTGTGCTTGTCTTTAGACTTTGGTAATTGATGGGTGTCTTCAATGGTGAGGACAGCAGAGTACTCTGAACCCATGAACAAAGCCTTCCTGGTGACAGCAGTGTTTTCTGCCCTGTTTCAGTTCACTGTTGTTAACAAAAGTGTGGTGGGTTAGACTTGGTGCCCCCCAAGCAGTTCTCTCACCCCTCTGTGTTGGCAGGACAGCAGGAGAGAGTAAGATGAAAAGCTCAGAGGTCAAGATGAGGACTGGGAGATTCCTCACTGGTTGCCATTACAGACCAGACCTGAGGAAAGTCACTTGACTGCCAACAGTAGACTAGCCAGAAATGAAAACAAAACTAAATGTATCTTGCCCCCACTGTCCCTTCTTGAAAGGCTCAGTTTCACTCCTAACTCTTCTGTCCCAAAGTGGCACAAGGGGATACTGTGTCTCTGCTGCTCCTTTCTCTTGATACTCTGCTCCAGTGTGGGCCCCCACCCATGGGAGACAGTCCTTCACAAATATCTTCAGCATGGGTCCTTTCCACAGAGTACAAGAAGACTGCCCAGCCTGGTTCACCCACAGGCTGCAGTGCTTTCAAGAAACCTGCTCCTGCTTGGGCTCCTTCTCACAGGCCATGGCTCTTGCCAGGAGCTTGCCAGGAGCTTGCCAGGGCTGCAGGGTGAAGGTCTGCTCTGCAATGCATCTGCTCTGCTCTATCATCAGCAAACTTGGCTTATAGCTATAGTGGGATTTTGTTGTTCATGTTTACAACATAGACTGTGACAAACCCCTCACCTTTATTGTTTTCCAGGTGTTGTCAGCTGCCTCAGCAGCAGGAGTTTCTGTAGCTTTTGGTGCCCCAATTGGTGGAGTCCTTTTCAGTCTGGAGGAGGTATGTCAAGAGATGGCATTGAAGAATAAATGTTGTAAAAACTCTCTCTTACTTTAAATAATTTCAGACTCCTTTAAGCTATGGAGTCTCTCCTAAGAAGGAAATTATTTTTTGACCCATACTTCAAGAACTCCTGAAGATATTTTTTTTTTAATTAATGTCAGCCTTACTTTATTCTCAGTTATTTTATTCTGGAAAAGGGCAGAATCTGTTAATAACTATAGTTTACATACAGATAGAGACACAGCAGCTTTTCAGTCTAGGAGTTTATTCTGGAAAAAAAAATAGGGCTCTTAATTTTTGAAAAAGGCTTTCAAGACTTATTGGACAGTTTTGTAAAGCAAGTTTTTAACCAATACTTAAAGTTTCAGACACTAAACACAATTATATGATAATTAACAAAAATATGATAATTATTAAAAGGGCAAATATACTATAAAACTTACCTCCAAAGCAAGCAAATTCTTTTCTCAAAAAAATGTTTTATGCTAAATTAGTTTTAATTGTAATTTTCAAAATATGTAAGAATGTTATTTCTATCATTGGCATTTTTAAAGGCAACTAAAGCCCTAAAAAGTCTCTGAATTGAAAAGTAGGGAAGATATTTCTTTCATGTGTAATTTTGTTATGTTAGGGTATTTTGAGGACTTCCTCTGTTGCCAGAAAATGAAGAAGAAAACTGTCTTAAAATTCAAATCAGGCTATGTGGGGCTTAAAAATGAAATTGCATGTTCTGTTTTGAGGCTTTTTAATTTTTTTGTTAGTTTTAATCATACATCTTAAAAATAACAGATCTGTGATAAACCTTTCAATAGAGGTTGAAAGGAGATGAAAATATTAGCAGGAAATCTGAGAGTACAGCTAGTACACACTGGTTCTCATGAAGGTTAGTAAGAGACACAAAGCAGAGCAGCTTTTTTAGCTTATACAGTGTGAGCAGCAGTATTCTAACACATGCAGAAGCCTGTCTTTCCAGGTCTTTAATTGAACCTAATAATTCTCATGTATTGTCTTTTGCAGGTCAGTTACTATTTCCCACTGAAGACTTTATGGAGATCATTTTTTGCTGCTTTAGTAGCTGCATTTGTTCTAAGGTCCATCAACCCTTTTGGTAATAGCCGCCTAGTCCTTTTTTATGTGGAATATCACACTCCTTGGTACCTTTTTGAACTGCTTCCTTTTATTCTCCTGGGAGTATTTGGTGGGCTCTGGGGAGCATTTTTCATCCGAGCAAATATTGCATGGTGTCGTCGACGCAAATCTACAAAATTTGGGAAGTATCCTGTCCTGGAGGTTATTATTGTTGCAGCAATAACAGCTGTGATTGCATTTCCTAATCCATATACAAGGCTAAACACCAGTGAGCTTATTAAGGAGCTCTTCACAGACTGTGGGCCATTGGAATCCTCCTCGCTGTGTGACTACAGAAATGATATGAACGCAAGCAAAATTGTAGATGATATTCCTGACCGCCCAGCAGGCACTGGAGTCTATTCAGCTATATGGCAGTTGTGTTTAGCACTCATATTTAAAATTATCATGACAGTCTTCACTTTTGGTATCAAGGTAAGTGTGAATGCAGTAGCTCTTATCTGCTGTCATCATTTAATTATTGCCTTTCTCATTTCCCATCTCTCAAAGCTAGAAGCTTTGTTTATTTTTTTTCATGTTTTTTTTTTTAAAAAGAGGTCTTTTTACTTTTAGTTAGTAAGCAAGTCCTGTAGCAAACAGTAATAACTTTAATTAAATTCAGAATAATCCTTTGTTCAGCTGAATAGAAATGTGCTAAATGCAGTAATGAGCAGTAACTGTGTGGATGGATGTCTGTTTGTATTGCCTGATTCAGCAATAAGAGATGATTCTAAAATTTCCAAGAGCAAAGTTTGAGCATAACCACTCAGATTCCCTAGTCCTCCTGTTACTTGGAAGAACAGACTGTACTGCAGCGACACCACAACACTGTACCCTTTACACTACTCGTTGGTGGTAATTCTTATATCCACTCTCCTCATTGTTCACATAAATCTAATAATTACAGATGTTAAAAGGAGACCATGATGATTTCTTCTGCTGTGTTTTGCAGTACTGCATCCTATGATGAGAAAGTGGGCTTTGTTTGTGTGACTGTAATGGAAATTTCATCTCCTTACAAGCAGCATAATTTTTGTTTTTCCCAGTTGTTTCATAGATTTGTTTTGGAGGTGGCTTCAGCTTCTCCCCAGTCTGTGGCTGTTTTCTGAGTGATAATGTATAACTGTCACGCCTTCATCATTTTCTGTCTTGTCAGGCTCCCTTCATTTTTTTTGCAAGTACATCATAATCAAATGTGTCTTAATGAAAACTTCCTGTAAAATGTTCACTAAGCAAGATTTGTGTTTCAATTTGCCTTAACTTTTCAGTGTAGGTTGCTGTTCCATGTAACAGCATGCATAAGAAAACTCTTTCTGTAAGGATGTTTGATCATTGGAATATGCTGTGCAGAGAAGAGGCTTGGAAGTACTCAGATCTTGACTGGTTGCAAGCCTGAGCAACCTGCTGAGGGTGACCCTGCTTGAGCAGGGGCAGACAGTCTGGGGCAGTCATTTTCAACCTCAACTATTCTGTAACTGACAGAACAATAACATCATGTTGTGTTTCTCATGTTTCAATATTTTAGAAGATGTTGCAGGTTGTTATTTGAAGTTATGTTCTGTATGTTGGTTGGTGGGTGAGAGGAATCTTAGACTGTGTGTTTCAAAAGCTATTCTTTCTTAGGTCCGTAATTCAGTCACTGTTGTGTGATGTGACCACTTCAGTCAGTTGTTTAGTTTTGTATTCACTTATTGGGTTTCATTTGTATCTGGGACATTACTTTACCATTCACATGTTTATGTGCGTCTGGCTCTTTGACATGGGGTTACCACTAGGTCACACTGCATACTAGATAGAATTCACTGCTTTACAGAATGGGACACCTTATACTTCATTTGAGTTTGGTTCATTTTCTCAGAATTTCAGCATGTGGAAATATTTTGTGAAGCTGTGACAATGTATTTATTACTCTGTCAATAGGCAAGGAGTTATGTTGCTGTCATTGATGGAGCTGGGCTACATTGATTTCTTGGAAGCTTTAAAGCATGTGGTTAGTTAGAATGTCAGCCAGGATCTGGAGAAGTAGATGTTACTTTAATGATATTTATTTGCTTTAGGCTTTATCTCTATAAAATAAGCAAATTCAAAATAGAAGGAAAAAAAAAGAGAAGAAATAATATTACACTGTCATTTAAATAATTATAAGGGATCCTCTGGGCTCTCCAGGTCTATTCCTGGAGCTATAGCCATCTGCAAACACACATCTTCCCCATAGGAGCTGCTTTCCTGTGAGATGAGCAAAGCTAACCAGCTGCTGCCAGTGAGGCAAAGTGATTCCTGCTGCTAGTACTGCTGTGGAGATGCATTACCAGGAGGCTGATATGGCAGCATTTTTTGTTTTGTTTTGTTTTTTTTCTTTCATGCTTTTGCACCTGTACTGTATACTGCTTTTTATCAGTAGACTCATTACTGTGTCTAAATGCTGATCAGCAGGTGGGAAGCAGTTACAGTTTTGCCTCAGAACATGACTGGTACACAGCTGCACTACCAAAGAAGTGGAAAGTCTACCCATATCCTAATCCTTGCTTCTTCCAAAGATGACATATGTGACACAGAACAAATCTTTTCCTCTGGAGTGTAATTTGAGCTTGTCCCAGAGAAGAAAGTTGAGAAGAGGAAAAACTTAGCTGTTTTCCCTTGCTACTTCTCTGGGAAGATTCCTCTCCCTTTTGTGATTTGTGATTCACAGGCTTATGCAAACAAATGGACCCGTAAAATCATAATTACAGTTAGACTTGTAACCATTATCCACATATGATGGAAAGAAGAGAAAGAGCTAGTGCATGAAAAGTTATATTACCAAAGGACCAGGAATAATTTGGATGCAATTTCCACATGGAGACTGAATTTCTATTGCATACTGCTTGCACAGTAGGATCTGAGGCAGTTTCAATAGTTTATTTAGTTATTTTTATGTTGGAAATACGGGATTTTTTCAGGGTACTGTTCACCGAGGAAGAATTTCACTCAGGAAAAGAAATTGATTTTAACAGTTAGAAAGGGGTTCAGATGCATAATTAATTGTCAGTAATAACAGTAGTGGTATAAATGCACAATTTGAATACTAGATTAAAATACTAAAATGATAGCATGGCATATTACCTCTGTAAACACCGAAATATTAGGTAATCCAGTATAGGTTTTCTCAAAACCCATGCTGCTGACTGTCTAACACAAAGTTAGTTTTCCCTTGGTTTCTTGGTTAGAAATAATCTTTGGAAACACAAATATAGACAAAATATAAAGTAATAATAATTAAGCTATGTTTTCTTTTCCTTCATTTGTTGTTAGAAATCTTTGCAACTATAAATACAGACAAAATATAATAATACTAATAACAACAACAATTCTGAAATACATTTCTGCACCAGCTATTGAATATCACACCAAAATCTATAGTTTGGAATTCCACCATACTTAACTTTCACAGCTGTACAGTACAAGAAAAATTACATGATGTGTCCTGTTACAGCAGGAATGCAATATTTAATTAAGTTATTTCAACAAGATGGGATGAGATGCATTTAGACAAAGTGAAAATTCTGCTCCTTTTTTGTATCACATCTTTACCTCAGTCACAGTATAAAATATCTTGATGTTAACAACTGCTGTGAGGAGAAGCAGCAGGCATTTACAGTTTAATGAGACATTTAGGTACCAGTATGATTTTTGGAAAGATTGGCTTCGTAAGGAGAAGAATAGACAACTGTTTCTTTATATGAAACTGCTGATAAAAGGAAGTTTGCACTAATATTTTACTAAGCCATGGTTGTGTGACAAGGCTTTAGTTAGTAGCAGAAAAACATTTTAAGTAACTGAGCCTGACAGTAGGAGCTTCTTTCTTCTTTAACCTATTGTGTTAGCTACTTTTTGCAGTGGGGATTATCTTGCCTTTTTCTCTCTTGTTGTTTTTAGCATTCTAGATACACTCATTTCTACAGGAAACAGCAATAATAGTACAAAGCCTCTTTTGAAATTCACCTGTTTAGTTAATTTATAGCAGTGTCAGGAAGCAGTTTAGGAAGGCAGTCCTGTTTAGTAAGTGAATGTTGACTGAGGAACATGAAGGAATAAGGGAGACAGGAAATGATAAGGAACTCTTTCCTGTATGATTAGCACAGCTCACACTGGACATGCACGTGGTAGAGAATTGTGCTATTGGCACTGAGTCTAGTTCTTGGTCCTGTATTGGTGGTAGGTTTTCTCTTAAACACAGTAAGATATAAACAAACATGCTCATAAAATGGTTTCTCCTAATCAGGTCAATCAGAGATATCAATAGAATTCTGTCTACTAACCTTCCAAGGTCACTTAACATGGTTTTGATCTGACTGTTTGAGTATTTGCATCTCTTTCAGAAAAAAATACAGAAAATCACTTTTTAAGTCATGTGTCAAGTATGTTCCCAGCAGTATGACAACAGTTCTGTTTTTGTTGCAGGTTCCATCTGGGTTGTTCATACCTAGTATGGCAATTGGAGCAATAGCAGGAAGGATTGTAGGAATTGCAGTGGAGCAGCTGGCTTACTACCATCATGACTGGTTCATTTTCAAGGAGTGGTGTGAAGTTGGAGCTGACTGTATTACACCTGGTCTTTATGCCATGGTTGGTGCTGCTGCATGCTTAGGTAAATAAAATATAACAAATAAGTATCTGGTTTCTTCATATAGCAAAATAATTATTAAAAAATGAAAGGAGACAGAAACTTGTGAAGTTTTGGAACACCTGTTCCCCTCCAGAATAATACTTTCACATCTCTACGCAAGACCCTCAAATCCTTGTGATCTGAGAAATAATGTGAAATCTAAATTTATGAGAAACAGGAAAATTTTGGTAGTGTTTGCTTTCTCTTTTTGGTATCAAGAGATGTCATCACTACATTGGTCAGAGAAATCAGTTCCTTGAAGTGTATGAAGTAGAGCATTTACAGTGTCAAGTACAGTTAAAATTATTAGAAGGAAGTGGTGTGATCAGCTGCCACATCTACATGAATTGCAAACAATTGCTCTTGAAATTCATTTTCCAAACAAAAGTTTTAGAAGTGTGTAAGGTATTTTTATCAGGTCTGATTGTTCAAAATCAGCTTCAGGGAAAGAGGTTTAAATTGGGGACCTAAACTTGTCCTCATTTTTAACTTGGTAGCCTTAGAAATTAAACTTAAAAACTGTTAGGACACATTCTGCAAGAAAAAAAGTAAAAAAACTTTTCTTTAAGGAACTTTATGTTTGGGCAATCAAACTAGTGATACAAATTTAGGTTTTGGAGAGGTTGTTCTGGTTTTTAATAGTGCAAATTGAATCACTCTTGATTGAATTGAAAGTCAGTTCATGTTCTTTTATTGAATGAAGATATAGCATCAGAAACCTTAGCAGAAAAAAATTATTTTAAATAATAACAAAAGAGAAATATAATCCCAATCCCTGTCTTCTGTTGTCCAAAAAGATATTTCTTTTCATCAGCTCATAATTCTGTTTAGCTTTTATGATTAAGCAACAGCATAAATTCCTAATCCTTTGAACAACATAGCTGTTGGTTTGCTACTTATGACAATTTTGCATTAGTTCCATTCTTTTTTCAAATTCTTACATCACTGGATTTCCTTGCATTTCACAGTCCTTTAAAAAAACCCTGATGTGGTATGGAGATATACACAGTTTTATTCTTAGCTTACATTAGATTACTGTACATATTTTCCAGTTCCCTTTATTACCTTCCTTTCTATGAATTTTCCCTAAAACTCTTTTTTTCACTTCTTGAAGTTCTGTGTTAATTTTCTCTGTCTGCTTCTGTTATTACACAGAAGGATGTTTGTCAGATGACCTTTCATGTCAAAGTAATGTTTGTAGGTCTCAACAAGAAGGCACAAAATTCTAAAATCATTGTTATCTGATACTCAGATGTTACTGGCTATCATTTTCCTTGCAGGTGGTGTGACAAGGATGACTGTGTCCCTGGTAGTTATTGTCTTTGAGCTAACAGGAGGGCTGGAATATATTGTGCCCCTAATGGCTGCAGTGATGACCAGTAAGTGGGTAGGAGATGCCTTTGGTAGGGAAGGCATCTATGAAGCACACATCCGACTGAATGGGTATCCTTTCTTGGATGCAAAGGAAGAATTCACTCACACAACACTGGCTGCTGATGTGATGAGGCCTCGGAGGAGCGACCCCCCTTTAGCAGTTCTGACCCAGGACAATATGACTGTCGAAGACATAGAAACCTTGATCAACGAAACCAGTTACAATGGTTTTCCTGTTATTATGTCAAAGGAATCGCAGAGACTTGTGGGCTTTGCTCTAAGAAGAGATTTAACTATTGCAATAGGTAATTAACTTTCAGTATTGCATTATTATATACACCAATTTAAATTGGTTTATATTATTTTATATTTAAAATAGAATTTACTCTGTATGGTTTTAGACTTCAGTTGATTTAACTATATGATAATATATCTTCAGTAGCAGGCTCTGAAATGAAGATAATCCTCATCTCTTTGTCTCTTGTAAAAACAAAAGTTGTCATACTCACATAGGTCAAAACATTATCTAATCTGGTATTTTTTAGTTTTTTGAGGCTTTTGATAGTATCCCATTTCCTTGAGTAATGCTATAGTAACATTCTTCAAAATTGAGTAATTCTCATTTTTGACCATCAGTATTCTATGAGAATTACTGTCCAAGTAATTTTTAAATGTATATCCTATTTCTTTCTAACAGTGTGTTTTTTACTTTTGTTATAGCAACCAAAGTTGTATTATGGAGAGATAAGTGCAATATTAATCATTTTAGGTTTATGCTTTTCAGTCTGTTTGTGTAATGCGAAATTAGTCCCTGGGCACATGAGCACACAAGCCCTGTTTGGCACATCTCTTTCTGCGTGAATATTATTAGTGCTTGTGTGATACTTGTGATAATGCTTTGTGCACTGACAAGAAAAATCTCTGTGGATTTTGAGGCTACTATCATAACCAAAGGAGGAAACACACTGTTATGTAAGAAAAGCTTACAAAACTGTAACATTTAGTGCGTGAAATAAGTGATGCAAGTTGAATTTTAAATGACTTTTTTTATATATACATATCTCTTAAACAGAGACACTTGAGAAAGGGACAGAAGTCTCCAGAAACTTTTTTAAAACATGTTTTGTGAACATAACACTGTTTACTTCAGTCAGATTTTTGCCTGTACGTAGGATGTATATGAACGTACAAAATTTGGATATTATTATCAACACCATACTGGTTAAAATTTGTATTTACTTGAGTAAATGGGGGAATAGCAGAACATTCTTCTTAGAAAATGCTTTCACACATAAGACTCATTTCAGCTGCTGAGATTATACAGTGAAAGTTGCTTAGTCTCGGGTTGTGTCTGTCTTAAGAGTCATTGTGCCCTGGCAGCCAGGAGGGCCAGGTGTGTCCTGGGGTGCATCAGGCACAGCATCCCCAGCCAGGCAAGGGAGGGGATTGTCCTGCTCTGCTCTGGGACAGCCTCACCTCAAGTCCTATGTGCAAATTTTGGTGCCAGATTATCACAGGGTTATAAAGCCATTAGAGATCATCCAAAGGAGAGCCACAAGGATGGTGAAGGGCCTTGAGGGTAAGCCATATGAGAAGTGGCTGAAGTCACTTGGTCTGTTCAGTCTGGAGGAGACTGAGGGGAGACCTCATTGCAGTCTGCAACTTCCTCATAAGGGCAAGGGGAAGGGCAGGCACTGATCTCTGCTCTGTGGTGCCCACTGATAAGACCTGAGGGAATGGCCTGAAGTTGTACTGAGGGAAGTATAAGTTGGGTATTAGGACAAAGTTCAAGGGGCTGTCAATTGAGACTGACTTCCCTGGCAGTTTCTTCAGGAGCTGAGTAGTTCTTTTTTTAGCTTTTCCACCTCTTTATAGTAAATAAAAGTGACTTATTTGAGTGAGACAATTAGTTGAATAATTACTAAAGCTGAATGGCTTTTTGTGATTTTTGCACAACCACTTCCTGGGGATAAAGCAGTGGCTGTGGAAATACATGTGAGAGCCTGGTAGCGTTGATTGAGCTCTATGTCTGCATTTACATCTTACTCCAAGAATATAAATTCCTCTTCCTCTGCTGTTTTTCCCCCTTCCCTGTCTTTCTTAAAGAAAGTGCTAGAAAGAAGCAGGAGGGGATTGTTGGCAGTTCCAGGGTGTGTTTTGCCCAGCATACCCCATCACTTCCAGCAGAAAGCCCTCGACCTTTGAAGCTCAGGAGCATCCTTGATATGAGCCCTTTCACCGTGACAGACCACACACCAATGGAAATAGTGGTGGATATTTTCCGCAAGCTGGGTCTGAGGCAGTGCCTTGTAACACACAATGGGTGAGTAAAGTGGCAGCAATGCTGTGCAATTTTTTAGATACAGTAATTTTCACTTCCAGGATCAGAGTATTTGAACCAGGATATACACCAGGATCATGGTATTTGAACCCATGGTAGGTTTGGTATTGCAACTGAGGACCCCAGCTGTTCATTAAGAATGTGCTGTGCTGTAGCACCTCTCTGAAATTCTTATGCCTTCCTTGTATTCCAAGTAAGCAGGCAGATGATTTCAGTCATTTTATCATATTCTGTTAAAAATTTACTGCCATTCAGCAAGCTTGGTCTGTGCAACTTCCTTGTGGAGGAGACACAACTTGTCTTGCAGAAATTTAGTCTTGTGCTCTGCAGAGTCCAAGGCCTGTATTTCCTGGTTATTATCTATGTTCTGGCAACATGCAATGTATCAGCAGTTACTGAACATCTACAAATACTGTGTTCATAAAGAGTAAAGGAGAAAATTATCTGGTCAGGATCTCTTCTTCTGGAGTCTAGTGATGGCGATTACCAGCAAGCTTTTGATTTTTGGAATACTAACAACTAAACTGCTGCTAGTTCTGGAACTTCAATCTGCAACTTTTGTTTCTACAATTCAAAATATTTCAGGAAAGTAGTTTTAAGATTTAGAGTGTTTGTAAAGGAGACTGTTGGGAGTTGTCCTTTGATTATCTACTAAATAAATCAGCCCCCAGCATGAAAACTAAATGTTCATTGTAATTGCCTCTTATCTAAACTGCTCCTTGTTTTTTTTTACATGATCTTTTTCTGTGCAGCTGTTCCTTTAACATTCTGCTTTTCTGTATCTCTTGCATTAAACACTTGACATGCAACATTGAAGCTCCTATCATAGTATCTTGCTTTTCCTTTAGCATGTCCTTTAAGGCATCTGGGGAGTGAAATGTTGTCTGCTCATTCACATGCTTGGGATTGGTCAGTGTCCTTGGGACAAGAAATCTGAAATGACTGGGACTTTCTTAGTTTTTCTGTGGGCAAAAGGACTGCTGCTGTATGTAGGGAATATTTAAGTATTTTGTTGGTTTCCAAGTTGGGGTTTTTTTTCAGATGTATTTTAAAACAAATTTATTTAAATGTTCTCCTGTCTGCTTTTTTGTTTTGTATTTTTTTTTCTTCAATGCACCTCTGTATGGAATGGCAAGTAGTGTTTCCAGAAGCATTTCTAAAGGACATAATGATCTGACACTTAGAAGTTAGTCTAGGCATGCAATTATTCTTGTTGGGGGTGGGAAATTGGAATCAGTAGAACTTCACTGAAAAATAATTACTATGGTTTTTTTTTTCATAGTTTCTGTTGTGGTTGAGTGCTCAAGCATTGGCATTGATGCTAAAATCTTCTCTAGAGAAAGCTTGATTGTGCAAAACTGTGTCAAGCTCTACTATAAATTTTAAACTATTTCATGATAAAGTAGCAGGAATAGCTTTAATATTTATTTTATACTACTTTGTTACAAATTGTTTAATTTGTTTACAAATTTGTGACATTCCACAAGACACTGTCCAATACAAGAAGAGCAGATCATAAATACCAGTACTAGTGGTGTTTAGCGATTGCATATACCCTTGTGGACATCAAGGAGTACTTTATATTTTCGCTGGCAGATTTCCTGCAAACTGAATATACCTGTTTAAAGACTTGCATCAACATACTGATTCCAGTCCAGACTGGATTGTACAGAAATTGTTGCAGATGACAGAGAGAAGACTGAGCCTTACTCCTCTAAATTTGTACCAGAATATCCATTCCACAGAGTTGCTCTTGATTTGTCCTGTCATGAACAAGAAATTTGTCTCAATTTGTCGTTTTCTAAGGCCACCAGATAGCCCAGCTCTGTAGGGCAGCTTTGAACCTCAGTTGCTATGACTTTACACAGTTACTATTTTGTTCATCTACTGTGGCTTGTTAAAATGTCAATAATTATCTGTATGTCTGAGGAGAAATAACTATTAAACAAAGGAAATACAAAATAGATTTCAGTTTCAGTACCTTTAAAACCCAAAAATATGTGAATTTAGGGTGAAGGGATAAATTTGCTACCCTGATGTGTATCTGATACAAGAAACATACTGCTCTGGGGTGGTTGTAGAGCCAATTGTGTTCAGCATTTTGGGAGAAAAAGGAAAAAAAGCCAAAATCTTGGAAAGGGTACTGACTTTCAAATAAATTCTCATTTAATTATCTCATTAGCTTTCCTGCAACCATTTCTTTTTTTTTTTTTTTCAGTTTGCTCTAATCCTTTTCCATTATGATTAGAATTTTTTTTTCATTTGATTTCACACAGTTATTAGCATAACATAATCTGTTGCAGGATTGTCTTGGGGATCATCACAAAGAAGAACATATTAGAGCATCTCGAGCAACTAAAGCAGCACGTCGAACCCTTGGTGATTAGATATATCAGATCTCATAATTAGACACATTAGAAGTCAGGAAGCATGAAACTTGTGAACTGTTCAGGGCTTTTATGGTATCGGCTGAACCATTAAATCTTCTTATGCTCAAAATTTGTATTAAACATAAAACAACATGTGCAAAATCCTTTTTTAGAAAAGAAGCTGTAAATGTGAACATACTGTTAGTCACAACATTAAAGGAAAGTAAACAATAAACTTTCTGGTATTTGTGTTGATGAGATCACATTGATCCAGCTGGTTGATCTCTTGCATTCCCCAGGTGGGAAGGCATGCAGCTAGGAATACTTTTTCCCTGCCTAATGCAAATTAAGATTTTCATATATGCCAATTTCTTTTTCTGATTTGGACAGCTTTAAGTAGCTGTTAAATAGCAAAGTATCACATCTTTTGAGAAGAAGAGATAAGCATGTTTTAATTGCATCATTAGATCTTCCCTGTAATCCCCCTTTATTAACATGAATTTTTGAAAATATTTTTTAGCAAAGTCCTGTGATTTTATGTAAAGTCTGTGATTCTGCCACTGGTACCTACAGCAGTGAGTGTAATCCTTTACAAATGTGCAGTGATACCAGCCACCAAGTGGCCTGCTACTATGTAGTCTGTTGACTTCAGAATCTAGATAAGATTTTAACCATGATGTTGTGAACTAACCCCTTAGATAGGTGGTACACTTTGTCTTAATTTAGACATGGGTTGCTAGTTCCATGTCTACTAAACATACCCACCATGTTTAGCTCCTTATGTGCAAAACATGCTAATTATGTTCTCATTTTATGCTAATATTTCACAAGTATTTCATGCGTCCTTTAATAAGACAAATTGAAATGTACTAACCAGAATAACAAGGGCAGCAGCTCATCCATTCTGCTCTTTGCTTCTCTTGTGATATTATCCTTTTGGACAGTCTCACTCTATTTGATGTTTAGCAGTTAATAGTTTTAAAAGACCCTGTCATAAGAGCACAGTATCTAAATTGGAAAATGAAAATTTTGTTATTCACAGTTTATTTTTTTCTAAAGCCATGAACTCCAAAAACTAATTAACTGTTATTTATTTTACAAAAGTTTTGTGGCCAGTACAGTGTGCTCCTATGAATACATTCAATCTGAGCCAGTGTGTTAGACTGGAAGGATCCTTCTGGTTTAAAAAAGGAGGGAAGGGGAGTTTGATTTGGGGCCATCAAACAGTACATCACTTCTGATGGCTAGGTTGGAGTATGCCTCCCTTATGAAATGGGATCACTGTCATTTCTTTTTCATACCTTTCTTTTCTTTGTCCCTCTTTGTTACTTTTTTGTTGGCATATGCTAATGAAAATTTGATTTTTGTAGAAACAAAAAGTTAAATAAAAATTGTAATGGGCTCTACTTGTATGACTTGTATTTCATTAAAACGGACTACAGCTGTCAGAGACCATTTGATACAGCATCTCAGCATTGCTGTGTTTTATCAAACTGGTGGTTCCTCAACATTTTGATAAATAAAATGTTTCTGTTTAAATAAGAAAATCAGGCTGTTTACTTTTGCTCTATTCCTGTCAACAAAAAGGACTTGGCTACAGATTTGTTCTACTTCATTATTTTCCTGCTTGGATTAATATCGGTCTTCCATTTATCCTTTTCAGGCGCCTCCTTGGCATTATAACAAAAAAAGATATCCTCCGTCATATGGCCCAGACGGCAAACCAAGACCCCGCCTCCATAATGTTCAACTGAAACCCATAGCTGAGGAGAGAGAGGAAACGGAAGAGGAGGTTCATTTGTTGAATAGCACAACACTTTAGTCTGGGGAAACTTCTAAAATCAGAGACGAGCTGGGTTTTTACGTAAGAGTGCTGCTGGCAATCAGGAGTCAGTCTGGGGGAGCTGATGGGAGTGTGGGAAGGGAGAGGTGCTGTCCTGCACTGGATGCGTCCCGAGACATCAGGTCTGCCATGATAGTGCAGTGGGTGAGCCGTGCAAAGCGGTGCCGTTCTCCAGCCCAGCCTGGTACTTCAGCATTGAAGAGATGTGTTATTAATCCCTGTTTCTGGAGGGATCAATCTGAATTGAGCCATCTTGTGGAGACTGAAAGGTCTTGCCCTTTTTACCACTGAAAACTGTTGTGTTAACTCATGAAACGTATTAACTATTACTCGTCACCTTTCTACATTCCAGAAGAGCTTTATTTCTCTCTCTCCTGAGCTGTAACAAAGCCTCTTTAAAATTGGTGTGCCCTTTTGAAGCAGTTGTTTCTCATATTGAGATGTACTGTGAGTTACTGAGGTGTGATCACAAGAAGGGAGGTTTTTCTTGTGCCATTAAATGTGTAAGTTCGTACATCACGAAATGCTTGGGGCAGTGCAGATGCACTGCAACAAAACCAGGTTGAACAGGTAATACTTTCCAAGAACCACACAAGACTTCTTTCAACCCGTGTGCTGTCATGATATGAGAAAACTAAAACCAGGTGAAACCAGTATTTTAAGGAAAAATACTGGTTTTGCTGCAGAAAATATCAATAACGTGACCTGGTCTTATGCAATTTTTGTATTATTGAACACACTATGATATATACCAATGTTGTGCAGTATAAGGAAAAATACTGCTATTCTACTAGTTTAAGAGCTGGAACAATTCTGTATATGTGTATCTGGTAAAAAAATGCATGCTTCAACACTGGAGATCTTTTCCCCCCCTGTAAAATTTGAGAATGGTCATTTTTATTTTTTCTTCTCCACAAAAGACGTTCCACTGCTGACATGGTAGGAAGAAATGTAACTCATAATTTGCACTAAATGTATATTATTTTTCTTGAAGTTTTACCATTCTTTATTTATATTTGTATGGATTTAAAAAATCTATTAAATATGAATCAGTTAATATCTCACATAACTAATTACCTTTTTAATGTGATTTTATAAAATAATTCATAATCCTCTGCAAGTAATGGAGGATTAGCAATGTTTACAACTAGATGAAGGGTTTCAAGAAAATGGCTTCTTTATGATCCAACATACATGCAAGATCATTTTCAAATGTAACTCTCACTGCCGTTACCTTGGATTTCCTTTTTTCTTTACTGGCAGATAACTGGAACAGTGATAGTAGGGCTTTATTTAAAAAAACCAAACCTGCAGTGTTTTAAAAGTAATAGGAGAAAGCAACTATTAAATTGCTTTTGACTCTTCTTTTCTCCCAAGTATATAAAGGTGTAAATTATATGTAGTCACACCTGAGCAGCAGGGCAGAATTGAATCCAGTACTTGAAACTTTGGCAGGACTTTAAAATTCAGCAGCAACACACACACACTCGGAGGTGAACTGACAGACCCCTAACTTCTTCATGGTATATTGTCTTGTTTCCTGTTCATTTTATCAGACCATCACCAGAACTGCATGCAGAGGAAAAATGACAATATGCTATAAGCCTAAAATTAGGAAGGAAAAAAATTAAATCTGGCTGACAAAAATCATGTTTGGTAATATGAGGTTGGATAAAATTTCTTTCTTTTAACAGTTATGCTCACAAGACTGCAAAAATGGCAAGAATATAAACACTAAAGTCTAACGTAATCTTAAATCTCTCTAAGGCATTCATCACAGTTACCTCAATCATCTTTATTCATGAAGTACTCAGTATGATTTTATCTTAAGTACAATAACACAATGAACCAAAATTCTGGCACTTTTGGCTGAGCGGCACAAAAATGGCTGTGCTTAACCAAGTGCACTGTTGAATTTGAACTTCTTTTTCTTAGTAAAAAACTGCCATCTACATTTTATCATCTCAGTTCCAGCAGCAACTGGAACCAGTAGAAAGTGAAATGTGCCGGGGATCACAGTGATCAGGCCCTGTATTAAAAACAGTTTTGGAAATGAAACAGGGAATTGGGCTACGTAAAAATGGGAGCATGGCAACAACCAGCTGTTACTCTTCCATGCGAAGTCAGTGCTAGTTGTTAAAAATTTGCTCTGTTACATTACATGAGCCTGAAGAAGAGGAAGCTTCACAAAGAGCAGGATTAGGCCCATTTACAGAAGGCAGCTCTGGAAGTTGTCTGTGACACTGATTTCTGTTGTCTGATTTCTTTTTCTATAGCGGAAGTATACAAACACACTACACATAGAAAAATCACTTTAAATCAGTTTGAAATCTCTGCCCTGTTTGGTGTTATTGTAAAACATTGCTGTGTGTACTGTATTAACTTGCACCTACTTCTAGAGACTGCTGTCTGAATTAAAATACAGTTCACACTCCTGCTGTGTTTCATTTCTGTGTGGATCCCCAGAGCTGCACATAAATTGTGCATCTCTGTTTACTCTTCACCTGCTAAGCTTTCCCTTTTGACATTTAAAATGTCTTCTGGTAAACATGCAGTAGAGGTTCTGTTAACGAAGTATGTGTGCCTGTGCTGTGCAACAAAAAATTTCTAACGTGAAACTTGCAGCGCCTTACTCAAGTTACTAATTTAAAAAAAAAAGGTGGTGGATGGGAGGGGGAAAGTGTCAGCATTTTTTTATTTTTTAAATCATTCAGATACTGGTTCATGAAGAATGCATTTTGTTAATCTGTGATGTTGCCTAGAGCTGTATTTAATATTGATCTTAATGTTTTTATTTATAATAGTGTGGTAGAACTGCATATCATTACAGTAAAAATTCTCATTACTGTGATGATTTAATCAAGCATTAAAAACTTCTGTATGACCATTTATTGTTTTGTCATACTTTCTATTTTCACAAACAAGATTTGTCTTGATTTTTGCATTTATTTAACAGCTAGGAATTTTACATACAGAACTAGTAAGATTTGTTAAAAAGAATGGAGTTTACGAGATGCAGTAATTACATTGCCTAGCTAATTATAGAATTAAAACAAAATCTTTTTTATTTAAAGTTAAAAGTGGATGATCCTTTTATTGTCTGAAAACCATCTGCTGATGATGTACACATCATAGAATGGCCTGGGCTGGAAGGGACCTTGGAGATCACCTCATTCCAACCCTCCTGTCATGGGCAGGGACACCTTCCATGAGGCACATTGCTCAGAGCCCCATCCACTGAACACTTGGAGCGAGGGGCAGGTACCACCCCTCTGGGCAATCCATTTCAGTATTTCACCATTCTCATAAAAAATGCATTCCCCCTATCTAGTCTGAATCTTTTTTAGTTAGAACCATTATTCCCTGTTCTAGTGTAGAAGGCCCTGCTAAAGTCTGTCCCAGTTTATTACACAGCACATCAGTCATGTTGCAGCTGCTGTAACACATTTCTCCATCAGGGACTATTATTCACATTACATTATTCATGTATTAACCCCTTCTCCATCAGGGGTTAATAGATGAATATGGATGTCCAGTCTCAGGTCCTCATTTTTGCAGATCTAAGTTCATATTTAAGTAACAGTTAAAAAGTTGAATTTTTAAGGTCCTCTCCAACTCAAACCTTTCCACAATTCTACTGTTTTAGTACTTGTGTGATTTACAGGGCCTTGATATTAAGGGCTCCGGTACTTGAAACAAAAAGGAGAATGAGATGGAAAGTACCTGTTTTTTATGTGTAAAAAAACCCTCTAGGCCTATGAATGTGTGTCTGTAAGTCTGTGCTTGAATAATTGGGACATTAATATGCTGAATGAAAGGGGTGAAGTTGTCAAATTTACACTAGTAGCTGTGGTACGTGATTACCTTGTGCATTTGAAACTCACAATACTTTTGCAGCACTGTAACCTACATTTTATCTCCACTGCTCCATTCTACCATAAAGTAACATATAACTGACAATCCTTTGCTTTAAAGGGTAGGAATGACTTACATTTTAGCATGGTGCTACTGGCCTATAATCTTTATCAGTAGTAATTAGTATTGCTGTCATGAGTACTGATTGCTACAATGGAAGTCAAGTCACTGGCTGGTGGCAGGGCTGTTGAGTAAGGCCAAATGTCATTTTCCATTGTTTCTGGATTGTTACTTTAATCAATTGTCAGAGACTAAACCTCCAAATGCAGTAACAGGAACACAGAATTGGGGACTAAGGACCTTGAAAGCAATTCATTTGCACCTTTTACAAAATCACTTGGAGATAGTTTCTTATTAGCAAGGTAGCAACTGCAGTAGAATTCCTTATTTCTCTTGTAATGTCAGTTAGCATTTCCTTCATCCCATCAGTGTCCTCCCACTTGAACCAGCTCCAGCTATGCAGGAGCAGGGATGGTGCTTTGTCACAGTAGGGAGTGCTGCCGTAAGGGAATGCTTTACTTGAGGGCTAGGACACAACTGGAGCAAAGGAGAAGGGCAGAACCATCCCCTGGAGCAGGGACGTGGGGATCAGTTCGCATATGGCACAGGGGGTGCTGACGGAGCCCCAGCGGCCCCGCCGTGCCGTGAGTCACCGGCCCGGTGCTCCGAGCAGCGCTGGGCAGGGCCCGTCCGCCCCGAGCTGCCCTGGAGCAGCAGCCCCGGCCCGGGCCGGGCTTCCGGGGCCTGCAGGGCACGGCCAGGCGGGCGTGTCGGTCCCACAGCCCCGGCCCAGACCTGCCTCCCGGGGCCTGCAGGGCAGGGCCAGGCGGGCGTGTCGGTCCCACAGCCCCGGCCCAGACCTGGCTCCCGGGGCCTGCAGGGCAGGGCCAGGCGGGCGTGTCAGTCCTACAGCCCCGCCGGCGGGCAGCTCCTCAGCCCCGCTCCCGTCCCGGACCCGCCGTGCAGCCAGCAGCGGGAAGCAGCGCGTTCCTTAGAAAACCTTTACTGAGCGAGGGAACACCGCCACCGAGTACAAAAAGCCCCACAGACACACGGACAAGCCCGGCCCCGGGCGCGCAGGGCCGTCCCCCAGCTGCAGCCCCCGCGCCCAGTTCAGGGCTCCAGCTGATCCAGGTCCGCCTCCCGGCGGCTGCCCAGGTGCTGCTCGATGACTTCGGCAAAGAGGTTCCTCTTCAGCAGGGTGTAAGCCAGAGGCAGCAGCTGGCCCACCGTCTTGTGGAAGTACTGCAGGGGAGAAGCGAAAACAAGAGCCGCCCTCAGCCTCAGTGGCTTGGTTAATTCCGGGAGCAGCCCCAGCTCCTGGCTCTGCCCTCTTCACACCGCGGCCTTCAACCCCTCCCAAAATGCCTGAGCACATCCTCATGGTACACCTGTGACAGCCACAGCAAGGGCAGGCAGCGTGCCCGAGCTGCCGCAGTGAGAGAAATCGAGTGTTAGCAGTGCAGGAGGTGATGATCCTACTCACTACAGCATCCCAAACTGGAGCCTGCAGGTGAAGTCCCCTATCCTGTCACAGTCCCACATCTCATCCCACCACACAGTTTGAGCGGATTACAGTGGTACTTACAGTAACCATTTAAGAATTTAAAATGTATAAACATCAGAGCATATTTAGCATTTGCAATCATTATTGTACATATAAGTCCATTGTATCTCTCAAACAAAGGGGACAAATCAAGTTCTTTTCTATGTCTTGGGCTACAGATAAATGTCAGTGTTTCTCTGGCTCTGTAAGCAAATGGCTAGGAAGGCTCCAGTCAGAACTGGAGAACTGCTCCAAGTAGGAGCTCCAAGACAGGCAGGGACCTAACTGAGCAAAACTAACGTGTGAAGCCAGAGTTTCTTCCGTTTACTAAACTGGAAGAAGGTTTCTAATTCTAGATAGCAGCTGCAAAGTTACAGGTGTTCTAAGCTGCAGTATAAAACAGACAAGACACATGACAGTACTGTAAACACAATTTTTCACTGCAGGACTGTCAGTGGTTAGTCTCATGTGCTGAGAAGCACAAAGCTTGGAAGATGAGTATTTGCCTCTACCTACTTAGAAAAATGAGAGGAACCGCATACTTCACTGCCCTTCCAGTAAAAAGGATTTAAGCAGCTGAAGCAGTCTAGTCTGAAAGAAGGGCTCTAAATGAGCAGGATATTGAAGAAAAATACCACACATTTTCAGATGCTGTATGGAACTTCAGAGAGCAGGGCATTAAGTCTAAGAAATTTAACAGTGTATGGTAAGAGCAGTCAGTTTTCATACATTTCAATGGCTACGTATTTTAACCAGTAATCAGCACAGCTCTTTTGGGCCTACATTTAGTAGTGAAAAGCTTATCTTTCCCATGATAGTCTGTAGCACCACTTAGCAAATACTAGTTTTGCTAGGAGCAGCTGTTTTGCAGAGGTGTTTCTATGATGATCCATTCATATTAGGTTGATGTTGAAACTTCATGTGTTATTTTCTAGCCACTGACTAATTATAGCTATGACTTTTTATCAGCAGGCCAGTAGCTAATACAGAAAAAAATTATACTTAATATGCTTTTTGATGTACAATAAGTGCTATTAATTCAATCCCCTCACTGACAATGTTCAGTGTTAGCAGAGAAGTAGGGAGGATACTCCAGGTGGGAGGTGCCGTATGCAGTACGGCAGGCAGCTCACCCGGGTTCACATTTTTCCAGCTGGGTTACTACAAGCATCAGGCTGTTTCCTGATCAGGTTGAATATGGGTGCCTATACAAGTAGCTAGGGACAGGGGACTCCAGCTGTTCAGTGTATTTGGATCAGGCACTTCACACTCTGCTTCTGGATTGCAGGATTGGGCTTTCATACACACAATTTTAAATTCAATGAGGAATGATGTTGTGTGATTTTTTTAACAGTCTTCATGAATTAAGAATATTCTCATAGACCTCTAGTTTCCTAGGCATAATTAATCTACAGCAGAAGAACTAGCCCATGTATAAAATTAATATTGTGAAGTTTGATTGTAGTAGTACTCACATGTGATCCATAGCAAAATAGGTCGATGCCCAGCTCATACCCCATTCCATAATCACATTCATCATTAGCAAACTGAACAAAGGTCAGCATTTCTTGAATGGGTGCAAAGGCCTTCACTCTCTCCTCATCAGTTGGAGCATCAACAATGGCCTTGCAGATTTTTTTAAGATTAGCTGCAAAAAACCAAAAGCAGATATTTAGATGCTTAAATAAAGAAATTTAATATTGCACAGAAGTATTCTGTGGCAAAACTATACCTATGTGTCACGCTTACACGTAAGGTAAGTGGGCACACCCTGAACTGCTGGTGAAGCTTGCCCCTTTCCTTGGAAGCTCATTCTTGCCCCATGCCCATCTCTCTCAGTTCCTCACAAAGGGAGACAAGCACTTGTGTGATGAAATTTCATCAAGGAACTGATTCTGGTGAAAATGACACTGGAAGAAGGTGGGTAAGAAATAAGCCCACACACTCCTGAATGTAGATCAGCCTTTTGATCTACTTCCTGAATAGCTTTGGTAATTCAAAAGAAAAGATCATCTAAGCTAGTACTTCAGGCATTTTCACAGATTTAGCATGTTTCATTGAGTCTCATCTGGTTCCTTTAAAGACAATACTCTGAGGTCAAGCGTGATGGTTAGGACTTCTACATTTTACTCCCATCAGTCAAATTTCTTAAGTAGAAAACATGAATGCAGTTGGTTTTTTACTGAGGGTTGTTTACTTCAAAAAAGCAGAGGGATACAGTAAATTAGATGTTTACCATTTGTTTCAGGAAGTTCTCTGTATCCAACATCATTTTTGTCTACAGGAACGACCAGGCCTGCTCCATGAAATGCTTTGGTCACCACCTGAATTAGAGAGACGGAAAATGGAACACAGCACCATGAGACAGTACTGTGACCCAAAAATAACTCACCTCACTAAACACTAACATCTGACTGCTGGTGGTCAAACCTAACATGGTGTCCTGGCTCCAGGATATCAACTGAGTTTCAAATTATATTGCAGTTACTTTCAAGTACTGAAGTTTGAAATAACTGAAAATGCCATTTCAGTGAAGTTCTGAATTATAGGAAGCCTTGTAGTCACTTGTGTTGCACTGTACTGCATTTGTTTAGACCCCTACCACAATTATTTTTAATAGGCATGCAAAAACTCCGTTATGATCATCTATATCATCATTAATGGTCCTGTTTTTAACAGATCCAACCCAACTATTTAAAACAATCTTCCATTTAAAGCAGTTTTCTTCATGGCCTCTATTTGTTCCAGCTTTTAAACTACTGTGCTTACTGAGTTTTTTTTTATTGTTCTTGTTTCATTGTTAATTGAATGCCAAGCTATGATTTACAAGAGAAGTGTTTTTATTAAATCCTATGATTTGGAACACACTTGTAGTAATCTTCCCTCTTTTGAAGTTTCATAGAGAGCTGATTACCTTAGGAAATTCCTAATGTAGCATCCTTACTGACTAGAAGGATGGAAAAACACAAACAGGAAGTAAATGAAAAAAATTAACAGAACTTAGTTCTCTCCAGTAGATGAGGAAAGTCATACTTTCTTATCTCTCTGCTTCATCTTCTGGGTTTTTTGTTCCAGAGAGTAACCCAGTTCTTTTGCTGTTCTTGTTAGCTTTTCATCTATGTCTTTCAAAACTGTATTTTTCTTTTTATCAGCCACTTCAAAGTTTTTTTTGACAAAAATAATCTGCAAAGAGATGGAACATGTCAAGAAAACAAACAAACAAAAATTTAATAGCCTTTTAAACGTTAAACCTCTAGATCTTAAAGATTAGCAGTCTGGTGTTTATTCACACAAACTTCAAAATGCAAGCCTCTTAAGAAGAGGCAAGAAAAATAGTTTAGCACATCCAGTACTTGGGCTTTTCTTATCTGTACCTGCATATATCTAGCTTATGCAATCTTCAGGTGCTGAAGGTTCTTCCAGCCTCAGTAACTGTTCATCTTTCTATCTTAAGAATTTAGTTTGCTGTGTCTGTGCCATATACATGATTTGTCATCCAAGTCATGCACACAAATACATATTTATGAGCTTCCCCGTGGTACTTTCAAAACAAATGTCCTTGTTTAACTCTGCAGTGCACAAGGGTTCTTCTGCAGAAGCCATTCTTCAGTCTGCTTTCACTGACTGACACGTGCCTGTCCTTAGAGATCTTTCCATTTTTAACCAGCAGGGATGAGGTCAGTTGTTTACCTTCCTGACACAGAACATGTAAAGTTCTTTGAATCAGACTGAACTACATATCCATGTCAGCATTATCCTGCCACAGGGCAGAAATGGTACTTCTTGTAGATATTAATTATATAAAAAATAATGTATTTTTATGTAGACAAGAACAAGAGGCAGATGCTATTAATCTACTATGATACTCAGATTCCCTTCACCACTGTTTGAGATACCCTTTCTCCACTTAAAAAATTATTTTAACATATCCAGTGGATATTTTTTCCAATTTAGAGGCTGTCACAGCCAATATATTTAAGGAATGATGTAATTAAAACTTATTTTAGTTTTGAAAGGAAAACACTGTTAAAAAGCCTACAAAGGCTTTAGAGACTCTTAAAACTTGCCAACAGGGGCAGAAAATAAGTGAGGGTTTCTTAAGAAAGACATATAATACGTTAGCCTCATTATTCCACATCCCCGCTCCCAATTAACAATTTCTATTCTGTTTTTTTTGTTGTAAATAAAAGTAAATATGAACCTTACTTGACTGCAGCAAAGACATTATCACCAACTTGTGAAATCACACAACCCTTCTTTGCTTCATTCGCACCAACCCACACTGGCAGCTCATCTGGCACATCCCTATTGATGAAAAAGTACACACAAAATAGTCAAGCTGTGTCCATTTCTCCTATTTCAAAGTAAAAATAAATTTGCCTCCTCACTATGCTGCCATCTCCTTCAGAACTCCACCAAGAAATGCCCTTAGATCTAAAGCTCTAAAATCTTAGAGAAAGCCTTGAAATGAGCTTGCATCCACACATGCAGAGAGAATACACATTTCCTTCTGGTAACTTGATTTTCTTCTCAGCATCATGGCAAAAGTTAAAGATTAGTGAGTGAACCTGCTCTGGATGACTGGAAGAGGTAGATTAATAAATATTTAAATCTAGTCTTCAACTCCTGTTACTGCAAACTTTTAAAATAAAAAGATAAAGCCACGTGTTAATGTCTTATTACAAAAAAGAAAGATTCTTGCTTGGTGATAGCACACAAGTTATGTTTCATGGAAAAAGAGAACAAAAGCTATGCATAGTTGTAATGGAACAAGGGCACACAGGAAATAAAATACCTGAAATATCCCATGTGATACTGGGTTCTGCTATCCCCAACAAGTATAGTCTGAAATTCTGGGGGATCATAGAAGAATCTCCAATGAAGATTGAAGTTCACATCTGTTGATTTTGCTTTTTTGTGTTTTCCAGCAAGAATATCATATGGTCCAACCAGCTTAAGTCCAACACTTGACACAAGTGCATCTGAAAAGCAAACCATGAATCAGGTGCACGTCTAAACCAGGAAGTTCTGGTGTTGCTCAGGTATTGAAAGTTCCCATAAATTCAGTCAAACACTACTCACTAGACAAGGAAAGCTAAGAATTGTTTTGTCCAGATAGTTTTCATTCAAGAGTTATTACAATTCTAATAAAAAGTAGCCATCCAGCCACAGTCTAATGTCAGGATGGAGATCAGTGATGAGTGGTCTCCCTCAGGGCTCTGAACTGGGACTAGTATTGGTTAATATTCACCTTTATCAGTTACACAAAACTGGACCAGCAAACTTCAGCAACTTCGCAGATGACACTCCTGAAGGATGGGATGCCTGCTGAGTGGTGCAGATGACACTCCTAAAGGATGGGATGCCAATCCAAGGGACCTGGGCAACCTTAAGAATTGGGCCCACAGGAATCCCTTCAGGTTTAACAAGACCAAGTGGTCTTGGAAAGTTCTGCACCTGGGTTGGGGCAACAACCCCTGGTATCAACACAGGCTGGGGATGAACAGATGGAGAGCAGCCCTGCCCAGAACAACGTGGGATGCTAGGGGGTGAAAGGCTGGACACGACCCAGCCACAAGCATCCCCAGCCCAGAAAGCCAAACATGTCCTGGGCTGCATCCAAAGCAGTGTGGGCAGCAGGGCCAGGAAGGGGATTCTGCCCCTCTGCTCTGCTCAGACCTCAGCTGCAGTGCTGCATCCAGCTCCAGGGTTGTTAGCAGAGCAAGGTCATGGACCAGTTGGAGTGGGTCCAGAACAGGGTCATGAAGATGATCAGAGGCCTAGAGCACCTCTCCTATAAAGATGGGCTGAGCAGGCTTTGGTTGTTCAGTTTGGAGACCAAAAGGCTCCAGGGACTTTACTGCAGCCTTTCAGTACTTTAGGTATTGAAGGCAAGGACAAACATTTTAGCAGGGCCTGTAGCAAAAGGACAAGGGGCAATGGTTCTTAACTAAAACAGGGCAGATTCAGACCAAATACAAGAAAAAAAAAATGTTATGATGCAGGTGGTGAAACACTGGAACAGGATGCCCAGAGACATTGTGGATGACCAGAAAACATTTAAGGCTCAGCTGGACCCAGCTCTGAGCAACCTGGCTCTGTTGAAGATATCCCTCCTCAGTGCAGGGGGTTCAACTAGATCACCTTTAAAAGGTCCCTTCCAACCCAAACCATTCTGTGACTCTGAAAGACACAGTCATTTCTAGAGCACGCAGGGATGCCACATTCTGTTATATAATAAACTTGAAGAGGTGAAATCCAGATTTAGTAGTGCCTCCACTGAGTTAAAGTCTTTTCAACCTCTCATCCCACCAGCAAGGAGGCTGTGGGTACACAAGAAGCTGAGAGGGGATGCAGCTGGGACAGCTGATCCCCAGTGACCACAGGGATATTCACAACATATGGCACCATGCTCAGCATGACAAAGACCTGCTTTCTTGGAGATGGCCAAATACCTGCCTGAACACAGGAGGTGGTGAATTAATTCCTTGTTTTGCTTTGCTTGTGGCTTTTGCTTTCCCTATTAAACTGTCTTTAGCTCAACCCACATGTTTTCTCACCTTCACCCTTTCAATTCTCTCTCACCAAGAGGGAGTGAGCAAGTGCCTGTGTGGTGCTTAGTTGGTGACTGGGATTAAACCATGATACACGAGGGAACTTGAGCTCCATATTAAACATTTTAAATGCACCTGCGAGAAAGGCAGATTGAGACCACATTTAGTCCCCTTTATGTTGCACAACTTCAGTAGTTAAATTTAAGAAAGCTTGAAGTGTACATCTTGGTGATTATAGCCAGTGTTCTAGTTTACACTCTATGTAAATATCCTCTATCTCAAGTGAGAAGCTGAAGCTTCACTAAAATGCATCTGACCAACTCCAGTTTGCCTGCTTTCAGGAGTGAAAGTTAGAAGAGGCAAAATTTAAAACCTCACCACTTGGTTTCTCAGGATCTAGCTCCTCACAAAACTTCCAAAACTGGTAGAAGTCCTCAGGCAGTCTAAGCCGATAGCATGATTCTGCTTCTTGGCAAAGACTATCGGGAATATCTGCCTGGTTTGATCTTCTCTTCTTGACAGCTCCATTTTTTTCACTCTGTAGATTGAAAAAAAAAAACCAACCCAAAAGTTAATTTAGTTGCTTTCTCTCAGCTCTACCAAAGGAGTCTACAAAGCTTTTATACTAATGGAAGAACAAGGATTAGATCCATTAGGACATTAGTTAAAGCAGTATACATACAGCCTAGAACATCTGTTTTGGACAGAACCCATTAAAAGCACAGTCTGACATATGTACTGAACATGTCTGCAGTAGCAAGCTGCTACTTTGATATTAATGGGTCAGTATAATAATCAGAAGCACTTCTGTTAGTTAATTAAGCAAAGGAGCAAGCAATCCTAAAGTTTAATGTAATTCTACATTGCTCTAAAATGACCATTTCCAATCACACTGCAGACAGCACACAATATGTTTGTGCACTTCAAAGACAGTTCAAAGCAGGAATACTATTTTGTCAAATTAAATAATACAGCAAAAATCCTCTGGTCGCTACTATTTTTTAACTACTGTGCTATTCAATATCACGACTACTGACTGCAGTTTTCAGTGCAGCATTTTAGAAGCAGCTTAGAGGCAAAGTTGCTTTTAATAATTATGTAACGTGAGCTGAAGCAGGCTAGGAAATTATCCAAGGGCACACTCTACTGGGGCAGTAGCCACAGTCGCCCCATTCCCACGTAAGTCTCCATGAATTGGTAGGAATCGCTAGCCCCATTTGAAAGAACATTAAAAAAACCACAATAAATAAATAAGCAACAAGCTTTCTTTCTTGTTCTTAAAGAGAGCATCTCTGAAGCAGGGCCGCTGCCAGGTAAGCCGGTCGCGGCGCGATCCCACCGGGATGATGCGGCGGCCGGCGGGCCCGGCGCACCCCGAGCGCGGCGGTCCCCGCGCGGAGGAGCGGCTGCCGCGCAGGAGAACGCGGGGCCCTGAGACTGTCCCCAAAGCCAGCGAGCAAAACAGAACGACAGGCAAGGAGACAGAGGGCCGACAGACATCACAAGGCACCCGCGCTGTGCAGGCCCGCGGCCCCGCCGCCCCACCTGCTCTCCGGCCGGTCCCGCCGCGCCGCGCGGCCTCCGCTTCCCGCCACCTGCCATGCGCTCCCGCCGCCCGCATCCCGCGCGCCCCCGCGCCTGCGCAGCCCCGGCCCCGCGCGGCGGCCGCCAGGGGCTGTGAGGGGCCGGGAGCGTGAGGGGCTCCAAGGGGCGGGGGCCGCCGGCAGCCCCGGCTCTGGCACCACCGCCACAGCGGCGACACCGGGGGCAGCGACGGGGCACGACAAGGGGCGCAGGGTGGCGAATGCGGCTGGTGCTGGAGACACGTCGGGATCTCACCGCCATGTTCCCTCAGCGGTAGAAACATCGCATAGATATTCTTTCGAGGCTGATTTTTAAAAATCTTGCTTACATATACGTTCAAATTCCTGTAATATGGGTTAGGGTGGTGTATTGGGATCACACAGAGGAAGAGATGACCTGAAATGTATCATCTCCTTCAGAGCTAAAAGCATGAGAGAGGAAGTATTACAGGTTTTCAGTACAAATTTAAAAAAAAAACCCCAAAAACCACCAAGCCCCAATCCCCTAATTTTCTGCTTCAGCAATTGGCAGCTGCCAGGAATACGAAAACAGCATCACAGCTTGTGCTCAGTGAAAGAGCGGAGGCGGCCGTGTGTGACATGCCACAGGAGGGACACGTTCCTCGGTTTAGAGCCGCCCATAATCACATTATGCAACATCCGCTTACACCGCTCAAGTGCTCTGCATAGGAGAGGGCCTGGAAAGCCGGCGGCACAGGAGGCGGCGGTGGGAAGCTGGTTATATATAAACCTTCACTTTTTTTGTTTCAGTAAGCGAGATCGCAGTGAGTTTATTTAAAGAAACTTCATGTAGTTAAGCTACAGGAATTGATGAACTCACAGTGCTTACCACAGAGAAAGATGCGTGTATGGCATAAATAAATACCATGAGATCTCTTTATCCTGCAGTCTGTTAAGGCTGTAAATATTTGCTGTGGTAAAGGGTGTTAGCTTAGGTCTAGGAATAAGTTGCAATATGTTTCAGCCACCTGACAGCTGTATGACTCACAGAAAAGCTCGATGATGTTAAGTCAGGCTACAGCACTCACTATTAAGAGTTACACACAAGTCACAGGAAAATTGATCCTGACTGATGGATAGTACTGCCTGTACATAAAACAGCGAGATTTGCTATGATGTAGATGCAGAAAAAAGACTGCATCAAAGTCTCGTTTCTCAGATGGAAAAAATATTGTTTAAAACAGCATACCTGTTGTTTGCTTAGCAGAATCCTGCAAACACAAGGAAGGAATATTAAATTTCATGTCCAAACCTTGTTTAACAATTTACATTTCATTGCCTGAGGTTAAGTAGAAACGAGGCACAAAAGCTTACTAAGAAACCACAAATCTAAATTTCTTTCTGAAAAGTGTCAGGAGTACTAGCCTGAGGTTTCTTTGGGAAATGCTTTCTAAAATTAAATTATGAGTCTCACTCATAATTTCTACTATACAAAACATTAGCCATAGTAGAGGCTAAGGGAAATGTCACCCAAAGGAAAAACAAGTAAATAAGATCAGCATGAAAGCATTTACCTTTACTTTGAATCAAGAAGAAAACATTTAAAGAGATTGACTTTTGCCTCTTAGAATATTCTGCATTACAGCATTGAAACAAAAGCATCAAGTAAATTTGTAGTGGCCCCCATTTTAGATATGCCAGTACCTCACAAGGCACACTTTTACTGGAAAGAATGCAAACTGACTAGAAAAATACTCCTACACTGACTTAGTGCTAGTGCTGGGTGTCTAAAGCCTAACTTGGAGTGATTTTACCACTGAAGATAAAGCTCATGAGCTTTATTGATCAATCAATCAATTTTTTTATTCTTTTCTCCACACAAGCTATTAAAGGCTCCAAGAGCACCTCTCTTCTAGAGCAGCCCACAGTTTGGAAATAACCCAGGAAAGGAAAAACTGCATAATCCAGGGAGGAGGATACAAAATGCTCTCCATCTGAGAATCCTGGTCACTTATACTTTCCAAGCAGGTACCCCAGCCACCAGATTACTGTTTAATAGTACCAATGTTTGGCCATACTTAAGCTATAATGTCATTTTTAAAATACTTTTATGTGTGTATGTATATAGTGCAACTCAATCTTTTTATAAGTACCTTCCAAACAATTTTAGAATGAGTACCTCAAAAGAAATAGGTGATGTAATGCCCAGTTACCTCATCCTGTCTTTTCAAGCTTGGAATATGAGGCAGGTAGCTCAGTTCCATTAAGATTGTCATGGTGGTTGTGTTTAGAAAAGTAACTTTGCATGGCTGGATAGATAAAACAAGTATTTTTTAATTTAGATGTATGTAGTCCCAGGTGGCAGCTGATGAGATCTTTTCCAAACAGCAGTTCGGAGCCTAAGTATGTGCTTTGGATTCAATAAACCCTTTCTTTTCAGTTGAGTCTACCCTCAGCATTTCTTCTCTAAAATGTGGAAATAGATTGTGGGGTGCCACTGTAGAGACCCTTAAACAAGAAATGCTAAGATACTGAATGATTATTCTGTCCACCATAGTAACTTTTTCCTCTCTGTGAACAAGTGGTAGCTCCTTCTGTATGAGAAGTAAGAACAAATTATCTTGCTCCTCCTATAGGAGGATACAAAGCCCTAGATTTGAAAAGAACATGTAATTTGATATTGGTAGTCATATTTTCATTCATTCTGGTAACAATCTGTAAGGCTGTAACAAGGAAGGCTTTTTACACAGGATAAATAGCTACAGCAGAATTCCTAAGATGGTATTTTAAAGCCTCCCCTTCAAGCTAGAAAACATATCCTCCTGTGCATGTACCACCAGACTTCTGAATCAGGATAAACTGAGATTATCTCAAGATAATTATCTGCTAAGTAGCTTTATCAAGCTCTCCAGTCATCAGTATGATTAATCCCACTCTGAAGTGGGCCTAATTTCTTTTTATTTAGATTGTTTTTGTTTTGTTAATTTATAACTACAGGAAGAGATTTTGGAGAACCTACAGAACTGAAGCACGCTTCATTGAAACAAAGCTTTTTAGACCTGCTTTCTCAAAAGCTATTGTAGATACTTCCTGTGTATACACACACATATTTCCTGATACATTTTATTTGCCTCTTGAGGTTAGCAAGACTTTTTCCTCTTCTATGATAATTTTCAAGATTAGTGCTTAATATCCAAAGTTACCAAAGTATGCTCCATGCTATGCAAAAACAAAAAAAACCAAAAAAATCAACCCTCTCAGTTTTCAATTTCAGAGTTTTATGGATTATTGTGGAAAAAGCTTTCATGATTCAAAAGCCAGAACAATAAACTATCAGCTAGCAGGTACTAGAAAGAAAAGAAGACTTGCAGGGTTGTTGAAAACAGGTTTTTCTTTCCTCACTGACTCTTTCATGCTCAGAGCTTTCCATCAGAGTTCATTGCTTTCCTCCCACCCCTTACAAGGTGAAGATTTGCTCACCTGTGAAAAACACCACAAGTAAACTAAGCTATACTGATCCAGATATTCTGTGCTAAGATGTTAAAGATCCCTAAGAACAGGGATCTCCAAGACAAGATACCTATCTAGTCTAGACTGCATTAGCAAATTAGATGGATTCAATACACATGGTTCACAAGGTTTTTTCCCCTACCCTTCATCATGTGCAGCTGAAAGGCGAGTGTTTATGGTACTTATTTTAGGTAGTTTCAAAAAGAGTACCTAAGCAGCAAGGGGTACATGTGTTCAGTCTCCTCAGTCACCACAACATACTGATAACTAGCCTCTGCAGTATAAATATAGATAAAAATCTCATTTCTGTTCAAGGACTAGATTTTTGCCAAAATGATACTGCCTTTCTCTTGACACAAGAGGGAGCCATTTAAATTCTTTTTTTAAAAAAGCGGTATAAAGAACGAAGACAAAAATACCTGAATACACGAGTGGCTACATTGATGTCCTTTCATTGTGGACATCTTATTTCTCAATCCTAGATAATTTTGTCTTATTCTATGTAATCACAGTATATGTAGCAGCTGCTGGATTTTTCTGTGTACAGCTATCACGTTGGGAATGTACTGAATGCAATGTAGCACAAATGCAATGAAATTATTCTATTTAAAAATAGTTTTAAGTCTGCAGTTTATGTGATGGTTCTTGCTGAATTGCTTTACAAAACTGCCAGCCTTGTTCTCGGATTAAGCCTCACATAATCCTCAGATCACACAGAGCCTCTTGTTTCTTGGGTTATTAGCTTCTGCAGGGCAGCTCCACATTTTCAGGTTCACTGAAGGACACATCCTCCTCCCTTTCATCAAAACAAGGATGAGCAATAGCTATGGACACTTTTCAAGGTCAAAGCCAAGACTTGTCTCCGGGAGGGTTGGGAGTGAGCAGTGCTGCAGCAGAGCACAAAGACACACAGTGCCTCTGCTGACTCATCACCTCACTGCTGCTTGTGCTGACAGGTTGTCCTGGATCCCTGCCAGCTCCCCTTGCAGTTCTGCAAGGAAGGCTACATACACCAGGGTAAATGAAAAAATACAGGGCAGAGGGGAAGTCATAACTGGGAGAAAATTGGTCAGGATAGTGCAGGACATGTATTTCCTGAGACAGCCTGGAGGCTTCAGGATACTTTGTGTTGTGAATGTTTAAAAAGGAATATGGATGAAGATAACACAGTAGTCTTTCTGTGAAGGACTTGAAGTTAGATAAATATTTTAAAATATAAATTAATATTATTTAGGCATCAATTTGGTGAGCCTTGAAATAACTACCCTTGACAAGAGCGTAAACTGACAGCTGGATACTACTGTAATCCAGCATTTGAACAACTATTATTTAGATCTGGCAGCTACCAGTAGGCCATGATTTTATGGTGGCAGTAGTATTTTACTGCAAGCCAAACCCTTTCTTTATGCTCTAATTTGAATACAGGGAAACCATTCTGATTGCATAAATTATGTGTGCTTGGAACACAGAACATCTACACTATTCTGCATTGAAATTACTTGTTAGTCCTGTGGTTGTACAGAACTGTAATTTATGTAGGACCATTTGCCATAGGCATCAGTTAAATTTTACAGATGGCCATAGATGTACTGTTCTAAGTTGCCTGGTTTACTTGGAAGTACAGCCATGTATGTTTGAAGCACAGTGAGGCACAGGTCATCTGAATGCATTATCCCAGGAAGTTAGGCGTTTTCCTGTAAGAATCTGCTCCTATGAAAGGTTTGCTATTGTGAATTCCTATCAAAAACAATGCTTTCCCTTGTGAAAGTAAACCACAGAGTTAGTAAGTTGAACCAGGCAATCTAGGTACTATTTTTTGGGGGGGGGGTGGTGTATTTTTTTTGTCATATATAGATATTCTGTTTCTCTTCATCTATAATTCTCACTTTAAACTCTTGCCTGCATACCTACAAAGTACTGCATACAGCTAAGGAGGAAAAAAAAGTATCAAGTCAGGTTGGTGCCCCGGACGTAATAAAGGAAAAAGGAAAGTTTTTGGACTGATACATAAAAATGAAAGTAATCTTATAGCAAGTAAATTAAAGTCAATGACTACTTTGTAGATACCCTTTGTGAGGTTTCATATTTCTGATATGCAAGAAGAACCATTTGATAAACATGTTCACCAGCGAGACAAACCCTTCATACATCATTTTACCATTAGTAAGTCCTAAGACTGGCATGTGTTTCATATTGTATTAGTACACACCACCTCCCAGTCTTCAGTGTCAGAACCTCAGGACGCTGTTTTCATGGGACAGTTGCCTCACATCAAGAACAAGTCACATTCTGCTGTAACTGGATATTACAGTCAATATGAATAATGGAATAACATGCATCCCCTACATTCTGGCTGATGGTATTAACATTTTATCTAGTACGTATGCTTTGGCTTCCTCCCCTGACAAACAGTGTGGTGAGGAGGTAGAAGATTGTGGCTCTGAGTCACTTTAGCTTAGGATAGAGTGAGTCAGGAACTCAGCAGCTCAGTTGGGAGAATTGATCATATTCCTATTATCTGAGAAACACAGAATTGCTGGCTATAACTGACAGGCAAAATTCTTCAGGGGCAGGGTAAATCCAGTTTTGTGTTTTAACATCCTGAGGGGCACTAGTCTAGATATTCCAATAAACCATTTGCAAATCATAACTTTTGTAGCTATTATTGCTGTGAGAGTCCCTAAACTTGAGGATTGCATTTATGGTTTAGGGTGAACGATCCAATTATATTTAGCTACTTCTGTAAGAAACCTTTCTGCTTACATTTTTCTGGGCACCCTGGCAACCACAAAGCATTAAAAGCAACAAAAAATGGGTTTTATGTAAGTCTTTAAGGCAGTACTAAAGTATAACATCAACTTTAGACTTGTGTTCATATTTAAAATTCTTCCCTCAGACCTGCTCAGATGTTTCCACTCCATATGGCTTCTAGTGTAGCAATACAGTAAACTTCTGCTAGCTAGTAACACAAAACACCACATATTCTCACCATGCCATTCCCAGCTAACAGCTTCAGTGCCTAGGGCTGTGTAACATTAGCACAGTCTGTTCCCAAATAAGTTACCTTTTCTGTCTATAAGCGTGACTAATTAATTCAGGTGCAGTGCTGAAGCTGCCGCAGCTCTACTCTTTCCAGTCTGGAACCAGTCAGCTGTGATGCTCACCTGGAATCCCTATGCCCTGGCATTGCACTGAGAAAACATCCTACTCTGTTTTCTGTGATCCCATTCACCTTTCATCTGCCTTGTTACTATAAGCTGCCATAAACAAGTGCCACAGCAGGAAAATCTGTCTGAAGCCCTCACCCATGGTTACAGCATAGGCAAAGTCAATGACTCTGCCTAAGGCAGGCTTATGCCCACTATTGAAAAACAGACCTTCTCTCACTGGGATGGTGCTGGGAGATGGCAGAACCTGGAATTTCCCCTTGATGCTGTAGTCTTGGGCTTTCTGCTCCTCCACAGAGCTGAATCTGCTCTTAGTACAGTAGGATAGGTTCCACTGGGAAACTGCAAATACAGTATGCCCAAAAGACATTTTACACCACAGGATGGTCCTTACATGCTTCCTCAACTTCAAGGAGCCTACTTAATAGTCCCAGAAGGTAATAAGTACTTCTTTCACAGTAGGATATTGTCTTCAGCATCATCACTGTTCCTTGTTGAGATTTTGTAAGTTTAAGCTTTGTTTCTGTTAAGAAATGCTACTTTTCACAAGCCACAAATGCCCACAGCTCTTAGGGATATTCTTGAATATAATGAAACTGCATTTGATCACCTACTTATAGTAGTCTGACAGCTTCATATGCCACCAACTTAGTTACCAGCACAATCCAGGCTTTAAGCACTCTTTTTTCATAGTATACTGACAAAAATACACAGGCATTGCCTCTGTCTTGCAAGCTCATATGGCACCCCTCCTGGGGACTCCTCAGGTAACATTCAGTAGTGCTGGCTACTAAGATGGCATTAAAAAAAATACCATATACCTTCCTCAAAGAAAAATCTTTAACAAGCTAAAAAAAGAAAAAACCTTAAAAAAAAAAGCTAAGAAAAACAAAAAAACACCCCCAAAACCACAACAAAAAAAACCCAAACCCAAAAATCACACAAAACAAGCCCCACCACACAAAAAGCCAAAGTTATCAAGAGTCTCATGCAGGATTACACAAATGCAAATATCCACATCCAGAGAGATGTTTCCCAGTTTAGAGACCAACAACTGTCTTAAGTTTATCAACACCACCTTTTTCAACAAACAGGAGAAGAATATTCATGTTGCATTGGTGAAAAATTATAGGACAGTGTGTCTCTTTATCCCCTTTGCATTTTATTCTGTACCTACACAAGAAAATAATTTGATAATTACCAATTCTGTTTAAAAATATGTTTTCAGCTTAGGAACATCACATACAAAATGCCTCAGGACACAAACAATTTTGTCTTTGGTTTAGAGACAAATTGTTTCGGTTCTACCAAGTAACCCAAATCTTGCCAGTTAGCTCCCTTATTTTTGACTTTTTTTTTTAACATACTTTGTAGTACTGGATCTCAAAACAACTTAGCTAGTACCTCTGCTAATCAGCAGTTATTGCTTTCTCAGCAAAAAGGATAAATACACCAACTATTGTAAGACAAGCTCCTTATTCTACTTTTCTCAGAGCAAAAGGGAATAAAACCCTCTTATTAAATTACACGTGCCAACAGATTAAGAAAACAAATAGCTCCCAATGAAAATTCTTACCATTGCAGGTCACAAAAACAAAGCAAACAAAGCTGAAGTAGGCCAGAAAGCCGTTACTCTATGAAAAAAGCTGCATGCTTTCTTACTAGGAGCCTTGTTCTCTTTTATAGTGTGCTCGTTCCAAGGTATCAGCACTGGCTGTTGGGTTGCAGGGTCTCAGCTGTACCTGCTTTTTGGCCATTTAACCCCTGTCTTTCTGGTCCCAGTTTTCAACAGATCTAAGTGCAAAAAAAAAATGCTTAACGTTTTGGATTGTTCAGTAGGACATGGCTTAAAGCATATGTAGTACCCCACAGACCACAACATAACTGTTTTTCTCCTGCAGAATTTCTTATTTTTTCCCTTAATTGTTCAATTTTTTTTTTTTATTTATCTGCTCTCCCATTTGTTGCCTATCAGAAGAGATAGCAGGTGTAAAAGTTCATTTGAAAAAGAAAAGGAGGAAGCTAGGCAGGGACCTCATCACAGAAAATATGTTTATTTGTATGGGAGTTACAAGTCTGGTTTTTTTTGTTACACTGAAAAGGCTGGATTAAAAGAATAACTTTGATACATTCTTACATTGATTCTATCAGTCAAATAGTTCTGTGTTACTAGAGGGAGCTAATTAAGGAAAAGGGAAAGAATAAAGACCAGCAAATGGGATAGATGTTGCAAGAAGGATTTGTGGAAACTCTTATTGAATTACTGCTAATTGTGCTTTCACTATAATTGGACACTAGTGCATTAATAGTAAAGAAAAAAAGATCTTGGATGTTACTAAAATGTTCTAAACCCCACTCCTTTTTAATGCCAACTTTTTAAAGTCTCAGTGTCTTCAGGAGTGCCATCTACCCACTTAAACACCTGAATATACCACTTAAGCACCACTGATTTTTTTCAAATTGGTATCTATTAGGTACCCAGTTTCTGTTGTCAGTCATCTATGTTCAAGTTTACAAAATATCTTAAGACTTCTCAGAAAAATGCATTGAGTTAAACTAGTTAATTCTAACATATTTTAAGACATTGTATATACATTACTGCATGTGAATGTTATGAACAGTAATTACTTTAATTGTCTAAGAAAGTATGTAGGCACCTGTACTTCTGGAAGGTTCTAGCAAGACCCTTTGCTCAGTTGCACAAAGTGCTGTGGCTTTCAGCCAGCCACCTGGCATTAAGCCATTGAATGAAATAGGCTACAATCTTTGTCAAACACCTTGGTTATATATAATTGTGGAATAACATCTCAGAAACCCTGTAGAAAAACATTTGCTGTCTAAGTGTTCTTAAAGAAAATGTCAACAGTATTTTTTTCATATAATTACAGAATAGTTTGCACTGGAAGGACCTTCAAGATCACCTAGTTCCAGTTCCCCGGCCATGGGCAGGGATGCCTTCCACAAGGCCAGGAGACTCAAAACCCATCCAACCTGGCCTTGAACACTTCCAGGCATGGGACATCTGCAGCATTTCTGGGCAGCCTGTGCCAGCAAGCATCACCCTCACAGTTAACAATTTCTTCCTAATACCAAATGTAAACCTACTTTCTGTCTGTTTGAAGCCATTCCCCCTTGTCCTGTCACAACATGCCTGTGCAAAAGGTCCTTCTCTGTCTCTCTTCTAAGCCCCTTTTAGGTACTTGGTGGTTTTTGTTCTAAGGCCTCCCTGGAACCTTCTGTTTTCTAACCTGAACAACCCCAACTCCCTCAGCCTGTCTTCATTGGAAAGGTGCTCCAGCCCTCTTATCATCTTCATGGACTTCCTCTGGACTTGCTCCAACAGGTCTAGGTCCCTCTTATGTTGAGGACCCCTGAGCCAGAGGCAGCACTCCAGATGGCATTTCAGAAGAACAAAACGGGCAAATCAACTCCCTTGACCTGCTGGCCACTGTGCTTTTGATGAAGCCCACAATGTGATTGGATTTCTGGGATGCTAGCACATGTTACAAGGTCATGTCAACAAACACTCCCAAGTCCTTTTTGTCAGGGCTCCTCCCCTCAATCCATTCTTGCCCAGGCTGTACTGTGCTTTGAATTGCCCCAACCCAGGTACAGGACCTTGCAGCTGGCCCAGTTGAACTTTGTAGGGCTCTCATGGGCCCACCTTTCAAGCCTGTCCAAGTCCCTCTGGATACCATCCCTTCCCTCCAGCCTGTTAACTGCAGCACACAGCTTGGTGTCACAAGCGAATTTGCTGATAGAGCATCCCATAGAGCAGGCAGGGACTCCAGTGCAAAGCAGGTTCCATGCTCAGCCGGTTATGTGAAAGGTAACCATCTGCTACAGGCATAAGAAAACGATGCAAAATTTGATTTTTACTTTGTAACAAGCTATTATTTAATGTTGCCATTGTCTTCTCTCATATTCACACCATTAATATTTAAGCTTTGCTTTGTGATATGACTAATATGTTTTTCCTCCTTTTCAACTTCCCTCTTGCAACATTTACCCTTCTATGTAAAATAATTTTGATTTTGCTTTACTTTTTGGGGAAAAATATGTAAAAATCCAGAATAAATCAAATGAACCAGCAGAAATACAATTTGAAGAAGGCAGCTATTGTGGTGTGTACATACACCTGGAAACAGATACAAAGCACAAAGGACCATTGTCATCATCCCACAGCTGATGGCACTCTAATCATCTTAGTATAACCTGATATTGGTAACCAAGTGTTTTTTTGTAGTATGAGACAAAATCCAAGATGTCAACAAAATGGAGAGGTTTGTCCTGAGAGATGTTGAGATTTGTAATAATTTTTTAAAAACTCTCTATTATTGTTTCTTTAAAATAAGGAAAGGTGATTTAACCACATGGCTGCTTACAGTAACAGGAGGCAAGCAGTTAAATTTCCATAAATTGGAAAAAGTATTAACCTCTTATAGTTTTATCTTTTCTAATGGAAATGAAATACTGTAGGATATGGCTGCATTGCTGACTAATAATAACAATATTTATCAGCAATGCTTAAATCAGTGTATAATCACAAGATTAGTTAGCATAATAATTTGTTTCTTTATTAATTAAGCAATTTGTAGCTAATTGCTAACTCCTTGCATTTCTCAGAAATCCTTCTCCAGGATGATGTTTTCTTTCTGCTGGTGTGGTATTGCCTCAAGAGGGATGCAGCACAGCTGGTGAATGAGTCCATGTGCTTTTTCAAAAACAGAGGTATCTTTTTTTTTATATAATGTAGTTGGTGCATGTGATCTTATGTCCATGCAATTCATTTATTTCCTCTCTCCCATTCAGTTCTGAAAACATCTTTGGATTTCACTGAACTGTTCCACAAGTGAAAAGTGGATTTCACTTTGTGGGAGCCTTAATCCAGTGGAGAATACAACATGTGGCTAAAGGTTTTGGGAATCCCTTGAGAGTATCCTTCAGAGTACATAGAATAAGATGGAAAGTGATAGTTCATTACATCTCGCTTTGAACCAAAATGTGTTCATTTAAATGAATGGCTTTACTTAGTGGCCATTATGACCAAAGAAAGTTGTCATGGAAACCTTGATAGGATAATAACTACCTGGACAGAGCTATAAGGCCATAGAGACTGTGTAATCAGGTGGCCATTTATTCTGGAAGATGTGAGTTTCTGTCTAGGAAATGAGACTGGAATCAGTTGATTAAAATGGATCTGCTGTAGTAGGACTCAGTAATGAGATGCAGATATTTTTTTCTTGTCTATCAAAGACAATTACTGCATGGCACTTTCATTTATCCTCTGGTAAAAATATTCTAAAGCTGTTTAGAGGAACCCAAGTGTGGATGCTAAAGAAGCTTTTGTTCCAGAAGTTAATTTTGCTCAAAGTTCTCCTCCCTTCCACATTGTTGCACTCTTGTTCTAATTACCATGATTGTGTTCTTTCCTGTTAGGCTGGATATCTCTTCATTGCACTGCATTACACAGTGTACACATAACCAAAGTGCCAATTACACCACTTGAGATAAGTGTTATCCTGTACAAAAAGAATGTGCTTAATTGGTCTTGTTTAATTTGAGCATTTCACAGTGCAAGTGCAAAGGGCTAAAATAATCACACGATTGTAGTTGAAAATGTTTAAAAAGTACTTGAAGTACTTCTGTGAAACAGATGATTGGGAAGTTTATCCAGTCCTCTGAGTCATACTACTCTGGTTATCCAGGAATCCAGAATTCAAGCTGAATGTGGATACTTCCATATAGGTTTTGGAGCAGTTTCCCAAATTCATCATGATTTTATGTAGTTACTACAAGAAAAAGAAGATGGAAACTGAAAAAAATCCCTTTTTTTTTTTTTAATGGGTACTAGGACTCTGAATCTCTCCAGGATCATGGCTTGCCTTTTAAAGCTATATAAGGTAACCATTAAGAAGCATCCAGTTATTTACACTGGCATCATGTTTGAGAGAGTTGTGTCTTAGATTGTAGACGTCCCTTGTAGGATGATTAAAAATAAAATTGCAATCCAAACTGGCTCCCTCTGAGTCTCAAAACTGTCATGAAAGCAATCTGTTCCCACAGTACTGCTCTACAGCAGGACTGGATGCAGTCAGGATGTGAATAAGGGTGCTGTTGAACAGCATAACACATCCTCTGTAATATGACATGGAGACCACATCAATCTGTGCAGAGCAAATGGGGTCGAGCAGGAACTGTAGCTCCTTTATGTGCAAAACTTAAAATAGCAAAGTACTAAAAATATATAGGGCTTCCAAAAGAAGGGACTTTGCTATTTGATTTTCAAAGCTAATGCTTATGCAAATTTGATCAAATATCTGCATGCATGAGGCAAATCAGTGGATCCAGTCAAGTGGTTGGTACTCTGGAAGACTCCCTAAATAATATTCCTTTAAATAGATATTTACTAAGTAGAAAAATATCATGTATGAACAGAAAATAATGCAGTGGAGGATCATTTTTGCACAGGTGCTGAAGAAGAGTGAGAAGAGAGTCTGCATTTACTTCTGTAAGTAATTTTTCTGCAGGGAGTAAAAGATCCATGAAACAATCTCTGATAGTTGAGTTAAGGTAACTCTGCAACCACAAACATAACCAAGTTGTTCCTCTTTTGAGAACACTGGTCTGCATACAGATGTGTTGTATCTCTGAAGAGAACAAGTAGTCTAACAGGGTGTCAAAGCATCTGTAAGACCCCTAGATACTTACATAATCAAGTGAAAATCTAAGTCTTGACTTCACCTACAAATCAATGTGAGTCTGTTTTTTGCTATCCTTACTCAAATGCATGCCCCTTAGAGGACAAACCAGTTAGAGTTTGTGAGGTGGTATCTTATTACTCTCATCAGAGCATTAAAAATAACAGTTCAATACAGTATTTAGTCCTGCACATGAAAGGTTTAGGTGTTAGAATGGATGATTGTTTCAGGTTACAAACCTGTTTAACGACTGCTTTGTTATCTGAATGAGCTAAAAGCAGGTATGTCTTCTATATAAATTGTGGTAATAGCCCAGCCATGAAATAAATGTCCCCCAAGATAGATTCAGGCACTGAATGGTTCTAACTGCAGCATAATTCACTAATGTGAACAGAGTAGCAGTTCACTGTCATATAATGACTGAATCATTACTGTGGAAACCTATATTGCTATTTCTATGACAAATCCTGCACTGGTTTGCATATCTTAAGGAGACTCTGTCCTTTTGGAATGCTGTTCTGTCTGTATTCACTATTGTATTTTTAACCTTCAACAATTAAAAAAAATTAAGGGCTATCCTTATGATTTGTTTTCCAAAAAAGTACCATCTAAAATGTTGACCTGAGACAATTTCATATCTATTTACAAACTGGGAAAGAATTATCATTTTTCTGAGTGTTGGGAGAGAATGAAGAAAACATGTAGTTGGAGTTTACATTTTAAGCATTGCAATTGTGACACTTGTGCATAAACTGGGTCAAAATTATTTGGGTGATAAGAAAGAACTGCTTAAATGTTTTTCACAGTGGTAAGTCATAGACCTTAGCCTGTCAGTTTATTGCAGGAAATCAGTTGCTGTCTTATAGACATCAGGATTTTATATTACCTATGTTATCTTTACCATGTGTTCAATAAAAATTTATGATGGGCTGGGAACGTAAAAAAATCTCATAATTGATTATCTGTTTGTCCAAAAGATTTATATATTTGTGTCTCCTATCAGTATTTGTGTAGAGCAAATCTCTTTTGTTTACTTGTGTCTTGCAGAACTTGATTGTGTTTGTAAAAATCCACATGGCTCTCTTCTAGCATCTGGTAAATGAATAGAATTTACATAAATTCAAATTTTACTCAGGCTCTCCAATGCTTTCTAATTCCTGTCTTACTTTCTGGTGACCACTATTCTAGGAAGAGATGTCCTTTTGGTTTATGGAGTTAGATACAGGAATGAGGAAGCACTGCAGGAGTATTCTGTGGGAGCTGATGCTAAAGAAACGTCTCAAGGAGTGATTCAACTCACTTCTTATATGTTGAACTCCCTATCAGTAGGAAAGCTGTGACTTTGTTCAGTTTTAAAATATGATATGTTGTCATATTTGAAATATGATATTCATCTCACAGAGGCTTGCTTTTGCTAAATTAAATTCATACTACTAGAGCAGCTCTGAATTATGATGTACAGTTAAAAGATTTTGTCACTGTCAATATCCGAAAAAAGCTGTGCTAAAATTTTATTCTTTCTGCAGCAGTTACTTTATGGTGGTCCCTGAATTCAATGTTGGCAATGGAAACTGCTTGCAATGTAGCCTTAGGCTTTGACATTTTGGTTATCTGAGACATGGATACTCTAAGCTTTAGTCAGTATCTAAGGAATTGATGAATATTCATAAATTGTTAAACTAAATACTTCCCCAAAAGAAGAGTAGTGGGGGGAAACAGATACTTCTATTGCTGCCTATCTATTTTGTCCTTACCACTTCTGAATTGTAGAAATAAATATTGACTCCAGTCATAGTAAAAATCATCTTGCTTGCTTGTCTTGTATGCCAGCAGTCAGGTCCTCTTCCCATGGACTGTGCTGTTGCAACACACCTGGTGCATACCAGTTGGGAAATAAATCTTATGCAAGGTTAAAAGTCTGATGAAAATATGTGTTGTTACAGTAACAGTAGGGAAAATTGCACTTTTTCTTTTTACTTCATTTATTCTAGAACTTCTTATCTTTCCATTTTCCTTTAAATCCTTGATAACATTTACAGTGTCAAGATCCATATGATAATGTCCCTTTCTGTCTGCAAACCAGATTCTGTTGCTACCAGCATATGAAATAAATTATTTTCTCAGTCCAAGTGCCTTTGGATCTCTGATATGAATGACCTTTGGCCATTTATATTTGGTCATCTGAAAGCAGTCTGTGAAATTGTGTCTTTCAGAATCTGTTGGTAACATACTGTTGCACTCTCATCATTCCTTTCTGCTATATGATGGCTCACAGTGTAACTGGAATTTCATAGGTACTTGATGTCTCACCCTGAATCCTAGGTGTCAGCAACTCTGTCTATACTGATGAATTGCATTTTTTACACTCTCATAATGTTAGTAACTCTTAGAACCCACAAGTTCTAGATATTTGGGTTATTGGTATGTCTTGGGAAGTGATACTTTTCAGTCTTGTGTGCTTATCATCTTTTTTACTGTGACAAAAAATGTTTGTGTTCTTTTTATCCTTTTATATAGCAATATGAAGGCAGTCATGCAAAAGTTATCTGAATTCACTTCCACAATACATCAATAAAACTATTTGACCATACCTTGTATAATATATATATATGCATATGAGAGAAATTTTACATTTCTGAGTTAGAAATAACAGTATAGTAATCCACAATTTTCAAACTTTGATTCTAGTAAGTTTCCCATGATTAGGAGATAGTCCCTGAATTGGAAGGCCAGATTAAGCACTTCAGGTTTCTGGTGCCAAGAGAGAGACGAGTATTCTGGGATTGTCCTCCAGACCATTCCCTTAAATGTCTTCCTTCTTGGAAACAATACACACAAAATGAGTAATGCTTATGCTGGTGTGGACCCAGGCACATGTACTTGGACCCAGGGAATAACAGATGCTCTCAGATCCCATGATAGAGGCAGAACCACAACAGACAGAACAGATTTGGATTAATGAAAAATGTATTCTGGATCTGTAACAGATTATCTGTAAGAAAGCATGTTCCTTATAAAAAAGTTAAACTGAAATAATTTTATTTGTAAAGAATATTCTGGCAATACATGGAAATTAGACTAATTTCATTTGCCTTTTCATTCCCTCTTTCCTGATGTTGAAAAGGCTGGATTGTTTTTATCAGTAAAAATCGTAAAAGGTGCTAGTGAAACCTTGCAAATGACCTTTGAATTTACGAAGACAGTAATTTAATTTTGTTGTCATTCTGAATTGTTACTGCTGGGATAGCATTTTTTACATCATATAGCTTTCTGTGCAGTGAGCTAAGTGCAGAGCTAGAAAGAGTTTGCTTTCACACAAAACTTATTTATTCTAAAGTGTTCCTGTAATTTTGTTTTTTGTCACCAAGCTATAGAAAATGATAATTGATGTATGTTGATTCAATAAGGTGGTTTGAAATAGGCTGAAACTTCTGGGTGGGGGAAGAAACAAGTATTAAATGTCATCTGGTGAGAGGTACCCCTTTACTTCACTTAGCTGACCAGTCAAGTGAAGTTGTAAGAACAGCACAGGTGTTTCTTTCATGGCTACACCAGCTATGATGACAAGCATAGTCCAAAATCTCTCCTGTAAGGTGGAACATGTGCATATGTATGGATTAATTGTTGAATAGTCATAGGAAAATAGGAAGAGGAGTGAAATGATCTCTGTGTCACTAGGTTTAGACTCCAGCTGTTTTCAGAAATCATATCAGAGAACATATTAGAGTCCCTTTCATGGACAGCTTAAGATGCATTTTGAAGTGACTGATATTTCTAATGCTCTCTACTTTGGTTGGAAGGCTCTTCCAAAAATGCATTTTACTGATTAACCAAGTAGCCTTTCCTAATTCTGGCCTAAGTATTTGTGGCCATTATGAATCCATTTGTCCTTTTGCCAGTATTCTTTAGCCTAGATTAACCTCTCCTTGCTGGTGCTTTCCTATCTGATGTTGTGGTTTGACTCTGACTGGATGCCAGGTGCCCACCAAAGGGCTCTACCACTCCTCTGATCAGCTGGACAGGGAGACAAAATATAATGAAAAGCTCATGGGTCAAGATAAGGGCAGGGAGAGCTCAGTTGCCAGTTAATGTCAAAGGCAAAACAGACTTTACTTGGAGAAATTAATTTATTGCCAAAAAAATCAGAGTAGAATAATGAGAAATCTTACTAAATCTTAAAACATCGCTCCTGAACCTCCCCTGTCTTATCGGGCTCACCTTCGCTCCCCATTTTCTTTACCCCTCCCCCCAAAACCGTGCAGAGGGACAAGGAATGGAGGATGTGGTTATTCCTCGCATTCTTTACCTCCTCTGGTGTGAGATCCCTCCTAGGAGAAGGCCCTCCTTTATCATCTCCAATGTGAGTTCCTCCCATGGACTGCAGTTCTTCATGAACTTCTCCAACATTAATCTCTTCCACAGTGTGCAGTCCTTCAGGAGGAGACTGCTCCAGCGTGGGTCCCCCACAGGGTTACAAGTCCTCCCAGCAGAGTGTGGCCTCCTCTCTCCATGAGTCCACAGGTCCTGACAGAAACCTGCTTCCTAAGGGACCACAGCCTCCTTTGGGCATCCCCTTGCTCTGATGTGGAGTTTTGCATAGTCTTGCAAGGGGATCTTTTTTCCACCATGGACCTCCATGGGTTTTAGGGGCCCAGCTGCCTCACCATGATCTTCATCACTGGTTGCAGAGGAAACTCAGATCTGCCACCTGCAGCAACTCCATCCCCTCCTTCTCCACTGCCCTTGGTGTCTGCAGAGCTGTTGCTCACTCTGGCTGCTGTTTTTTCTGCAGAATTGTTTTCTTCCCTTAAATCTGTTATCCCATATGTACTATCCACCATTGCTGACAGGGTCAGCCTTGGCCAGTGGCCTGTTTGTCTTGGAGTTGGCTGGTCTTGGCTCTGTTGGACATGGAGAATACTTCTGGCAGACTCTCACAGGAGCCACCCTTGTAGCCCTACCACTATTAAAATCTTGCCCTACAAGCCAAATGCATATGTGGTATCATAATTGTCTTAATTTTATTTTTCCCAGTGTATGTCAGTGTCTCTAAGTCTTCCTTCAGTAGGCAGAGAAGTTGTCAATTCCTTTGATTATCTTTGAAGAATTCTCTGCACCTGATCCAGTTTGTATCTTTTTTAACATAGAAGTTCAAAAGTATAGACTATTTGTGCTGCAACACTAAAAGTGCTTTATACAATGGCATTTATATTTTCTTTTCTTTGCTGGAAATAGTTTTCCTTATTCATCATATGATTTCAGTTGTCTTTTTCAAAGCTGTATCAAATGGGTGTCTTGGGTGTCCTATGATGGCCATCCTTTTTCTCTGCTGCTTCCAGTTGTCTGTATTTCATAGCAGCTTTTAAGTGCATAACACTGTATTTTGTGGTATTAACATTTAATCCAGTTTCTATTACTTCAGTCCTCAGGGTAATAGAGCTCTTTGTGTATGATATTCTGGTCCTCAGCCAAGACTGTTGCTGCTTTACAGTTTTACATCAGCAAAGAGTAATTAATGCATGTAATTTTTTGTGTCCAGGTCATCACTGAAAATATTAAGAAAAGAGTCATCCTCAAATGGATCCTTGAAGATCTTCTTTAAGACTTGCCTCTCAAATGAGTAGTTCTACTTTACATATCACTATGTTCTGTTGAGGCTGTTTCTTACCTACCTTGCATTTCTTGTGCTTGTTTCCTTCATCATGTCCAAGTAGTATTTTATGCAGAGCAGGTCAGTGCTGAAAGTAATTGTGTTCCTTGGAGGTGTATGCTTATCTTTTCAATACCTTTCTGAAGTAAGATGTAATCTTTTCCAGTTCCACTGGTTTTATTTTAAATACTGAAAGTTATTTAGGGAAAAAAAAAACCAGGCAAAATCATCTTTCGGTAGAGACCAAGGAGACAGCTAATGGATCCTTTTCTCTTTGTGTGTATCTATCAGGGTGAATATGTGAGTACAGAGAATGATGGGGGCAGACTTCCACATTGGAATGTTGGTGTATTACCCAGAGTCTGAGCCTTTAGGAGCCCCAGCCATGTCTCTGTGCAGCTGTCTTCATCACTGTCAGATTCACAAGACATCTACTCCTTAATTTCTCAACACTGGCATTTAGGAAAATCATTGTGCTTGCATGGCTTTCTATTTTTTCTCTTGGAATCTGTAATCTTTCCAAATATTTATGTGGGATCAGCTAGGGCCTTAAAATATTATCTTTTAATAGTGTTTTAGTGTAAGAAATATTTTAATGGTACTCCAGTGTCTGTGATATGTTGCCAGAAGTCCATGATGCCCAAGCTCAGTTTGTTCATTCACAAAGGTTTATTATTTTCCCTCCATATAATATGAGACTGACTACAGGCAAAGGTGCCATGGTTGGCTTGATCTCAGGAGAATGTTCAAAATTAGATAATAGCTTTGGTTTGTGGGTTTGTCCTCTTTTCACTGGACATCTCTTCTGGTACAAAGTAGTACCCTGACATCATGGTAAGCAGTAGTCCAATGGTGTCTTGGTTGTTACCATATACATCAGTCTTTCATATATTTAAATTATTCTCACTCTGTGTCAGCCAGTATCATCTTCAGTCAGATGGTGATTCTTAAGTCTGATCACTGTGTCTCTCCTTCTAAAGAGAACTAATTTACATTTAACACAATACTGTACTGAAAAGATATTTTCTATCTCATCTATATTCAATAGCAAATCTATGCTTTTCAAATAAAGATGGAGAGAAGATCCTATGAACTACTGCAAACCTGCAAATGCTTCTGGTAGCAGTAGGAGCTGGCATCATTCAGTAACCCACCTGAATTCTAAAAGTTAAGATTAATGGGAAGCGTGTGCTTGTGCAAAATTTATTGACTGGCCCTTGGAGTCAGCTAGACCACCAGCATGGATACTATATTAAAGCCTTTTCCCCCATGGGAGAAAATTCGCTGTCCTAAAATGGAGATGCTCTGATGTCCATTCACTTTCAGCATTTTTCTATTTCTGTCTTGTGTAAGCAATCTTATTTAAAAGCTTTCTTTCATATTCTAATTATGAAATGCCAAAGGGACTCTCATCTCAGCTGAGGTCTTTAAGGGCTATTGATAATGCATATAACCTTTTCCAGCACCCAGATCAGAACCCAAAGTTAGCAGAAAAGGGCAGGAGCTGAAATTAATGTTTTTACCAGTGAGTGTAATTAACTAATAGAGCAGCTTCTGGTAGGAGTAGCTGATCCACAGTCATTAAAATGTCAAAGACTTACTGTGTTTTTGTTTGTTTCCTTGTATTTAATGTGAGCCACATGGCAATGAACAATACTTCATTTTGAGTATCCAAGAAGGGGAAATCTTATTAACAAAAGCTTTATAGTAGCATGTGTGAAAGAGAGCTTTCATTATACTTGTAGGGTTAATTTATATGGGGTAATGTTTGGTCTCAGTTAATCCATCTGTCCAACATTTTAACAATATTTTAATGAAACTTTGAGCCAGATGTCAATGTAGAAAGAGTTGCCAATTTTAACCATTGATTTTCAATAAAGTATTAAGGAATGAAAATCTGAAAACCTAACTCTAAAAATGAGGAATTACAATGATCATCATTGATTTTAACAGGGTCAGCATTTTATGGAGCATTTATATTTGAACAATTGAAGTAGCAAAACAAAAATTGATACAGATTCAAGATTACCTTTAAGCATGTAAGAGGCAGTCATTGTAAAAACTGCAATTCTCTCATGTGTAGTGGCTCATAATGTTTTATAATACATACTCCCCCCACCAAAAAAAAAAAACCCAGAAGAAAACAACCTTTGTAAAACATAAACTGTATCTCAGCTGCCTTCCTAATTCATAATAGTCACAAAGCTGGTTGTAGGGGATAGAATATAAGAAGATAAAGATAGTGTAGAAAGTAATCTTACCCCTAAGGAGTTGCAGCTGGGTCAATTATCAAAGATTACGAACAGGCCTGACTTTAACAGGCCACAGCTGTAACCAATGGGAAGAGTGCTATAAAAGAGTGGGGTGGCTAGTTGAGAAGGGGATTGGAGTCAGTTGGTTGCTTTGTGAAGAAGAGAGTTAGTGCTCTGTGGAGCAACCCATAAGAAATACCAAGAAGGTATGAAACTTTTGCAATAGGAAACAACAGTATGGAACCCCTGTGCTAAGATGATAACAGCTGGTCCCACATCTGTTATTGCTAAATGGAAACTGAAATTATACTGATGATAAATGATATTTTTTAGCCCTTTGACCAAAAAGTTTCCAGCAGATATTAATCTATGTTCATTACATACAATTCTTAACTGTATGGTGAATTATTCAGTTGATTGCTGCTGGTGAAGGCTCTTAACAGGACTTGGACTTCAATGATCTTTATGGGTCCCTTCCAGCTCAGGATGTTCTATGATTCTATGATCAGGGCACTACTAGACCTTAATTGTCCTGACTATTGGGCCCCTGTATACACCTCTGTCCATGGGCCAGGGAGCCTGATTTCAGCTTAGCCCAGGCTTTCAGTTCCTGTCTGAGCTGTATCAGACACTGCTGGTTTCTAGCTCAGCCCTTGCTGGCTATGGGTTCTGTGGATCAACACCCTAACTGAAGGCTGCTTTCATGGCTTGACCTCAGACTTGCCTCATCACCAGGAATTTTCCTGATGATCTGCACTCCTGGTTGAGTTTGGCTGCCACCTCTGGGTCTGTTCTGTGCTGTTCACCTTGCCTGGGTACTGTGGAGTTGGGCCTTTGCTGGCAAGACACCTGATCTGCTGGCTGGCTATCATGCTTGTCTTCCACCTTCCCATCCCTTAGGGAGCAACCAGACCTTACTGTACATTGGTGTAACTGACTACAGAAAGAGATAGAAAAACTTGGATTTAGCTTCTGTTCCAGTGGACAAAGGGATGTTGGATCATGTGTTGAATTAGTCTCTGAAATATTAAAAAGAAATCTAGGCAGTGTAGTTTAGCTCTGGTAACTAAAAAGATTTTGTTTAATGATTGCATTCATGAGTCTGTGGTTAAGGAGTTCTTACAGAGCTGAGTTTGGCCATGGGCAGCAGAGAATTGAATCTGTTTGGGACTATACTTAGCAAACTTACAGATAATACTCAAATCTATTGCAAAACAAGAAGCTTTTATCAGGCTGTCATTTCTTAACTTTAGAATAGTTAGGGGTCACATAACTACCTCAAGTGGCTGGGTGGGCAATTCCTGCATTCTTGATTTACTGAGTCTTTAAAATGTCACTGCTTTTAGACCTTCAAGTGCATTTATGGCCAGATAATCTTTTAGTTTCTGTGGCTTTTGGAGGCACATAACTTTTACTTATCCTGCGCAGCATTCCTATCCCACCCCATCTCCTTATTATGTGCATAGCATTTTTTGTTGTCAGACTGTTTCATCCAGCAGTACATGACTCATGGCCCATTCTAGCTCAGTCAAATGTCACTGTTATGAATATATTGCAAGATGTGCCTGCCTTGCACATCTTTGGTGCAATATTTATTATTCAGCTCTTGCTGGAGTGAGTGGAAAGATACCCATGAGGCTGCAAAGACGTTTGGAGCAGGTCTGAGTCTGCCTTTAGGGTGCCTGACTACTGCGCAAGAATAAAAGGCCTATTTTTATACTTGGTTGTCATCACTTTTATAACTATAATGTAGTCACTGCTGGGGACTCAAATGGATGTGTCAGTGTACTCTGGCTGCAAGATTTTACACACCCAGGACCTCTGAAGACCTCATAGATTTTCACATGGGCAAACATCCAGTTACATTAAGAACACTTTGTCTACTTTTTAAACAAGAGGGCTGTAGCAGAGGCCCACTGCATTGTCACCCATGATGGGCTGCCCACCAGTCCTGATGTGAAAATTGCCTGCTGGCTCATGTCCATCCCTAGAGCCCTGTGCATTCTCACTACTCTTGACATAAAGGGCAAATTGCTGACCTTCCTAGTCTCTCCTTCCTTGCCTTTCTTTCTGAATTTTACTTTAACCCTCATTAATGGCATTTCATTCCTGTTGTCTTGAGTTCTTTTGCTTGTTTACATACTCCTGCCTAGGCCCACAACAGGCTTTCCCCATATTTCCTTTTTCCCACTATTGTGTCTCTGTCTTCCTTTGTCAACACTTTGAATTCAGTATCTTCATATCTGTAGTTATGTGGGAATAGTTGAAAGCACCTCAGCAGATACACTTTGATGCCTTCTCTCAGTTCCTCAGATGTACTTTTCCCTCTATTGTCTTCCAAGGACCCTCAAGACTTACCATTTTTTTAAGGTGATCCACTTGAAACAAAACTTGTTTTCTTATGGTCTCAAAGCATTGTTATTACTTAATTATTAAATAAAATTGTGGTGGCACTGATGCTTTCTTAAGAAAAGTCTGTGTGTATAGTATCAGACGAGATAATCTGTGATGTGCTAGTTTATTGATGATCTGAGTGAAGGGATGGAGTTTACCAGTAGCAAATTTGCAGATGACACCAAGTTGGGTACAAATGTTGATCTGTTAGGGGAGGGCTCTGCAGAGGAACCTGGACAGGCTGGGTAGATGAGTGGAATCCAACACTATGAGGTGTAACAGATCAGGTGCCGAGTCCTTCAATTTTGTCACAACAGTCCCATGGAGTGCTACAGGCTGGGGATGGAGCGGCTGGACAGCAGTCAGGCAGAAAGGGAGCTGTAGGTGCTGGCTGACAGTGACTGCACATGAGCCTGCAGGGTGTCCACATGGCCAAGAAGGCCAATGCTATGCTGGCCTCTCTCAGTATTAGTGTGGCCAGCAGGAGCAGGGCAGGGATTCTTCCCTGTACTCAGCCCTGGTGAAGCTGCACCTTGAATACTGTGTGCAGTTCTGCACCCCAAAACTTCAGAAGGACGTTGAGGTGCTGGAGTTTGTCCAGAGAAGGGCAGTGGAGCTGGTGAAGGGTCTGGAGCACAAGTCATGTGAGGAGCAGCTGAGGGAGTTGGGATTGTTTAGCCTGGAGGAGGCTCAGCAGAGACCTTATCACACCCTACAATTACCTAAAAGGAGGTTGTAGCTGGAGGGGGAGAGGGGGTCAGCCTCTTCTCCCAGGCACCCAGTGACAGGACAAGAGCACACAGTCTTAACCTGCACCAGGGGAGGTTTTGGCTTAGCATTAGGAAGTTCTTCAAGAAAGAGTGATTGGGCATTGGAATGGGCTGCACAGGGAGATGGTGAAGTCACAATCCCTGGAAGTTCTGAAGACAAGACTGGATGTGGCAATCACTGCTGTGGTCTAGTTGACAAAGTAGTGTTAGATCATAGGTTGGACTTGATGATCTCAAAGGTATTTCCCAACCTAGATGATTCTGTGAGAATAAATAGGATTTGGACTTGATTTTCATGGAGTTCTAGTTCTTCTAGACAGGCCCAGCCTGACTGTGTTTCTATACAGTAAAAGAGATTTCATGTGTAATAATTTGTGAGCAATATGATTAAAATGTAACTTTTTAAAAGGTGTCAAGAGTGTTTGATATGGTAACATTTGACCCATGCCAGTTTGTGTGGGCTCACTTGCTTGGCAGAGCTCCACAATAGCTGTGATATCCCAGCAGGTTTTTTCCTCGATATAACAGCAAAACAAGAATTCACTCAACTTTAGAATAGCTCAACTTTAAAGCAGGGGAAAGGAAACAACATAAAAAATTAAAATTATATACAAGACAAATTATGCAAATGGTTGGAGCAGTCATCATATCCATTTAATTCCTGCTTAAAAGTTGTCTTTTACTTCTAAAAAAGTAAAACTGGGTAATATTGATTTTATATTTTCTCTTTGGTCTGACATTTATTCATTTCTACTGCAGGAGGTGCAAATTCTCTTAAAATAGTATTTGCTAAAAATACATTACTACAGCCCAAATGAGTATTTTTGAATCCATTACTCCTAGTTAACTGGTATTCTTTGCTAAGCCTTGAAATTATCAAATTAATTCCTCATTGGGGCTGATGTGAATTAAGACTACCTCTGCAAAAATAAATGGAAGAATAGGAAGATAAGAGGATAGAGAAAAAGGCTCAACATCTCTGGAGGGAGGTGACATTTTTGTCTTAAAAGACTGTCAGCTTTTAGAGTATTTATGACTGATTCTCAGAAGACAAATGTCTAAAATTAAATGCTTCAGATTTGCAAGTGACAAATGAGTCATGAGTAGATGCAGAGAAAAGTAGAAAAACCAGCAATGACAGAATGTAGGTGTTAAGAATAATAAAAAAATAAATCTGAGCTCTGATAGCAGAATATTCATAACTGATCTCATTCTGTTTCAAATTTTTAGAAAGCTGCTATTTGAATTCTATTAGCTAGTTTTTCAACATCAGCAATCCCAAATAAATTGAATAATTTTTTATCCAAAATAAGAAAAATATTCAAACTCAAACCTGAAAATCAATAAATTAAAAAAAATTTTTACTTTTTGGAAGGAGATCTTGTGTATTTCTCAGTTGTAATGGGTTCTGATTGTCATGAATTTATAGCTATTTTTTAAAAAGTATTAAAAATAGTTCCACAGATTGCATCTGTTCTTCATTATTTCTCCCAGAGCCTTAGTTTGGTCTTCACAGTACTTTCAATGAGATCAACTCATCCAGATATCTGGTTGCTTAGTCTGATACTAAGGTGATAACAATAAAATTTGTCATGTGAAACCATGGGATCATATTGCAGTGCATATCTCCTCTCCTGGAAAGGCTGTGTGTAACTGGCAGGCATGTCTCCAGGGAATCATCAAAGAGGATGCAGATGGGAGGGGTGATGGCAGCCGTCTTTGCAAAGATGTCACTCCCTGAGGTGAGAAGATGAAACACATGAACAAAGCAATTTCTACATGAATGCATCTTAGTGCCCTGCAGTCAGGTTCACTTTTCCTTTCAGTCTTGAAAGATGTGCCTAATGAAATAGCAGGTAATAGCATCTGTGTATTTAGTGGCTGATACACTGAGAACACATTTCACAAATTGGTGAATTTTCACAAATTCAGAATACATTTTAAAAGAAACTAAGTTTGAAAACTGGCCATCATACCAACATGGAAAAAAAATCACCCTTCAACTTCTGATGGCGAAGGAGAAAATAGTCTCTGCTAAAACTAAACTTTAGTTTTTGATTACAGACAAAATATCTTTGTCGGTATGATTTCATGTGTGCTTTGCTAACTGTCACTAAATATTTTGACCCTGTTTGACACAGGAGTGCACAATTCCTAACTTTCATGTGTTAAATGCTCTTCGTGAAAAAGTGTACCTTCTGTCCCAGGTAACAACAAGAAAACTTGATTTTCTAGATGTATTGGAAAAAGGAAGGAAAATACCTCTAAAGAGGGGAACTTACTGTGTCCTGTAAATCTTTGCCTGGCCTTTTGTTGTGACCTCTCTATGCTGCACTGAGCAGTTCTCAAACTAATTGAGAACAACCTGAATCAGGAGGATTCCTCTGGAATACATCCAACACCAAGAACTGTGCCCTCTTCTTCTCTTTTCTTCTGATCTTTTCCCTTACTGCTTTCTGATTGCAGCATCCTTGAGTTGTGATCATTTATGTGGAGAACATGAAAACCCTCACCTTAGCCCTTAGTAAAGGTGATTAAAAGAAAAGGGTGAAATGCAAAAGGTAAAATGAAATTAAAGAATGAAATACCATCATGTGATTAAGTGAAGAAGTGTGTCCAGTGTGACAGAGATACTCAAAGATCTACCCATAGTGCGTGTCCCTCTTGCCTGCATCACTGTAATTCAAGGCTGACTCCAACAAAGACCAGTAGCACCACAGGTGCTAAAAAATTAAAAAGGCTTGATGAGTCCTTTTAATTAAAAATCCACAGGACTTGATGAGTCAGTGGCTGGTACTTAATTTTCTTGGTTTAACAGTAATAATGAGTGCTCTGCATCTGAAGGTGGGTCAATTCCTTTTTTCCCTGCCAGCTTTTTCTGCTACCACTTCTTTGATGGCTCTACTATGAGGGAGTTTTCTACTCTGGGGGTTTTTTTTCCTTAGGGTTGTTTCTTCCTTCCCCTTCTTAAGCTGTTGTAGACACTTTCTCTCGTAGTCTTTTCAGGCTGCACTGAGTAAAAGTGCTGTTTCAAAAGATAGTATCAAGAAGTTAGTTTGTTAATATTTAAAATAAGGATTTGCTTGGAGCAATCCTTGGAGAGTTTGAAGCTGAAATATGTTTCCTCACTGAAAGAGATTGCCCTTCTACTCTGTGAGCATAGGCTCAGGTATGTGTGCTACTTACTGTTCCAGCTTAAAGCTGTCAGTTCCAGCCTGCTGCTAGGAAGATGGTGTTGGTGTTGAATTATTTTAGTGGTTTTATTTGGGGTTTGGTTTTTGTGGTTTGTTTGGGGTTTTTTTCACTTGAGCACTGAAGGTCTTTAGTTTACTGTCTCTTCCTCATTTAAAAGAGAGGTGGCTCTGGTTGATAGAAGATCTAGGAAGAGATCAAATTAATTCCCAGGCCATAGAAATTCAGTGTTCTGTTAATTAGTACTAAAACCACTGGGAAAACAAACTAAATAAGCAGCCAGCTGGAAGGAGGTGCACAAGCACATCAAGATAGATGTGACTGTAAACTGATGACTACAATCAGTTTCATTGGGGAATTAAAATAATGTTCAAAGTTTCAGTAGTTCTGAAGTGTTTTCCATTGGGCTTCTTTAGGTTATTCCAAACCAAAACACAAATGATCTGAAGAACTGAGAGTGATAATTCTTTAAGCAATGTTGCTGGAGGATTGGACCAGTCCAGTATGAAAGGACACACAGCTTTTTATTTTGAGTTTGCTTCTCCTTTATAATCCCCTAATGCCAGCTGCAATGTAAAAGCATCTTCTACACTTCACAGCCTCTCCTGTTGATGTAGGTGCTCTCATAATCATATTTGTACTTAATTGTTGAGAACTTGATCCTTCAGTCTTTGCAGGAGTAAAACTGTGTTGGTTTCAGCTGCAATAATGAGACAATGGAAATGTTCAACCTTGTCACCAGACCACTTTCTGTGTTTGTAGTGAAGACTATTTAATGCTGACTAAGTTCATCCTATAGCCTTTAGGCTTGGTGGTACACCTAAACCAGACCTTTCTTCAGACCAAAACTTCTAAACTCCCATATACTTTGCTTGGTGACCATTTATTTCTCTTCCATTTCTTCTCTTCCTTCTGTGCTTGGGTCAAACTGAAAGACCATGGGTGTGCCTTACAGAGAGAACTAAGAATTTCAGAGAGTTATTCAAGTTTGATTTTCCTCTAATGAATACAAGAGTTGTAATTTAGATTTAGGCACGATGTCAGGTCTTCATCAAATGAGTGAACAGGGCCTGTCCTTCAGGGAGAGTTGTAAGAGCTTGGCAGACTCCAGTACTGAGGCTTCTGATCTCTATTTAGAGGTTGGCCAAGTCTGTAAAGGTTGCCAGTTTGATGACCTTTCTAGGATCCTTATCAGTCTTATGCTACTACCTTTGGTAAAATGCGAATTTTCAGTCTAACAGTGGCACATTGGTAGGTCTCTGACAGCCCTTGGTGGTAAATTCCTTGATTTTATTTCTGTTTGGGTAAAAACACAATTAATCAGCTGGGTGTTACTTTCTTTTTGTTTGATTGTATATGTCCTTATTCTGTCACAGGTCAGAGACAATAGCTGCTCAGTGTTCCACTCATTATATGCGTTATATATTTGATGTCACTTAGTATTCCTCTTCCTGATGTAAAGTACAAATCCTTAAAGCATCCCATCATCTTTCTTTGTCAATAGCCAGACATTTCTCATTCTGATGCATATTTTTACAGAGTAAGTATTCAGTGCTGCAGAGAATATATTAGATAAGACTTTACTGTTTATAAACATAAAGGCATTGTCTCCAGTTTTTTCTAATGCAGTTTATCTTGCTTTCTGTAGTAATATGCAGGTTTCTTTGGATACAATTAAACTTCACAGGTGGTTTATATATTTCTCTGTAGTGTGTATGCTCTTCAATGTGCATGATAAGTACTCAGTTATACTATCATGATGCTCTGAGATCTCTTGACACTTTCCAACAATATCCTCTGACAGTGCAAACTCAATAACTTGGTATGATATGACATTTTGCCACCTTACAATTGATTTATTTTTTTAATACAGCAGAGCACAATCCCTATCGTAATTCAGTAATATTATATATAAACTGCTTCTGCACTCTCACATACACTGTTTAGACTTGATGACTCACTGGTTTTGAACTACTAATTTGTTTTTTTTTTTCGTATCCCTTTTTCTGAGACTACCTGGTATGTTTTTTTCAGTCTGTTTCAGGTCAGTGGTTTTCTAGTGCCTGGCACATGGATATTTTTTATCATACATTTTAATAATTTAATGAGTGCCAAATTCATGTTCGAGCATGAGCAGACAAAATGCAAACTGTTAGCTTCTAGCAATGTCCTTGTCTGGGTGTGCAGACGTGTGTTTCCATGGTTTGGAATTTCTGAAAGGAAACTCATATAAAAACTGAATGACAGGATTTCATTGCAGATTTTATATCAGAAATCCTCTTAAAACTTAATTTGGATGATCTGGATAGAATTTATTGTGTCTGTGTGTCGATGTCTGTGTGCCCACGGGCCTGTGCGCCCGCAGGCCTGTGCTCAGGCCTGTGTCTGTGCATGTGTGTGTGTCCGTGTGTCCGTGTCTGTCTTTGTGTGTGTGCGCCTCTGTGCAGGTGTCTGTGTGTGTGTTTGGGTGTCTGTGTGTGTGTATGTGTTGGTGTCTGTGTGTCTGTGTGTTTCTGTGTGCGTGTCTGTGTATCTGCCGGTGTCTGTCTGGGTGGGTGTCTGTGTGTGTCTGTCTGTACTACTCTGTGTGTGTGTGTCTGTGTGTGGCTGGCTGTGTGTTTCTGTGTGTGTCTTAGTGTGTCCGTGTGTGCCTGTGTCCGTGTGGTGTCTCTGTGTATCTGTGACTATGTGTCTGTGTATGTGTGTCTCTGTGTGTGTCTTTGGGTGTCTGTGTTTGTGTGTCTGTCTGCGTGCGCAGGTGTCTGTCTTTGTGCCTGTGTGGGTGCCGTGTCTGTGTTTGGGTGTGTGTGTAGGTGTCTGTGTGTGTGTGTCTATGTCTGTGTGGGTCTGTGTGCCTGTCTGTGTGTCTTTGTCTGTGTGCATGTGCATGTGTGTCTGCGTGTCTGCCTCTGCGTCTGTGTGCACGCGCGTCTGTGTGTCTGTGTGTGCCTCTGTCTGTTTGTGCCTGTTATTGTGTGTGTGTCTTTGTGGCTGTGGCTGTGTGTGTGTGTCTGTGTGCCTGATGTCTGTGTGTGCCTGTGTGTGTGTGTCTGTGATTGTGTGTCTCTGTGTGTGTGTCTGTATCTCTGCATGTCCGTGTGTGCCTGTGTGTGTTTCTATCTATGTTTGTGCATGTTATTGTGTGTGTCTCTGTGTGTGTGTCTGCGTGTGTCTGTCTGTGTATGCCTGTGTGTGTGTGTCTGTGTGTTTATCTCAGCATATCTGTGTGTGTCTCTATGTGTGTCTGTGGGTGTCTTTGGGTGCGTGTGTGCGGGTGTCTGTGTGTGTCTTTGTGTGGATGTCTGTGTGTGTCTGTGTGTGTTTATCTAAGCAGGTCTGTGGGTGTCTGTGTGTGTCTGTCTCTGTGTGCCTCTCTGTGTGTCTGTGTGTGTCTCTGTCTGTGTTTGTCTGTGTCATTTTGTGTGTGTGTCTGAGTTTCTGCGTGTCATTGTGTGTGTCTGTGTGTAGTTCTGTGTGTCTGTGTGTGTGACCTTGTGTGTCTATGTGTTTCTGTGTGGTTGTCTGTGTGTTTGTGTCTGTATTTATGTGTGTCATTTTCTGTTTCTCTGTGTGTGTGTCTGTTTGTGTGCGTGTGTCTGTGTGTGTATGTCTCTCTGTGTGTATCTCTGTGTGTATATGTGTGTGCGTGTCTGCGTACGTGTCTGCGTGCGTGCATGTGTCTGATTGTCTGTATGTCTGTGTGTATGTGTCTGTGTGTGTCATTGTGTGTGTGTCTGTGTGTCTTTCTGTGTGTTTCTGCGTGTGTGTCTTTCTGTGTGTATCTGTGTGTGTCAGTCTGTGTGTGTGTCTGTTTCTGTGTTTGCGCGTGTGTGTGTTTTTGCGTATCTCTGTGTGTGTGTGTGTCTGTCTATGTGTGTCCCTGTCCGTCTGTGTGTCTGCGCATTTGTGTGTGTGTCTGTGTGTGTCTGTGTCCACATGTGTCTGTATGTGTGTGTCTGTGCGAGTCTGTGTGTGTCTAAATGTATCAGTGTGTGTCTGTGTTTTTGCGTGTCTCTGTGTGTGTCTGTGTGTCTCTCTGTGTGTGTCTGTGTTTGTCCCTGTCCGTGTGTCCCTGTCCGTGTGTGTGTCTGCCTGTGTGTATGTGTGTCTGTGTCAGCATGTGTCTGTGTGTGTGTGTGTCTGTCTGTGTGTGTCTGTCTTTGTGTATCTGTTTGAGTGTGTGTGTGTGTCTGCGTCTTTGGTTGTCTGTGTGTGTCTTTCTGTCTGTAGCTCATGAACTGGCAGACCATATTGAGAGGGCTTTAAACTAGGTTTGAAGGTGGAAGGGGAAGCAGCTGAGCTATCTGTAAGCAGGCTCAAGGGTTGCAAGTATAAGTTAGGGGTGCAGTCCGTAGCCCAGCTGAGGTGCATGCATACCAATGCACACAGCTCAGTCCACAAACAAGAAGAGCTGGAGGCCATGGTGCAACTGCAGAGCTATGATGCAGTTGCCATCACGGAAACATGGTGGGGTGACTCACATAGCTGGAGTACTGCACTGGATGGCTACAAGCTCTTCAGAAGAGACAGGAAAGGAAGAAGAGGTAGAGGGGTGGCCCTATTAAGTGACTTTTGATGCTGTTGAAACTAAGGAAGATGGAGTTGTGTCTATGGGTAAGAATTCCGTGTGTGCTGACATCCTACTGAGAGTCTGTTATCGTCCACCCAACCAGGAAGAAGAGGTAGATGACTTATTCTATAAGCAGCTAGGTAACGTTTCCAGGATCATCAGCCCTTGTCCTTGTGGGTGACTTCAACTGACATCTGCTGGGAACTTAATACAGCAGTAAAGAGGCAGTCCAGGAAATTCTTAGTGTATGGAGGACAACTTTTGTCCCACCAGGGTGTGTGTCTGTTTACAAATAGAGATGAGTGTCTGTGGTGGTTGGAGTGTTTGAGGTCAGAGTGTCTGTGTGTGTGTCTGCGTGCGTCTGTCTGTGTCTTTGGTTGTCTGTGTGTGTCTTTCTGTCTGTAGCTCATGAACTGGCAGACCATATTGAGAGGGCTTTAAACTAGGTTTGAAGGTGGAAGGGGAAGCAGCTGAGCTATCTGTAAGCAGGCTCAAGGGTTGCAAGTATAAGTTAGGGGTGCAGTCCGTAGCCCAGCTGAGGTGCATGCATACCAATGCACACAGCTCAGTCCACAAACAAGAAGAGCTGGAGTCCATGGTGCAACTGCAGAGCTATGATGCAGTTGCCATCACGGAAACATGGTGGGGTGACCTACATAGCTGGAGTACTGCACTGGATGGCTACAAGCTCTTCAGAAGAGACAGGAAAGGAAGAAGAGGTGGAGGGGTGGCCCTTTATCTTAAGCAGACTTTTGATGCTGTAGAAATTGAAACTAAGGAAGATGGAGTTGCATGTCTATGGGTAAGAATTAAGGGGAAGGCCAACAAGGCTGACATCCTACTGAGAGTCTGTTATCGTCCACCCAACCAGGAAGAAGAGGTAGATGACTTATTCTATAAGCAGCTAGGTAACGTTTCAGGATCATCAGCCCTTGTCCTTGTGGGTGACTTCAACTTACCAGACATCTGCTGGGAACTTAAGACAGCAGTAAAGAGGCAGTCCAGGAAATTCTTAGAGTGTATGGAGGACAACTTTTTGTTGCAGCTGGTGGGTGAACCCACCAGGGGAGGGACTATGTTACATCTGTTTACAAATAGAGATGGGCTGGTGGGAGATGTGGTGGTTGGAGGTTGCTTGGGGCAGAGTGATCATGAAATAATAGAGTTCTCAATATTTGGTGAAGTCAAGAGGAGCACCAGTAAAACTCTTGCATTGGACTTCCAGAGGGCAGACTTTGGCCTGTTTAGGAGACTTATTCAGAGCGTCCCTTGGGAAGCAGCCCTTAAAAACAAAGGAGTCCAGGAAAGGTGGGCTTGTCTCAAAACAGAGATCTTGAGGGCACAGGAACAGACTGTCTCTGTGTGCCGAAAGATCAGTCAGTGGGGTAAACGTCCAGCCTGGCTGGGCAAGGAGGTTTTGGAAGAACTTAGCAATAAAAAGAGGATGTATCAGTGTTGGAAGGAGGGTCAGGTCTCTAAGGAAGTATTCAAGAGGGCTTCTAGAGCATGGAGAAAAAAAATTAGGGAGGCCAAAGCTCAGTTTGAACTTAGAATGGTGACTTCTGTAAATGATAATAAAAAATGTTTTTACAAATACATTAATGCTAGAAGGAAGGGTAAGACCAGCCTTTGTTCTTTATTGGACAAAGAAGGGAACTTAGTATCTGCAGATGAGGAAAAGGCAGAAGTGCTTAATGCCTACTTTGCCTCAGTTTTTAGTGGGAAGATGACTTGCCCTCAAGACACCTGCCCGCCTGGGCTGGTTGATGGTGTCAGGGAGCAGAATGGTCCCCCATTATCCAAGAGGAGGCAGTCAAAGAACTACTGAAATGCTTGGATGTTCATAAGTCTATGGGACCAGACAGGATCCACCCCAGGGTAATGAGAGAGCTGGCAAATGAGCTTGCAAAGCAACTCTCCATCATTTACCAACAGTCCTGGCTCACTGGTGAGGTTCCAGATGACTGGAAGCTGGCCAATGTGATACCCATTCACAAAAAGGGCGCAAAGGAGGATCCTGGAAATTATAGACCAGTCAGCCTGACCTCAGTACCTGGCAAAATAATGGAACAGTTTATATTAAGTGCCATCACACAGAATTTACAGGATGGCCAGGGTATCAGACCCAGTCAGCATGGGTTTAGGAGGGGTAGGTCATATTTAACCAACCTGGTCACCGTTTATGACCAGGTAACCCACATAGTGGATGCAGGAAAGGCTGTAGATGTTGTTTATTTTGATTTCAGCAAGGCCTTTGACACTGTCTCCCACAGCATACTCCTAGACAAGCTGGCAGCCCATGGCTTGGACAGGAGCACTCTGTGCTGGGTTAGGAACTGACTGCATGGCCGGGCCCAGAGAGCGATGGTGAATGGTGCTGCATCCAGCTGGCAGCCAGTCACCAGTGGTGTCCCTCAGGGGTCTGTGCTGGGGCCAGTTCTGTTTAATATTTTTATTGATGACATAGAGTCTTTCATTAGCAAATTTGCAGACGACACTAATCTGGGAGCATGTGTCGATCTGTTAGAGGGACGGAGAGCTTTGCAGAGGGACTTGGAACGGTTGGATGGATGGGCAAAATCTAATGGGATGAAGTTCAATAAGTCCAAGTGCCGAGTGCTGCACTTTGGCCACAATAACCCCCTGCAGTGTTATAGGCTGGGGACGGTGTGGCTGGACAGTGCTCAGGTGGAAAGGGACCTGGGGGTGCTGGTTGGCAGTCGGCTGAACATGAACCAGCAATGTGCCCAGGTGGCCAAGAAGGCCAATGGCATCCTGGCCTATATCAGGAATAGTGTGGCCAGCAGGAGCAGGGAGGTCATTCTCCCCCTGTACTCAGCACTGGTGAGGCCACACCTGGAGTATTGCATCCAGTTCTGGGCCTCTCAGTTTAGGAGGGACGTTGAGATGCCTGAGCGTGTCCAAAGGACAGCAACGAGGCTGGTGAGGGGCTTGGAACACAAGCTGTATGAAGAACGACTGAGGGAGCTGGGGTTGTTCAGCCTGGAGAAAAGGAGACCCAGAGGTGACCTTATCACTCTCTTCAACTTCCTGAAGGGCAGCTGTGGTGAGCTGGGGGTTGGTCTCTTTCTCCAGGCAACAACAGACAGAACAAGAGGACACAGTCTCAAGCTGTGCCAAGGGAGATACAGGCTAGAATTAAGGAAGAAGTTTGTCACAGAAAGAGTGGTCAAATACTGGAATCATCTGCCCAGGGAGGTGGTGGAGTCACCATCCCTCGATGTGTTTAAAAGACTGGATGTGGCACTTGGTGCCATGGTCTAGTGGAGGTGTTAGAACATGGGTTGGACTCGATGATCTTAAAGGTCTCTTCCAATGTAGAAATTCTGTGATTCTGTGAATCTGAAAAAAATCATAGGTAACTGTTTAAAATTGCCAATAAATATTATCTGTTAATGTGTCCAATATTTCAACATCTACTATATTGCCTAAAAATGTACCCACTCAGAATAAGCTTCAGTACCTAAAATACTCATCCAATAGTCTAAAGGAATATTAGAAGTATCTACAGGATTTCCCTGAAGTATTGACACTATGAACTGAAAAGGAAAATTTGATTTGACTTTGGGAATAATTCAATTTGGTCAACAAAACAGGAAGAAAATTTTGCTGTAATCACAAGGGTCTTCAGGAGGGCTAGAGACACTATCTTTCTTAGTGTCTAGAATTTTTCAGACTAGTCAGTCAAAAAGAATAAAAAAATAGCCCAAATTTATAGCTTAGACAGTATATTAACAACAAAAAATATTTAGCAACAGTGATGGGTTTATGTAATTATGTGGAACAAGTTGTAACCTGGTTGTACTTTGTGTTGGATTTGGGTTTGTCTTTGGCTATTAAGTGAAAAACTGGAATCTTTCTGTAACACTTGTATTCTTAAGGAGCTGAACATGGAATAAGTTACCATTAGCTGTTCTTTTCTGTTTTTCTTAACTCATAGTTATGAATTAATAGAAGAGAAGGAACTGTTTCTTTCACACTTCATAAAATAGGAAAAAACAATTGCCTATGCACTTATAAACAGCACATATACATCATTTGCCATAAACGCTCTTTTTGTTAATGGATTGTTCTAAGTGCAGTTTTGGAACAATAAGTTTTTAATATGTAATCTAAGATGTATCTAAAGTGAACAAAGGAAGAGATTATTAGCTTGCTCGTTCAGCTGTCCTACTAGAATTTTTTAAAAGTATTTTTTCATCTATAGGTAGAATATTTTTTACCAAATACAGATTAAAAATGAGAAATATTATATATTCATCTTTTTTCTTCCAAAGACAGTCAGAGCTTTTATTTCTAACAAACCCCAAGCATCAGAGTAACTTTTTATATTATTTAAATTAATTTTCTTTTTCAAACTCTGCTATGAAGCATTGTAAGACATATCCATGCTCTGTGTGTCCTATAGAGATAAATACAGTTGGGTTTGCATGTTTTATTTTTGTGCATTTAATTTCCACTTTTGTTAACCTAGAATGCTCTTTGCAAGAAAAGTTCAAGATTTCTGTAAGGCAAAATGTATTTATGGGGAAAAATTTTATTCTTTCCCAGAAATAATGATTCCTTCTCTTTCTACTCTGTAGCCATTGCTGTGCATGCATTCAACCATTTTCTGTTCCCTGTGGCCAAAAGAGCCACCTACAATCACATCCTCTTTTTGTATTCCTGAAGGCAAGTCTAGGAGGGATCTTTCCTAGTTGCCAGTGAGTACTTGTGGCAAGGAGTTATCTCCTACAAAATTCAAGAATTTCCAAGACCTGCTCTTCACAGCACTGTGATATTCCCAGCTGATGTCTGGTAAGTCTGAAATCTCTCAGGAGATTTCAATTAGGACCAGAGCTACCAATCCAGAAATTTCTTCTAATTGCCCATAGAATCACTCATCAATGCTTACATCATGGTTAATAATCAGTAGCAGACACATCATCAGTAACGATAAGGGCTGTACAGTCAAACCTTTCCCTTACCCATAGTGGGACACCTTCACTTTGCTTGCCCACATTCTTGTGTTTGAAATAGGAAATACTGGTTGGCAATGAAAGAAGCAGAAGTACATAAAGAAAAAGGGGATGGGGAGATGATAATGGGATATCAGGAAGCAGAACAGTTCTTGCTTAATAACTAAATTTATTTTTAATATTTCATCATTGCTGCTGAAATTCTGGCTATTCTACAAGTGTCTTCCGTTGTATTATTACCTAAAAAGTCTAAAGGCTATTTGAAGACACTTGTTATTTTAAATGCTTTGCAATTTAAGATATATAATAATCTACTTGCAGCAATTTGTTAGGCAATGCTATATGCATAAATTCTTCAGAGAAAGGGTGAATATGAACTAAAACCCTACAATGTGCTCCATTTGAATCAGAATTTTAAAGCCTTGGAGACAGTTCCTGAAAGGCATTCTTTAAGGCAAAACTGGAATATTTATTTAGGTTTACTAAAGATGGTAGATTCCAAGCATGCTTTTGGTTTATGTGTCTTGCTGATATTAGGTAATTTAAAGAGGTGAACTAAGCAAATTTTGAGCACAACCTGACTCCTAAGTGAAGACATACTTCATGTTTCTCATGTTTCTGATATAATATGAAATGATGTTTGAATGTAGATATATTTATGCAGTTTAGAGTAGTGACGTTGGCTATCCAGGCATTCTTTTGACCTGTGAAAAACAATGGCTATTTCATCCAAAGCATGCCCATTTTTGTTTATGTGATTTTGATAAAAACAATGAAAAGGGTGAACTAAGAATACAATATTTTGCCAACCAGACTCCTAAGTGAAGACATACTTCATGTTTCTCATGTTTCTGATATAATATGAAATGATGTTTGAATGTAGATATATTTATGCAGTTTAGAGTAGTGACGTTGGCTATCCAGGCAGCCCATTCCTACCTGTGATTTCAAAAACAAGCAAAGGCCTAATGTCTCACATGCCTCACAAGAGTGTGCCATAGCTACAAAACCTTATGTGAATTCCATCAGAAGTTGTAAGTTGGATTGATTGATGTAAAGCACTGAAAAAGGCAGTATAAGAATACAGTATATTTATATGTATATACAGACAGTGTCTCATTTATTTAATGGAAAGGAAAAAAAACCCAGTAACTGGAAAGTGGGAAGATTGTTGGGCCCAGTTGAGACCTTGAATCTGTGAAATGACACCATTTACTTAGCTGAATAAAAAAAAATGCATGGAAGGTCAAAAGGATATAAAAGAAGAGAAAACTATTCAAGTTGCCTGGAAATTTCAAACTGAGTATTGCTTTTGAAGACAACACAAAGAATATGGGTAGAGGGGAATTTATAGGTATTGTATGGAAACTTTCATATGCCACTGAGATTAGCTGAGCTGATTGGAGCATTGTGCAGATAAGTGCCAAGGTTGTGGGTTTGATCCCTCTATGGGCTCTTCACTTAAGGGTTGGATTTGAGGATCCTTGTGGATCCCTTTGAATATTAACAGAATACTCCCTTGTGAGTATTCTGTTATTCTGTGATGACTTATGAGCAGTACAAACAACAGGAAAAGGGGAAAAGAAGAGGGTTCAGAGGGTTTTGCTTGAGTGGGCAGAGTTTCATTTCTCCCCAGGATTAGCTGAATTGTAAAATAGAAAGCAGGATGTAAATAATTCACTACAGCCCCAGCTAAAGGAAGTTTCCTGCAGGAGGATAGTGCTCTGGGCCTGTGTCTGAATACAGTAATATCAACACTCCTGATCAGTTATTCCCTGACTTTAGAAACTTTGGGCCTCCTTTCCAGGCAAACACAAGTGTAGTGTTTTGTATCATTGGATGCAAAAATAGAATAACCTGGGGAAAAAAATCTCCCTAAACCAGATAAGTAGGTAGATAGATAGGTAGATAAATTAATTCCTTGAAATATCTGCATAGAGAAAACAGATTAGGTGATGAGTCTAACCAGCAGTTTCTGGCCCAGAGATGTAAAGCAAACTGTTTTAATTCTATACAACAACAGGCAGTAGTACAGCCTCTCATTAGTCACACCCTCCCAAGTGTGTTGTAAACCATTTATACTGCCTCCTTTCAGTCACATGTTTTATTTGGAAGAGCTAGGACTTTCCATTTACTATAAATTGTTTAGATTTGCTGCTGCTGAAAGTCTATTAGCAGAGTAAAGGGGCTAGGAAATAAATAGTGCTACTGCCATGCTTATGAATTCATCCTTCAGGCAGATTTTCAATAAATGATGAGAATATGAGAGGCAGCAGCATGGAGTCCTGAAGAACTGCCAGTTTTGCATTTTAAAAAAGTAGAAATGAAAAAAAAGCAGTAAAGATAACCTGCTTAGAGTTATTTTTTGGCTACCAAAGCATTTTTATAGAAGCACTGTGCTGAAGTAAAGATGTTTAAGCAAATATTTACAAAACTAGCATAGAGATTGACAAAATATGGTGAAAGCAATATCAGCTATTTGATGTGTACAGATACAATTTAATGTCAAAACTGATTTCATACAGGACTTTTTCATTTTCATATAGTATTTTATTCTCTTTCACTGGAAACCCGAGTCAGAAAGAGGACTGTGCCTTAGAAGTGACTGTACCTCATTGTAACCCATTTCATAACATTTAGTGATGAGAATTTTGCTATTGACTTCAGAGGAACTTGGGCTGGGCGCTTAATGCTTGTTGTGGAACATTTCAGTGACATTTTTGTCTTCCTAAATATCAAGTTTCTCTCTTTTTTTTTTTTCCTTTTTCCCCAGTGCTAATGTTCAGGCTTTGTAGAATTTGTTCCATAGCACAGCTGATGTGTTACTGGCACACCACCAGAAAAGTGAAGCACATTGTTCCTACTTCAGTATGCATCTATTGCTCTTTTGTTGGCAAGAGGGTCAAAACGTGTTCCCTTTATGTGTCTTTTTGCATTTGGTGGGGGGTGGGAAAAGAATTACTACACTTTGAGTCTGAACTGTAGTAATTGGAGAGACTGTTATGCATAGCACAACACACAGTATTCAGATGTGTGTTCACCAGTGTTTACATATAAAGTGGAATGTTATTCTTATTTGCATTATTGAGAGCTATGAATAACTTAAGTAATTTGGTTTACATAAATTCCTCTATTCAGAATAGAGGCAAAGGTGTTAGACTAACTGTACAGCCTAAGAGACTCAGTGTAGGAAGATAATTGGATTATATTTTTTGTACAGCAGTTTTTGTGATCCTTCAAGAAACCAGGAGTTTATCCCCATCTGCAAGCCCATATTGTCAGTGAGTAGCTAAAAGACATTATCTTAATGTGGCATCAATTATTTTCACCTTTATACTTTCTCAGTAGTGTTACAAAAGTGCTGTCTATCTGGGATGTCTGCCACACTTAAGAGCCACCACGAAGTACAAAATGTTCCTTAAAAATGTATTCTGCATCACAGATCATCAGTGCCACACTCAAGCTTCATTTTTCTGGGGTAAAATTCTCACTGGCTTTTGAATTCTATCACTCCTTTGACCTCGGTAGTCAACATTTTCTATGTTATACCTAAACAGCCAACTAAACCCTTTAAATAAAGGTAATCATCACTAACTTTACTTGCTTGACACAATGCAGCTTTCAATAGGTGAAACTCAAATATTCAGATGTCATATGTGTTTTAGGCCTCTCAGATGTGGCACTGAATGGCCACAGAAATTGGACTGACACAAACCTCCCCATCCTGCATCTATATATGCAATTTTTATACTTATCTTTTCTATCTCTAATACTTGGTAGCATATATGATTTTAAAAACCTATAGGAAAAACAGTCAATGCATTTTTTTTTTCTGGAGAGTAAGATGAGAGCAGAAATCTAAGGTAAAGGGTAGAAGCGGTCCAGTTGCTTTTACCCAGTATGATAAAAGCAAATACTGTGGTGTTCAGCCACAGCCATATGGCACATGGTGCTGCTGCTGATCCAAACTAGACCAGAGCTGCCACACACAGAGCTGCACTGATGTAGCTGCACATAAAGGAAGTGTGGGAAATGAGTGATAATATTAGGAAAAAGAAGTTTACAAGACAATGAAGAAAATTATTTCTTTTTTCTCTTTAGTTTCCTTTAATTCTGTTTCTTTTTATTTATCTTGTACTTTTATCTTTGCAGTTCTGTTGAAGTCAGATAAGGATTTTTTTGATGCAGTTCTTTTTGGACATTTGCAAATTATTCTGATCAGTAGCAGTGAATTGTAACAGTCTTTTGCAAAATTTTAGTAATGCTGGATACCTCATCCATACCCTGACGACAAGAAGCTGCAGTTTTAGAATGTAACAAGATGAGCAGTACAAAATAGGCAGTTCTACTTTTTATCAAAAAAGTTTCTACATTTTCATTACATTTTGATGTATCATTGAAAGCAAAAAGAATTATCAGGGCTGACTAACGACCTGTACGAGAAAGTGGAATTTTACAGAGTTGATGATTCAGGAGGCCGGTTAGCCTTAGCAATTATAATTGTGAAGGCTGCTTGATAGATGGAGAGAGCATAAGCTGTAACATTTTAATTGGACATTTTATTGAGGTGTTGTAGAAGATGGACACATAGAAGCAATGCTTCAGTTACCAACAGCTGAAATTGTGATTGAATAAAATTTCCATGTCCTTCAAACTCTCATTTTCTACCAAAACAGAACAACACCATTTTCATAAACTACTTTCTTAATGATTCACAATCTTAGCAATAACAGATATGGGTTACTGAATAAAGAAGAACAGCATACAATGCACTCAAAGGAAAAACAGAGGTGCTTTGTTTTGTTTTTAAACAGCTTGCTTTTCACTGCAATAATACAGCAACTGATGCTTGGAAAAATCATTTCAGTGAAAGTTTTGGCAATGAAGAACTGTAAGTTCCTCACACAGCTTTAGTGCATCTCCTAAGGTTTACAGTACAGTCTTACATTCTTCACTGGAGCTGACTGGAGTGTTGTCTAAGTATAGAAAAGAGCATGGAAATTAATTGATACAGCCTAATGATTTATTAGTTCCTTTTTTGTTCACCCTTAGTTTTCAGTTTTGTTAGTGGTGTCTAGTTAATTACTCTAATCCTGATGTTTATAATGGGAGTTGACTTGGAATTACTTGCCCAAATTTGATGGAAGGCTGTCACTCTCCCAGACAGTGACTCCACATTATAGATATATAGCACAGTCCATAAGCATGTTGCAAAGAAATAGTAATTTTGAGTGTTGTAAATTTGTATCTTAAATCACCGTCTTATTTAATTTGGCACATTTTCCTTAAATTGTCACCTTGGAGACTGAGATTTGAACTGATTTGTTACCAGATGCAATAGTTCTTCTATTAGGAAGCACTTCCTAATTCTGGGACCTGTGCAGGAGCCCTAGCTCCATGCTGGGATGAGACTTTATTGCACACTCTCTCCTCTCTGTGTCAGTTTTCAGTGGAAGTGACCTCAGCTGTGTGGATTAGGCAAGCACCCCCAGGGTGACTGCTGAGGTTTCAGTCTGTAAAATCCACTTGGTTTATATACAGCCTGGGAGTGTTTGTTTTTAATTAAAGCAAGCTCCTGGCCATAGGAACTGTGAAGAAAAGCTTGAAAGCTTGTGATTGTAAATGCTCTGACAGCAGATGGGCATTAAAAAAACTATCAAAAATCTGCTAAGTTTGAGATTGCGTGATCTTTTTTTTTTTTTTTATGGACTGATAATATTTTCCTTTTCTACAGTTCTGGTTGGAAATATATTTTTACTTTTATTAAGGGTGTCTTTCTGTTTGCTATGGTAAAGATTGCAGAGATGATGCTTGTCAAACAGATGAACCCCTTGTGTAATTTCATTGGCTCCTCTGAAGCTTTTCCCAGTGCTATTTCAGGAGAATCTCAAATGGTACAAAAATGCTTTCTCTGGTTGAAGCTCTTCTTGTTCTGCATAGATGGAAAAGATGACTGTAGCTTGGCCTTTAAGCCTTTGCTTCCCTGCTCAGCTTCCTGGTGTGAGTCACTGGTATTAAATCTAACAGTGATAAAGACACCTTATGTGTCACGTTATGTGCCTCACAGCACTCAGCTTCAAAAACAGGTCTTGAATCAACTCTTCATCCTCTTCTGAGGGTGACAAAAATGCTGAGCTCACAAATTGAACACACACCTTTTTTAAAAGCAGACTGCACTTGAATGTCAAAAAATATTTGGCTTTTAAGTGAAACAGTTTTACAATTAAAAAGCTCATGTTTGTTCTGTGAACATCTTTTTTTTTATGAAGGGAACAAAGCATTTTTCCTTTTTGCCTTTCCCCATATGAATCTTTTACATGTTTGTTTTAAAAATAAACAATACAAAATAGAATATATACTAGAATCATAGAATTGTTAAGGATGGAATAGACCTCTAAAATCATCTAGTCCAACTATTAACTTAGCACTGTCACCTTCACCACTGAAGCATGTCCCTAAGTGCCAAACTAGATGGTTTTTTCACAGACAGTGATTCTACAACTTCCCTGGCCAGCCTGTTCCAGTGCTTCACAGCTCTTTCAGTGAAGAATTTTTTTCTAATACCAATCTAAACTTCCCATGCCACAACTTGAGACCATTTCCTTTTGTTCTGTCACAGAACAACATACTTTGCTCTCCTAGACTTCTCACCTCCACCTCTCAACTCAGAACTGGTATATCTATCAGAGATAAACAGTTGATTTTCTTTTTTTAAATTTTGAGATTTCCATTTCAGAGCATTTTTTATCGAACCATATTTACATGTAGCAGTAAGGAAGAATAGCCTTTCCAAGGTGGCAGAACTTCCTTGTTGGTTTCTTTAGAGAAAACTTGAATAAACTAGCTGATGTGTTTTCTTTTGCCTTCTTAGCTTCCAAAACAGTAGATGATTTGGTATAGTTAGTTTCATAGATTTATGCCCACTATTTATCATATAGAGGGCAGAGAAAAAGTAGATCAAGAATCACACAGGTTTCTAGAAGTACAATCAGTATGCATATCCTGCATTAAAGCACATCACAGCACATTTTAATTCTGATACATATACATGGATTGTAAAGTCGCATATTTCTGGAGGGTAGTTTTTTTTTAAAGTAATATTTTAATTGGATTTTTAGTTTTGTAGTTGGCTCAGTTTCTACTCAAATATTTACTGAGATGTTACAAAATTTTTAACTGTGACTTTAAAAGTATCACAGGTGATCTCTGAACAAGGGGATTAACTCGGCAAAAAGCTGAGAAACACCTTTCATTTCAGACCTCTGCTCTCTTCAGGCACTGTCTGTGTGAACTTCTTTAGAGAAGTACTGAAATTCAGCAGAGATCTGTCATTAGTTTCACAGTCTCCTGCAGAGGCACACAGTGTTCTCTTTTCTTCTCTTGTAATCAATTAGAATATTGTTAAATGACAGGAAATTCAAGAACTATGGTTAATGCTAATAATGAAATAAACTGCCTGTCAACTTTGAAAGCAACATATAAATAATTTTGACTGCTTCAGGAAAAAAAGAAAGCCCCACAGAAACCTCAGACAGCCCCCCCCAAAATTGTAAATATAAAACCCAAGTGCATTGAAAGGCCAGTTTTGGGTTTTAGCTGGGGCTGACTGACTGGCAGCTTGAAATATGCAGCATTTCTCAAGATGACCAGGATCATATCAAATTGAATTGCATTGCAGAACATGGTTTCAGGAGCTTATGAAAGTATCTCACTAATATTCTGCCACTAAATTCAATGGCAACTTTGCTTTTATTCCTTTTTATACAATGAAAGAATTAACTTCACTCTGGTTACTGTCAAATCATTTCTATCAAGAAGAAGCATAGTCCCACAGGTAAAGTCCCAAGAAAGAAATGTTTGGAGGAAGCATTTGGAATTAATGGGATTTCACCAAGACTAAAATATTAAAAAATTAGTATGAAGAAAGATTTATATGCAATTGTGAGAGACTCTCTTACCATAAACTGTTTAAAATAAAATTAATTAAATCCAACAGCTGGGTCATTATAGACAGAGAATGGGAGAGAAAGATTATAACAAGTGTGAACAAAAATTCTCGGATCATTTTTTGTTCCTAGAGACTGTTTGAATCCGCTTACATTGAGGATGGTCATGTTTGCCCTGGTGGAATGTCCTGGGAAGGAGTGAACCTTTTCTTTCTGCTCTCATAGGCAGCCCCTGTGCTGACCCAGAAAGCTGTGCCATGTCACAGCTCAGCTCTGTGCAATACAGTTTTTAGCCAAAGGCCCACCTGAGCATCAGTCCCTCCATCAAGCTCCCCACCCTACAGTGTCAGAGCTCTTTCTAGGGCAGAAGTTTTTGGGTATTCATTTTACAGAGATTAGTGTACATTGCTCCACAGAGAAGGGTATTAGATAATTCTAATATTTTATTTCAATGCCAGTCCTACTCTGTGATACTGCTAAGTCCCCAAGGACTCCTTTTTTATGTTTGAGTGCTTTGATAATTCAGGATTTTGAAGGGCTCTTTGCCATGAGTGTGTCTCTGCTGAGTTGGGGACAGAAATGTAGGACCAGCCTTCGCCATCTCTGATTGCAGCACAGTGAGAGCTTCTAGTCTGTCTGAGAAAAAAGGATCACATACAGGGTAAAAGACTGATAATTACAAAAGTGACAACATATGAAACTCTGTTCTTTTTAAGTTAGACCATCTCCAAGACCATCAAGTAATAGTTAATTTTTTTCAAGGGACTTTGTCCTTAATTTTATCTGTATTTTATTTACTCGCATTTGAATCTTTTCTATCCTCCCCTAAAAGTGCCTCCTTTTTCACTGAGGTCAGAATTCCTCATCTTACAGCTCTATATGTGAAGATGAACTTATCAATTAAGGCAGATGATAAGGGGCTAGGAAAAAGTGGTCCCACTGGAACAAATGTTTCTTCATATGACCACCTCCGTGTCTTCCATAGTGTTGTTTCTTATTATAAGGAAGTAAGGACCAGGGTGCTCAGTCTAAACACATTTTGGTGAGTCATTCTTTTCTCTGAGGAGGTGGCCTTGCCCAGTTCTCCTCTCTGACTCACTGCAGCTGTAAATGGCGGGGCATGTATTTTTCAAAGGGCACATACTGAAACCTTCTTCAGAACAAGTTCATCTGCTTTTACTACTAATTTCTCTATAAAGTACATTTTGTTCTCTTGTAAACTCCGATTCCTGGCATTGGCAAGTTCTTAAAGGCTGGACTGTGGTCACAGAAATGTTAAAAGTGTACAAGTTTAAGTAACTTAAATAACACTTGAACTTAAACAGAATTCTTTTATGTGTATAAAAATAGGTTTTACTGACTAAATTAAAACTATGTATAGAATATAATTCCAATATGTATGGATGGAACGTGCCCAGGCTCGTCTGGCCCCTGCCTCTTGGTCAGGAGCAGCAGCTGTGGTTCTACACCACAGAGCTACTTCAGGCTGGCTGGAAATAGCAGCTAGGCACTAGATATGCCCGGGCTTGTAGGAACTCAGTTTTATACCTCTGGTGAGAGTCCTTAGGCGAGGTGAAGAGATAGGAGTGGATTCCGAGGAGGGTTGTAATCCAGAGTTTAATTCCAAGGTCACACAGCTCCAGATAATGGCAACGGCTCCTAACAGAATACCCGACCTCGTGGCCCAGTCGCCTTTTAAACCCCGGGGCAGGGGAGGGGAAGGGACAGGTGAAGCACCAGCCAGGTGAGAGGAGGAGGGTCTCAAGGGACAAATGGCACTTGACTCCACCAGTGTGGAGTTTGACAGACAGGACTTGGGAGGGGGAAGGGGGAGGTAAGCGTACCTGGGGGATGGCTGAAACAGGAAACGACATTGCACACCGCAACAACTATGAACTTGGATATAGAGGACAATCACATTTTTACCTACGATTAAGCCAGAGGTGTGCACTTTTAATGGTATTACACCATTAGGATTTAATGAAAACTCTTTAATTTGATGGATTAATCTTTTTTCAAACCTTTCCCATTCTAATTATATCATCATGTGAAATTGGGATAAACTTTTGCTGTCTTGATACAGGCAGAACATATTTTAATAACTGAGGTGCTTTCTCTGTGACAAAATGACACTTGTTTGTCCCTGGAAAATGAGTGCCTCAGCTATAGAAGAAAATCTAGAAGATAAAGGCACTGAATTATATGCATAATGTCAGGTCACATAGGTCACAATGTACCTTCCATGTTTTGCTATGGCTATTCAACTAGCAAAGGAATAAAACAAACCAGACTATTCTTTTTCTGTGCTTTTAGTTTAGGAACTCATAACTGCACAGAAATTTTTCCTTTGGGGTGGTGTACCTCAAACCTTACTCTAAACTCATGAGTGCTTTCTAGTGAGCAAATTCAACAACAACAAAAAAACCCAAAAAACTAAAGCAATAGCTGTTGTTTTAAGATAAAATGGTACAAGCCTCGGAAGAAAAGGAATGGTATTTTCGTTACCTTTCACACAAAGCTTGTGCTGAGAATATTTTCAGACATGACATAAGGCAGGTAAAGTTTGACTTGCAAATGGAGCATTAGGATTCACACTTCATTGTTTGGACCTAACTCCATTATCATGCTAGTAGTATATTGTAACTGGCTTTCCATGACACTTTTCATGGATGGATCATCTTTTTCCTTTTTTATGGATGATGGCTCCAAAAGTAGAGGATTTTAGTCTACTCACCAGACCAGTTACAAGGCTAAGGTTTTCTAAATACCAAGTCAGTGCTTTGTATTCCACTCTGCTAGAGCTGAGGCATTCAAGCTGAGTGCTTGTGCTTTCAGGTAGCACTGGAAAAGTCTGAATTGGTCATGAAGTAGAAATTTACACTTTATCAGCTGGTAAGTGCTGCCTTTGTTCCTGAAAAGGTTTGCATATATCTGTAATCACAGCCACTGAATCTGAAGCATGAAGCACTGTGTGCCATAGAGCTTGAGCACACAGGCAAATCAGACATTTCTGTGGGGCACAGAACATGTAAACAAATTTTTTCTTACATTCTGCATGGCCACCCACCTTAAACCACACCAAAAAGTTTCTAAAGTTAGTGGATAAAGTTTGCAGGAAAGAATTGCTAATCGTTGCTTGCTGTCAGCAGAATGACACATGCTGTTGCAAAACAAAATTCAGACTGGGCCTACTACCACAAAGTTTGCAAAAAGGAAGCAGCTGTTTTCATTTTAAGCAATTTCCATCATGATGTATGAGTAAAAGATAGAATATTAATAAAGAAAAAGACAACATGGTCATCAAGACTGACGTTCTACATGCTACAGCTGAAGACCTTCTTTACATAGTTTCTGCACTGACAGCCACATTTCTCTTTAAAAATGTATCTCTTTAGAAATATATCAGATGTTGATCTGGGATTTCTCAGAATGTAAGCCTGAATACATTCTTCCAAAATATAATTGGAAGCTTCAGTGTCCCTTAAAATTATTGCTGCAATGCATACAATGAAGCTATCAACAAATGAGTATTTTCCCCAGAAAAATTCAGTGGGAGTCCATACAACATGTTGTGAAAGATCTTGATTCACACTAGCAGCATTTAACATAGTATTTAGTGTAACCATTTTATTCTGTCAATCACATCCCAAAACAGAGGTCAGCTTTATTTTGCTGAAGTTCTTGTTTTATTCTTATGAATTTATAGCTTAGGTCAAAAATAAAAAAGTGTTAAATCTATATCTATCTTCAAAGGCTATTATTATTGTTGTTATTGTTATGATGATGATGATTATTATTATTATTAATTATGTGTATATACTGCCTTTTATTTGTGATTCTCAGAGAATTATACAACAGTAGGTATTTTTATTAGAGCTGATTGGCAAGACATCAGGGATAATATTGACTTTGGAAGTCTTTAAAAGGCCAGTTTTGTCTATGTTAATTTTGAAAAAAAAGAGTTTTGACACATTTAGGATAATATGTTTTGTTGTTTTTTGTGTTGTTGTTTGGAATCATATATCTACTTCAATTTCTTTCTTATATTCTATTAAAAAACCCCAAGAGTAAAAATGATGGAGAAGAAATGTAGGGGTTATTCTCTTTAAATAAAATTGTCCTATGTAGAATTTTGAAAATGTTGAAGGGCTTCTTCCCAACTTGAAATATTACCATATTTTGTTAGGCAAAGTTCTGTTTTCTATCCAGGTCTAGTCTTTACTTGCAATTGCTGTCTTCTTCCCATAGCTGCCAAGGTATTTTGGAAAGGATCTGCCCAGCACACATGCTGGTAAAGCAGGACACCCCTTGACCCCAAAGCCACTTCCCTGTGTGCCAGACTTGGCTATGGGGGTCAGGTCAGCTTAGCCCATATTCTCTTCTAGTGCACACCCCTTCTATTTCTCAAGAGCTGAAATCAAAGACCTGGAGGTGTGTCTGTCCACCCACCAACCTGTTAGTGTCTGTCATAAATCAGCAACATGAAATTATCTCTTTCTCAAAAGGCAACCAGCAGGTATTAACACCTACAAATTACTAGGCAAAGCCAGTCTGTTTTTTAATAAATACCAAGCAGACATAAAACTGCTCTGAGGTTGTTTGGCTAATTTTTTGAGGTAAGTATAACATATATTGTAATGTATAAATGACATATACACTGTCATAAACAGTGGTTTCTTCCATACTGTGTATAGAGTGTGTTTGTAATGAATGTACAAAGGTATATGCATCCCAAAATAGAGGAAATCAGGCAAGAGCACCAGGAGTTCTGTGTGCATGAACAGGAAGCTCCTGGACAAACTCAAACACAAAAAAAAAAAAAGGAAAGCAAGAGCAGGAAAGCAAGAACAGGCATCCTGGGATGAACACAGGGAGATTGAGCAGCCAGGGATAAGGTTAGAAAAAATGAAACCCTGAGCAGGTCCCTCAGGGGTCAGTATTGGGACTGGCACTGTTTAACGTCCTTGTTGGTGACATGGACTGTGAGACTGACCACACCCTCAGCAAGTTTGCTGATGCCACCAAGCTGTGTGATACAGTTGACATGCTGGAGGGAAGGGATGCTATCCAGAGGAACCTTGACAGGCTTGAGAAACAGATCCATGCAAACCTCAGGAAGTTCAATGAGGCCAAATGCAAAGTGCTGCACTTGGGGTGGGGCAATGGCTGGATGAGAATGGATTTAGAGCAGCCCTGAGAAGAAGGACTTGAGGGTGTTGGTGGATGAGAGGCTGGACATAAGCCAGCAAATATGAACTTACAGCCCAAAAAGCCAACTGTATCCTGGGCTGCATCCAAAGCAGGATGAGGGAGGGGATCCTGCCCTGCTGCTCTTCTCTTGTGTGACCCCACCTGCAGTGTTGAGTCCAGAGGTCCCCAACAAAAGAAGAATGTGGACCTCTTGGAATGAGTCCAGAAAAAGTCCATGATGATGATCAGAGGCTGATTCGAGCACTTCTCTTGAGAAGACTGGAGGAGAAGTGAGAGCCAGGGTTGTTCAGCCTGCAAAAGAAAGTCAGCCTTCCAGTATCTAAAAGGGACCTACAAGCAGAGCTGTATACAGTTGGTATATAATGATAGGACAAGGGAAAATGTCATTAAACTGACAGAGGGTAGGTTTAGACTAGATATTAGGAAGAAATTCTTTACTGTAACAGTAGAGAGGTGAGGCACTTCTCTCTGAACAGGTTGCCCAGACAGCTTGTGTCAGTCACATCCTTGGCAATGTTGAAGGCCAGGTTGGACAGGGCTTTGAACAACTTGGTCTAGTGAAATGTGTCCCTACTCATGGCAGAGAGATTGGAACTAGAGGATCTTTAAGGATCCTGTCAGCTGAAACCATTCTGTGAGTCCATGATTCTATGAAAAGTATTTTGTGTTGGTAAACAGTCAAAGAAAGAATGTCATCACCTCTGAATGGTGTGCAGCAGACTGGGCCTCAGTCCTCCCTTCTGCCATTTATGTTCCCTGTCTCCCTGGGTACATGTCAAATGTAACCTTATCCCTACGTGTGCCAGAAGCAAAATGTAGCTGCCATTTACCAGCGTAACATCATAATCTTGTGCCTCAACTGCACCATGTGAAATGGGTGTTCTGAGGTTTCCTTTTCCCTGCCAATTTTCTCATCTTGTCTGTTTAGCCCTTAAGTTCATTGCTTTCTGAAACAAAGATGATGTTTTATTATGTGAATATTTGTACTGCACAGCAGGGACATGCATCTGAGTTGGAGCTGAAGAAATAAATAGCGTAATATAAATAAAATCCAGCATCAGCTGATGCATCAAAGGCAGATAAATAAAATGAACAAAAGACAAACATATATGCTTGGAAACAGTGCCTCAGATCAACCTTTTGCCGTAGACTTGGGATTTTTTTTGTGATACAGAACAATTTCTTTATTACCTTTTTAAGTGAACAATGAGTTTTCAGCTTGGTTTCTGTACTGTTCCGAGATGAGGTTTCCACCCTTGCGTGAATATTTTTACTTTGTTGGGTTAAACTTTTGTTTGCCTGATCAGTTCAACTAACCAAACTAAATCAGCTGGTCTGAGAATACACTCCTAGCAAAGCATCTTTATATGGTGTCTCTCATAAAAGTTTAATGCAGTGTATAATTAGAAAAGGTTGAGTGCTTCCATTAATTCTGCTGTGTTTTCCCACTCGTTTATTCTGATAAGCCCAACATTTTGCTGACAGGATGAATATAGGCTCAGTTAAAGATGTATGCAAATACTTATTTATCATTTTACCCCAAAAGCAATATCCCACAGGAAGGGAAACAAAGCAGGAGTTTTCATGAGGTTCAGATGACATTTGCTGTCCTCTCAGAGCTTTAGGGATGATGGAGAGCTCTGTGGGAACATTAAAGCCTGGGAATCCCAGTTATGTGGTTAATGGAGTTGAGTGATGTGCAGAGCAGTAAGATCTCCCCAAGGAACTGGTGCCTCTCTGTTTCTGCTGCAGATCTCTTCCCCTAAGAGCTCAGCCTGGGCAGAAGCCATGATGTTGCCATAGTTGTGGAGCAGCAGCAGTAGGACAAAATTTGTAAGAGTTAATCCTTCTTGAATCATCATTCATTCCTAATGGGGGTTGTGGAGAATAATATTGTAGAGATCCTCTCCTGCTTGAAATCCCATGCAGTCTAATCCCTCAGTGTACTTACAACAGTAGTGATGGAGAGGAGAACTATGCATGGATCTGGATTTTTGTCTTCTACTTTGCTCTCTGTTTATCTCTTTTTATTGAAACATTGGCTAAAATTAGGCTTTCGCAGGAATAAAAAAATTATTTATCCTTAGGATTATGACTTCAGGATCCTGAATATTATGTATATTTCTCCTGCACTTTGTGATTATAAAATTTTCCAATAAATGTTTGAGAATAAATTCTTACCAAATAATTTTAATACAGTTTCCAAACAGCACTGTCATGTTCAGAAAAAAGCTAATGTAGAGCAAATCAGTCTGTAAATGTGTCTGTCTTACAACACTCCCACCTTCCTTTTTTATTGCCAATTTCAATGCAAGATTTTACTAGAATGCATACACTTCCATATTTTAGTACACAAAAATACAAGGTGCCATTAACACTGACACCTTTGATCATCTCAGGGAGATGATTTCGTAGTCTCTGTTGGGTGGCCTCAAAATGTGTGTGTGAATTCTTGACTCTTCTGAGCACAAGAGAAGAGAAGAATTTTGCCTCTCCTTAAAATGCTTCAGAGTCCTTGGCAAAGTAACACTTCAGTGATTCCTGAGCTGGTAAATTGGCTGCTGCAGCAGTTCCTGGCAAGGTCAGTACTGCAGTGTGTTGTAGGTAGTGGAAGGCAGCTCTTACAGTGACTGTGTCTCCTTCTCCCTTGGAACTATTCCTCTCTTCTGTTCCTGTACATGGAGGTGGGGGTGTGTGCATGCACTTGCATTTTCCTCCTTAGCTTCAGTTAGCTCATCACTGGACTATGAATGTTTGGAAGTTAAAAGGCTTTGTACCTTTAATAAAAATTCCTAATAAGCAGTCCATTAAACATATGGTCAGATTGTTTCTGTGCTCCTTAGTGCTTTCAAAGATGCCTGTCCTGCTCTCTCTCCTATGCTACTCTGTGCATATGCAGAGGGACAAAAGTTATGCAATAGAAGTTATCATTCTTTAAAAATACTTCCTATTTTTGCCAGAAACAATAGCTATATTGCAATATCTCTGCAACAATATAATCCTGTTCCTTAGACATGCACCCAGATTTTTCCTGAAGGGCCAGGGAAGGAAGCAGCAAGGCAAAATAGTCAATTGTGTGCCTAAGAAAAAAGTTAGCAACATGAGCTGGAAGAAGCAGAACATTAACCCACAGCCGGATTTCCCAACAGCGAGCTGTTCCTGTGGTTCAGGTTTGTGAGCTTATTCCAGTGCTTTCCATTTTCTGCAGAGCATCCAGCCTGTAGGCTATAATAAACTCTGCCATGATGGCACTGATATTCTTCAGGGATCTCAGGAATGGATTTTGGCTCCACTGCTTGTTGGCCTTTTGTACTCTGTCAAAAAGATTTTTTCCATCGTCTGTTTACGAAAACAGTCATGTCTTTCCATAGACAGCTGTACTGGGTCCAAAGGAGTGGCAACTGATGCCTCATCATCCACTCCAATTAAAGAATTTTTATAGGCAAGGAAATCCTGCCATGGTGCCTGAGTCACCAAGCTAACATAAGAGACCAGAAATTTTTCACATTGCATACTGAATTAATGCGTCCTGATATAATTAAATTTTTATCACTTTTTCTGTTATTAGGAATGTGGAAAATTTTTGTAGATCTAATTTTTTGGTAAGACTTTGGGTTCCTAGTTGCATGGTAATGGGTGTCTTTTCCTAAAATTTTGGATAGAACTTGGACATACAAATACTCCTGTGCTTTTTCAACAATTTAACTGAAGCAAATTTTTTGCCACAGATTCCAGAGGTTTCTTTCTTTTTGATATTGTTTGCTGCACCATGGTCTTCACTGTGGACTGCAGAGGAATCTCGGCTCAGGCACCTGGAGCACCTCCTCCCCTCCTTCTTCACTAACCTTGGTATTTGCAGAGTTGTTCTCACATATTCTCACTCTGCTCTTCTCTGTCTGGAAGATTACAACTGTAACATAACCTTTGTTTTGATTTCTTCTTAAATATGCTATCACAGGGACATTACCACCATTTCCAATTGTCCCAGTTTTGTCCAGTGGCATGTCTGTCTTTGGAACCATCAGGGATTGGCTCTTCCAGACATGGTGGAAGCTTCCAGCAGCTTCTCACAGAAGCCATCGCTGTGCCTCTCCTCAACCCTCCATTACCAAAAACTGGCCTATGCTGACCCAATTAAAAAAAAATTGGAAAGGATCACAAAGTAAAAAAAAAACCTAAATTCCTAAAGCTCTATTTACTGTGATTATCAAGAAAAGCTTAAAAATCTGTCCCATGCTTGATTATACAATGCTATTCAAGAATGGTTATTTCTGAGTAACTCCATATGCGGGTATCCTTGTTCCATAATTAGCATGACTCTCATTTTTGGCTTAACTCCTTTCCAAAGTGCATTAAGTTGAGCAAGAGCATATCTGTTTGGTAAAGGAACTGAAATGTAAAATCAGCCTCCTGAAAAATGCCTTCCTGTTTTAGTGTAGTAAGTTTACAGGGTGCTTGAAGATGGGAAAGATCATACCAAGCCCACTGTGAGCCCAAAGTGATGACATTATTGTCATGGTTGCCCTATCGAGCTAGTAATGAACTACATAGTTATTTTTTATTATAAAAATCTACAAGTATGCAGCATGGACCATAAAGTTCAGTTGAGAAATGCTTTAAACTGAAACATGTAGTGAGTCATCAACAGGGAAAAGGAAGAATTCTACCCCTTGCTGATAGAAGGAGCTGTATAGTGGATTGACCCTACCTGGATGCCAGGTGCCCATCAAAATGGCTCTGTCACTCCCGTCCTCAGCTGGACAGGAAAGAGAAAATATAATGAAAGTCTCTTGGGTCAAGATAAGGAAAGGGAGACATCTCAGCAATTACCATCTGGGTCAAAGCAGACTCAGATGGAGGAAATTAATTTACTTTATTAGCAATCAAATCATAGTAGAGTAATAAGAAACAAACCCAAATCTTCAAAAGCCTTGCTGTCACTCATCCTTGCATCCAAGACTCAGCTTCATTTCCAATTTTCTCTACCTTCACCCTACCAGCAGTGCAGATGGGGATTGTGATCAGTCCATCACACATTGTCTCTGCTACTCCTGCCAGGAGCCAACAGTCTCTCCATGGCATCACAGCCTCTTTTGGGCATCCACCTGCTCCAGCAAGGGGTCCTCCATGGAGAGAGCTGCCTCACCATGGGCTGCACCATGGGCTGCAAGAGAATCTCTGCCCTGGCACCTGAAGCACTTCCTCTCTCTCCTTTTCCACTGACCTCAGTGTCTGCAGGGCTGTTGCTCTCACATATTCTCCGTCCCCTCTCTGGCTAAAATTGCACAGTAACTTTCCCCCTTAAATTTGTTGTCTCAGAGGCACTACTGCCATCACCAATGGACCTGGCCCTGGCCAGCAGCGGGCCCATCTTGACTCTATGGGACACAGGAGATGTTTCCAGCAGTTTCTTGCAGAAAGTCATCCTTGTAGCCCCCCTGCTGTCAAAATCTTGCCATGTAATCCAATACATGCTGTCAAGCATAGAACATGATACCCTGTCTAGCAAACAGGTCTTTTTCCACTCCAGGGGAGTCAAGCAGTGCCTATTTTAACAAAGAGGAAATGGTTGACTGATAAGGTGGAAAAAAATATGACTTATGACCACTGGCTGGATTTTATATGGGAGGTGGCTTATAGAGGCTATCATTCTCCAGCATGACAAGACTCTTTTAAATGATTTTTACCCGAGATGTCTGTGTTTCTAAATGAGGGAACCATGTGCAAGAAAAATCTGCAAACGATTCAACTGTACAATAAAAAAAGAGGTATTGGTAAAAAGATGATTTTATGTGCATCTTTAACTTGCTTTGTGCTAAGAGTTATTCTGAAGTAGCTCTGTAATAAGGAGACATTCCACGCCCAAAACTGTGGTGCCTCTAAAGCCACCACACCTATAGGCCAGGGCATCAGAGATGTTGCAGCAAGTGCCTGTGTGTTTTGCAGTGTACCCAAAGGGCAGCAGGTTGAGAGCATGGGTTACTGGTGCCTAGAGAAGAAGGGTTTTCTGGTTATGGGTTAGAGTTGATGGCAGAACTCACTGACAATCAGAAAAATACTGGAGAGCACTTTTGGACCCTGGCTGGCCCAAGGGGAGTTCACTCCAGTCAGCAGCTGCTGTCAGCTGGCACAAATTGCAATTTCAGCACCTCTGGTTTGCCAGAGTTGTAAAAAATATAAGTATCACAAGGCACAAAATACAGACTCCACACCCCAGCATGCAGGCCTCACAAGAGTGGTTGTAAGGAAACACTTAACCCCCAACACACACAGCAGAGGTATATAAAGCATGGGGAGACATTCAGTCAACCTCAGTGACTTTATCAAGCCTTTGGAGACTCTGTAGTGGTTTTCATGGGTTGAAGCAATTTTTCGCGGAAGTGTTGAAAATAATCAGGGAAACTTTTGAGGAAATAACACAGTGAAAAACACTGACCCTTAAATTGTGGGATTCTGTACTTCCTCTTAATGCAGGAAACAGAGAAGGAGTAAACATTGCTTAGAAGTGAAGAGTTTCGCACAGAAGAAGATTTTATTTTTGTATCATTTTGTTCCTCTTTAGCATATTTGAATTGTTTACCTTTTGCTACTTTCTTTCTGTTGCCTGGAAACATTTAGTAAGCTGTTAGTGCCAAAGCATTAGCTGACTTAAGATTCAACTTGAACGAGCTCTAACACAAAAGCTTATCATCTTTGTTTTCAAAATACCCCAGCAATACCAAATTAAAGGGTTTTTGAGCAACTAAAAATTAATTTTATCAAGATAACAGCATTGAATTTACTTTTACAGTAATAGCAACTTCTTGTTCTCGACCTTGTATGCCTTGCTGAACCAAAATCTCTCACCAAAACCATTATCCCTTTCTCTGAGAACTAGACAGATGATGTTGCATGCATTACAAGTCACTAATGCAGTACAATTGTTTTTTAAATTGATCTTTCAACTTTCAAATTTCTTTCCTGATTTTAATTTCAGAAAGCTGAGAAATCTGGTATGTGATACCAGCACCTTGACTCTGCAAGGTTGTGAACACCTCCCTGAGTTACGCTGTTAACTCCCACTAGGGTTTATGAAAGTGTTTGACCAGCACTGGTATTTCTGCTACACTTATGATATAAGAAGTATAGCAGGCCATGGTGCACCTTCGCACTGAAATCACCCAGTGTCAACTTTCACCATGTTGGGCACATCTGCAAAGATTTCACATCTGGCATTCTAGAGTAAATATTGCCGCAGCTCTTATAAATGCCTGTTTCAACGGGTGGGAACCTCCAAGAGGTATTCCTAAGCCAAAAGCATGATAACTGAAATAACTTGAATATATGACGTTATTTCCAGGAGAATTCATGTTAGTGATCAGTATCAGTTAATACCTAACTGTAAATGTTTGTTTTACTTATGGGACTGTTTGAAACATATTGATATCTCACCTCAAAATGCACACTACTGCTCATAGGTGAAAGAATATGGAAAGGTTCATAATATCACAGAATCCACACTAGTTTTAAGTAGTTTTATTTTAGAATATTTAGTGCTTAATGTCACACCTATATTGTAACTCATAAACCTTGGCTACTTCTTCTCTAATGGTATTTCCCTAACTAAATGAGCTACCAGAAGGAGCTTCCCAAAGTTCAAGTTGAACAAGCAGGATATCCAACAGTTTTTTTGATACATGTTAATTGGTTGAGATGGAAAGCAGTGCTGAGAACTGTCTGACACCTCATTTTAAACATAGTTGCATGTGCATTTCATGTCTCGGTTCTTCTGAGACTCCACTTGCCTCCATTCTGAGCATGACCATATACATAGACTGTACCTGGTTTTGAATTTACAGGAAAATCTTGGAAAAAAACAGAAAGGCCACATGCAGTAATAGAGAACAAAGAGGCAATAGCAGGGAAAAGACTGATGGCAATACTGGGAAAGTGCCTGAATCCTGCACAATGGTACTATTCATATATATAAATTATGTGCTCATGTGTTTTTCTGGATCTGGGCCTAACTGCACAACTGGATTTCTTTCAAACCACAAGTAAGTGCAGGAAAAAGCAGAATACAAGCATAGATTTTTTTTGGTGGAGTGTGTAGTTCAGGCCCACAAAGAGAAAGTCATAGACTGTAAAGGACAGCTGCAAAAGACATGGAAAAGAGGAGAGCAGAATGATACTTTGCACAGTAGTAATTTTGTGTTAGTATTCAAAACTGAATATGCTTATTTGGTGAGTTTGATGGTTCGTTTCCCATCTTCTGTTAATCTTTGGTTGTATTTTAAGAGAATGGGACTGGATGTGGACTAAAAGTCCTTCTGAGGTAAAGAGCAAGGCTGTACTTTGGTCTCTGCGAAGGATGCCTACTGTTACAGTGCAGAGTAAGGTTTTGAAAGCTTTTGTAACAGTGCATTACGAAACCCTGAATTGGTAGTGGATGGTGACTGTGGAAGATATCAAGGGTGTGGGGTGAGGTAACAGATTACTGAATATCCTGAGTGCTGTGCAGGGCAGAGCTGAAGTGCACATGGGTGACAGCAGATCTCCTTCAGATCTGAACAGTGTTAATGTGCAGAAGGCAGAATACAGCCTGTTCATCTGCTGGATCAGAGATCCTGCTACCTTGCTTAATCTGCTCTTTTGTTAGACAGCCAGCTGGCAGTCTAAACTCTGAACCATATATATTCTTATTTTTAGTTTTTGTGTGTTGCATTTAAAATATGAGAGGTATGGAAATAAAACTGCAGGTTGTTCAGCTTCATTTTGAAGCAGATCATTTGAGTTGAAAATCAGTGGGTATTCTACAGCCTGTGTATTTCCCTCTGCACAGATAGGCACAGAAATAGCAAAAGTTTGTATTAATTGATGATGATACATTAATGTCATCTAAAGATGTGGTGATACACAAAGATAATTGGATTAATGAGTAAAATACAGAATTTAAGCCCTAAGATCTAACAGATGTGACACATTGCCTTATCAAATGAGTGTAAGTGGAATTTCTCATGAGATTGGAGAACATGGTACTTTGTACTGCATAATGTTCCATTCCCATCCCAATCACACAGCCATAATCATAAGTCATTCATGACAAAAATCAATGATCTTAGTTTTTCTGACAGCTTCTGTTCACTGTGCCTAGGAACTGTTTTTTATCTTTTCTCAAGAGGGTATTTAGAATTTAAGCTCCCTCTCTCTACTTGTTTATGTACAGTGCTGTTCATCTGCCAAATGACCACGGTGCCAAGTTCCAGCTTGGCATTTGTGGAACATTTTCCTTTCAGCCCCTTGAGAATGCATGCTTTGGCCTTTCCAAAGCCAGGAAATTGTCAACACTTATGAAGTGGCATGGCCTAGGCTGAAGTGGACAGAAAAGTTATCAGCCTCTGTCTCACTTTTTTTGTGCCTACAATGCAACACAAACTACAGGTTATTGATGATAGCTTTTGAAAGAAAAAATATGAGGGGAGATTTCTCTTTTATGATTCTGTGTTTCAATAAAATTTCTCTAATTGCATGAGTAGAACAATAAAGTTTTGTAGTACATATTATATCTTATAGCAGACTGTTACAAGAAAAGAAAAAATGTGGATCAGCAGGCCAGGCTTGTGAAAGACAGTGTAATTTTGCTCCAGTAAAATTGGTTTTTTACAATCCATTATATGGTAACTCAATATAAAGTCAACAGACCTCATTTACAAAATGGGAGTCCTTATTGTAGTCACTTTCCAAACAAGGTACCTGATCAAAAGCATTTGCTATCAATTCTGCTAACTGACAGCTTCTTAAAACCTTTCATTGTGTTACCTGGAGGCAAGCTGAGGACAACCAGCATCACTGAGAAAATATTGACTTTTCTAGGATATCCTGTCTTTGTTCTGCAAATAGTGAATAGATACAGAATAGAGTTTATGTCATGGTGAGAAGAAAATGTTGTGATTAAGTCTGGAATCTGTGTTCTCTTAACCTTTCAGTACTCAATTTTTGCACGTTAAAAGAAAAAATATAGAACACTCTGTTAAAACACAGCAATAGGTCATGTTGTACTTTGTTAATCTGGCCAGCATTCTTCCATTACAGAATGAGAAGATGAATAAACACACAGGTCTTAGTCAGAGAGAAACTTTAAATCTATTAATCCATCTTTATGTGCCTAGCTTTTGCACATCCTCCTTTGGAACAGAATAGTCAGTCTGTTAGGTCTCTGAGCACCAGCTTTTTACATGTGTGCTGGCAAGTGAATCTCATGCCTTATGTAAATTAGTAATAGTGAGGGACAGGGCAAGAAGACCCACAGCAAACATCTATTAGGATTAGACAACCTTGTAGCTGCTCAATAAGAAGTGAAAACTGGTAGGTCAGAGCTAGAATAGGTAGGACAAGGAGCTGTTGCTGAGCTGCCAAAGTGTGACACTTCTTTAGAGTAGAGAGGATAGGGACAGGGAGTTGATTTTGCTGGAGCTGTTTTCTAGTAATAAGCATGGGACAGTCATCTTAACTCCATGTCTATTGGACTGTCCTAGACTGCCTCCAGCTCACTCCCACCTTGTCTGCACCAATTTTGACCAGATGCACAGCACCACAGCCCTTCTCCACTTGAATGCTGGCAGGCCTCCGGGAGAGTCTTTATCTGGTGCAGTACAAAGGTAAGCTCACACCTGTTCTTTCCACATGCATTCACAGGGTCTTCAGCAGTTGCCTCACTGAAGAGCCCATGTTTAATCCCCCTTGAAAAACAACTATAATGTAGTTCTACAGCAAATAAAGAAGGTGTGGATACTTTGGTCACAACATCAAGCCAGAAGGAAAGAATAGGGTTCTCATGCAAGGGTCTGATTCCACCATCACAGCACAGTCTTTGGTGATGCTCCCAGTGCCCATCTCTAGTTAGGAAAAGAGCCTGAGTCTCAGATGCAGCACAATCACCCGGGCAGAGGGAATTGCATCTGGCAACACTGTCCATAGTCTCCTGGATGCTCCTAATTCATCTTAACAACATTTTCCTCCTTACAATATCATGGATTACCCTGAGAAGTGTCTGTAGCTACTGTGTGACAACTGACAGCTGCCTGTTGGGATGAGCTTCCATGCTGCAGTGACCTCCTCTCTTGGGTGATATTTTAGCTCCTGCATCAATTTCACAAGATCCCCAATAATTTCCTACAGTTTTGTTTGGTTTTTTTCCTCAATGGAAAACATATGACATATTTAGTCCTTCAGGGGCTCTCATTCCCTGCTTCCCTGCTGAGAAGAGATGGATTTTTTCTGAAGTTTTTATTCCAGAATTGGTGTAGAGTAGGAACATAGTTCTCAGTGTATCGTATAACATTTGGCTAATGCTCTGGGTCTAATTCTGGTAACTGCAACAGGAGTTACAGGGCTGGGCTAGGTCTATTATATGTTCTAATTAAATAATTAGTAGTCTGATGCAGTCTACAGGAATAACAGAGATTTGGATCCTTTCACCTCATTTGGGGCACATATATTAAAGAATGAACTCTGTGCTTAAGAGAGATTACACAGGGATTATGAAATGTAGAAACTGTATTTGCAAAAAGCAATATTATTCAGCAGCAGATTAGTGTCATTTTACTGCATGCTTATGAAAATGGAGTTTCTAGCTAAACCCAGACTTCATTAGTATGTAAATATTAGCCTATGTAGAAATACAGCATTTCAGTTTAAAAAAGTGGAAAAGCATTTATCAACTCATCTGAAATGTATATAATTTACACAGTGTCCTGAAGCTGTCTGCACTCTCTTCAGAAATACCGGATTTAGAGAGGCCCTTGCACTTGGCCAGCTATCCAATGAATAAGACAAACCAATGAAGGTAGTGGATAACTGATGTATGGATGGTCAAAATGTGCTATTCCATCCACAATAGGAAAAGAAATGTGTTAAGGCAGAGATGTACCATATATGAATTTTTTCAAATGAGCTCACAAAAGAACAAAACATGTCCATAGACTCACAAATGAATGATGACATTTATTCCATTTGTGTCTTAGGAATTATGGATTTACCGGTTCTCTTGATGCTGTTTGGCAAAAAATCTGCTGCAGTCTATTGATTACTTTATCCTGCACCAATTTGGGAGTAATTAATTGTATGTCTGCATAATTCAAATTGAATTATACAGATAGGTGTGAGAGATCCTGCCCAAAAACTGGGCAACTGAAAAAAAACCACTAGAATTCTCTGATTTATTTTAAAATGTGAAGAATTTTAGAGCAAACAAAACAAAATCCAAGGAGTAAAACAAAACATAAAGTAAGGTTTTGGACTGGGAAAATGAAACAAGAAGATAAATCTTCAATGGAATATTGATTTCTTTTTTGATCTCACAAAAGGAGATCACACAGGGTAGAGAATATTTTACCAAGAAGACAGCAGAAAAGAAATGCACTTCCACTAAAGCCATAAAGAAGCTGCAGTCACCTAGGCAGAACCATAAAAAGCACTGAAAATATTTTCCCTGATAAAAGGCAGTCTAAGAAAAGGACTGGGAAATATGTTTCATAGTTCTGTGATAATTTGATATTGAGAGTGAAAATATCATTGTTTTTAGGAATCTCCTTTTTCTTCACTTGAGTATGTTTATGGTAAAACAAGTCAGAATTTAATGTACTTTGAAGATAAATCACCCCTGGATGTTTTCAGTAAAGTAAATCACCTCTGGATGTTTTCAGAGCAAAAAAAAATTTCCATCTTAATCTTCTTAAATTTCTCTCTATTTTTCACTGCCTTTTCCTGAGGCTGCTTACTCTGCACATATTAGAGAGGATAAAAAAAGCACGTAAATAGGCAAGATTTATGTGTGTCTCCTTAGAAGGGAGCTTCTTTTTCTGGCTGGTATTTTTTTTTAATTCTGTTTTCTGACTAAGGTAGTGTTCACCAGCAGGAAGGAGTTAAACAATACCCAAACAACTCAGGAGCTGTCTGTCAATCAGGGCTAATGGGCTAATCTTGAGGCAGAAACAAGAAGAGGCTTCAGAAAGAGGGAAGTCTTTCTGGCATTTATTTCACTTCTCTGTATTTACCAATTGAGAATGACTGGACCTGAATTGTTAATAAATACAAATGGTTAATTGTGTGGTAAAATCAAGACCTGTAATAAAGAAGGCAAATATATTTCAGAAGGTCCAGCTTCTGCATCTTCAACATGAGATCTCAAGCTCTGTCGCTCCACAAGAGGACAGGGTGGTAGCCTGTGAGTGGCATTTGACATATAGCTAAATAGTCCTGAAAATAGTTTTTAAAATGGCAGATAAGGGAGAGAAGGCTCTTTTTTTAGATAACTCTGGTACTATTGTCATGCTTAAGGTCCTTAGCCAAATAGGAAAGGTTCTGGTTGGAGTAGATGTAACAGGAATCTGTTCTCAAATAGAAACTGGCTATAGAATGGCAAAATGATTTGATAGTGATGCTGAATTTCTACTCAAGCAAGGTTTTACATGTATTCTTTATGCTATGCAAGGCTGGATTTTCTTTTCTCATTTTTGTCTTTTCTTGTGGTATGAAACTATCTTCTCATAACATAACTTGAGTGTCCTTAGTCTGCCACATTTATAATTTGCTGCCATACATTATGATTCTGAATAAGAAATTGGTCACTTAGCTTCAGTTTACATTACTGTCTTTGCCCAATTTACAGACTTATATATGATACCACAGACTCGCAAGTCAGCCTTTACTGGAAGAGTAAAATGACTCAGTTTGGGCCTGGGAGCCAGAGAGCTAAATATAGTACACAGCATTAGAGCCTGGTACAGCTGGGGGAAAAAAATCCATTTGGGGACTTATGAAAGGTCAGTTTGGAACAGAGGTGCCTGGGGTGGAGAAACGCTTGCCCTGACAACTAACTTCATTCTGTTCCTATTTGAGAAGTGGCACAGCAGAAATGCTGGGGACAGAAGAAAGTATAGGAAGGTAACACAGGGAGAGAAAACAATGGACATAGAAAAGGTTTGAGCTGGTTATTCCAAAAATTAGTGCAGGATGTATGCTATTAAGTATCCATTTCTGTAGGAAAGTGGTGTTGTGTCACTGTAAATGTTTGGTTGAATGTGTACAAACTCAGCAGACTCTGTGCAAATTCTTTATTGAAACAATGATCAATGTACAAGCTACATCACATTTCATTTTGCCACTTCAGCATGAACTTTTCTCTTTGTGGTTTACGGCCGTGAGCTATAAAATCATAACAGTTATTTAAATCAAAATACAGCAACTGCTTCTCAAAAGAACACATTCATATTTGTCTTACATTTCTTGTAAAATCAAAAAGGATTTCATAATAAATGAAATATAACTTACAAGACTTTAGTGCAAGCATTTCCTTTGCATCTAAGAAGCTTTCAGTTGTCCCACTAAACATGGCATACTTAAGAGGCCAACTCTTAAAATAGCATGCTGCCAAGATATCCCATGAGAACTTTGAAAATCTGACACTGTTAACACTTTCTAGAATTAGTTAATCTGACCAAACTGAAAGTCAGAAAGCCCTGGTTATATGTTACAGTACTTTTGTCAAAAGGTAACTGCAAATCAAGGAACTGACATAGTATCTACATTAGAATAAAACAGGCACTGATTTAAAAAAAATCAACATCTGCCTGTATATGCCATTTTGCAAGTCTTATGATTATACAGTAATTTTCAAGCACAGGAGTGTACTTCTGTGCCTTACCAAGTACCAAGAAACCTGCACAAAATGCTGGTCTATGGGTTCTTTTAAATTTTTTATATGAATGACAAAAAAACCCCTGAAGGATAGGTTTCATCACAAACATGCTTGTATCAGAGAACAAAAAAAGGAACAGCAGGAAACAAATGCTGCTCAAAAAGAAAACGTTGAGAAAATAGATAGTGAATACTATGTTTAAGTGGACTGATTAGTACAGTCTTACATTTACTGAAAAAAGAATTATAAGTGTGAAATTCAAATCCAACTGATTTCTTCTGCTGCAGAAATCTAGTCATCTTTCATGAAGTTTGGCAAAATTGTTTGAAAATGGTGTAGATATAATTGTGCAATTCTCTTTTCTTTATTAAGCCTGGCTTGGTGTTCCTTTGCTTTTAGAATGCAATTTCAGTTGGACTGGATTTTCCAGATTCTGAGCGTTTTAAGAACCATTAGTGTTTGGTGGTACAGTAAATAGAAAAATGTAACAAAAAGTGTGCATAGTCCAATGATGGGAACAGATTAATGCCCCTGAAGTGCTTAAGGTGCATGAAAATATATAACAATGCAAACATTAATATTTTCTTATAGCCATTATTAATTTTATGTTTGATAATTGTGGTTTTGGACCATAAAATAGCCATTTGCTATGAAATACTGCAAGACACAATTGCACACTTTTTAATAGTACAGCTGGAAAGTTTTGAACAGGAAAGACAGGTTTGGGTCTTGCTTCCCATCTGTCTTCCACAAACTAAGTTCCTGAAAGTGTATAAAAAGTTTTAGGCTTATAAGTGTCATATAATGGGTGCATAAGACACTGAGCAGCAGACACAAAACCACCAAAAAACCACATAAACCAGAACCATTGGTTCTGTATAAAATCTGTATTTTCTTCAGCTACAGTGCTGTTTAGTTCTTATTCTGATAATAACACAAAGCTAAATGTACAGACTGGGGCAGTCCTACATGTGAACTGTCATCTCTGAGAGACTCCAGCTCTAGAAAATTCAGGGTTCCCTCTGACCTTGCAACAGCAGGAATCCAGCCCTCCGTGTATTGCATGGATCTACTCCAAGTACCAGTTGCTTATATGTGGTTTGCAATGTGCGTTTGTGTGTACTTCAAACGTGCCCTTTGTGGGCAGCCTCTAGGGAAAAACATCATTTGTATCTTCAAGGAAGTTTACACAGTGATACTGAAGAAATCCATGGGGATTGTTTGCTCTCAAATATTTCTCAATAAATAAATAATAAAGAGACTGAAGGACAGTCTGAGAGAACCAGTCATGGTCAGACCACTATAGAAATACATGAAGGGGTCTGATCTCTACTGTAAAAACTTCATAGTCTAAAAAGATTAAAATTAAAATACTGTAATAAATATTTTTAAAACTAAAAAAAAGTGTAATTTAAAAGTTATTTTTATGCTTTCAAGGAGAACATCCTTGCTTATCTGTGCAATCTTAGTTGGGCACCAGGAAGGTAATTGTAGAATGCAAGGTTTGTAAATGCTGGACAGGCAGAAACATCAACGTACCTCTTCTCAGGAGGTTAAGGTGAATTGAAGGAGTTTAGTGCAAGTTCCTGTTTTTGTTTCTGCCCTTGTCCTTTTTCATATCAGAAACAAATCAAGTAACTTGAAAAACTCATGTGAACACTAAACAGAAATGTCCTTTGGATTCAGACAAGAAGTTAAGAGTTTGCATCATACTACTGTCAATCACACTGGTCAGAAGTGAGGTTCTTTATGGTGCTCTTTTAAACTAATTTCTGTCTTACATTTATATTGCTTTGCTGGAACTCAAATATTTCAAGTCACATTTCTAATGGGACTTTGTCCTTGCATGTTTCCTTTTGGGCATGTGCAAATGCATTTTGTGTAGAAACCTGCCACTGTGGTAAGCACAAAAAAATGAGACATCTGAATGCTGCCATTTCTCAATTTCTCAAAAATTGGTTGTAAAATCTGAAGTGCATTATTAAACATGTATTTTTTTTAATAACCACAGAAGGATAAATATGGAGCCATCTCTGCATCACCTGTGTAAGTCATGGGGTATTCCTGTATTGCACTGCTGGTGAGGCTCTGCACTTTAACATAAGGAAGTTGACACAAGACCTCAGTTCATTATCAAGGGTTCTTTTATGTACCTGCAACACTGATTTTGTCTGATCTTGATTACCTGTGCAGTTAATATAACGGATTGCCTCCAACATACACCTTATGGAGATGTGGCTGCTTTGTTAAAACGTCCAGAGAGCCATCCATGTATCATCTCCCCACAGACCTAAGAGACTTCTTTTTCTACACTATACCTGATTCCAGATTTATTTTAAGTATATTTATACTACAATCCTTCTTAAACACTATAAGGGGATAGTTTGTTCATTAGTGTGAAACTAAATGTGTCAGGAAGTTAAGTAATATGCTATTAATCCTATACAAACTCCTTGTAAGTGATTTCTCTCCAGACTCACTGCAGAGAAGGTACTTTTTATTGTCTATCTGCAAGAGAAATGATTACTTCCCTTCCACTCCTGGCATTTCCTGGCAGAGATGTTGATCCTTTTTAACACCACAATTGCTATGATCATTAAAGCTTTACTGGGGTAGAGTCACATGTACTCGAGCAGTGAACATCCTACATGGAGGAGGTTCCCAAAATCTCAATGCAATTATATCACATTTAACAGTTTGCATGATGGTCTTTGTAATTTTATAGGACACTTGATTATATTTTTTTTCAGTTTGATACAGCTGTCAAACTGATGCTTATATATGAATTTAGTATTGATCTTCAGAATACCAAAATTAAGAAGCCAAATAAAAGGGTACTTTGCCATTTCAGCCTTGCTATCAACTGATTACTGGCATTTGCAGGACTGTTATGGAACCTGCATATCTTCTGGAAGGTAGTACATAGTTACTGCTTCCACATTACTTCAAAACAAGACATCTTGCATATTTGCAGTTATTTGCCATATAGACTTCTGGCAACATAGAAAATGCTCAAATGTATGCAAAAAAACCCTGCAGAGCTGTTAAACTGCAACTTTCTGATGGCTTCCCTATCTGTAATGTACACCTCAAAGTTGTTTCTTCATGCAAAACAAACGATTGTTTGCGTCTCTGTTCCATGAAAAAGGGAAAACTATTTCCCATGTGGCTAAGCAGTGTGGTCTCAAATGAAATGGAAACATTTTAAGTTTCTTTAATAGCCCTCTAAATCACAATGCAGCTGAGCAAACAGGTTTTGTAAATGGGATCTATTAGGATTTTATTTGGCTACTGGAGTGCTGCCTCTTGGGCAATATTTCAAATTCACAAGTTAATATTTGCAAAAATGGAATAGATGGAAATAACGAGAGTGAAGGAGGAAAATGGAAACCAATTTTATGTTTAGTAAGTTCAAGTGTCCTACACCAAAGACTACCAGTGACTTCCAGGAGCCACTACAGGTGACTCCAACCTAGAAAATGCTGAGGTAAATGTTTCTTGGAAATACTCCTAATCAAAAAGAGCAATTAATATTAATGTAATAGCAATTACTCTGCCATACATCATGGTAAACTAAACTCAAACTGAGAAGAAAGTGCCAAATAATCCACTTACATGCTTTTGCTATGATAGTCTCCAGGTAAGGCTTAGCGGCAAGTACAATATGTATTTTTAAAAGAGCTCCACCTGATTTTCCTGCTATGCATAGATTCAGGAGTAACTATCATACATGGCTTTCATATATAACACATGTATTTTTGTCATTTGCCAATGCTGTGTCATCAGAACTGAGTTCAGCAGAAGGCTCAGGAGGGGGCTCTGCAGGAAGTGCTGGTGTTTGAGGAGTGTCTTCTTCCTTGGTGTCCAACTGCATGCTTTCCTGTGACTGACCATCCATGCAGTCCTTTTTGGACAATGGGTGAACTGACACTTTTATTGCAATCTGTTGAGGTGGCTCATGCAGTGACGATGCGTCCGAGTCACCTGTGGGAGATTCACTGCGCGTCAAAGCATTTGGGATCATATAAAGCTCATCTGTTTCAGTGGTCTCCTGGCCTTCTGCTGCCTGCCGTACAAAATTCTGTCCTTGCTCCTCCAGACCGACGACCTCCATAATTTCTTCCATTATAGTCCTGCAGTTCATGATGAGAGGTGGCAAAGGTACGCTCCGAGCAAGCTCTTCAATATAGCGGGCAAACTCCATGGTCTTGAACTGGGTTACTTTGGCAAGCTCAAGCGTTTTGGCTGATGTGATAATTGGGATACGCTTTGCAATTTCAAAGGCCTTCTGAAGTTTCTCTGCCCCTTCTGTTCTGAAAAATTCATTGATTGCTTTCTCGGTTTTCTTCAGATGACTGCTCATCATACATAATCGAGTAATGTTCAGTATCATAACAATGGTAAAAGCGACAAGGCAGACAATCATGTAATAGATTCCCATATCTCCAGAGGTAAAAACAACCCTCAGCGTCACAGTATTGTTAACGATGCCGTACGTGTTAGATGCGACACACGTGTATTTACCTCTGTCTTCAAATGACACGCGGGTAATGTTTAGTAGCCCATTGTCATGAAACCACCATTTTCCTGTTGGAGAGGAAACAGAGTAACTTAGAAGTATTTTGTCACATGATCAGCATAGTCTTAGATATCAGCTTTATCAAACTGGCTTCAGGTTTTGGAAGAAGGAAATAATGTTCACAAGAAAACAAAGAATTTACCTTCATAAAGGCCTGAGATCCTAGCTGTGTTACGACTACTGTCAAATACCTGACATCAACTCTGGATAGTCAGAGCATGCCCCAAAAGGGTCTCATAGAAAATGCTAATATGCAACCCATCTATCTCAATCTTGTGGTCAGTTAAGCTACAAGAATAGGGCTACTCCAGAGAGTCTCTCCCAAACACAGGTCACACTTCCTCAAAGAAGTGAATTGAAGGAGTTGGATCCTTCAAGAAGGATCAACGGGATTATGAGGCAGAAAAACCTACTTAAACCCTCCTTGCTTTGTTCCCTGAAAATGCATTTGCTTACAATTGGGTTACTTTTGGTGTTTTGTTGCAGTATCTCATATAATTCTGTTAATGTAAACTTTAAAACCCCTAACGTGTTAGACATCATATCACTACACTGCCTACCCTCTGAGGTGTTAAGAAACTGATTTTGAAGTATAATTTTAAAGAGGGGAAGTTACACTGTGCAGTTAATATAACGGGAGGATAGAAACGGAGAGCCATCCATGTATCAAAATAGATGGAAAGGAGAAGATTTATACCATGACTAGGGAATGTCTTGTTTGTCTAAATGTGTAAGAACCTCTACACACCACAACTCACAACTTTTTACCTTTAAAAGTAATTTATGTCAATGTAATATAATTGATAACTTTGTCTGCTTTACTGGGGCATGGACATATAAAGGGTACTTTGCCATTTCAGCCTTGCTATCAACTGATTACTGGCATTTGCAGGACTGTTATGGAACCTGCATATCTTCTGGAAGGTAGTACATAGTTACTGCTTCCACATTACTTCAAAACAAGACATCTTGCATATTTGCAGTTATTTGCCATATAGACTTCTGGCAACATAGAAAATGCTCAAATGTATGCAAAAACCCTGCAGAGCTGTTAAACTGCAACTTTCTGATGGCTTCCCTATCTGTAATGTACACCTCAAAGTTGTTTCTTCATGCAAAACAAACGATTGTTTGCGTCTCTGTTCCATGAAAAAGGGAAAACTATTTCCCATGTGGCTAAGCAGTGTGGTCTCAAATGAAATGGAAACATTTTAAGTTTCTTTAATAGCCCTCTAAATCACAATGCAGCTGAGCAAACAGGTTTTGTAAATGGGATCTATTAGGATTTTATTTGGCTACTGGAGTGCTGCCTCTTGGGCAATATTTCAAATTCACAAGTTAATATTTGCAAAAATGGAATAGATGGAAATAACGAGAGTGAAGGAGGAAAATGGAAACCAATTTTATGTTTAGTAAGTTCAAGTGTCCTACACCAAAGACTACCAGTGATTTCCAGGAGCCACTACAGGTGACTCCAACCTAGAAAATGCTGAGGTAAATGTTTCTTGGAAATACTCCTAATCAAAAAGAGCAATTAATATTAATGTAATAGCAATTACTCTGCCATACATCATGGTAAACTAAACTCAAACTGAGAAGAAAGTGCCAAATAATCCACTTACATGCTTTTGCTATGATAGTCTCCAGGTAAGGCTTAGCGGCAAGTACAATATGTATTTTTAAAAGAGCTCCACCTGATTTTCCTGCTATGCATAGATTCAGGAGTAACTATCATACATGGCTTTCATATATAACACATGTATTTTTGTCATTTGCCAATGCTGTGTCATCAGAACTGAGTTCAGCAGAAGGCTCAGGAGGGGGCTCTGCAGGAAGTGCTGGTGTTTGAGGAGTGTCTTCTTCCTTGGTGTCCAACTGCATGCTTTCCTGTGACTGACCATCCATGCAGTCCTTTTTGGACAATGGGTGAACTGACACTTTTATTGCAATCTGTTGAGGTGGCTCATGCAGTGACGATGCGTCCGAGTCACCTGTGGGAGATTCACTGCGCGTCAAAGCATTTGGGATCATATAAAAAGCTCATCTGTTTCAGTGGTCTCCTGGCCTTCTGCTGCCTGCCGTACAAAATTCTGTCCTTGCTCCTCCAGACCGACGACCTCCATAATTTCTTCCATTATAGTCCTGCAGTTCATGATGAGAGGTGGCAAAGGTACGCTCCGAGCAAGCTCTTCAATATAGCGGGCAAACTCCATGGTCTTGAACTGGGTTACTTTGGCAAGCTCAAGCGTTTTGGCTGATGTGATAATTGGGATACGCTTTGCAATTTCAAAGGCCTTCTGAAGTTTCTCTGCCCCTTCTGTTCTGAAAAATTCATTGATTGCTTTCTCGGTTTTCTTCAGATGACTGCTCATCATACATAATCGAGTAATGTTCAGTATCATAACAATGGTAAAAGCGACAAGGCAGACAATCATGTAATAGATTCCCATATCTCCAGAGGTAAAAACAACCCTCAGCGTCACAGTATTGTTAACGATGCCGTACGTGTTAGATGCGACACACGTGTATTTACCTCTGTCTTCAAATGACACGTGGGTAATGTTTAGTAGCCCATTGTCATGAAACCACCATTTTCCTGTTGGAGAGGAAACAGAGTAACTTAGAAGTATTTTGTCACATGATTAGCATAGTCTTAGATATCAGCTTTATCAAACTGGCTTCAGGTTTTGGAAGAAGGAAATAATGTTCACAAGAAAACAAAGAATTTACCTTCATAAAGGCCTGAGATCCTAGCTGTGTTACGACTACTGTCAAATCCCTGACATCAACTCTGGATAGTCAGAGCATGCCCCAAAAGGGTCTCATAGAAAATGCTAATATGCAACCCATCTATCTCAATCTTGTGGTCAGTTAAGCTACAAGGATAGGGCTACTCCAGAGAGTCTCTCCCAAACACAGGTCACACTTTCTCAAAGAAGTGAATTGAAGGAGTTGGATCCTTCAAGAAGGATCAACGGGATTATGAGGCAGAAAAACCTACTTAAACCCTCCTTGCTTTGTTCCCTGAAAATGCATTTGCTTACAATTGGGTTACTTTTGGTGTTTTGTTGCAGTATCTCATATAATTCTGTTAATGTAAACTTTAAAACCCCTAACATGTTAGACATCATACACTACACTGCCTACCCTCTGAGGTGTTAAGAAACTGATTTTGAAGTATAATTTTAAAGAGGGGGAAGTAGGATAGGAGGATTGTTTGTCGGTAAGAACCTCTACACACCACAACCACAACTTTTACCTTTAAAAGTAATTTATGTCAATGTAATATAATTGATAACTTTGTCTGCTGCATGGACATATATATTTCATATACATGCACACTTGGTATTCTTTGAACCTGGCTCAGCAGAACAGTTTAGGTACGAAACTGCATTTGAAACAACACTTTTCAAATAACTCATCACTCCTGTCACTGCTAAAGTGATTCAAGATTAACCCAGTTACTGTATTTGTCACTTAATTAATTGGTAATGAATTAAGATTTTTAGTTCCTCAAAGTTTTTCCAGTTAAACATGGCTTACCCAAATTGTTTCACATTATCTCCAGTAGAAGCCTACGTATAAAGTATTCCCAAAAGATCCCTGCCTCCATTCATGTGTACAGACAGCTCTTAATTACGTCTTTTTATCCTCTTACATAGAAGTTTTAACTTAAATGAAAAAATTTTTTTTTTACCCTAGCATATTTCTTGAAAACAGCTGAATCATTTTGCCTGGAAATAAAAAATGCAGAATAAATAAAAGCTCTGTCTAAATCAGACCTTCATATAAAAAAAAATACCCCAATTTGCTAAATTTAGGCAAAATCAGAGGAAAACTCCTTTACAGAGGAAATATTAGAATCTGTAACAGATGACACTTCTTCCTCCACCTCCAGCATAACAAAAAATGCAGAGTATTTGCTGCTCAGTATTTCTTTGAATTTGAATGCTGGTCCTTTTTGCAAAGTAGGTTTCAATTAATTGTGAAATAACAAGATGCCTTGTGATGTATCCTGGCTCCAGCTGTTATAAATGACATAATGGCGTTGAACTCAATGACTGGGTCTATGCCAGTGGATCCTGACAGATATATTGACCCACATAAGAAAACATTTATTCAAAAAGGTATCATTACTGGGTTTTGATAACAATTCAATGCCATACTTAACACCACAAAGAAAGGTCTCAAGTTAGGAAACATTTCTTACAAAAAGACACTCTCTTAAAGGAGGTATTGCACTGCTGAAATTCTAAGTTAAAGTGAAGTTGTCTTAATACTACATCTGCACTTTTTACTGATTTGGTTAAAGTTTTTGCTCATCTACCTTTGGTTTAGCTACCTCTCTCAGCTCTCTACACAAAGACCTAAATTTAGATGCCTTACTAAAGGGAAAATGTTCTATTAGTGAACCTAAGCAAAACACTCCAGCACACTAATCTGTATGTTGCCACAACCACACAAACCATGTTCGAAAGTCTGCTTAGTAGCTCAATTAGTTCCTTTCTCTAGCTTAACTCAGAAAATGATAACCTGCTGTACTGTAAAACATAACCAGTTATGCAGTAAGCACTTACAGATACACACTGCTCTTTCACATCAAGCTGGGTCAGTTGTTACTCCTGTCACAGCAGAGTTTGCTGTCAGGTCAGCCATTAGTTAGGCACACTATCTTACAACTAAGAGTTTATTTCATCATGCTGTGAACAAAGCAGTCACTATGGAAGGATTACATGAGAAAAACACCTTTTATATACCCACACTTCCCTCAAACACTAGAAGCATAACTAGAAGTATAACTAGGATTATTACCCAAACCTTCCATTTAAGGAAAACAAGCTCGTGTGTAATTATGGTCTCCAGCAAACGCCACTGAAGAGTCTTAACTAAAGCCAGGAAGGCTCAAATTTGGCCTGTCCTTCTGACTGTTGCCCTATATAGGTTTTGCAGTTGGTTGTTCAGTGCATCTCCTGTTTCTCACACTACCATGGCACTGCACATAAAAGACATCAGGCATACCAGGGAGTTAGCTGTGTTGAGTTCATGCCAACAAACTATTCTCATATGTCAAGAGAATCCTCCTTTGAGTTGGGAAACAGCTTTTTAATCTTTTTTTGGTGCCAGAGAAGAACAAAGGAGGACAGAATGAGAAACAGAACAAACATGAAGTCTTCCAATGAAAAGAGGCCTATCTACAACTTCTATTAATTGCTTCAGCTTCTTGCTATGTGTTCTATAAATAACACATAAAAAGTTACTGTTTTCTTTCCAAGGTGTGCATAAAAAAATTATAACTGCCACCAAGCTTTCATTTATTTTCACACAGGAAAATACCACAGCCAGGCCATTAAATCCAGGTTATTTGTCAACTTGCTGAAATCAGAAGTGTCTCTGGACAGGCTACACCAGTGCTATTCCTAAGATCCTACCTTTATTCTCCTCCTCTTGGAGCAGGCGGCCATTGGAATTGTACCATCTGTACCGTGGGCTGGGACTCCCTTGGACATTGCAGTCGATCAAGGCACTGCTGCCCTCCTTGACGATGATGTGGTCGATGCGGGAGGTGACCACAGGTGCGGCCCCCGGGTGTGTGTCGGTGCGGTTCAAAGTGCTGTTACTCACATCCTCAGCAGTGCTCAAAGCTGCTAATAAGATGACAAGGCGTGTGGTGGGCAGAAAGTACAAAAAGTGGTGGCTGTTCAGTATGTCCATTTTCCTTCAGTGGTGTACACGACTGGCTGGGAACTGATTCTGTTGAGTCCTTGAGGTGAGCAGGTCACAGGAGAGTTCTACTTTGATCTGTGCAATTTTATGCTTAAAATATCCTATAAAATAAATAGGTACAGTGAGACGGCATATATAAACAGTCCATTAGATATGCTCTTTTAAAATAGTGACACATCCATCAATGCACTTCACAATCATCAGCACAGTGTCTTGTCTAAATGCTAATGTTATCACAGTCCTTATCTTTACTGGAAAAGGATGCATACATTTTCCTGACAATGGTGTTGTTCAGAGTGACAGGCGTAGGAGAAAGCTTTTATCACCTAGACACTTAGCAGCAGTTTAGCTAGAGTAGCAGCTACAGTTTTATGCCAAAAGTTCAACAGATTTTTTCCTTTTTTTTTTTTAACCATTTGCAAAATCAACAGGAAAAATTGAGGTGCAGGACATTAAAAGCTGTCACTACCAGTTTGGTGCTGGAACTCTATCACATGCATGGTCTTAGATGAACCGTAAGAAAGAACAATTCCAGGAAGGGTTTTTTGGATCTAATGCTGGAAACTTTGATATACACATTTTTTTCCCAAACACAGCACCACATACAGCAAAACATCTCAGACCATTCACTTTTCTTAAGCTACTGCTGTCTGAGCTAAAACATAGCATGGAAGATAATTCTTAAAAGAGGGTATTTAATGCTTAATAAAGTAATTTCAGTGTTGTTATTTTTAGTGCAGACTCGTAAAGAAGAGTACATGCTACTAGCATAATTATGGTTAATGTTCCTTTGAGATTCAAATGAAGTTAGGACTTTTCCGTTCCTTGTATAGCATTAAGCATTTTGCCTGTGCACTTTTTGCACATTCTCCCTCAGTATTTTCCTTCAACTAATCACCCACAATGAGGCCTTTCTGAAGCAGTGATTTCAGTTTCTGGACAGAGGTGGGGGGTGTTACAAAAGTGCTCTCTATTGGCCTCATTATGCTCCCAGTGAACACAATTGGCATTCAGTACTGACTGAAGGCACAGTGTTGGCCTCAAAATGAGCACCTTGAAAATTTCACTTAAGAGTCTAAAGGCCACAAATCATGCTAAAATCACAGAGTATCCAACTATACTGGTTTTACTCATGTGTCTCTAAGGTAAATAACTGAAACTTAGTGAAATTTATTAGATAGAGGAATCTATCCAGAACCTGAATATAGGAAACTATCTAATGAACTTTCCCCAGATGAACAATTCCATTTCAAAAGAGTTTCTATTTTCTTAAATATACATTTGACTCATGGTAACTCATTTGCCTTAGCACACATAGTAACTGCTGACAAGATCAGTTCCTTAGATCAGTTCTATATATAAACAAAACACTAAAATAAAAAGAAACAAAAGAAAAATCCCCATCCTTATTTTCTTTTGTATTCAAAAAGGAAAGAAAGCAACATTACCATCTTGCACTGGTAATACTTGATTTAGGTCGTTTTGTTATGCATCCTCTCTTCTCTGTAAAGCAATGAACTTGCTTTCATACAAACAGATTCAGTGTTATTCAAAAAGCAAATGAATTCTTCCATTTTACAGGATGAATCATTACTAGAAATGAAAACCTATGTATTTTTCAATAAACTGCTGGCATGATGTAGAGGTCTGTCCCAGCTTCAAGCCTGTCCTTGTTTTTTTCTGCTTTTATAATTACTGAATGTGGAAGTATTTCTCTTGAAGAGACAGAATAATTTTTTACTTTAAATTAATATACAAATCTCATTTGTCATATAAAGCTATATAAACAATGACTTCAGAAATCAACTTCCAATTATGCAAAGCATGTAGAGTCTGTGCTTTTGAAGGTACACTCTGTCTGAGTCAGCAGTTTGGGAAAAAACCTTCAGTTCTGCCTATTCACTTCAATAACTATTTACATCTCATTTCTACTACTCCATTAACCTTGGAGACTGACATTCTTCATGATTACACATATTCAGTCTATAAAATGTTTCTGTACAGTGTCACAGATCTGCATTGCACCATACAGAAAAGCAAAAATTGCACTTCCTGGCAAAGGAGCAGGAACAGAGACTGGCTGGATTAGGACAATGGGAAGGGCAAAAGATAATATAAAGTGATTAAGCTGTGTGTTCCAATTGCTTTCTGGGCCTTGTTATTACTGTATTTAGGTCTATCATATATTTTTACAGAAAAACCAGTAGCAACCAAAAAAAGGTGTTTATTGTGGAGAGCAATTTACATTCCAGAAGGAAATGAAATAGCATCTCCACAGTGGCTGAACAGAAAACCTGTAAGGAAGGGACCAGCAGTGTATTAGGAAGCTGATCAAGGTAGCTGATGGCCCACTGATTCCACACAGCACAGGGATGTGGGCAGAGGTTTGGAAGGTGTGAGGGCAGTAAGGCGTTGCCTTTTCCACATGTTTACTTGTTTTGAACACAGAGCATACGGAAGCAGAAATGGTACCTTTGTGTAGTGATGGCAAGTGTGACTGGCCCACAGTATGGCCAAAGGGTTGATTCCTTGTCTGAAGGTAACAGTGACTCCCTCATTCTGGCCCAGAATTGATCCATAAATAGCTGCAGTAAATCTTAGGAAACAGAGATGAATAATTTATGTCTACTGTGTAAGATCCTTACCTACTCCTCCTTACTCCTGAGAATGTACTCTCTCATATATGTTCCTAGAATGTAGAATATTAAGAAAATACTAAATACCTTTGTAGATACATTTCTATTTGAAATAACTACAGTTTGGTGGTTAATATGAGGAATAATCAGGCAGGAGGTTTAAAGCAGAATGTGTGGAAATGAAGGCTGCTGCTTTCATATGCCATCCAGGGAAGTGCCTGAGTATGTTTGAGGAGACGGGGAGAGACCTCTCTGAAGAATGGTGTTTTAAGATACAAGTTTAGACGAATGTTCCCAGGGCAACTAGGAAGCAGTAGGCAATCTTTCCTCTGGTGTGCATCCTCTCTAATGTTATTAGGAAATAAAGATGGAAGAAAGCAAAGAAGGTTTTCTAAGCCCCAACTGACGCAAAAAAGTTACAGGGTGGCTATGCTGAATGTCCAGGACCTTCTGCAAACCTGCTGGGCACGACCAAAAATGCTAGAGTCAAATTAGGAAAGCAAGAAGAAGCAGAGAGAGAACTGGAAGGGTAGAAAATGTGCTCACACCAGACACTGATGCAAAGGAAGATTGGCTGAGAGTTCCTGTCCTCCTGCTTTGCCATAGGCACAAGAGCAGCCAGAGTGTATCAGGGAACACAGATCTGGGAGCCAGCTGCTTTGCTAAACGTAAATGATGTAACGAGTTATGGTTTAATCACACAACTAAATGGGGAGAAGACTGAGACCAAAATAGGACTGCTAGTGATATCTGGCAAAGCAGCAAGAGAATCCAGAGTATTGGAGAAGTTGGTACAGTGTCGCCCAGGATTTTGGCCACGAGAGGCAGCAATTAGCTGTGACCCATGATAAACCTGATGAAGGCAGCCAAAACTTTAACCTTTTAATCTGACCTAAGCCAGAGAAAGCTGGATTGATTAGACTAAAACAAAGATTCCTGTAATAACTCCTTTAGACTGAGTAACACAGTACTCTAAGGAAGGAGGACATCTGCAATCCTGAGACTTGCTTTGTAGGAACAGATTGAGTCCTGGAGCATTTTTGCCACGAAAAGGTCACGATAAACAAAGAGCTAATTTCTGGTCATGGAAAGAATGTAATCACCAAAATATGAGCTACCACTAAAATACTTACAAAAAATAAAACTCTATATAATATAATTAATGTGGTGACATATTCTTTTATTCTTTTTTTTTTACTTTTAAATTTGTGGTGCATGAAATGGAGAATGAACACCCCTGGATATTCTGAGCTATTCAGGCTTTCCTCCGAAGATGGAATGAAAGGAATCCCCACACTCTCCTCCAGCACCTAGAACGTGCATATAGGAAACTCTCCTGCTGTATTGCATCTGGAGCAACATTTACCACTCAACAATCCTTGCCAGTGATCCACAGATTAAATAGTTCTGTTTTTCAATTCTCCAACCCAAATGGTGTAAATTGAAAATACTAAAGTAACAGATTTACGGCTTGTGAGACTAACTTCCAAGGAAAGACTTGAGCCAAATGAGAACACATGACAAGGTTTTCTTTTAAGTTACATGACAGCCAGCTCTAGCATGCTCTCTATGCACTTCTATCCAGAGAAGTCCCCTGGAATGTGCTCCAGAAAAAGCAGAGCTGCAGCATGATAGTTTTACTCCTAATTAATGTGAAAACATGGACAAAAGCTGCAGTTACAACTTCTCTGTCCAAGATCAGGCATCAGTCTAAATGGAAGACACATCTAGGACTGACAGACACATCTAAGAACATTAATCAGAGTTCTGACTGGCCAGTTATTTTTTCATGTCATAGATGTGTTTGCTTCCCATACTTCTGCCACCAAAGAAAATTACTATGGGTGCGGGTTCATGGTTGTAAGTGCTGCATTTGTGCAGAACAACATGATGACAGAGCACAAAAGAATAGAAAAGGAGGGCAGTGATGCATACCTTTTCCTGGCTTGCTCACATCTGTAAGACTGGCCTGTTCTTATTCTTAGAATAAAGTGTAATCCTATTAACTGTGAGGTTATTCAATTCACAAGTGAAGCACAAGAAGCCAGCTTAATGCATAATGCATAAATTGTGCTCCTATAGCTTTAACATCCCAATGCTATCCTCCTTGGCTTGTAAGTGACCAAGAAAATTAAATTATTTTCATTCCAGCTCTCCTTTGTCTAAAAGAAGTATAAAGGCTGATGCTACAAAACAAAATTAAGGCTAGTTTTTTATTATTTAAAAACTACTTGCTACTTTTCCTAGTTTCCATAGGCAATGTCTTTTAAGAGTGGGTAAAAGCAAAAGTTAACAGGCATTAGTGAAACAGGAATGCAAATGAAGGAACTTATGCCACACAGGTGAGAAGCTCACTGCCAGTTCATAGGCTTATGAGTGAGAACCACCTACTGAAAAGGTCTAATTATTAGGATCCAGACATGCAGAGGAAAAGAAATGTCACTCATTTACAACTAGCAGAAAATTTCTGACTTATTTTTCTATTCATTTGTCAGTTGATAAAATATTAACTCTTGACTCCAGAAGAGCTGCTTTTCATTCTCCTGGAGTGCGGGATTTCAGTCCTTTGTAGTTTCATGGCTTTCTGTTTCCCTGGCTATGTTGAATAGGTGACCTGCTGGTGGTGTTTGTAAGATGAAGAGTTCCTTCTGCACATCTAGATTCCCAGCTGGGCAGCAGCCCCCAGCTATATCCTTATTTAGTCTCTTCAGCTGCCTTCAGCGGCCTGGGAACTTTAGGAAACCTCTCAACAGGGCTGAGCCCTGGCCATGTCTGCTCAGTAACCTCATGTCACACTTGCTGCCTGGAAGGTATAGAGGGTTGGAGGGTATAGAGAAGACTGACATGGGCTCCTCTGAGAGATGTGCTATGAAAGGACATGAGACATGGGACACATGCTGCAACAACAGAAATTATGATTATTAAAAAACATTTATGCAGGAGGTCAGTCAAGCCCTGCAACAGGTTGCCCAGATGGGCCATGGAATCCCCATCCTTTGAGAAGTTCAAACTTGACTGAGCTGGTATACACTGGCCCTACTTTGAAAAGGCTGTTGAATCAGATGGCCCTCAGAGGCAGCCCCCCAACCTAAAGAAATTCTAATACTCCAGAAACACAAATACAAGAATTGCCTTGGGGAAGACAATGGGAAAAAATATGTCTGATCTTAAAAATTGCTATATGGGATGCTGGGAAATTGTCTTCATGAGCTCCTTCATAATTTTTTGGGTAGCAGCACTTTAGAATGATAAGACAGGCTGAGAGTGTTAACTACAGTCTGAAAAAAAAAGATAGTTGGCCTTCTGCATTCTATTTACCTGATAAGATCAGCACATCTCCTCTTTACCAGTACATCTCCTCTGGAAAGACTTATTTCCGACCAAGGGAACTCTGAGCATCTTTGTTACCCTCCGCTGGACTTGCTTCACCCTGTCCACATCTTATTGGGCTGAGGACCCCAGACCTGGATTCAGTACTCCAGGTGGGGTCTCACAAGGATAGAGGAGAGAGGGAGGATCATCTCCCTCAAGGCGGTTGTCTCCATTTCTTGACACAGGATAAAATAAGGGCTGGGAATCTATTCAGATTCAAGAGAGACTTGAATATAATTTACAAGTACAGATTCATAGATTATGACAGCCTATGAGGAATGTGGAGACTTAACTTCTGTATATGCATTATCCTCTGAGTGTATGACCCTTGGCAGTTAACAAGAAGGGCTGTCAGTATGGCAACGTGGAGAACTTTTGTAGCACTCCTGTCTTAAAAAAATTATAAAAAAGAACCCTTTAAATTAGTTGTATGTTTTGCAGGCATTGCTAAGTTCTTACAGGCAAACATTTTTCATTCTGTTTTGTAAGGTGATAAATAATAAATAACAAAAAAAAAAAAAAAAAATAAAGGGTTGTAGTTTATTCTACCATTAATGGCAGAACCTGATCAACACATAGTCATTATCAGTTTTTGTCTTCTAAAATTATTTTGGTCTGAACACACACAACACTGTAGGGGGCAACAAAGGAAAGAAGCATCATAAGGATACAATTGTCTTAGTTTCAGGGTTCCATAGACAAGACGCTGCAGCAAGACGGCAGCAAGCAATAAAGTGTAATTGAAAATTAATGTTATATTGAGACTTTGCATTTAGGGAAAGAAGCATATGCCTTTCTATTCAGCAGATGTACAATGGAAGAGTTTTCATGTTGCCTTTATCTGTGTGTAAATGTTTTAGAATTTTTTTTACTGTAAATTTTTTCTCTGTTTCTCTTTATCTACTTCATGTCTCTCTTTATTTTCTTATCCTTCTTCATGTCTCAATATTGCAAAACTAGCAAGCACATGGCATCCTAGAGCTTGACTTTAAATATTTGAATGGACCCATTGATTTAACCATGTCTTTGAATGGTCTGATGTGCACTCTCCTGATGTCAATGAACACTCAAGAGATGCTAATCCAGTAACCTAAAGAAGAATGAAGGCTGTCGGTGGGTAATTATTGGAGAGGTTATTAAAAGTACCTTAAGAATGCCAAACCTCTGGAAAATCCCCTTTTGATGCCACAGCTCCTGTAATTCTAGCATCTCTGCTATATCAAATCAGCTTTTTACAAAATACACTGAAGCAACAAAAGCAGTCATGAAACTTGGATGGTTAACTTCTCTTTAAAAAGTTGTAATTCAGATGTGCACTCTTATATGCACTGAGAAATCTGAGTTTTCTTTCTATATGGTATTTTAATGACTGCAGCAAAAGCAAGGCTCTATATTTAGTGGAGAAGCTTACTGTTTTTCATCAAGGCAGGTACTGCAATGAAAATGTTCTACTGAGTTGTAGATTACCCAGATCATAAAGCAAATTTAACACCATTGATAGTGGAGATTTTTCAAGGCTCAGCTTATGTGTTATTAGACATAAATGCTTTGAAGAATTTTATTCTTAGAAATAAAAATTTTGTTTATATAGATTATCTAGATTTCCTGTGTGTTTGTATTTATATGGAGGTTGTACAATTACATTTCAATATAGTTTTGTATACAAAGCTCTTATTCCAGAATCATTGTATGGCTTTAAGAGTCCCTTGCTTAACTCCTGGCAAACTTTCAGCATTGCTGCTGGTTTGCTGTTGCAGTAAATGCAGATGCATCAATGCTGAAGAGTTCCCTCTGTTGAGAGAGGAGGAACAATGAAAAAGCACAGAGAATCTCTCCCACACTTCCATGTACATCTGAGCTCTGCCTGGCCTCACCAAGTTCTACATATCTTTCATTTTTTTTACACACCTTGTATCTTTTATTTATTCCTGCACTCTGTAAGCATTATTCTGCCAACAGTTTAAATAACCAAAGTCAGCAAATGCAACAGATCTCATATGCTCTTGGCAAGGCTTAGGAGACTCTGCTAAGAACATAGCAATGCAGAATGTTGCCCAGCTCACTTCCTTCCACTTTCTCCTCTGAGCTCTGCTTGTCAAAAGCTAAACATCCCTTAAGTATGTCTAGTGGTTTTCTTTGTCCAAAGGAAGAAGGAAAACTCCAGATGTAGGACATTTAAATATAACACAAAACCAAAAACTAAGTTTTGCCTAAACAAAGATATGAAGGACCTTGCAGGCTAAAAATTCTATTTAAACTCCAAATTTTGACCAACTGAATGTTTTCAATGCACTGATATAGCTTATATTATGCTATCTTAACAAAAGACTCCCACATAATTTGTAACATAAAAGAAAAAAGAATAAGACAAACCAGATTTAAGTATGACTGTTCTTCCCTATCCCTATAGAACTGTAAGATGGATATAATTTTGGATGGCTGGCTTTCATGTTTATTGGTTGCTGGAATACAGGGCAAAGAGGTTACACATAGATGTCATGATTAGGACAGGATTAACCTTGTCAGAGGGGGAATTTAAAGGAATCTAAGTGCTCATGACTGATTGCAATTGAAAGTGATTATTTCAGGTTAAAGGTGTCTGCACCTCTTTCCCCCACAAGTAACAAAGGGGACAGAAGATGGATTCAAACAAGTTTGCCCTGCACCACGCAGCAGCTTACCCAAACATGATCAATTGCTCTTGCTTGTACCCAAATGTGATCAATTCAGCCCTCTCCAAGCATGACTGCATATTGCTATGTGTATGCAAGAATTCAGCTGAAGGCCCTCAAGAGCTTACTAAAGAACCTCTATAGTTTCAGACTTGTGTGCCGCTTATGTCTATGCCACATTGAAAAGTGTAACAGTAAAGGCACATCACTCACTTTCTCAGCATCCAGTACTGTGTGTGTACCACACACACACACATGCAGCTGCAGTGCCCTGGCCCTTGCTTGACTTAAAAACACCAGCAAGAATCTTTTCTTGGAATAAAACTCTCATTGTGGCAGACACATGCCAATGAAATATTAGATCTGGGCTAGGTAGGTTATTCTTAATGCTATAAGAAATTCCTCCACATACAGTGGCCCTTTTCCAAAATAAAGTTATTTATACACATCTGTACAGAGGTTGTTATTTCTGATAAATGATCTGAAATGCTGCTATGGATGATTTTAATCACAGTAACTGGTGAAAAGTGATAACCTCTCCACTGTCTTGGAAATGATGCTTCTACAGTGGGTCTGTATATGGGCAGAAAATAACACTGTCAAAACTAAATAACAAAATTAAGGGTACAGAGAGATATTTGCAAAAGCCCACAAGTTTTCATGAAAAGATGGCAGCTCAGAATTGAGGAATGAAAAATTTAAGGAAGTATCTAAGACCTTGGTCTTACACCAGTCTTCTGGTGACATATTATTACAATCCAGGACATCTCAAAGTAGGATCACAGGCATTTGTGCCTGCAAAAACTTCTAGTAAAGGTGCAATTTGCTGGGAGAGAAAGAAGACCTTCTTCACTCTCCCTGTTATAAATTGCATTCACATCTCACTGGTGCCTTACACTGGGTAAGAAGCATAAACTATAAAAGAAATGCCAGCTCCACATTCCAAACTCTGTAGACAAGAACTGGAATGGAGATTGGGTTTTTTCCCCATTTAAATCATTCCCCAGAAGCCCCTGTCATTGTGTCACAAATGTGACCCTCTGTTGGCTGGGTCTGGGTTTTGTTCCCCTGGTTAATGCAATGAATGTGCTTTAGCCAGGTTCTGTGCCAACTCCATCCTCCTCCTCCAAATTCATGCAGGACCTGTCCAACTGCAGGGAGGCAAAGGGGATGGGACGGGGCAGGAAGGCAACTGGAGCTGTACAATATAGATCACTTCAGAATTCACTACCACACTCTCACCATGTGTTAAATGTTTTAAAAGTAACTGATTTCATCTCTAAATTTTATGAACCCTCAGGACAGGAAATATGCAGTGGACACAAAACATATATTTTTTTTTGTTTGTTGTGCTGTTTGTCCAGGTCTCTGAAAACTCCAAATTCTTCAGAAAAAAATGGGCATACAATGTGCACTCCAGCTGTGTAAGCTGCACTCAGCATCAACTGATGTTGATATGCTGCAATCCAAATGAGACATATTTCTAATAAAAAAGGATTTCTAGTACAGCAACCACAAGTATATCAATGGTGCTGTTGCTACTGTACACACTAAGCCAGACAAAGGATTCCTGCCATGCAAACATCATTGCCACTGAAAAAAAATCTGCCGTAGTGTGTCCTACTGCAGTGAAAAGAAGACCTCTTTTACAATATAATGTCTCTAAAGAATGAAATGCTACATTTCTCCTCTCCTTAAATCCTTTGTGTCCCTCCTTTTGAAATAATTATACAGTCCTTCAGACAAACATGTACCAAACGAGGTCGCATTAGGATTTTGCCACAGTTGGTACTTTTATTTCCCCAAGTGGTTTTATCAGGGTAGCTCCATTTGAGATGCTTCAATTTAACAAATGAGAGAGGGCTGTTAGAAATGTAGTCTCTTACAAGACTCTCCAGATAAATGCACTAGAAAAGTGCCTGCTCAGTAGCGCTCTGTGTTCTCTTAAGCTCCCTTGTCCAACACTGCTGGAATTGGTCCTGTCAAGAAACAGGATTCAAAAGATTATTTCAAGACCACTCTGTACAACAACTCTGAAGTGTTAGATTCTAGTTCTCTTAGTTCACTTATTGAGTATCTTATGAGGCTAGCCTGTGAAGTAAATGGGTAATTAAAGCAAAATATCAGGAGGCATCCTTTATTTTAAATTTAAGGTGGCACAACTTCACCTCTCTTTGAAGTCAGGTTGATCGAAGAGGTCTCTGCACTGAGGTGTCACCTCCCGTTCCCCTTCTCAGATGGGGACAGCAGCGAGCATCCTGCGTGCAGGAGCTGGAAGGCTCCAGTAAATCCTCAGGCTCATTAGCTTTTTTTTTTTTTTTTTTTTTTCTCTAACGAAACCCACTTTCCTTCAAGACTCGGTGCTGACTTGAAATAATCTCCTGAACTTTCATGCTGAACACAGCATTACTGCTCTCCCGTTGCGCGGGGAGATTCCGCGCTCCGCGCCGGGCTGGCCGCGAGCGAGCGAGCGACAGCCGCGCCGGGAGAGGCGCCGTGCCCGCCTGGCCGAGCTGCAGCGCTCCCCGGGCACGGCCGCTGGACCCTGCTCCGGCCCTCCAGGCTCCCCCGGGGCCGCCGGCGGGACAGCGCGCCCGGGGCTCACCGCGGAGTGCCGCAGCCACCGCGGCACCGGGGCCGGCTCGCCGGTCACCGGCAGCCGCGGCAGGTGCCGCCGCCGGGGCGATGGAGGCGGCGGCGGGCAGCGCCTCCCCGGACCGCCGCCCTCCCGTCCGCCCGCCCGCCTGCTGGGGAACCGCGGCCCGTGTCCCCCGCGCCGCTCACCTGCCCGCCCGCTGCTCCCGGTCGCTCGCTCGCTCGCTGCCGCTGCCGGTGTCGCTGTGCTGCCGCCGCCGCTGCTGCCGCCGCCCCGCGGCAGCGCCCGCCGCCGCCGCGCGCCCTCAGCGCGCCCCGCGCAGCACCATGCCGGGGCCGGGCCCGCGGCCGCGGCCGGGGCCGGGGCGGGCGGAGCGCGGCGCTGCCGCAGTGCCGTACCGTGCCCGTGCCGTGCCGTGCCGTGCGCTCCCGCCGCTGCCGGCTCCGGCGGGGAAAGTAGGTCAGGGCGGCACTGAGCATGCTCGGAGCCGGGCCGGGGGGCGGCCCCGGGGCCCGCGGGGGGCGCGGGGGGCGGCAGGACCCCCGGCCGCGGGGTTGACACGGGGCCAGGGACGTGGGGCGGCCGCGGGCGAGGCGGGGAGGCCTGAAGCGAGCGGCGGCGGCGGGGCCGCTGTGGGGAAGGCGCGGGGTGCGGGAGGTGTGAGCCCCCTGTGCCCGAGCGGGGCCGGCAGTCCGGAGCAGCCCCCGCCGGTCATCGCATCCCTTCTCAGAGACGCTTGCGGGAGCAGGTGCTGCAGGAAAGGGATAACTCCCCAGCACGCCTAGATAACCTCGAGAACCAAAATGCTGCGCTTCAGAGAAATGGCACACGTGCTTTCCCCCAAGGGCTTTATTCCTAACGGGACTGCAGCACCCAGCTCCAGTTTAAACTCAGTCTGAGGCGGTCCCAGCCTGTGGGAAGCTGACAGTGACTATAGATGCCCAAGTGCTGTCAGCAGAGGGTAAAGTTGTCCTTTTGCTTGAGCAAAAGTACTTGAATCTGGTTGATGCTATCTGTGCAGGCTGTGTAGCTGCCGAGCAAGGGATTAGGATGTAGGTGGCCAGCTGCAGGCAGGAATCCGCCAGGGATCTGGTGTGAGTCGATGCTGTCCTGAGCCGCTGTCCTGTGCCACTCTCCCGTGTTTCCTCCCTGACCTTGTGGCATCAGAAGAGGAGAATGCAGAGCGACCTTCAGCTGAATGAGGAGACCAGTGGGTTAAACCATGGAGGTCTGTATTTCCAGATGTTTGTAGTACTTTTGTAGTCAGGCTTGGACCTTGATCTTAGTATCCTCTTCTGATTGCTTCCAGGGAGCAGTAGCTGAAGCTCCTCTGCTCATGGAGGAGTAATCAGATGGGAGAGCATTTACTGAAACTGGACTGCATTGCATTGCAGGGGGAAGTGTATGTGAAGTACACTGTGGTATATATACATCAAAGCAGGTCTCTAGTCTGCCCAAGGGAAACTGAAGAGGAATAGCAACAAAAGATTCAGAAATAGGAAGGCAGACCCACTCCAGGGAGCTGGGATAGTTGTGTCAAGGGCCTGGGCTCCTGGTACCACCACCTTGCATGCATGTAGGAAGTGCGGGGGTTGAACATGGATGCATCCAGTGCTTGGGAGTGGCACAGGTGCTGGTAAGATCCGGCTGTTGACAGCCAGGGCTTCTTGTGTTCAGCGCCTCCAGAATGAAGAAAATTGAAGACAATGGGGAAGATATGTTTGGTGTTGTCAAACTTGGCAGCTGAGGGAATCAGTCAAGGAGTGTGCTTCTTACTAACTCTTCCAGCAAAGCATTCCTTGGTGGGAGGAGCTGTTTAAGTCATAGGTCCTTGTTGGCCACTGACTTCAATTTGTACTAGCTTGACCACACTAATTATGAACTTGGTTTTCCTTCTTCCTGACTTGAAGTACTGGGTTTGAACACAACTGAGTAGAATTTATTTATCAGTTAATGATGGAGCTAGTCAGATAGTTGTGTGCCCAGTCTTACAAACTCCTTTAAGTCAGGTAACACTCTGCCTGGATGCCTGTCAGATCTATGTATGATACGGGGCTGAATTTTTGTATTTGGAAAAGTCACACATCTTTCCTTCTGCAAGGGTCTATCCTTTCAGGCTCCTCAGGTTTCAGTGAACATAAGCCTGTGTTGCTGGAGCCAGCCACCACGTTACTTGCTCCATGCCCTTTCCTGGGAGATCGCTATCACCTGCCAGGTGAGCGTGTGGACTCAGTGAGGCATTTTCCATCCCACCTTCCATTAGTGCTTGCAGCAGGCTGCATGGAGAGGACTGGCCCACTGATTTTAGCAGGAACTATAAAAGGTCTTCTGGATGTGTACCCTAGCTCTGGTTAAGCTATAAAAAGCTCCCTAATTTACCTGGGATTAAATCATTGTATAATATTATTCTAGATACATGAAAATACATAAATGATAAAATTGGCAGTGTTGTTTTGTTTTTTTTATAATACCTGCTGTAGGTAAACCCTGACATTTTATACTTAGTGCTACAGTGACCAGATTCTATTCTTATAAAACTATAATATAATTTGATTAAAGGCAGCCTTTTACCTTAGAGCAAACAGAACTTTGGTATTGCTAATAGTTTTATCTGAACAGCTTAATCAGGGAAGCTTTGTAATCATGCAGTTAAAAATCTAAGATAAGATTAAATTGTGTGTTTTGTGTGGTTGTAGTCCCTCCATCCCCTAGGCAGAGTGGCATATTGGAATGGCTGAGACGAGCTTGTGTGCCACACAATGAAGGGTAACAGCAGACAAACTAAAGAAAAAGGAAGTTTTTAAATAGTATTCAGCAAACCAGCTATATTAATATGCCAGTCAACATAAATACATGAGGGGATATTCCATTTAGAAATTAGCTTGCCATATTTCTCATGAAGTAAAAAGGAAATTTTGATTATGAGAAATACCTTGTTCCAGTATGGTGATGTTACTCTTTTGCTTCTTTTTAAAAAATTCTCGCCCCAAGTATAATTAGATCTTGCAGGAATACTGATGAGAAAATAATAAAATTTTTATTAGTATACATGTCTTTAGCATGATACTTTACTTCATTTAAATTGTTTTCTGAAATACTAACAGCATTTTAGTTTTAGTTATATCTGTTACCCAAGATTGTTACTTTAGTCCCTATAATCTGTAATCACATTATTCCCATCTGAAAGACTGAAATTCCAAGCTAGATCAACACTGCATTCTTTGTTGAGTACCATCCCATTTTTTTGGGAAAGATGTGGACAACTGAAAGGCTTACAAGTGATCTTGGGATGGAGATGGAGAAATCTTCTGGTCCTGGAAACTCCTGGCCTGCACCAAACAAGCCAGAATGGTGTGGGAGGAGGTGTCACAGGAGGGGATAGGTATTCCTGCCTTGAACAAGACAGCTTGGGTGTTAGTTCAAAGCACTTGATTTATTAATTTATTTTAACCAGCATACATTCTTGCAAAAAGGACACTCTTCTTTTGGTACCTAGCTTTGTATTAATCCCTTCAGCTTTGTATTAATCCCTTCAGTGTCCCAGAGCACTGTGGCTTGTGTTTTGTTCTTGTTTCTCCTCCCTACCTTTTGAAACAACTCAGAATAAATTAAAAAATATTAGGCATGAAGCTCGTGAACTTTTGGTGGGTTTTTTTTGTACCTCATAATAACAAGTAAGTGCTAACTATTTCTCTTCTGCATTTCTGTGTTTGTTATTTTCCTGGGGTGGTTCCTTTTTTTATCCTCTACAAGTGGACAGGAACAACCAATTACATTTTATTCTTCCTTATGCTTTATTTTTTAGGACATGGAGTTACAAAAGTAACTTGTTTTATACCTTTACTGTGACTCCCTCCTTTGCTTCTCCCAGAGGAGGAAAAATTCTCAGCTTGTTTGAAGATGACATTTTCTGAAGTCATCCACTTTTGTCACTCATTGCTGGGGAAAATTCTTTCCTGAAATGTGTCATAGACAGTCTGTAAATGAAACAAACCCACTGATTATGTGGTCACTATAATGTTATCTTATGTAAATGCATACATGATTCTTCTTGAAATTAACAGCTGATTGTGGTTTAATTCCTTTTTGACGTTCTCCTTTTGAGGCTTTGCAGTATATTCACTTGATGGAAAGGTCTCTCCCTGTTGTACAGCATGTGTGTGGACAGTTCCTGCATGTACTTGTAGGTGTGTTCAAAGTGTTGTTGCTCAGGCTCTTCAGTGATGTGTGCTGCAGAAAGTCTGGCTGTGCTGATGTGCTAAGGCAAGGGCAGATATGTCTGCATAAATTATTGGCAGCTGAGGAAAGGGTGAAATCCACACCTCTTGTGTTCTGAAGGGAAAATTCCACAGTGATGTTACAGAAAACTGGATTCAGAGGGTTTGGCACCACTGTTAAAAAGCTACCAAATTTTTAGGACGTGAAGAAATAAAAGAAGGTCTGGTGAGAACCTCTCTATCCCCATCCCTCTCCCCAGCACAAAACTTTCCATATATAAGCTGAGGTTAACTGAGAACACTTCATACAGATAAAAGAGTTTTGGTTCCTTTCTTTTTCTGCACCCACTTCCCTGCCTCATGATTTCCTGTACATTTCCTTCTAGCTACTGAAAACTGGAGACAGAGTATTGCTTCAGAGAACGCTGATGAGCTGAAGCTCAAGGCTGGAAATGAAGCTGCTGAGCCAGACATAGAAGAATTTCAGTTCCCTGTCAAACCTGAGAGAGCTTTTGTCTTTAGATAGATATATTGGTTGACAAATGGATTAGTGGGGATGCTGGATGAGCCAAAGGCCTAAGAATTGTTACCTTAATAATGTCAGATGCATCAGACTCTTTAATTCTTTTCTTTTCTTACCAAATAATCTTATTTAATTCAACTTTGTGTTGTATGAAACAAAGATCATTTCTCTAATCGCCTTTGCTGACCTTGGTGGCCCATGGCTTTCCAGCTGAATAAACAGAGAAAGGGCAATAAAAAACAAATCTTCACCATTAATTAGCTCTTGAAACATCAGTGTTTACCATTCACTGCATGAACTGACTATCAGGCATTGCACCACCACAAAAACAATCTACAACTGCATGTCATGAGTGTAAAATAATACAAGGCACAGGGTATAGTGCTGAATTGCAACTGAATGAAAAGATACTGGGCATGTTGCATGACCTTCAGCAAGATTCTGTGTTTATGTCAGTGAGAAAGATGAGCCAAATTATTCATGAGGCTGAAAGGCGGAGAAAGGACATGTGATCTTGGAACAGTTAGAGTTATGTTATTCTTTGGGGGAAAGATCAAGATTATGTTAATATTACCCTTTGTGTTATACTCTCACCAGAGTCTGAGTTTCAGGAATGTGTCAAGCTCTGTGTGTTTTATCCAACTGCAAAAATACAATAGGATTCTAGAGCATCAGTCAATACTGGTTTAATTTCTTTTTTGTTTGTATTTCTTATGAAGCAAATGCTTTCAAAAACAAGATGAATCAATAGGTGTGAATCATCAATAAGGTGGGTATAAGATGAAACTTTTAAAGAGTAATATATAATCAGGCATTAATATGTAAAAGCAAACAAAGGAAAAAAAAAGACAACAAAGAACTTTATAAAATAAAAGCAAAACTCAAAACTGTTTTCAGTGATGTAGTTATGTTTTTCATAAATGCTATACACTTACCAGAGGAAGTTGAGTGTGTTATTAAAGGAAATAGTAGGAAATGTGTCTTTGAAGATACTGTTTATCATTAGGAATGAGAATTCTGCTTTTCAGCATGGTCTGCAGTTGAGTAGCACTGCACAAAGGCACTAGTGCAATAAATGCACTAGTCCTGACAGAGATGGTGTGCCAGACTGGGCCTTTTTACTTTCAGAAACCACGTGTCATCCAGCCCTCCATTTTCTTATTAGATATTCACAAAAATAACTTCTTTTTATGAATAGATAGAGTATTTCAAGTAATCTTATAATTCCACAGTAGAATAGTGAAGTTAAATACGTGAGTAATTTCAGTGAGTCAAGTCAAAACTGGCATACACCAAATGAGAAATAAGAGTATTGGGTGACTGATGTCTGAATATTTTCTTCCAAAGAAAACATATAAAAGGTAGGGTTGTATTTTTTCACTGTAGCCATTTCATTTTGCCTGCAGTGTACAGAGGTTTGACATTAATGTTCTCAGACCAGTGTGGACACAAACAGAGTGAGCACATTTATATCTATCTCATGTAAATCATCTGTCCTTCAAGGAGAATAAAACCATACAACCTTGGGACACTTACAAGGGAAATCATTCACTAGAGTAGTTGTGTTCGAAATTCATTGGGGCACATCTTTCAGCCCTGGCTGCAAAAGTAGATTCAGATAACAGTTTTAAGAAACTGGAACCTCATCTATTTGCAGCCAGTCATCCTGGGCTAAGTTTTTTGGTTCCTGACAAGTAAAAAACCATTTCTGAGATCCTCAGGGTGCATGAGGCTTTTCTCCTGGCTGTTTCTGAGGGAAATCCCAACCTGCTGAGGTCATGATTTCTCAAATTGACAAAAGTGGTACTGAATTCCCTTAATGGCGTGCTCATTTTTGCACAGTCTTGGAGAAAAGGCAAACACTATACTGTCCAGTCGAATTGGTTTTTTATCCTGAAAACCACTTTTTTACTGATCATTTTCAGTAATATTTTCAAGGGTTTTTTGCTTTTCTCCTGACTGTATTCTATGGCTGGTAACTTCTGTGGATTCTCACTTTAAAGACTGTGATTTGTGTCATTTCAGTCCTGTGCTATAAGCAGTTATTTCAATGAAGCTCATTTTTAACAAAGTTCATTTTTAATACTATGTTGAGCTTAAAGCTTTTACTGCCTTAAAATATAACTTCTGCATTTCCAGCATCATATTCTATCAGTTAATCCAATGTGTATTTATGTCTTTTCAGATATTAGATCATTCTGCAAATTAAATTTGCTTGACCAGTACTTGAACATTTATCCAGAAGCACTTTCAAGTTCAGACTTTCAGCATTGTCACAACGTAACCCTGCCATCTACTGGAAAGTATTTAGTAATGTTTTTTTGTCGTTAAAATTGGGGTGGTTATGTCTACAAATTTTATGTATAGAAAAGGCTGCCTCTGCTTTGAAACACACAGGCTGATTCCCTGTTGTTCAGTGGAAACATGCACCTGAAATGAATGGGTTTACATGGAAAGGGATCAAATATGTAGTAAGCAAGTGCTTTTCACTCTCAGACAGTCAACGTTTTTGCCATCCTCCCATCCCACTACTTTTTGGGTGGTGTCCCAGGACTAGGGAAGTTGGCTGGGGAGTCCCCTGGCCTCACAGTTCTCTGCATGATTGGAAAGCTTGGGGATGGGCAGTCAGGGGGTTCACAGCTTCTTTGATGGCTCAGAGATTTTGTATGTGTGAGTCTGATTTCTAGTGGAGTGGGCAGCTGTACCCTAAAGATCACCAGGTTTTCATCTGGAGGGACGAAAGAAGCAAGCATTAGGAGAGACCAAGTGTAGTAGACCAGCTGTGCTAGAGGATATATGCAAGTGTCACTGTTGCCAACCTGCTTGCAGGTATGCTGTGGAATAGGCTCTGGGGCTGCTTGGTCCTGTTTTGTCTTCTTTGTAAATTATTGGTAGACTGCTGGCATCTGGAAATACTGTGTTTAGTAAAAAACAAAAGGTCTTGGTTTGCAGAACTCCTGCCTTTCTTGCCTTGTGCATTTGTGTAGCTGAGAGGTGCTAAGAAGTTCATGTGGTTCTGGTTCTGGGAGCCTCTTGCCTCAAAGGCATCAGAGCTGATATCTCTAACAATCTCTAATTATCACTCCATATCATGCTCTTTCTGTACTCTTTCTTCCTATACCCTTCCTATACCCTCTTTGTGGATGAGTTTTGCTTTAGTTGTTCAATGAGACATTATCTCCTCTGAAAGAACAGGGAAAGAAAACCTAATGCAAAACAGTAAAGCAAAATTTGCTTCATAAAAGAGTTGAAGGAATTCAGTAAGTCATCTTGCATTGGTTTTCAAGGACTGGAAGCTATGTCCCTGCATTGATTCACAGTCAAAGCTGTCCATACAGGGGCTGTATCCCTTAACACAGTACAGACAACTTCACCAGCTCAGGTACAGCCATATGTGTTTCATAACACGTGTTAACACAGGTTCAGTCCCATAAATCCAACAGCAGCTTCAGCTGTGCTGAGCAGGACACAATGCTTGGTCAGACTGATTCCCAGATCTCTGGGGTTGTGTCAGTGGATGTGGCCCCTGCAGAAGGAGCGAGGTTAGGCGTGCCAGCAATGCAGCTATGCCCAGTGACAGCTAGTGTAGCAACTCTGAGAGCTCCCCCTTTGCAAGCAGAAGTTTCTCCAGAATGACTTTTCAGTGGAAACAGCTTTGCAAATGAAGTATATTAAGTATCTGATTCAGTTTTCATTTTAAGAATAGATTAAAAAGCAAGATACAACAGGTGAGTAATTTTGAAGATTATCACATAATAGCAACAGCAGAGATGCAATCAAAGTCTCATTAATTCTTTCTTTTCTCCATGTACTAGTTTTCAAAAGAAATTATATTCCTTGGTAGAAGACCTTTCTATTATGGAATAAATTACGTAACTTTCTCTTTGATAGGAGAAAAGACCAAAATTGTTATCTACTCCCCATTGAAATTGCCATTTTACAGCTCACCTCCCCACAGAAAGACCTTGAATAGGGTTCATATTACTTCCAGATATCAAGAAGAAAAAAAGTAATTGGTAACAGCACATTGTCTGGATGTTAATAATATTTCAGTTTTACCTTGTTGAAAAAATAATTTATTCCCTCCATATATTAGAAGGGAGGAGATGTGGCACATTCATAGGCTTACTGTCATTATGTGTAATACTTGCATTTAAGCTCAAAACCATTTTAGGTCATTTAGTTTTATGGAGGATTGTCTCCTACACTATAATAGATGGCAAGGTTTTAGAGCCCTGGATACAGGATATCACTTACCTAGACTGAAATGGAATGAGCTGCAGAAGGTACTGCACCACAAATGGGATGGTGGGGTCAGACTGGTCTTAGCAGAAGAATCTTTGCACTAGGCATAAACAGGGGTAATTTTAGAGGGAGTGGTTACAAGAAATGCTTGAGCTGTTCATGATCAGAAGAAAAGAAAGAAGGATATTTTGGGTGACTGCCAATGAAATAGGTTCTAATTTTCCACTCCAGCACTGAACTAGAACTGCTTGTCCTTAGGCTAGGGAAGGGTGGGACGGAGTGGGACAAGTTACTGTGGTGTTGCTCTCCCCTCTTGTGAACACCTTGTCTCTCTCACAATTAACCAAATGGTGTGGGTTGGGTTATTTTTCCCCTCCAGCTACAATATATCTCTGCATATTAAATTAAAGTGTTTCTTGAACAAAAGAAGGACAATTTCAGTTAAGGCTGAGTCCTAAAGGGAACCAAAAATATTCTGGTTTAGCTTCTCCTGTCACATTATCATAGACTATGTGGCAGTTAGAGGAAAAGTCTCTTCCACCTACCCTGCATTTCACATCCTGAAAGAGTAGCTCCTGTCTGCTCTATTCAGAACACATTATTTTTTTCACATGCATACTTCCTTTTTTCTTCTGGTAGGTTTTAAGAGCTCATTAAAATGCCTTCTTCCCTTTCACAGGACTCAGATATTTATGACTTATTAAACTTCCTTTTTGTCTATAACACAGGTTGATTTTACTGCCTACTTTCCCAAGCCTGCAATAATGAGACACTCCAGGAGAAATCTTGACAGATAGAATGCCTAGAAGGGAGAAAATGGGATAATCTACTCGAATAAATAAACTTGCAAGAAATTCTAAGACTCATAGATGGCCAAAATATTAATTTTTGCAGAGTTAAATAGGATTATTCTTGTTTGCAGAAAACTGTCTATGGTCTTTTCAGAATAGACAGACTTACTAAACATTTTTGAAGAACAAAGCAGATTAACTGTCTGCCAAGTCTTCCACCAGTGACCTTTCCTGCTCTGAAGTGGGAATGGCTGCTGTGAATACATTGAGCATGGTGAGGAAAGGGTGACCACAGTAACTCCAGCTGGCAGAACAAACAGGGTGTGTTTGGTGTTTCTTATGTGGTCTGTAGAATTTTATTCTGTCTATTGCTTTCATTGGAGCCAAACACCCGTCACCTTTAGCACTTGTGCTGAGTAGCAATGAGTTGTCCCTCCACTCTGAACAGGGGGATGGTGTCAGTTCTTGCTTACTAGAGAGACACCTTGAAGGGGACAAATGCCATGGCAGGGGCAGTTCACCATGAGATGCTCCTTCCCCCATTCCTCATGCACTTAGAAGCCAGGAGTCATCTTAGGTAAACCCAGCTGGTGTGAGGCATATTCAGCTACCTCACAGGTCCAGTCAGGCAAATATATTCAAGATATCAGTTATTGGTGGGAGATGTAACTGTGCATTTCAAGGATATAGGTAATTCAAGATAATTGAAACAGCAACAGGGGCATGTGGCTTTCTCTTCAGTGCACTTGATATGTGGGTAATTGGTTTTTCTTTGCATGATATATATATATAGTTCATGTACTGATGACAAGTAGTTGTTCAAAATATTTGCAGCTCTGGAGAAATAAAGTGCTTCCACTGTGGGTGTTTATCGTCTGATGAAAAACACATCATTTTGTTTGAGGAGTTTACTTCTGGAGTCCAGAGAACAACTTAATCACTTTAGATGGCTAATTTATGAAACTGCTGAAAATATCATAGTCTATAGAGTTACTTAACACGTGTACAATGTCTTACAAAACAAAACAGTATTTAAGAATAAAAAGCGAGACAATTGTTTGGTAGACAACCTATTTTTAAAAAAATATAGAGAGGAAATGAAGATGTATTAGAAACCAACAGTGTTCTTATTTGGAAAATATAAATTGGTGGTAAAATGAATTAGCTGTAAAAATCTATTGATTTTAAAGTCCACTGAGACTTTTAAAATATAGAAATGAAATGGTTATCACTCAAATGCTATTCATTCTCATAAAGCAAACTCAGTTTATCTGAATGGGTATCCTATTATTTGTTTGATTTGTAAATAGTTTATGAAGACATTTTCAAAACTGCATTTTCTTTTGAAGCACCTTCTGTGCTGTGAAAGAGATTTAACTTTGACAACAATTCTTTATGGAATGTAAGACTCATGCATCAGACTTGCTTAGGTCCTGTGTGGAGTTATGGAGAGGTGCTGCTGGATGGCTTCAGGCTGCTTTCAGATTTTACATGGAGAATATAGAATTCATCATCTTGAGTCTACTCTCAAAATTTCAGGATCTCATCATTATATATAAAGGATATGAAGCCGTTGGGTTTATGCAGCCGTGTTCTTTGGTGTGACAAACCTTATGGCTGACAAGGAAGTGACACTGCTGAGCAGCCAATGTATCTTCTTGGGCCTTTTGTTGATGAGCATAAACAAACTTATTAAAAAGGGAAAAAAAAATCATTGTGCACTTTGGTCAAACAAAGAACCAATAATAGTCTTAAGTTACATGTCCAAGGGGCTGGATGCTCTCAGCTCATGGGTTCTCAGGAAGGTATGGTGTATCCCTCACCAAATTGCTTAAAGTCTTTGCTCTGAGATACAGCTTACACACCTCCAACAGGGGGGTTTGTATATTCGTACAGGTTACGGGGATATTCAGGAGATCTTTGCTGCTTGTTCTGTTGTTTGCATGTACTGTGCAAAGTAGTATTATTATGAGGTATTGTGCGATTCTTGATAGTTACTGAAGGTAAGATTGTTGCTTTTTTTCAGTGCAAAATTAGACGCAAAATTTCCAGACGCAGAAATAAATGCAGGTTTCCAAAAGTGCCATTTTGCAAGAGAATTTTGTTTTGATCACTTCATACAATTTCTCCCACAGTTTCTCATAGTGCCCTAAAATCCTGCTGCCAAAAATAAAGGGTACAAAAAACCAGATAAAACAAGTGTCCTAAAAGAGTAGCTGGAGGTAACTTAATCCAAATACCAGCAGCTGACACACTACAGGACTAACTACTGGAATACTGTGCTGGTAAGGAATTCAAGCTGGAATAGTGTGCTGGTAAGGAACTTCAAGCAGTAGAGTCATTATGTGTTTTAAAAGCCCCAGGCAAACATTCCATCGTGCTCCCCTCCATGCTGTTCCTTGACTTTGAGCCTTCATTCTCCCAAGTCACAATTGACTTGACTCACTGGTTTAGGATGGCACATAGACTGATGTCTTAAGTTCAGAATTATTACTTTAATGCTGCAACTTGTCAGTGTCAGAAGTAACTCTGCTCTGAAATGAACCAAATGGGAATGGAGGAGAAATGGGCAGCACTTCTACTTGCCTGGGACAGGCATATCTATAATCTACATATCATATATATCTATCTATATCTATATATCATATCTATAATCAGGGAACACAACAACAGTGTCTCTGAAAGATATCTAGTGAGATATACAAATCATATTTGAGTGAGAGGTAGATTGCTCAGCTCTGGAGAAAAGCATATGGAAATGCTGAAGTATATCAGGAAAACTTCACTGACTAGTCATGTTGCATTTGCCCCCTTCTCTTGGGCAGATGCATAATTTGGGTCTGCACATTCTGAGCAAAGGAGCTTGGCATTTCAGACACCCAGTGCTCATTCTGTCCCACTCTTCTCACCTGCACTGTATGCTTTGCACTAAAACAGCTCAGACAACTTTGCAATTATAATCTATATAGGTCAAAGTTTCCCAGCTTTAACAATTATGAATTTACCAGTATGATAAAAATGAATTTGACTGCTTACTGATAATGAAAATAATGGTATGTTAGTCAGGGGTTTAAAATGTGTGGCTTTTTGTACAGGACCATTATGTAGAGAGAAATCTAACCACGTGCTGTTATCTTGCTTTTTGGTACTCAAGCTGGTGTTGATCAGTGCTGACAAATCCCTTGTCTGCCTGAGCTGACTGACTGTAGGAATGTCCATGGTCCATTGCTACCACAGCTGGAGCTGCTGAGATCTCCAGTGCCTTGACGTGGCTACTACTGACCACTTTGGTTCTCACACCCTAACACTCCATGGACTTTCTGACAACAGGCTGAAGGCTGGTAAGTATTTTCAGAGTATTTCTTTGACAGTGGAAAGGGGGCTGTGTGTTCATGTGTTCTGTAACAGCTGCCTGAACAGTCTTGAAAACGATTCCTGGTCAATAATGGAAAAAAAGGTAGGAGTAGCTTTGGTTACTGCATGGATGTCTCTTGCCAACACTCTAGTGAAGGAGGATATACTGCAGACCTAGAAAACTTCTCTAAAGTCCTTTCTGTAAATTGAAAAGTGGTCCACAGTGACTGTAGGAATGGAAATGTGTTTTGTTCTGGAAAAATAAGTAAGTTGCTGTTATAACAAAAATTAAACATGGAAAGAAAACTAAGACTATCATCAGGATGCTTTCTAGCCTTCTGAACATCTGTGCTTTTCCTCCACTCTAAAGGGATTTTCTTAGTTTCCTTTGCTTTTTTTTTTGCCATAATGGTTGTAAATTGTATAATGTGCACATTTATTCCTAAAGAAAAGGTAATAAGTAAATAAATTTTGGGGATTACAAAACCCAACAAGACTACACTACTTAAAATTCTCTATGGTTTGGGTAAATAAAATTCTCATACTTAGGTACAGGCCAGGTTTCATTGGGGCTGAAAGAAACTGGCGGAAATACTGTGCTGGAGACAGCATTTTTGAATATGAGTGTTGCTACTCAGATTTTGCTGGTTCATGGTGTCCTGTTAATATATTCATGCTTCTTCTAGAGTTTCACATATTTTAGGGTAGAAACTGTAAAACTGCTAAAAGTTCACACTCTAGTCTTGCTAATCTTGAAGGTGAAAGAGATTGATAAAAAGATTCACCATCCTGGCATTTTATACATTCCGGGGAAACAAGCATTTTTCTTTGTGGACATCTTCCATGTCCATCACATTTATTGGAATTTTATTATATTGTATTCCTAAGGGAAATGACATGCAAATAATGGATCAGATCCAAACCATCATAGTAACCATGTGATTTCTCCTTCACAGCCCTTGAAATTTTATTGTCTTCTGAAAGAAAACATCCCTTGACTCATAGCATATTCAGAACATCAGAAATTCACAATATAGGTAAAACTACATGAAAAATAATTTTTTCCCTGAGTGGACAGTTTTTACTCACCCCTGTCTCTGTGGCTTCTTTCATGATCAGCTGGGGTGTTTTGAATGTTTCCTTATTTGTAATCCTTGAAACCATTCCAATGGAAGGGCAGTTTTTCTCTGCCAAGCCTGGCAAAAGAAAAGATATAAAATCAATATTTTATTGATCCTGCAGGTCTCCAGCACTGTCATACTGAAAGTAGCTTCAAGATGGGCAAGATCTCATCTGCAATACCATGGGTATATTACTTCACAATTTTTTTACCCTAATGTTTTATGAGATGACCAAGCAATTCTCTTTTTCTGGACTCTAGGCTAGGTTTCCTTTAGTCAGCCCATGATATTACAAATCAGTGATGTATACAGTTCAGCATAACTTAGTCAATGTTTGTTTTAAAGTAAATGTTTAAAAATAACTGAAAAAGAATATTTGTCCTCTGCTACTACCAGATGTATACTGGCAGAAAATGCAGAGAAATGCAGGAATGCTATTTCATTTGAAGTGGTATTAGTCATGTTGATTGGACCCTTTTCTCTGCAGTATGTGTGTGTGTAGACCCTCTGGGCAAATACTCAGAGTCCAGCAGCTTGGTACCTTGGCTCTTTCCATCATTGCATGACATGATCTGTGCCTCCTGCTAAGTCATTATATTTACAACAAATCATGGTACCACTTTGCTTTGTATTTCACTGTGGAAGCTGTAACCCTCTTGAATCCCCCATCCTTCCAGACATCCAGACAGCCTATTTGCAGCTGGCACTTTTCAGCAGGGGCCTGCTAACTTCATTTCCTATTGTCTGCTTTTACAGAAGTGGTGGACTGTAGGCTCATTGACAGATCAATTTTTTCATTATCAGCATATGCAGCTGTTTGAATACTTGCTATTCCCTCATTCTTGTCCATTTTCTGCTTATTGTCAAAGAAGCTAAAGTGTTTAGTGGAAAGCCCAGCTTCCCAAGTCAATTTTGGCTGGTAATTATTGTTTAAATAAAACAGACAGCATTACAAAAAGCCTTCCTGGGAACATACATATCTTGTATAATTACCTCTGAATAAAATTATGCTGTGAACATAAATCTGAACTGCAGAGTTGTTTGATGCAGTAAGAAATCTTTCTAAACTGCTTTAATATTTATTGCAGTTCTTAAAAAGAAAAGTACAGCATTTTTAGCAACAAATACCTTGCATAACTTTTTAGTCCAGTTAGTGACCACCTCTACAGTTTATCAGGTGAAAAAAATATTTCCCTGAAGGAAATAAACACAGTTTAGTCTTTACTACTTATATGCAAGCTCATAGTCTGTAAGCCAGCAGGCTATTGCCCTAGCTGTGCACTTGAGATAGTGCTTATCACACAGAACAACTCTGAGTGAAGCAGCTGTTGGCCCAGAGGCAGCAGGACAGGCACAAAACTTCTTCACTGCATGAGCTGCTAGGGTTCTGAGTTACTGATGATTTTCTCTGCCAAAAGCCATAATTTGGATTTGGAAAGAAAATAAAGGTCTAATTAGCTCATGCTTTATGCTTTGTCTGAAAGCCAGGACTTACCTACAGAGAGGTGAAGGTAGCAGAGCACAGTCTCTTCCCATCATCTGAGTCACCCAGAAGTTTGGTCCCTTCAGTTGCTGCTCTCACTGTGAGCCTCCTGCTGTTTGCAGTGTTTTACTTCCTCACTAAGCTAAGAGACAGCAGGACAGTCCTTGGCAGAGCCCAGGGTGATTTGCCTTCAGATCCCCCTGACGTCCCTGCTGCAGATGAGTCGACAGCCTTGTGAGCACTGCAGACTGATTTCACATGCCTGGCTTTACATGCCTGGGTTTACATGCCTGGCTTTACATGCTGGGCTCCTGCCTGTAGACTTCTCTGAGAGCTTCTGGTAAAACTGCAGGTATCACAATCTGTGACCACCTGGGTGACTGAGGCTCTCTTCTCTTTGCCTCTGACCAGCCCATGTTTTTCTGTGAGGAGTTTACTGAAGATGCATGGCAGAGTGTCCCTTTCAGGATGGGCTCCCAGCTGAAATCTCCCTGACTGTCATGTTCAGAAAGGTCTGAAAATTGTCCTGGAGTTCATCTGTGTGTAGTCCTTCTGTAGTGTCCTTCTGTTCTTCTGGAGTGACCTTGTGCTCCAGGTGAAGAGGGGCTTCTCTGTCAGGCTGATTTCTGGTAGCCTGGTGAGGTATTACAAGTGTGACCCCTAAGTTTAAATCCAGAGATGATAATGTTAATTTAAACCTTTTCAGTTTGGCTCCATGTGTGTCTAAGTGTTCATATGCAAACTCTCATTTCCAAAGACAGGCAGAGGCTGCCTCACCTCTTTCCCTCATTTGATTATGTGGCTCACTGCTGCAGCTAACAGATTACATTTTTAGCTATTATCAAATGCCCTTAGATATAATTCAGTCTTGTTAAATGTAGAAAGAAAATAAAACAAAATAGGTCAATTTGTCATCAGATCATAATCTGTTGACACATAAAATCTCTCTGATCATTACTTTTAAGTTAGTCAATAATGCCTTCTGAGGCTGTAATGCAAGTGGGAACATGGCATCCAGAGTAATATGAGACAGTACATGTGCACAGCAGACATTGTCTCATGTCTAAAACATCACTGTATCCCTTCTGCAAGAGAAATAAGTTAATTTTCATAGAAATTCCAATAAAATCTCTGATTCTTGGCAAGCTCTGAGCATCTTAACATGTTTGAAGTTCTCTTGGCACTGCTGCCTTAATAAAAGACTCAGTTTTCAGCAATATAGGCAGATATGAAAGACTGGTGCTCATGGCTGTATATTTGTTTCCAAATTAAGGCTATGTGGCCTTCTGGAAGTAAATAGTTATGCATGGAATTAGAGGTTGTTTGTGTAAATTTTTAAAGTCATATAACAATTAACAGGGTCTATTAAACTAAGCTGAGAGTTGGTGTGAGCCAGTGTCATTGGGAAATAAGCTCTGAAGTGGGATGTTGCATCACTGGGTAACATGGTGGATAAAGTAGGGTTTGACATGCAGACATAAAAGAAAAAAGGCAAACCTTGAGTTTGTTGCAGGCTCAAACTGGGGCATGAATTCACAGAGCTCCAGGGCAAAGGAGAGTGTCTGCAAGGGAGACAGAGGTGCTCTTCTGTCAGGTCAGTGGCAGACAAGAGTATCTCATCATGAGAGGGGGAAGGTTAGATTGGGATATATGTTCAATGCTAAGGCCAGGACTTGTTTCAGATTGACTTTAGAAATTATTCCACATTTGGTTTTTGAGCCACCTTTTGCTCTGGGGCTTAACTGCAAGGCTGGGGAGAAGATCAGACAGTGCTGGGGTACAAACTTTGCCATTGCCAGTGCCAGTAAATGCTTCTGACAAGCTAGTGGCACAGAGATGGCCAGACTGTGCTGGGTGTCAGTGGCAATTTGTGTTCCTGTGATGTTTGTACATGTGGATCTGGATGGTCTCACTAATTTAGAGGGAAAAGCTAGGCTTGTACTTGAGAGTGAATTTGCTAAACTAAGTGTGGAAAAACTCAGATGCCAGCCTGTTTTAACTTGTGTGGACAGTCTGTGCACAAATACATAAATAAAGATTTGAAATTATGGGTGTTTTTCAGGAGGATGAAAAACTTCAGGTAAAATGCTCTTCAAATATAATTTTCTTCCTTGAATTTGCTTGGATTTTGGCAAATATAGCAGCAGCACAGACGCTCCAGTGTGTACTGAGCACACTGACCTTTCAGCAACTTCCCTGTGTGTCAAGCATTGTATCTTTCTGGGCCCTGGGGAATCACAGGATGCTGGAAGCAAGCCCAAGTAAAACTATAAAAAAATCAATGCTCTTGATTTCAAAGAACAGCAAAACACATGAGTCAGTCACAGAGACATAATCCCTTACTACCCTCCTTGTCATGCCCAGCCATGATTTCATCGGAAATCAATTTTAAGTGCTATCCTAGATGGGGCTTCTTCTGACTACGTTTTTCACAAGTCCTTTGATTTTTTATTCATGAAATCTTTAAAAAAAGAACAAAGTTGATGGCTGACTAGTGGTAGCTGATGAGTTAATTGGATGCCTGGCTTTGAGGGGAAGTCAAAAAAGTGTAGCTAACTTAACTGTTACCTGGTCACTGGAGAAACTTTTCAGCACGGTTGCATCTGGTGATGGAGCTCCACACCTCTGGGCAATAGCTGTTTCTCACGGTGTTATCTAAATAAAATAAGTAAGATAAAGGGCAATGTAAAATTCCATTTTACGTTACATGTGTTGTGTAAGTGTAACTCATGGTAGATTTGGGTCTGTAAAGCACCACTCTTATTACATGGCAAAGGAAAGTCTCATGGCTGAATCAGTGAATGGGAAGTCAGAAGGTCTAGGTTTTCATCCTTGTTGAAGTCTTCCTCAGGAACTTTGGACAACTCATTATGTTTGTGTCTCAATGTTCCAAACTACAGAATAAAAATATTTATGTTTTGACAGAAATATAACTTTTTTTGGAAGAAGATCTTAGAACAAAATTTTTTTCCGGGTTACTAATATGTTGCATCTATCTGGACTTGTGGGCTGTGGCATGGATTGTTCACTTTCTTACCTGAAAACAGATACTTTTCCTTACTTTTGCTCTGATGGTGATAAAGAAAAAGCATCAAAACCAATATGAATAATCTGCAGCAGTTTATGTTAGGCTGTGATTTTGCCTTGTTAGAATGTGTTAGTTAGATTTCATCACGGTTTTGGGAAGTTGATAAGTCATTGCACTTGTGATGAGTGGATCTTTTTGGGTTAAATTATTGTCTCCTATTTCATCATGTGCACTCTACACATAATGTGAAGTAGCTCTGCCTTAATGTGCTTTATCATTAATCATTACAAGTAAAAGTTAAGGAAGAAGTTAAGAAGGAGTTTTCATGCACATGGAGCGTAAGACTGAAAGGGGATGTCAGTTTAATGTTTGCCTTTGCTAAATAATATAAAGCCAGCTTGGCAAAGACAAGCCCCAAAGAAATCACAAATCTAAGATTTGCTTTTTTCGAAGTACAACCAGTAAGGGGCCATTCTGTGGTCACTCATGGGCAAATTGAGAAAGAGCCATGCTTAGTTCCCCAAGGATTTGTAAAGGAGAAGCACTGTGGGAATCAGCCACTGTACTCTGAAGCCCACAAAGAGCACACTGCTCAGGAGCACCGTGCCAGGGACAGAAGGCAGATGTTCTCAGACCTGTGCAATGAAGTACTGCTTCTCCACTGATCTCAGCTGTGCAATTAGAGACTTGCTTTATACAGCACATGAGAGTCCAGCTTTTATATCACTTTTCAACAAGACTATTGAAGACTTGAGGCTCTTTGCTCATTTGAGTAGCACAGAAATCTTGAGCATATTCTGGAAGTTTATCATACGAGAAAACATTTTTAAGTTGTGCTTGTCCAGCAGATATGACTTTGGAAAAAAAAAATAAACACAACTTCTTTACCATTAATGTTCATGGACAGAAAAGAGAGCATCTTAGGCTTTTAATATTCTTTTAAAAATTGGCCAGATGGCACAAAAATAGCCTGGATAGCTTCTCTGGGATAGTGTTAGGAGACAGCATGTTTGACTTTGTATCTTTGCGGATGGTCAGTTGAAGCACTGAAGAACTTCACTATGCTGAGCTAATTTTTGTGGGAACAGAGCTCCAGAGAAACTGAATTTTAAGGGGAGGAGCTGATCAGAGGGCTGGAGCACCTCTCCTGTGAAGAAAGGCTCAGTGTTGATGTTGTTCAGCCTGGAGAAGAGAAGCCTCCAAGGGGGACCTTTAAGCAGCCTTCCGGTACCTGAAGGGGGCCTGCAAGAGAGCTGGAGAGGGACATTTTACAAGGGGAAAGGCTTCAAACTGAAAGAGAGTAGATTTAGAAATAAAATTGGCCAGGTTGAATGGGGCTCTGAACAACTTAGTCTAGTGGAAGGTGTCCCTGCCAAGGCAGGGGGAGTTGGAACTAGATGATTTTGAAGGTCCCTTCCAACCCAAAACATTAAATGGTTCTATGATATATATAATTGAATACAGTTCATTCTTGATTCAGTGGGTTTTGTAAGCTCAGATTTGACCAGTGGTGAATGACAGCCTGGGTCATTCACCTCTAACTACCAAAATAGATTTAAAGCAAAGGATTCTTTCAATGTGTTTTACTATTTGCATGTTTTAACTGGGGCAGATGAAAATACATTTCTCATTTTGAAAGAAAAATTGCATGTGACAGGAATACTAAAAACCAGAAGCAAGTACTTACCTATTCCTGCCGAGGAATACAATTTAGGTCACCCTCTGTCATAAGGAAATCAAAGTCGTGCAAGCAAAAAGGAAAATGTATTTATGAAGTCACTATGTTCTACATTTTCTTCATTCCACCAAAGCATACTGACAGACAGTGTGTGACCTGTGACCATGCAACAAGAACAAGTGGAATTAAATTGTGTTATTCCTGGAGTTGTTTTATTCCTTTCACCATACTGACACTAGGGAAACTAAGGAATGGTTATAAGCCAGGTGAACTGGAGGGTTTTCAAACAATTTCACATACAGAACCTGCATTTTTCTCTCAAAGTTATATTCTGATTATATTCCCCTGTAGGAAGGACAGAAAATAAACTGAAGTCTGGTCAAAGTTACATTACGAAGTTGTCTTTGACAAAAGGTGCCTTTCATTTACGCAGACTTATTACTGTGAGTTTTCTGTGACTCAGCAAACTGTGGGGTTTGGCTGTCAGAATTAAATAGTCTCTTGTGGCACAACGCCAGAGTTCAGTGTGCTTTCACTTAGTGTTATCAGAAACTGAAAGTCAATAAAATTTATAGAAGCAAAATTTTCCAGCGTGTCCATGACCTTGCTGGAGAAAGTTGTGCATTCAGCAGTGTCATCTTCTGTCTCTCAGTGTTCAGAGGTTGTCTTCACTGTGGTTTGTGTCTAGAATTTTCTACAGGAGAAAAAGATGAATTTTCATGGCATTTTAAATTCTAGTCTTATGATGTGGTACAATTTAAACTAGATTATGCCTTATAGACTCACCATGTGCTGAATTGGTCTCTCCATCTTCCTTTATCAAGAACTGCAAGGCAATAGCTCTCCATAAGAACTTCAAAAAAGGATAATTTTAATTTCTGCAACACTTATAGGGTGCAGAAATCTAGCTTCTTTTTCTGGACATCCTACGTGTTTCTTTCTAACTGGAATAAGTTTCATTATGTTATTATGAGCCCAGTCCTTAAGTTCATGAAGGCATTTGCTAAATTTTCTGAAAATATTCTGGAGAATTAAAACTGAAACTTAAATTTGTATTTATTGGTTTCACAACCCAGAGAGTACATATCTTTTTACTTCAACAGTCTAATGAAATAGATCCTATATGGCCTCACTTTAGGTTTCATGACATTGACTATGTCTCACTGATGGGATTCCTAAAGCTTCCCATTGCCTGGATGCTCTGTGCTGTTCTTTCTCTTTCTCAATAGGATAATTCCTCTCTTGTTAACAGGATGACTGTTCCTTTGTTTTCAATAAACCTGATATATCACTCACAAAGCAATTGGCAAAAAACATCCTATCTGTTTCTGCTTTAGATATAGTGCAGTAGATGCTAGCTCCATGTTTTGGAACCTTTCCCATTAAGCATTTAATTATGTTTTCTCTTTCCATGATTACCTTTACTCTTATCTCAATCATTTTTCCTGGCTGCTTCACCTGTCTGTATAAACTAGGTAGCAAAGTGGTGTAATCCTTGGGCTGGAAACAGATATGTGCTGATAAAGGACCACTGATTTTGTAAATATTGAATCTGGGTCCTGAAATGCATGCTGGTGAAAAACCCATACTGTTAGATATTAACAGATGATTCTTACCAGAGCTCAGCATCAAAAAGCAGACAAAGACAAGAATTTAAATAAAAGGTGGCAGCTGCTTGTAAATTCACTTGAAAAGCTCCTGGGATAAGGTAGGTCAGAGCATAGTTTCAGTGAATGATAAAGGCAATAAATATACGTGTGTAAAACCACCTTCCTGAAGTCATAGCTGTTTCAGCAATTGACTTATTACCACCTCAAACCAAAACAATCCAGACCTGGTTTGATACTATCTGGTGGAGAAAATAAAATCTTATTTTGCTGATAAGATTAAGCAGGAGAAATAAGGCTCTAAAATACAATATAAATCCAAACACCTTCTCCTGAAAAACATGATCAGATGCAGTTCATATTCAGCAACACTATAACTGCTGAATAATTTGAATGTTGCTTTCTCAGTTAGTGATCCTGTCTACAGTTTGAGAGGCAGGCCAGCAGTTTCACAGGCTAAGCTCTACCTAAATATTATTACCTGAAGACTTGCTAAAATATTTCATCTTTCCACTTCTTCAATGGAGTGATGAATGATACTTTAGTTTGAGACCACTCATTTCTTTCTAGCCCATTTTTTCTTTTCATATGAACACACCAAGATTCTACATATTCATGCTCTTCTAACACAGCTATGTGGACCATATTCTTAGTGTTGATAAGGCTTAACATAAAAAGCTTTTCTCTTTTAAAATTTTCTTTTGTTAGCAAAATGTTGCTTCCACACAGTATAACCCTGCTGCTGTTTAATCTCATGCAAGGAAGTGAAGCTGGAATATGTGGAAAGGGAAGCCACATTGGTACCCTTCAGTATGAAAGGGCCAAGACATTCTCTGAGATCTGCATTCATAGAACTGTGCTGATAATCAGAATGTTGGGATAAGCTAAAAGTCCCAATTTTATTTTTAATAAATCTCAGCTAAGTAGAAAAGTGAACTCTTTAGGCCTGCTGTAGAAAGGAACCCTCAGTACCAACGATGATGGGTTGTGTGTATGAGCTTAACAATGTGACTAGAATACAGTTGTACCATGAGAAGGATATTTCAGAGTGCTGGGAACCACAGCTGTCTGCACACTGAGCAGTTATTTCCTCATCACTATTCTGGAGCCGGGCTTATCCAGGAGGAAAAATAGCAGATGCATCAGGCCCTCAGCTTCCACTAACAGAAATATTGGTGTTTAAGGCATGAAGGGGAAAATAAAGTTATAAATGAGTGAGTTGTATTGACACCAAACCAACTATTATCTGCTGTCATTAATGAAGAAAAAAAATGCATGAATTTCTAAAAATTTCCACTAGGCTGCCACTAATACACATCTCTAGCAGAAGATCCAGCATGACATGAAACAACAAGAATGTAAGGTCATGAAAAGAACTTTAAAAGATGAGCTTCTTCTCACAGAGCTTTTGATAACTAAAATAAAGTCCTCTGTACTGAAGTGAGTCACTGGCAACAGAAGGAAAAAAGAACCTTAGTGATACAATTCATCTGATCCAATTTTAAACCTCAGCTAGAGAAAAGATTAATTGTATCAACCAATGTGAATAATTCAGATGAAGATGTGTACATTGTGGCCTTCATAAATTGACATTTTTGTAGATGAATTCCCAGAGCCACATCGAGTAAATAAGCCTGTTTAAAAAGCTTTATAAATATTAATAACTTCTCATAATTACTGTTATGAGGGGTACTATATTGATGGGTTTTCCCCATTTCCTGCCCAATTGAAATGAAAACATAGGACCAGTTCTTGGAGTAGCTCCAGTGTTGGAGATGTTTTTAGGAAGTGCTTATGAAGGGATGTACAAATGACAGGCATTGTGATTCAGTGACAACTCTGATGCTCTGCCATAGTAAGACTTTTAAGGCAGATGCCACTTCAAAGTCGGTCTGCTTAAGCATGAGAGAAGCACTGTGGCAGGTTAGAAAGCATGTAGTGTGCAGCTGCCTTATTCAGCACAGGATCACCTGAATGCCTGTCACAGCTGCTGTGCTCAGACCTGTGCAGCACAGGAGGCTGGGGCAGGATGGGAGCCTGGCTCAGCAGGTTCTCCTCCCAGGCCTCTGTCTCCTTGCTGGGGAGAGATGGGGCCTCGAGTGCAGCTAGAGGCACCCAGAGCAATGAAGCCTCCTGATGCAGATGCACCTCTCTCCTCCACTGCCCTCAGGGTGACTGGAGAGATAGCCCTTCTAGCATGGAAGTGATACAGGGGCTACTAGTTTAGATTCCTAAATTCAGGATGTATACTCTTATCTTCACTCTCTTCCCCCCACCAAATACTAGGAAATTCAGAAAAGAATTTTTACCTCTTTGAATCACAAAAGATGAAGTGGATAATATTCCTCTTTGCAGCTGTGATAAAGATAATGGCACATGAATTTGCATTCTTTGTCATGTTCTACTATGTAATTTGATGATGTAAGTACCTGGAAATGTCAATAGCATCATTGTATATCAAAGTCCTTTACAAAGGATGTTAGCTGTCATTATTACCATGGGGGTGCAGAGACTAAAGGGACTCATTTGGAGTTACTCAGTAAGGAGGAGGAAATTCAAGTAAAACCCTTTTACAAGGGTTGTCCATGTGGTGACAGCATCAGGATTTTTTTCTCTTTGGTACATAACCAACATGTTGTTCCAATGCAGCTGATCAGTACATCTGTATTCAATTGCAGTTACAACAGGGAAATGTTGTACACAGACTCTGCAGGATAATGTAGCTGCTGCCTTGAGCTGAGCACAAGACTGGAAAAAAGATGTGACCTTAAGAAAAGCTTGAACTTAGCAGTAAACTGACTCAGTGCCTATGCATGAATTGCAGATTGCTCCACAGCTTGGCCCTAGATTTTAATTCTCACTGTCGCTCACTTCCTACACAGTAATATGCCTTAGCTGAGCAGTCCTTGCTAAGTCAGAGACAAGCTAACTTAAACATCTGTATTGTTGTATTAGTTAAGACCAATTTTCTTTTGTCCAGTGTAATGTTTCTGTCAATGGCCAAAGCAAGAGCATAAAAAATGGGGAACTATTTAGTGATCCCTTGATATCCTTTCCCATTCAGGCAATCATTGGTCTAGAAAATCCCGATATGGACCTCACAGATCCACAAGTGCTTATGAAGGGATGTACAAATGACAGGCATTGTGATTCAGTGACAACTCTGATGCTCTGCCATAGTAAGACTTTTAAGGCAGATGCCACTTCAAAGTCGGTCTGCTTAAGCATGTGAGAAGCACTGTGGCAGGTTAGAAAGCATGTAGTGTGCAGCTGCCTTATTCAGCACAGGATCACCTGAATGCCTGTCACAGCTGCTGTGCTCAGACCTGTGCAGCACAGGAGGCTGGGGCAGGATGGGAGCCTGGCTCAGCAGGTTCTCCTCCCAGGCCTCTGTCTCCTTGCTGGGGAGAGATGGGGCCTCGAGTGCAGCTAGAGGCACCCAGAGCAATGAAGCCTCCTGATGCAGATGCACCTCTCTCCTCCACTGCCCTCAGGGTGACTGGAGAGATAGCCCTTCTAGCATGGAAGTGATACAGGGGCTACTAGTTTAGATTCCTAAATTCAGGATGTATACTCTTATCTTCACTCTCTTCCCCCCACCAAATACTAGGAAATTCAGAAAAGAATTTTTACCTCTTTGAATCACAAAAGATGAAGTGGATAATATTCCTCTTTGCAGCTGTGATAAAGATAATGGCACATGAATTTGCATTCTTTGTCATGTTCTACTATGTAATTTGATGATGTAAGTACCTGGAAATGTCACTAGCATCATTGTATATCAAAGTCCTTTACAAAGGATGTTAGCTGTCATTATTACCATGGGGGTGCAGAGACTAAAGGGACTCATTTGGAGTTACTCAGTAAGGAGGAGGAAATTCAAGTAAAACCCTTTTACAAGGGTTGTCCATGTGGTGACAGCATCAGGATTTTTTTCTCTTTGGTACATAACCAACATGTTGTTCCAATGCAGCTGATCAGTACATCTGTATTCAATTGCAGTTACAACAGGGAAATGTTGTACGCAGACTCTGCAGGATAATGTAGCTGCTGCCTTGAGCTGAGCACAAGACTGGAAAAAAGATGTGACCTTAAGAAAAGCTTGAACTTAGCAGTAAACTGACTCAGTGCCTATGCATGAATTCCAGATTGCTCCACAGCTTGGCCCTAGATTTTAATTCTCACTGTCGCTCACTTCCTACACAGTAATATGTCTTAGCTGAGCAGTCCTTGCTAAGTCAGAGACAAGCTAACTTAAACATCTGTATTGTTGTATTAGTTAAGACCAATTTTCTTTTGTCCAGTGTAATGTTTCTGTCAATGGCCAAAGCAAGAGCATAAAAAATGGGGAACTATTTAGTGATCCCTTGATATCCTTTCCCATTCAGGCAATCATTGGTCTAGAAAATCCCGATATGGACCTCACAGATCCACACACCTTGTCTTCAAAAGTCTTTTATGGCTCTGTTCCAAATCATTGTGTTTAATCCCTTTTTTCAGATCCATTTATATATTTGGCCTGCACAAAATCCTGTGTAACTTTAAGGTGCAAGAGCAAGGCTTTGTTGTGAGTTTTGGTTTTTGGCAGAAGCAAAACATTTGTGTAGCTCATTTATCACAGCATATTGTATTTCTGTGGTCTGTGAAGCTGCTACTGGAAGCAAGCTGTGACAGCTATTGAATGCCTAGTTTGGAGGCAAAGATGTTAGCGAAGCTATTAGAATTCTGTTACTGCCTTGGGAACAGAGAAAGCCAAATTTTCTATTAGGCTCTTCAAAGTGCCAGTAGTTACATAGTGACATATGGCTGTTTTAGCCTGGCGTTTATCATCCTTAATATACAATTTGATACAAATTTTAGAGAAGTAAAATATTGTTGTCCCTTGACAAAGAAGGCCATTTGACAATCAGAAAGTGTGGTTAGAACCATGAATGAGTATTAGAACCATCTCTAACAGAGCAAGCCTCAACAATTGGTGTCTGGCTCTGGGGAAGATTTCTACTCGTCTATTGTCACTAGACTTTTTTTACATGTTTTGTCCTACTCTCCTTTCCTCCTCTGCTATTGAACTTAGCTCCAGTGTCATTCTTCTTACTTCAGCTGTCCTGAACATCACCAATATTTTATTTTAAACAGCGAAAGAAAGGTCAGTGCACACTATTAATGAGTTTGTAAATATATTTTCCACTCTTATTAGACCTCAGATGCAATGTGTGTGTGTATGTGTAGTCACAGCATTGCAACATTTCATCAGGAAACTTTCAAGAATGTGGCAAAGATTTCCTCTTGCCCTTACAGTTTTGAATCATGAAAATTTTTATAGTTTTTTTATCAAAACATTGTAATGGTCTTAGGAGTTTAAGTTCTGTTTTAAAAACTAACTTTGTCATTCAAGAGTCTAATATAAAAAAAATCAGTAGGACTTACTTCACCTCCCTAAATACTTTACCCATTCTGAAAACCAGTTTTACTTTTAGAAATAGTGAGGGGATTGTATGAACTTTTTACCCCATTCCACCTTCATGGCTTTGGTATTACAGATAAGGAACTCCAAATTAGTTTACTGAATGCCACTTTTACAAAGTAGCCCAATACCTAAATTGCCAGGATTCAGAACAAGGCAGATCCAATGGCCTTAAAAAAAAGAAATGCTCCTAATATCAGATGTCTGTGTTGCTTATGATATTATGATAAGCATAAAAGGCTAAAATTTGATTTCCTTATTTTTGACACCAGGCAGCAAAGAGTGATTTGCCAATACAGAAACTATTTCCACTGATGTCTTTCCTATTCACTGTTTTATCTACTTTACAAAACCTTCCTGTCTTAAAGAGAAATATATTTACCCTGATTAGGGTAGATTTTGAGGAGATTTACAGAAAATCTTTTGAAAATTCATTAATTAGGAGTGCAGCTCCAAACTTTTGAAATATATCCTTTTTATCCCTTACTTTTGGCTTTAGGGAAATAGCTGAATTAATACAAGTGACATGACTGGAGAGAATGCCATGTAAATGAAAGGCTCTTTAATCCAACAGATTATGCTGGTGTGTCTTTCATCATTTCAAGTTTTAAAACCAAGATAGGATATCCTTCTCAGAGGTAATGAAAATACATGGCCTCTCTTATAAAGCTGATGATGATTTCCTTTGGCTCTGAAACTTGTGAGTCCCTGGCATTCTTGTTCACAATAAACAGCCCTTGCAAGCATGACTGATAGCCACAGAGTTTGAACCATCTGTGCATGTTGCTTTCTAAAAGCCCTGTCTTCACATCTGTTATGTGGGAACTAATCTAACATCTATGGCTTATCACAGACTTGATAGGATAATAAGCAAGAATAGTGAAATAAAAAGAAATAAAAAGATACAAATGGGCAACATTATGCCAATTAGGAGGCAGAAAGAAATAACACATTTATTCATTTGGCAGAACTGCTGTTACTTGAAGATAAAGCCAACATTACATTCCAGATAGTTACCCTTCTGAGTTACATCACCCTAAAATTAGTGCTGTTCTCCTGAAGTGATGCTGCCTGCTTTAAATGAAAAAGTTAGGGTTAGACTTGCCATTAGCCAGAGATTAGTTATTGATGGGATTGTGCATGATGTGACCAACAGCAAATGCAGAGAATAAGGTAATAACATTTCTGTAAAGGATAAGAAAAGATATGGTGGCAACCATAAGAAAATAATTGGTTTTAATTACTGGAAAATCATGTCGCCTGGGGCCCCTGTGGATTAGAAACATCCTTAAAAAGAGCCGAACAAGGAAATCCAGGAAAGAAAAAACGGCAGAGATGCAAAAGTGTTGGTTAATTCTGTGAAAATCAAGGCTGTTTTCTATTTGCTTGAGTGATAAAGTATCTTTTTTCTTAGGCATTACTAAAAAGCTTTTAGCTGTTTGCTTTCATGTTAGTGGGTTGCCTACAATGTTTACAATTTACCTGGCTAGGCTTGTACTAAGACAGTAACTCTTGCCAGTCTTCCTCACAGATGCAGAAACTAGCTTATTTTCTTATTAAGTAACAGCTTCCAAGTTTTTGTGTTGAAAATAAGATTTCATATAACCCCCAAGAAAACTGAAGTAGTCTTTGCATTCCTTTACTTTATTAGTAGTTCTTGTGGAGAGGCAGACACTTGGAGAGTTTATTGAATTATACATTCCATATAAGGCAATAAAATAATTTGATATTGTCAGAAGAACTTTATCTACGTCTGTTAATGCTTGATTTATTGGATGAAACTGCAAGGAAGTATCTTAATTTATTATTAGCCAAATGTAGAATAAGGTCAAAGTTCTGTGTACATCAAGGAACAGAAACACTGATGTTAATTTTTCCCAGACCATATCACAGCATATCCACTTGTTATGTCAATCCAGATCTGATATATTATAATTTGAAAATTAAAAGAAAACATAATTCTGAAGGTATTCTCCACATTTTATACATCTATAGGTAATCTTCTAGCTGTAGCCAGATTTGTTAACATGTTTCTGGGAGATTAATTCTTGAAAAGAATCAGCAAGACCCTTATTCTTCTCTCCTTGAGATTTCTGTGCTTTGCAAGGTTGCACAATAGTTTCCATAAACATTAGGAGAAAAGTGAGGTACAGCTGGGTATTCCTGGGAAAAGTGAGGTACAGTGTTATTCCTGGGAACAGTATTAGAAGAATGAAAATGCAGGTTTCTTTGCATTTTTATTCAGAATAATCACAGTTCAAACACTTCAACTGTTCTATTCCCATATAAGACTGTTTAGAGTGGGCTGCTCAAAACCTGTTGTTGGGCAATAAAGAAAACAAGAAATATTAGGACATGCACATATTGGAGTTAATTGTCCAATTACAGCTTTAGCCCATGAAGTCCCATCCTTCTTGTTTTTTCTTTCAGTCCATGTTGTTTATGCTCTTGGGCCTGAGATTTGGATCTTTTGTCCTTGGTTCTCAGCTAGAGAAAGAATCATTTTGTGTGCCTACCCTGTAAAGAGAGTTTACCATCTCCTAATATGAAGCTCAGAAGTACACACTAAAGCAGTACAGAATATGAAAAATATAAATGCTTAAACCTGAGGCCTCAAATGGAGTTCTTTTACATATTTCCCTCAATGGGTCACAGTCCAGATTGCAAAAGCAGGACCAAAAGAACTGTGGATCTGTAGGTCACAAGATTTTAAAATACAAGTAGAACTGAAATACAAGTAGTTTTTTAAAAATGCAAATAGAATTTGCAAGTGTCCAGAGTTTGCCCAGAATTTCTAGGTGGTTTTCATCTGCCAAAAGTGTGAAAATGCAGTGGAACCAGAGTGCAGGTACAAGAGAATGGGCAGCTAAATGGTCACTCAGAAGTAAGAGCCAGGCTGTGGGGGGCTGCCGTGCCAGGCAGCTCTCTCCAGCGCTGCAGCAACCTCCTCCTCAAGTGCCCCCACCAGGGCAGCACTGGGGGCTGCGCCCCCCACACCGAGCCCTGCCCTTCCCTTCCTCAGTGTCCTCTCTTCCCCAGTGGCAGATTGTGTCACCGGCAGCAGATGGCTTAAAAAACCCAGCTATGAATGAGGGAGGTTATTTGCTTGTGAATGGATGAAACAAAAAGGGAAACCCAAAACTTTCATTTGCCATGTCATTTCTTCCTAAGCGAACATGTTGGCCACCCTTTACCTTTTGTCTCAAGTGGCTTCCTCCATGAACATTTTAACAACAGTGAAAGCTCTCTCCCAGGAGACTAGAAAATGTGCCTTAAGAGGTTTGTGGAAACAGCATGTGCGTATAGGATTTCACTGCCATTGCTCAATTTGCATTGTTCAGGATATTAATTTCATTACAGATGCTGCACCACAGTTGGGAAAAAAAAAACCCTCTCTCTAAATTAAATTAGCTGATAGCAAAACCAGGTAATGTGGCACAAATGGAATTGCATTTTGCTTACATTCAACTGAATTAACATTTAGCTCTCTGAAAATTAAGCGGTGTTTTATTCAACACATCACCAATTTAAGGCTTACTTAATAATAATGGTATTTTGATTTTGTTTATCGAATTCAGGTTTGTATGAATGACAATACGACCAAAACATTTGACAATCACATTTACCTGAGAACTAAAATCAGTCTTAATTTTGGTTTACATTCATTCCTCCATAAAAATATTATTTTAATTAAACAGACATGTCAGTTTGTTGTTGTATAAAATAATTTTTGCAATTGAGACCAAGATAAAATTTATTTATAAAATAATGCCTGATGGCAACATTAGTTTTCATAATTTCTACACATGCTTATGAAAGTGAATTGAGATGTGAATACTTCCTGTTGAGCAGCACTGCACAGGAGGCACTGCTAGTTTGGATCCCCCATTAGCACACCAAACCATGTAAAATGGGAAAAGTTTGTCTTCAAAGACAGTGTTGGCACCCTGAGAGCAGATGTGGGACTGCAGACTCTCCCTACGCTTTGTCACTCCCTGGGTCCTGGCTGCCCCAGGCCAGCCTGACTCTGTGGAGGGGCCAGCCCCATCCACTGCACCACCTTGCCCACCTATGTCAGCTCCTCTCCAGTGGATTTACCTAAAAGGTGCAGTAATCTGGGAATTGACAAAGGATTGATCTTGGATATGCTGATCAAGATGGTGTGGATGTGTGACTAAATTAAAAGGCTTGAGACTGACATGAAAAGTGATGCTGGGCTGGAGGCACTGGAATGATCCTCCATGGGAGGGATGCTGGGAAAGGCATATATCTGTGCTAGTTTGTTGTGAAACATGCTATTTATAACTAGAGGAAAAAGAGGGAATAATTATTGTAAGTATTACAATAATTTGTAATAATAATAATTTGTAGCAATAATTTCTGTTGTGAAACTTCCAATGAAGAAAGGTTGTGACTGGCCCTTATTTGCTTAGGTTGCCTGGGCTGCTGAATGGTTAACTAGATCCTTGAACAATGTTTTACTTTGAAATTCTGAACAGTTGCACATAAAGAAACAGCCATCTGATATTGGTGGAAAATCACAGTGCTTTCATCCAAACAGTGAGTAAAACTGAAGTCACTAATCCAAATGGAAAGCCTTGGAGAATCAGTTTAGTTGAAACTTTCTGAAGTTTTTGTACCTGTTGCTGAGTATCAGATGTTTGGGATGACAATAACCAAGGAATAAGAGACTGAAACATCTCTTTATTTTTTCATTTCATTTGCATCTGGCAGTGTCAGGGTAGTGGCCATCCCACCGTGTCCCCTCTTCAGTTACTTACATTCTCCATTCACAACCACATCTGACTGAATAACCAGGAGTAGTTCCTTTAGTACATCCACATGCCTTGGCAAATCAGAGATTTTCTACCACAGGTAAAGATTAATTATTCACAGACTGAAGTAAAAACAGCAATCAGAATACTTTTTACAAATTAGAGAATACCCTTGCAAATTGCAAGGGACCTCAGTTTATTTGTAATCATAGCCTCATTTTATTTAAACAGTTTTAATTTTTTAACATAGTTACATCAGCTTTGCCTGACAAAACTTCAGTAGAATTAAATACTAATCTTCAAATCATTAAAACCAGATGCCATACAGAAGGACAAGAATGGAAGTGACCCATGAGACAATCCCAACATAAGATTTTAGAAGAATGTATCAGTTGATATTAATAGTGAGAAGTAATAGTGGCTAAGACCACCTCAAGTACAACTTTCTAAGTAAATGATTTCTATTTCCCAACTCAAATGGAAAACAAAAGTCAGAACAAAAATCAATTTAAATCTAACAAAACCATGGATTTTACAGGAAATAGAATATCTTGGTTTTGAGTATTTTAAATGTTTCTGAATTAGATACATTTTGTAATGCAATGTCCTGTAAAAAAAAAAATAGGCAAATTGTTTTTCACTTTCATTATTAGTTTTTTTTTTAGCTGAAAAGATGTAAGGAAACATCCACTGTATTGTGCTTGCTTATAAAGTGTTCTGATGAAATCCAAATGTTAATAACTATGTTCTGGAGGTGATTTTTATTACTGCCATAGCTCTATTTAGCTTTTTCACAAAGATTCTTTTATAAGGTCAGCCAGTCTCTTGAAGGCCTGCAATGAAAAATATGATTCACATTTATATTTCAGCATTACAGGAATAGGGAAAACATCAAACCTGTAAAGCTGCTAAAATTGCCCTAACTGTATAGTATCAATATTTTATAATGCAAAGTTCTGCTGATATTCTTTCTTTTCCTTTTATAAAATCATGTATGGCGTTTGACTGCACAAAGCTTCCAATTCTCTGATAGAAAATAACAGGCAGAGATTTCTGAAACAGAAAAATGCCCATATTGATGTTCAAAGGTTATTTGGATCTCAGATATAACTTCTAAAAAACTAGTGATCCCTGAAAGAATATCTCTTTTAACTTAGTATTACTGCCCAGGGACCCCAAAAGTGAAAAAAATGAAGAACAGTTGAGTGGGGAAGCATATAAAAATTCAGCTTGACTGTCAATAGTATAATTATGAATTACTTTAACAAAGAAAAAGGAAAAAAATAGAAGAAATAAAGAAGAACTAAATTGGCAATAGAAGCACTTATCTGTTACAAGCCTTTGCAACCGCATGAAAGTACAACTACAAATACTGAACTGTTTCAAGCACCCCAATCAAATCAGTATTAAATCTGCACAAATAAATGTCTCCTATGTTTTCTCCCACTGATTTTATAGATAGAGCCAAATAACTTCAAAAATGCTCCTAAAAGATTAGTTCCTCATAATATCAGGAATAATAATAAACAAAATAAATATAATAATAAATAAATAATAAAATAAAGCATGTATGTAAATTGTACGAAAGGAAAACAATAGTCTTTCTTACAAAGACTTGCCAACACACACACAAAAAAAGAACACAGGTAATTCAATCTGAGAATCTCAGGAATCCAAAGTCTGAAAGATACATGATGCCTGCTAATGCTTAAGCAAATACTCTGGCTTTAGTAAAGCATTTATAAATAATGTCTGGGAGGTTTAACTGTGAGACACTGTATGATGAGATACAAAGAAAAATTCTAAGTCGTCCTCAAAATTTGGTATCTTGCAGATCATTTGGATGAGTATCTTGCTTAAGGAACAGCTAATACTGCTGTGAAAGTACTTCTTAATCAGCTACAGACTAAAACCTCTAACATTCAAGAAAAAAAATAAGGACAAGGATGTAAAAAATAAAGGAGCATTACTGTGTGAGAAACTGTCTTGATAAGAATGTAAAAAAAAAGAAAATCTCACCAGATCCATCTGGTCAGGAGAAGGCAGAGAGAAGGAGGCTCTGACGTAAGAACTAGGCTCTGAACTATCAATATTGAATGCTCCTCCAGGAACCAGTAATACCTATGAAAAAGTGATTAACACATAGTTATTACCACTTCTACATTTTTATAACACTATGTTAAATTAAATTTGAGAAAGCTCAGTGCTTACAGACTTGTAAGTGTGAGCATGGTGTAATATATTATTTTTTTCAAAATGAGGAGACAAAAATATGCAACCTGTAACAAGACTTTCTATAATAAAACCAAGGGGTCTTTGTTTTTGGTTACCAGGTCTTGTTCATATCATCACAATGCTTAGAGGCACCTGGGGTGTAGCTTACTCAGTGCTGGATCTTATAAATTGGAGAAATAAAACCAGACTTAATTTCTCTCATTAAAAAAATTTAGACAGCAGCCATAATACATATAGGTATATATATTAATATTATATATATGCCATATATAATGACATTGTACCATATTTTATATTGGTTTCAATTTCAGTAAACTGATAAAATATCAACATCTGAATGGAGTAATGAAAATATTTTGTTAGTGAATAACTATGACACAGTGCCTGACTTGCAGACTTAATGATGGTGCACAGCAAGTCCCCCTGCTTTTTTAAGTGTGCACATGTGGATAGATACAGATATTTTATGCCTCCCTTTTTTGTTTTAATGTCACAAGTCATTAAATCATATGTCATACTTCTTTCTTCAAAGCCTTTTCCATTATCAGCTGCTGTGTATCAGAAATACCCTTAATTTTGATCCATAAGAACATGCCAGCAGCAGGAGGGTACCATTCTGCCAAGTCTGGAGAAAGAGAGAGAGAAATGGAATCAAGGAAGAAACTTATGCCCTACTTCTAATGGATGCATCATAGATTCAGTGATGTTTTAGATTTGCTGACACAAACATTATTATCACTATTGCTATGATGATTTTTTCTATCTTCTTTTAAATTAAGATCACTATTTCAGAGATTTTTTAAAGACAGATATTTTAAACATCAAAAGTATAAGAACATAATGAAGTGAAATACAGGCTCTTCGTAAAATTATTTTAAATAGTAATGTGGTGAGCTTTTATCATCACCATCTATCTTCCTGTCCTAGTAGAAAGCACAAAAATGCAGCAATAGAGAATTTGTCCTAAGCTTAATATTTAATGCAATTGATTGCTTATAGTGCTTATTTGTCACTTCAGTCAAGAGATGAACTTAAGTGATTTTTCTTGAGCACAAAGATGATAAATAGCTAGCAAAAAAATTTAAGTGATTATCTATGTTGCACTCTGACCTTTTAACCACTTGTCAGCAGCACTGAGCATTGCATCCCGCTGGATCCTGTAGAAGTCCACCACTCTGAAAGCAAAACATCAATTCAGAGTCATGAACTCATATCCTTTCAGAATCTATTTGTTTCTGGAGGCAGAAACAAAGCTTTCCTACTTGAACAACTCAAGTGCACATTTAATAGAAATATTAGCATATCCTAGGTGGGCACAATACATAATACTGTGTGTATAAAACTTTGTATATGTATCCAAGAAGTCTTTACTGCTTCACTGCATCTCCAACAGAGCACTGATCAACCAGAGGACGTCCCTGTGTGGCTGCTTCTTCAGCTTTACACATATCACAGAACCCTTTTACATAGTACATCCATTCTGTCTATTACAGCAGTGGATAAAAGTCTTGTTAACAGTATTTACTGCACAAAGCACACACACTGAAGAAAATTAGGGACTTCATCATATGCAAAAGCACAAACTTAACATTTGTGCATTTGGGTTGAATTTGTGTAACAGGTACCCATGGAAATGACATTTGACAAGGTTAAAAGCAAATCGAATGATAAACCTGTCACATCTATTTGACAGCTTCCCCTTTCTAAGCTTTTGGACATATCTCCTTCATACTTTAAGTAAAACTTTCAAATAATTTATCTCTTATTGGGAAAAAAGACCCTAACCCAAGTTTCACCATGGAAAAGTCACATGCAGTGGCTTTTGTTGGCATAAAATGACACAGCTGTGCAACAGAAGATACAGGAGAAATGCCTGACACTGAGTTCATAATTCAAATGCAAATGCATTCCCATGTCTTGAGAAAACATCCTTAGTAATTTGCATAATTTACATAATGTAACATTTGTATTTTTAAAAATACTTTATGAACCAATAGTTTTGATTTATGGATTTATTTTATTACATCTAATACACAAACACCAATACAGACTTAAACAGTTTTGGGGCTCAGTATATCTATTGCTACATTCTATATGAGAAAGTAAATCTCCTTTGTGCAGCTTTTACCAAAACTGCAAATCCTGTTACCATTTTAGTTACATGTTGAAAACATAACAATTACTAAGATGAAATTTCTCCAAAAACATAGCTAACTCCAAAATACAATCTTCTATTCCAAAGCCTGATCTAACACCTCACCCTTGTACAAGTGAAATCAGCTGGAAGAGAGTGCAGTCAGCTGTGGGGCCTCATCAGTATGGTTATAAAGTACTGCAGTGGCCCCACTACACCCCTATTTTCATTTGTTTAAGTGGAAGAACAGCCTTCAAGCTTGATCAAGGCTGCCTTTTGACCTACAAGAAAGAGGTAAGTGAAGAGATGCATTTGGGATTTATTTTTTGGGAACTACTGAAAGGTGAGCTAAAGTGTGGTCCAAGTTCCTCTGTGAGATTTCTCTTTATGTTCCGAAATCTTAAAACAAAGCAATGCTAAGGCTGATGTGTCTGGTTTGGGGTTTTTTTTCCAAATATTGCTGTTAACAGTATGAACATCAAGGGGACACAAGTGGCTGTTACAGTGCGATATAAGAACTTCTTGCATGTTTTGCTCATGTTGCTGTTACAGGCCTTTGCAGAGTGTAGCACACTCCTACTGAAGTGAGAAACTTGTGGCTCTAATGATATCCAAGTAGAGCACATAAAATGAGGCACTGAGTGTCAAGAGAAACTATGCTCCTCCTGCATAATAAATTAAAACTAAATGTGTGTCAGTCAGTATGCGAGAAATGTTTTATGAGTTAGATGGTAGCCCAGTGCTGTCTAACAGTGAGAGGCGATGTTCAGGCAATGTTTAGTGTGTGTAGATGAACTTCACTGTTTTTCCATTGGTATCCCCAATCAGGAGATCAAGGATGGCAAGAATGTAAATTCCTGCTAGCATAATGAACTCCCTTTATAAAAGCTATGCTGACTCTTTCACAATAGATCCTGTGCTCAGAGATCTCAGCTTTTGCTATAGACCCTAACACTTTAGCAGAGATTACAACTTTATTCACTGGCTTGATGCTTCCAGGATCCTCTTAAGTTCCCTTCAGGTGGGAGCTGCATGATGTCTGTGCCAATGGTCTGGAGATTGTCTGCCTGGAGTGGTAGGTGACATGCCCTGACCTGCCTGTCTGCAACCTCACACTGTGTCTCTTCAGGCCTCTTGTGTGTACCCAACAATCTTGGTGACCTGTCTTACCTACCTGGCCTAATACTGGTGAACCTCCTCTGACTTATTTACTACAAAGACTGTTTGCTGTAGGCAACAAGTAGCAGAATGACAGATGATGAGATTCAGCATAGGACATAACCCTACCTGTCTATATGCTCCAAGAAACCCTTTTGTCCCCATTGCTGAAGCAGCTGTGATATCATAATCTAAAGAAATAAAACACATCGTCAATACCATGTTTTAAACAAGACTGTTCCACAATCATCAAAAGACCCATGGCCAGGCGCACTAATCAACGTTTCCCAGACACGAAATTGCATGTGGTGTCTCTTGGAGCCCTTATAAACAGAGGTGCCAAGGTTATTATAGTCTGTGCTACTGGTGTCTCCAAGGATCATGGCATTGGTATTTGGAATCTGGGGTGGGGGGAGGGAAAAATGGATGGAGAGGTAAATATGGTAACTGGGGAGAAAGAGGAGGGCAATGTATATTGCTTTACCTTCCTGTCCATATCGGCCTCTCCGCTTTAACAGTGATGAACTAATGGAGCTGGAAGACGGAAGCCGTATTTAGATGTGTTCACTGTCTCCTTTCCTTAGTACTAACCATTAAGGGGCTGTAGTTGTCAGCTTGCTTTGAAATGTCTTTGTGGGCTGCCACTATTGTTTTAATTGAAAAGTGGAATAAAAAATAATAAATACTGTGTTTTACAGTAAGATTTTTCAAAAGAACCGACCAGGAAAAGATAAAGTATTTCAAAAGTTGATTCTTGAAATCTGAGGGTTAAGGGATATCAGCTGAACTATCCATGCACAAAGACAACCCTCTAGCTCTGGTTCTGAGTTCTATGATGGTCTCTCTTCCTTTGGCAGAATTGACAATGAATTTGCATAAACAAAACCATGAAAGTGCAGAGCAAGTGTGAAAGTACAAAGCTGTTTGCCTGCAGTTTCTTATAACTTAGGATATGTTGTCTTCTCTAAATGCAATTCATTTGGTGGCTTGGTACTTGCCTGTGTGAAAGTGCTGGTGTGCATTGTTGACACCTGAATGTGCAGAACAACTCTGTCGATGAGAGGCTTGGGACCTGTCAGAAAACCTATTCTTAAACTGGAAAGTAAAAAAAAAAAAAGTTACTACAGAAATGCAATGTGCTAATACTTTGTCTGAGTTATATGTGTGAAAACATGCAATGATTTTATTGATAGTGTAAGGATCTCTTATGCATTCAAATTTATCTGTATCTTAATACTGCCCTCAGGTTATACAGTTTAGAAGCTGAGTATCAAAGTAACGAAATAAAAACATTTAAGAGGTTTTAATGCTTATAACTAAGAGCTTCTTAGTTATGAGGCTTCAGGACAAAATCTATGTTTGGAAGTGATCTTCTGCAACCATAAAGATAACATGAATCAAAGGGAAGGAAAGTCAAGTTTTCCCATAATAAGAGATCATGAATGCTCAGGCTTTATGACAAACAGGTAAGTGCAAATGGCTTTACTCTTTCACTCCCTTTCAGTACTGCAGAAGGAATGGAATATAGATTGATAAACTAGATGGTTACTTATGCTTCAGTTCTTATTACCCATCTTTAGAGATTGGCTGAAGTTTTTATTTGAAGAAAAATGGAACCCCTAAACTCATATGTGTCTTTGGAAAAGATAATACTGTGTCATGCCATTTTGTGGTGTCACTTCTGAAAATGTAATCACACTTAACATTATGTTGTCTCCTCACTTTGTCTAGAATGGGTTATAATCCACTGGCTGCCAATGCAAACTTCACATTAATTTTTATATCTATTAGGTTAACAGAAAAAAGCAAGCTAAAAATCAAATACATTGACTTGTGTGAAATAGAAAACAGTCAAGTTGGTTCTTTTTCTGGCAGGGGGAAACAACCTGAAAGAACTGGAAGGCTACGTATCAGTATAATCCTATGAACAGTTTGTGAAGAATGATAGTTTCTTTTCTGTATTACAAGTTCAGGGAGCTTGGAAGAATACTAAGCTATAGATAAAAAGGGAAATGGAAAAAAGAAGAGAGAAAAGCTCCTAAGAGTTCTAGAAACAGAGCTGGAATCCAGGATCTTTCTGCCTAGATGGTGCCTGCAAGAATGGGCTGCCTGGGGGGAGAGGCTTAGCTATCTGCATCAGAAGAGAAACAGAACCTGGAGCAAAATGACTGCCAAGAGATGACATGAAAAGTGAGAAGACTGTGAAAAGCTGTTGATTTCGAAGTTCATTTCAGAAGTGGATAGTTAGTAAATAAGAAAACACTATGGCATGTCTCATCCCTTCATATGAAGTCTTGCATCTTAAGTGAATAGACAATGCTAAGTGGTCTGCAGCTGGCCTTACCCAGATGAGAGAATTTTAGAGAAAGAGTCGGTCCTGATAACTCGGCCATCCACATCCATTGAGAGGAAAGTTGGAGCCCATGGCTTGGAATAAAAAATACAAAATAAAATTCAAGGCGCTAAGTAAGGATTATAATGGAATTATTTTCTTTTACTAGGAAGACACAACTCATTTCTCAAATGTGTATTCCAAGGAAAACATTTCAGTAACTTGCTGACAAGTGATTGCTTAGCCTAGCTTTCTGAGATGTGACTACAGTATTCTGTGAACGTCTTCAAGAAACCAGCTTTGTTATTTTTTGATGATTGCTTAGGCCACCATTCAGCACACAGTTTAAGTTCTGGTATGATGCCATAAGAAGGAGAGAGACACACTGATTTTTCTGCCAAGATTTCTTGTGGAGTAAAGAGGTATTGCAGTTTCTAAAATAGAGCCTTGTAGCATTTTGCTTTGCTATATTAAAAAGTGAAATCAGAAGTTAGGACCAAATTGTGAAGATCTGAGTCCAGCATACCTTTTCTTTATGATGAATTCTGTTTTTACACCTTCTCCCCTACATGTTCTTACAAAGCTTCACAATACTATCTAATAAGTGTGGCAGTTTTATTGCCTCCTTCCATAAAAACATATCTCAAAAGAGAAAATGCTGACCTTTATCTTCTACCAATGTTTTAGTGCTTTGTAAGACCCATTTTGATTTCTGAAGTTAGGTGCTTTTAAAGACTGAGTAACTGTTGATTCACATATGAAATTTGCAGAACATTTACATGAAGGGAAGCTGCCTATCCAGTACCATTATATGTGGTACCTGGGAGAAATCCCAGATTCTCCAAAAGGCAATGGGATATAGTAGATGCAGAGTAGGCAGTCTTCTGCTGAATGAAAGAAGAGACAGGGAAAAAGGAACATTAAGAGGCTCCAAATTTGAAGTGCTGCTTCAGTGACATACTTGCTCAGCTCTGAAGGCAAAGTCTTTGCCTTTTTCTGATTACTGAAAAATTCTATCCTGTATGAGGCTGGACAAATTTGAACCACTAATTACCAGGATATAAAATACCACAAAGGGGAAAATTACTGAAAGGAGAACAGAGTGTGAGGCCTACAACTGCCTTGGTAGATGTGAAGAAGAGGCATGCAGGAAGGTTCATTGCTCAAACCTTAGTTCTCTTGTGAAACCTTAGTTTCTCCCAAGAAAATAGGGTGTTACTAAGGATTATGAAAGAAAAATTACCTTTTCAAATTGAAGAAAGTAGTAAGGATCATCTTCTATTATGAGAAAATCATATTTTCTTGCAAGCTAAATAAATTAATAAAAAGTAACAAAAGAAATAGAAGTTAAAGACACTGCAAATTCAGGTGGATTTTTTTTAACCAGCATCACATTATGATTCTATTGATTGGCCATTCTAGAAGCCCCCATAATAAGAAGCCTTCAAGTGCCCAATTTAGATATCAAAAAATTGTAAGAGTAATCATGGTACCTATAGTACACAGAACCTTGCATACAACTAAAGCTCTGTTCCATGTGGCATTCAAACCATGCAGGCAACAAGCAATAAGTCCAGTTAGAAGCCCATGGCAAATGTACCAGCTGCCAATGGGCTACCATTGAAAAACAATTTACCTAGTGTATAGTCTACTACCCCTGAAAAGCTGCTGTGGAAGAGGTTCTGCTAGAAGCAAGTTCTAGGAGGAATGTTTAGTGGACCAATAAATGGGCCTGAAGATCAAACATAGGATATCTTCAACTGAAACAAGACTGATATTTATCTATTTTCACCTACAAGGTTCACAAGACCACAGCTCCATACCTGGTAAATCTCCTTTTTGCGCTCTGTGGTCAGCGAGTTGCCAGTTGGGTTGCATCCATTTGGAATAGTGTACAGGAATTTGGGGAGGTGATTGCTACAATTTTTTACATCCTCTGGGCTCCAAGCAGACAGAATTTCTTTCAAAGCTTTTGGAATAATGCCATGTTGGTCACTAGGAATATTAATTATATTACAACCCAAGGGTCTCAGCTGTTGATAGAAGAAACAAAACTATCATAATTATCTAATTCAAAGGCCTTCCTTTTGTCATTATCACCATAATATTTCATCAATACAAAGTCTTTCTTTTTGATTTTATAGATATCTCAAGCTCCATTTGCTCACGAGTCAAAAGTTTGCCTGAATTTGCTGTAAGGTTGTCAAAGTTACCACATGACTCTTTATTTGTTCTACTAAGCCAACTCAGAGGAAATGGGTAACTCCTATGTTCAATTGCTGCTCTTTTCTAGGAAATCAGATTTGGTTTTTCAAGTGGAAAGGGAGTTTGTGAATCTGAACTGTTCTCTCATGACTTCTCATGCTGTCACCACAGACAGTTAAGGTCACAGCACCTTTGTTTCCTACTGACAATATACACTCTGCTTTGGTGGAAATGTCAGAGCTTTAAGCTACTCTTCCCTGACAAAGGGCAAGGAATCTCTTCTCTCAATAGATAAATTCAGCAATAAAAAGGAGAATGAAATGATGCTACTGCAGTGACATGTTGACAGCAGCATGAAAAATATAGGTAAAATACCAATGAAAAAGCTTGCTGTCCCTCCTCTGTGGAATTTCAATTTGTACCATGTAGTGCTCTGCATTTCTAAGTAAAACTGCAAACTGCTGCATTGTCAAAATACATTCTTAAAAAAGTACAGCTGATTAGACTATATATTCAAATTTAGGACAGTAAGCAATAACAATTTATTTTGATGCAAGGGGGGACAACTGAATTTGTGGTGTATTTATTCTAACCCTTTTTGCAACTCTTATGCATTTTGAGGCATTTAATTTTATACTGATTAAACTACTTTTCAGAAGTAAACTTTGCTGCTTTTGTACAGTTCTCACTAATTCATAACTTTGTACTCATATATGGTTGCTTCAGGCCTATTCCAATATTACACTATTTATATCTATTTATACTCTGATCATTAAATACTTCAGGTAAACATGCTGACATGTTAATACACCCACTTGTTATAAATTTAATTCAACCAAACTAGGTCCTGATGGCTTTCTTTCAGTCCCATATGTGATCATAGCCCTGGAATTAACTAGTGTTTGGAAGAGGAATTTCAAATAGCTTTCACAGAACTTTTAGTAGGAAACCTTCTATGAATTAATATTTATGAACTTAACTGGTCAGACATTAAAATCTTGAGTCTTAGATATGCTTTTATGGCAAATGCAGACAGTGCTTATAAGACTGCAGACCAGGCATTAAAGTGCTGTTTAGTTCAAATGTAACATTGACAATGTTTTGTAGCTAAGGAATACTTACAGCTGCTAGTGTCCCCGAGTATGTGGGAGCATCCAAAAGGATGTTGTCTCCAGGATTAATGAGCATTTCAAACACCTGCAAAAGAAAATATTCTGTTTTAAAGATTGTTCAGTTTTTGTACATGTGCTTTGTACTTTTGACTTCTTAGTGGGATTAAAAACCTTGATTAGATACTAGTAATTCCCTAACCATATCAATATCTTGTCTGTGAGAAAGGCAATGAATGGATGAAAAATCTGCTTTAGAGCCAAATTAAGATAGGTTACCAACTTGACATGGAAAGACAGTGCTCTGAAGCACCCTTTCTACTGTATATATTATAGAAAGAAACAACTAAACAGCAGTGAGAGTGGACTGGAAAGGGTAATTATTTCAGGAAGTAAAAACCCCCAAAAATCAGGAAGTAAAAATGAGAAGAAACATATTTTAAAATAGAATTCTGGTAAAGCCTCCATGCACTTATTATTGCACTGTTTGAGTAACAGGATATGTTAACTTATTGCATGTTTTCTACACAGGCTCTTTGCTTACCTGAACTTTCATGCAGTCCTGACAGTCTAGAGTGCCACTCCAATTTTATTGCATTTCCCTTATCTTGTACACAAACCTAGAGTAATTCCTATCTATGGAGAAAGAGTACATGAAACTGTACCCTGCATATAGTTCTAGAGAGCACTTAATGCTGAATATAGCTGAAGTGATGGAAGAATAAACATCTCTCTGAATGAAATGCTTCTAACATATGAATCTTTTGGTCTTACTTTACACAAGCCTTCCTGGCTGCCAGTTGTGACACACACTTCCATCTGTCCTTGCTCAGGGCTGTAATTGGCTGTGGGGGGATCATGTAAGTTCTGCTGGAAATCTTTTAGCCAAGACAACAGCTCTGGAATCCTGAAATGTGAATAAGAAGGCATATTTAAGACCTTATATAGGCCAAAGCTAGCCTGTTCCTCTAAATCCCATCCCAATCTAGCATGCAGTCCTGAGTTTGATTTCAACTGTCACACAGATACACTTAAATGCAATTGCTATGACTGCTTTATCAAATTAAGAAAATGATATGGGCACCTGTGGTCCAGACACCAAATTATCATTGTGAAATCTGGGCAGAAATTATTGCCAAGGATGAAACAGGGTGGAGGCTGAACAATACTCCCTCCTAGAAATGATCATTCTGTACTTAAATGTGGCAGTGTGACAAAGTTCTTATTGCTGCTTGTAACCTGCTGCAGGTTACAAGGAAAACACATTTTCCAAAAAAGGTCATAAGGTCTTGTAGGATGTTCACAAATGGCAGGTTCATTTAAATATTAAGGCAAGTTTTAATTGATGTGCCATGTGTCTCTCGTAGGTGCCTAAGTATTTTTGCAAACCTGTCCTCACCTCAGTGCTGTTGCTGAGAAATTTACATGAGAACTAAAGCAGTACAATGACATGCAATTTTTGTACCAAAAATGACAATTCTATAAATCTCTCCACTCAACTACCACAAGTTCTACACACTGACTTTAGTATATGGTGCCAAATGAAAAGAAATACTCCAAAATATAGAAACTGTGTGTTGTAATGCAGTATCTTTTAAATAAAATCTGATTTGGGTGTCTGGATTCTCAAACACTAATAGCTAGGAAATAGCCAGCTAACTCTGGCTTGAGAAATACTCGGATTGGGGTTTTAAGTGGAATTTTTTTTCTTTTTACATAATTCATTGCAAAATTTTCCACTGGAACTCAAATGTAAATAGTGAGGCAAATTGAAAAAAACCCATGGGTTTTAGGAAGAACCTATTTTTTGAAAAAAAGGGCTTTATGGACCAGTTTTAAAAACACAGGTGACTTAGTGCAATAATGAAGGATATTATGATCCTTAGCTTCTGGTATCTTGAAGTGGAAGCAGGTGTGACAGATACCCTGCTGAGGCTGAGTACTGGAGAGCTCTCTTCATCAGATCTTCCCCAATCTCAATAGGTGTTCCATGTCCAATGTCAACTGTTGCCCTCTTAAATGGAAAGACATTAGGATTTGGTGCCCCTCCAGCAAGAGAGATAAGAGATGGAGGAGACTTCTGCATCAATTCAGCTAGAGTAAAAGGAAAACACCTTGGTTACAATTTGATTATTACAATGGTGATCATATCCTTTAATCAATATTTAATAATGGCCCAGAAAACTTGTTCTATTTTTCAATTTACTTGTTTAACTGTCATGAATTCAAACGGATAACTCTTCCTAAAGTCAGCTTTCTGCTTGGATTAAATAGATGTTTGGGGGGCCCAGGAGGGAGATACTGCTAGGACAGACTAAAACAAAAAATCATTTTAAGTTAAAAAAGCTATTTGTAATTTATTTTGAAACAATCTGGACAGCTCTGTTACAAAAACTGTCATGACTGATGTCTTCTGAGCTTCAAGAATTTAAAATCTAAATGATCTTCTGTTTAGACTGACTTGAAATGAATGGCTTTGTTTTTTGTTCTGTTTTTCATTCAGTCTCACTTTAGCAGATCTGGCAGCTATACTGACAGATGATTTTAACTTTTCTATAAGGGAATGGAAATGTTTCTAGCAGCCCAGTTTTAGTGGCAGAGGCACTGTGTAAGTAATTTGCTATGAAGAAAATCTTAATTCCTGCTTTTAAGTCACAGTTTCACAATCATTCAGATCCAATCTATGCAGTGCAGACCAGACCTTAATCCAGCAAGGACACTCAATTGCATTAAATCTAAGAACTCCCAATATGGCATTCATGCCGGCTTGACAGTTTTACATCAGATATGAGAGGACAGATGACACCAGATCTGGCTTAAAAGTGGCCTGTTAGAGTTTATTTCCCAGTACTTATTAGCAGATTTGAACATGGGGAATTAATTCTTATCAGGTATTTCAATTTGTGTTGTGCCTGTGACTTTTGGCCTGGTAAAGAGAGATTTACGTTGTCATCAAAACTGCAGGCTCAATATGTCTTTCTACAGGAACTGTGCTGCTTAATACTTCTGTTATGATGCATATTAATGTATCACTTGAAAAAGAGGCTGCCTAGAGTGAATGACATGACTTTGCTCTACCTGTATGAAGCCTTTTAAGCAGAACAGCAAATGCCAGCCCCTCACCAAGAGGGGAAATTGACCCCTGAAGGCTTAACTAGTGATGTATGTCTCATGCTTGGATTCTGTCAGGTCTCTGTGGGTTTCAGCTGTGTAAACAAGTAGGCAGTTAAGCTCTTCCATCTGTCACATGGAAGACAATGTAATGTTGTAGCCTAAAGATAGATTAATATGGAAAAGGAAAGTGTAGTAATACTGAATGAGTGGGGGTGCTGAGGAATTTATGGACATGAACAGGATACAGGAAAATGAAGTGGAAAGAAACCTGCAGGGACTGAATTTCAAGTCACTAGCAGTTGCTTGTTCCTGGACACACAACATAAACTCAGTTGCAAACTGTGCCAAAAGCCTGAGTTCAGAGACAGTAGCAGAGACTTTTCAGACACTTGTAAAAGTGATAATTCTAATTCATCTGTCTGGATGGGTTTCTGAAATGGTTCAGGGCTATTCACTTTATTTTTCTTTATACCTGCTTGGCATCTTGGCTTGACAAAAGTCAGTTGCTTTGTCAGCATGGTTTTCTTTCAAACCTTTTAAAGTCTTAAGCCATGATACAGCAGCACAGACCAGAACATAGAATGGTACTTTCAGAGAAACTGGGAAGAAGGGACATGTACTCACTCAGCAGTCTTATTGGAGATGCTTTTCTTGCTGCACTCACAGTAGTGATGAACCTAGAGTAATTCATATCTATGGAGAAAGAATAATTAGTTGGACATGAAGCTAGAAAAGGGAGTAAGAACTGCAGCGTGCTTTTAGTATGTGCACCTCCCACAAGTAATGCTTTTGATCTGGATAATTTGTGGTATGCCAGAGAGCAGAAAAAAATCTCCTTTCCCCTCCCTTTACTGTCAGCTCTGGAGTTTTAATGGCAAATTACAAATCTGAAGATTTGATGGATCTTAAACAACCATTAGCTCTTTTCTAGTTAATGAGAATCCTGCTTTATTTAGCTGTATTAAGCACTGCATTTGAAGTGCTTTTAGGATTGCAAGCCATCATTTTAAGTCACAACACTTGTCAAGTTAGAGTTGTTTTTTTTTTTCCCAAAGGATAATTATGAACATCTTTCAAATGCATCAGATGAGTGTTTTCCTCCTTTCCCGTGGTGTCCATAGAGTTCACTATCCAGTGCCTAGTGAACTACAGTCCAGCAGGAAGCCCGAAGGCCTGGAAAGGCCACAAGAAGGCATCTCTGAAGGGACAGCAGGCAGGCAAATGAAATGGAAGGGCAAAGAGCAGCCACAGCAACACGCATGTGCCGGCAGTTACCAGAAACGACCTACCGAGCAAGGCCGCTTTGAACAAACACATCTCGTGTTTCCTAAAATCACCTCCCTAGCTCCGCTCCCCCCGCAGCCCGGCACAGGCGCGGTGCTGCCCGTGCACAGGGGCGGGCTGGGGCTGGGCTTTAAGGGACAGCTGAGCTCCGCTTCGCCGCCCTCCATCCCGAGACACCCCCTGCTCCCCACCCACCCCCAGCTCCCCCGGAGGGGGCACCGAGCCCCCGGGGCCATCCCGAGCTCACGCCCGGCGCCGTCCCCCCGTGCGGAGAGTTCGGCGGCGGCCGCGGGCACCTACCGGCGGAGGGCGCGGAGCCGGCGGCCGGGCAGGGGGCAGCGGCGGCCCCGCTGTGGGCGTGTGCTGGGCCGGCCCCGCTGGGGGTGTGTGCTGGGCCGGCCCCGCTGTGGGCATGGGCCGTGTGCCGGGCCGGCCCCTCTGTGGGCATGTGCTGGGTTGGCCCCGCTGTGGGCGCGGGCCGGACGGGCCCCGCTGGGGGCGTGTGTGCTGGGCCGGCCCCGCTGCGGGGCGCTGAGTCGATAGGGGGCCCTGTCCGGCGCTGCCGCCTGCAGCGAGTAGCGGCCCGGGCCCGAAAGCGGTCAGTCCTGTGCGGGTCCGTGCGAAAGCCCTAAAACCAGCGGCTTCCTCATCAGCTCTGTGTAGTGCTAGAGAAGCGAGGGCTGGAGCCCGATAGCGCGGGGAGAGGCGGGGGCAGCCGGGCACGGCGCGTAGCCGGGGGCTGGGGCTGGGCAGCCCCGGCTGCGGCCAGGACCCGGCCGGCAGCGGCGGGGCGAAGCAGGGGCTGGCGGTGAGGGAAAATGAAGGAGAATCACAGAATCGTTTGGCTTGGAAGGGACCTGCAAGATGATCTAGTTCCAACCCCCCTGTTAAACACAGGATCGGACTCCCGGTAGTAAAAGTGATTTCAGTATTTATTATAAGAAAAAGAACGGCCTATAGCAAGGGGGCTTGCGGGCCGAGCAGGGACGGTCCCGTCGAGGATGCTGCAGCGCCGGTGCTGGGTCTTCTGCAGCGAGGTCTCCGATGTTCCGTGTGGAGACGCACAGCGTCCCTGGGCCAGATGCCCCTTTATATCCTGTTTTTTGTCCCTTTGGATTGTTTCCTTTTTGGATCCTTCATTTGCATGAAGGTTTTAGGCGCTTGATTGTCCCATTACAGTTCTGTCCAGGTTGGCTGGTTTTGCCTGGGGAGTGGTGCACTTAGGTGTACTATGGTATGTTGCATACCGTATTTCTTATAACTACCCTTTAACCCCTTTTACAAGATAACAACCAAACTAACACTGTATGCTTAACAATTATCAACTATTTTTCAACAGTTTCTAACCTATTTTAACACCCCTGCCACGGGCAGGGACACCTTCCCCTAGGTTGCTCAGAGTTCCATCCAACTTGGCATTGAACACTTTCCAGGTGGAGCATCCACAACTTCTCTGGGAAACCTGTGGCAGTGTCTCATCACCCTCACAGTCAAGAATTTCTCCCTATTATCTAGTCTAAACCTACTCTTTCTCAATTTGGAGCCATTCCCACCATTGGGAGGCCATACCCAGCAACTGGCAGGTTTAAAAAGTCCCTCTCCAACACTCTTGTAGCCCCCTTTGGGTACTGGAAGGTGCACGAAGGTGTCCCTGGAGTCTTCTGTTGAACAACCCCAATTCTTTCAGACTGTCTTCATAGAAGAAGTGCTCCAGCCTTCACGACCCTCCTGTGCCCTTGCTTCAACATCTTTCCTGTGCTGGGAGCACTCAGGATGGGAGGTCTCATAACAGTGGAGTAGAAGGGCAGAATCACCTCCCTCGTAATGGTAATGGTCACACTTGAATCAACTTTATCATGTTTCCACTAAAGGTTTTGCTCGTAAAAGGAAGCAAAGTTTGATGTGTGACATCGGTAGGTAATTTTTTCCCCCCACAGATGAGTAGGGTCGGTGGAAGGAAAAGCAGGGGGGTGGTGTGACATGTCCCTCCTTGCTTGGTGTCACATGCTGTTGCTTGTGCAACACATGTAACTAGTGGGGCAGCTGCTGCTGCTGCTTAGAAAGGTGCAGAGACACAGTATCATTTTCTAGTCATGGCTTTGGACTCCAGCACTCTGGGCTTGCCATGGCCCTTGCTCCTGGGTGCACAATGCTAGAAAGGGGTCTAGGTGTAAAATAGTCTGAAAGAAACCAGTGCAAGAACATGCAAAATCAGCTGGGCTTTGCAACATATAGGTCTCTGTACTTAGCTCGGAGGTAGGAGAGTGAAAATCCTGGATGGGATGAGCATTGGAGGACTTCTAGGCTCCAAAGCATTTCTAGGCTTTAATTCAGGAAATCACCAGGCCTTACAGGGCCCAGTGCTCAAAGCATGCTTTAATTGGAACCTTCCAAAACTTGCTGAAGGTAAAGCTGAGGTATGAGAGCAAAATGTCTCTGCAAAATGATGAGGTGCCTTAACAAGTTACCCTTTTCTTCTTCCCACATCTTTAACTTGGGTGACTTTATGCAGTATTTGGATCTACTGAAAGGCTTTATAATTAGATGGAGTAGGTTGAAATAGAAATGGAGTTCCTGTCAAGTTTGGGATGCAGTCAGGAAGAATTGTTTTCTTGGTTGGTGTGTGAATGTTCTTACACTGAAAATCAAATTTTATTAACAGCTTTAATGATCTGAAGAATTTATTATTTAGGTAATTGCCTTCTAATTGTGTGATGCACAGACAAAAAGTAAAAGATGGATATAAAAATGTGAAATAGCAAATGGAGAGATATTGAATTTCTGTGGGGTTCTAGCTGTGAAAGACTGATTGAATTTGAACTGCTTTCTGTGTAATTCTGTTTTTTCATTTCCTGGCTGTCAATGTTGCAGTTTGTGACACAGACCAAAGCCCAGAGAAGTCAAGGGAAGGTTTTCTATTTTCCATGGATTTTTGTGGGCTTTGTCTAGTCTCTTAGCTAATTATGGTGTCATCCTGTTGAAACAAATAAAAAAAAAATAGTGTACAATTGTTTGGATACCTATCCCAGCTGGATTAATCTGGCAGTTCTCTGCATCACTGTTTATATTCCTTAGCAATCACAAGTTGAGTGCTCTGTTTCACTACAGAGTAAGAAGTCCTGTCTTTGCTGCCTTTATTACATGCACATTTAGAACAATAATGATTTGATGCAAGCCTTGCATAATTCACAAAGTATCAGAAGGTTGTTGAATGTCATCTGAAACTGTACTACTTCTTTCTAAAGTTGTGTGATGTGCTATGTCCACTTAGGTGTTAAAAAGCCCAAACCGCAAGCAGGACAAAAAAGCCTAAAGCAACTTGATTTAAGAAGAACAGGGAGATTAGGTACATATTGTTACTTTGCTGTTTCCTTCTCCCCTGAGGACTTCAGAGCATTTCTTTTAAGAGGAGGAAAAGGATTGAGAGAGTAAAGACAAACTTTAACAGAGTTGCTGTTTTTGCAACTGTATCGACGAAGTGTAAATCTCTCCAAGACGCTGCACTCTAGCCCGGGGTTCTATACATTTGTTAGTTTTGTAGCACATATTCTGTAATGCTCGAGTGCCCTGTTGGAAGCGATCCTTTCACACGGTTACGCGTGTGTGTGTGGCAGAGCCGGTGCTGCCTGCAGCGCCGCTCCCGAGGTGTTCCAAGCCGGCGATCCCGGCGCGATCCGTGGCGGGGCCGGGCCCGCACCGGCGCTCGGCGGCCGCACGGGGGCGCGTGCGCACCGCGAGTGCGGGCAGCGCGCCCGGCGCTGGAACGGGGATTCCTAGCGAAAGCCGTATCGGCATCTTTCATTTGGCTGTCATTTGTACCTGTGATTGAGTGTCCCGCCTGAACAGCTTGGCTGCCCGCGTTTCAGTGAACGGGTTAAATTTCTGCCGGCAGTGCTCCTTGCGGGCTGGGGACCACAGAACTGGCAAGTGGCGGAGTCAAAACAGACTTACGATGTGAAGGTGGGAATTTTATCCTAACCAGTTGGAATGGCTGCCCATGAGAAAATCGCATAAGACCGGAAAATGGAGAAGTGTGAGATCAGCCATTTTTAACAATAGAAACAAATTGTTTCTTCCGAGGGCTGCCTTAACCAGGAAAAATGCTGACTTTGGCAGCACCTTTATGTTTACAGAACACCCTGAGTGCAGCAAGCCATTGCTGGTGTGCAAGCCATTGCTGGTGTGCAGCCACTGAGATCAGGAAGATCTCAGCAGTACAGAACAGTTTGATTCTGGGATGTGCACATCCACTGATACAATTGCTGCAGAGATCAGAAGTATCTGGTTTACCTGTGGGAAGCTAAAACTGCTAGGAGTGTATTGGCTCTGGCTCTGCAGACTTTTAGTGGAAGAAATGAAAAGTTAGTAGTTCTTTTGCTTGCAGATTACTTGAGTGATTCCCTGACTTCCGTCTGTCTTTATTGCAAGCTCTTGGGAAAGTAACATTTCAATTCTTCCTTTATGTTGAGCCGTTTTCACTGGGACCCTGATCTTGCTGGACCTAATCAGAGCTGCTGCAAAATTAGAATGCTGCCATTTGTTCCTCTCCCACTCTAAGGGAACTGCATAGTAAAGCATGTTTATAGTATCTTTTCCCAGGGTTTTAAAAACTCAATGCATTCCTAAAATGGGAGAGGGCTTAGGGAAGAGTGAAGATTGATTCTCAAAGTTACAAATCCTGCTGCCTTTCCAAATAAAATTAAACAGCATCCTAGTCTCACCTGTATGCCTGCTGACCATCTTGGCATTTGGAGGACATCCTAATGTGCTTTCTGCTGCTGTTTTGTTATTACACACACACATACCCTTTTCTCTTTTTTTTTTTTTTTTTTTTTTTTGTAATAGCTAGCTCCTTATGCTTCAGAGGCTGTCAGATGAGAATAACAGGACATCCATGATATTCATAATATTTGTAGCAGCTGTCAAATGATACTGTCTTAGAGTGGAAGATGTGTGGTTCTGCAGAGTGACAGCTGTGGCTTGTATATGTTTGAAGCAGCCCTCTCTGCCTGAAGGGTGGGGGCACCCAGACATATAGCAGTCTTACTCTGATTGACAACCTTTTTTATTCTCCTTTCTTGTTTGTTTATTTATTTATTTATTTTTTTTTTTTTTTACAAACACTGTCATCATTGGTTCATCATTGCCTTTTTATCCAATCAAGCAGAGGGGACAGCACAGTATCTAGAACAAGTTTTCTAGATGTTCTAAGAAGAACTATAGGAAAACTGACTTTCACACTAATGTATTCCTCAAAAACAGTTGCTTGTTGCAGAATGTGTTCCTTTAATAAGATGTCTAATGCAGTGAGATGTTTGCCTTAGATATTCATCAGAGAGTCCTGTGCTAAAAAAAAAAAAAAAAAAAAAAAAAAAAGAGGACTGATATTTTTTGGATCACTTTGTCCATGCTAAAGGAGCTGAAATTGGATGGAGCAAAGATCAATAATGTATCCAGTTAATACACTAACTAAATGAAATGAATCATAAGAAATGAAATGACTTCTCCTGACAATCTTGAGATAAATGCTGTTCCATAATACCTCAGTCTTGTAAATTTGAATCTATATTACTGGCAAACAGTTGCTGATATATGGACTCTATTGTGTAATTCTCCCAGGGAGCAGGTACTCACTATTATTTGTGACATATGCTATTCCTGGGGCTCAAACTTTGTTATCCATTTTCATTTAGTGGAGGCAAAAGTGTTTTTCTCCCCTGGCCTTGCACGTTCCTCTGTTCCTAGCAAGGTCACATGTTAGTGTGGTGCAAATGTGGCATGGAAAAAGGAATGATCCTAAAGGCAAAATGACAATGAAAAAGTGAGGTTTTTGCTTCATTCTTTTCATTGCCTGGAGAAAATATGCTTCTCAGGCGTGGTGACAACTGGTACTAGAGATGTGCTGTTTCTTTCTGTATTTTGAAGTTTGTCTTTTCAACATGAAATAATTTGCTGGGTTTGTACTTAGTTGTCTTCCAACTGATAAAGATAGATTTTTGTTGTTAATTCTTTATTAAAATTTGGCCTTTTGTCATGAGGGTAAGTTGGGAATTTATCTATTAAATTTTAATTTCTGGGCCTTGTTTTATAAACATAAAACATAATTCAGACTATTCTTCTGTATTCTACTGCAAGCCAAATTTTTCATTCAGCACTGGCAACAGAATTATGCTTCTATTCCATTAAGTTTTGTTCTTAAGAGCTACATTTCTTCACGTTCAAATCAAATCTGTAGTAAAAGGAAAATTATCACTTCTGAGAACACACGTCTACATGTGTTAACAGAGGAGGTGTGGATAAGCAAGACCCTCATATCAATCAGTCTTACAGTACTTATCTGCTTTCAGTCATTACATGGCTCCAGAGATGATACAGAATTCCTAAAGCAGCCTGAGGGTGCTTCTGTCACTCTGAATTGACAGGGAGTCTGGGGAGATTGCCAGATGTAGCCTTTGGCTTTGAAGAATGAAAATTTTCTCCTGTGTTATGTGTCCCATTATATGCAGATTTAGCTTGAAATGCTTCATAATTTTTGCATGTAACTAGGACTCTTTAAAATTTTGGAAAACTTGCTGAAAAACCATATTTCTTATTTGTAGAGGCTTATTAAATGGACCAACTCCATCTCCTACCTAACTTCCTTAGAGGCTTTTCCATAGTTCTAGTATGTTTGTTTTGACGTGCTGTGTTGCTGTGTTACTGTGTTGGGGACATCATACTTCCCTTGTTGTGGGCCAATGCTTTTGAGATTCAAACATTAGATAGATCAGAAGCTCCAGAAACTGCAGTCTGTCCTTTAATGTAAAGAGTCCCCGTAATGTTGACAAGAAGTTAATCTCTAGAAAAGGTTAAATGTTCGTCAGTGTACTTGAAGAAAGAAAAATCCCTGACGAAGCAGGAATAGGAGAACTGAGAGGGTGAGAGCTGTTCATTAATGGGTACTCCATACTTTTTCTTCATCATCTCTCTCTTTTTTTTTTTCTTTTCTCTCAAGTGAGAATATTCTCATGAGCATGCTTAAAACCTGAGTTTCTCTTCTTGACAATTTCTCCTCTTTCCTAATGGAATTTCTAAATGCGGTCTTGTTCTGATAATGCTCATTTGTTAATTCAGGTTGAAGTAAAGTCTGTTTTAATTATGGCACCTTTTTCTACTCTGTAATCCTTACTTATGCAAAGGCTGAGCCCTGCAATTCCAAGAGTGAAAAATATGCATTTTTGTGCAGATTCTTGGGCTTCTTTCCATGCAGGTGGTCAAGGTGATCCTTCCTTATAAAGTATACTCATATCTGCCTGAATGCTGAAAAGCTGCAAGATCTTTGGGCATCATCTCAATTTTTTACTTCTTTTTCTTCTTTATTCTTCAGACCCTTGTTTCTCTGTTGTGCTTGTATCTACAGCTCTGTCATCGATTCTGTGAAATCATCTCATTTTGGTTTCTTTTGTGTAATCTTTCATATTACATGGAACAGCTTCTTAGTTAAAGCAAACCAGATTTCTCCTCTCTTTTCAGACAAGATGCTTAACCAAGATATTTGGGTCATAACCAGGGTATATTTTATTGTCTACATGAGGCTTTGTGCAAAATGTCATAGGTTTTTTGTTTTTTTTTTTTTTAGCTAAACTCTTCCTTAGGCAGTGACAAAGTGTTTTGCTGCTGCTGTGTCTAATGCTGTATAACTTTCATAGGACAATCAGAATGATGTACTATCTGTTGGAATAACAAGACAGATGAAAGCAAAATCTACACTTCTACAGATCTGGTAATCTTGGAAAGTCATCCTTTAAAGATGACAGATTATGATTGAATAAGGTTATATTAATTTATCATCAAATAATAAAAGTTCTAGGGGAGATATTTTTATTTTGTTTTTAAATAGTACATTCCAGTTTCTTCTGATGTTGAACTCCTCACTTTCACTTTATAAAATAGCTTTATTCCTGTGTCATGCGAGTCTTGATTGTGCTATCATTGTTTAATGTATTTTGTACTTCAGTGTTTGTGTCCCAGACAAGTTCCTCATCCCTTTTCCTTGTGGCTTATCCGGGCATGATTCAAAATCCTCAAATAGATTCAGCCAAGTTCATTCTTATGATCTCAGTTTGTAAATCACACTTGTTTTGTGCATTTTGTCATACTCTACTAACTATAAAAATGATAAACAGTTCTGCAAGCCCCAACAATCTGTGGACTTGTACCTCTCTGTCAGCACATTCAGCAGAGGCAGTTGCATTCACAGAAAGAATGATAAAATTGACTGTATCATACAGATTATGAACAGCATTTTAAAGGCCTTTTAGCATTCACCAAAAGCTCTTAGCTATGCAGTTGCTTTTATTTTGTCTTTTGTTTATATTGCATTTGTGCTATAAATCACTGTTTTTAAAGTGGGTTTAGAAAGTGCTTTTTTCTAAAGCTGTCAGCAATTAAACTGCAGAAGTTAACTTCTCAGGAATTAAGTTATATAAATTAGTCCGATTAATTACTAAAACTGAGGCAGAAATTGGTACAAGTAAGATGAACTGTGGAATGATGGAATTAAATCTAGAAAACAAGAACATTCATAAAGCAAATTGAATAGATGACATAATAAAACAGTTAATCTTCATCTATAGAAAATGCCTGAATTTCCTTAATTCCACTGAGGCATTGAGGTAGCTGTTTATACAACCAGGCCATATTTTTAGAGTAATTCTGGCTAATGCTATGTCTTTATCATGGAACTGGGGAGAAAGAGGGAATAGTCTGTTGCCAATGCTTATAGATAGCTCTTGTAGAGTAATATTGCTTGTGAATGAGGAGCTGGGTTTGTGAGAGTGTCCTTAGGATTCTACAAATTTGGAATCAAAATTCTAATTTTTCATATGAATTTAGGTGTAGGCACACAGTTTGTGGTCATTGGGGGTAGGACTGTGGGCTGTTCTCATCCCCAATGGGTACAGCTGTGAGCAGCATTGACAGCAATGAGCCATGGAGTGCCCAGGGGCACTGACCAGCCACCAAAGGGGCACACACGTGCAATGCATGAACATGAGGGTGTAAGAGTTTGAGCTAAAGAACAAGAAGGCCAGATGCTTACAGCCCTCTGAAGTGGAGCGGTGTGTTACTCTGTATAGGCCAATACCTGAAGCCTTCTGATGAGGTATGGTGTTACTCTGTATGGTATGAAGCTTTCTGAAATTGTCTGATGATACTTTGTATATCATGGCCATCTCAACTGTGACATATACTGTGGCATATTTTTTTCCATTTAGGGAAGATTTATTGTTACCTTACCGAGTCTTCTTGAGATTTGGCCTGTGTGTTCTTGACATCTATCGTGTTCCATGGTATGGTGTATTATCCATGGGTCTCAGGGAGTGATGATTATTTTTCAAGTCACTAGAAAACTAAACTGCCAGACTGAAGGAGCTTTGGAGTTTTCTCTGCTTCATGCTGCAAACCCCCAGTGATTCCAAGGACAAAGCACGTGTCTCATTTCTGCCTTGTTCTGGAAGAATCACGAGGTGCTGCACTGGATATCTGCTGTTGGACCTTAGACTTCCCAAGCTTGATAAAATACCAGGATTTTTAATCCCTGTTAATTTGATGGAAAGTGTTGCAGCTCCTGAGGCTTCCAGGGCTGTGGTGTGTTCCTTTGAGGATTTCCTACAGCATGGATCAAGACTTCCCCAGCTGTTCATCCCCTTGACAGTTCTGACTTCTGTGATGCGAGTATCTTGGCACTACAGATAGAGGTGGTGAAATACTCTTGAGGGAGTCTGGTAGCTGAGCTTTACTTTGTTGGCGGTGGAGGGAGATGATTAGTACTGTATATACCAGACTGTGAGCCTGTAAGAGTGGAAGGAGAGTTATAGGTGAGGAACTGTAAACATTTCCATTTAGACATCTGGATTGTGGAAAAAAAATAGGAGTGCTGGAGGTGTGAGGAATATAACGTGGGAGATACGTCTACATTTGTTTATTGAATGAGTTCCACTGTCAAATGATTTCCAATATTTTTCTCACTAAAAATGAAAATTAACAACAGCTTCAAAATATAAATGTTACCATACATTGATCTGTTTGTGATAATACCTCCTCTACCCTGACTTCCTATTTATTTAGATGCTGTTGGAGTTTTCCGAAAGTTTTGTGAATTACCTACTTGAGACATAATTTTAATAATCTTCCTCTTACTCTATTGGTATTGTGTCAAATCAAGTCTTTGATTTGGATAAAACTGCATCAAAATTTTGAGCTTAGCTTCATGTGAAACTTATAATTTTAACATCCCCCATTCCACCCTCCCAAATGTCCCTTCTTGTTTTGGTGGCTATTTATTTCATTTAGTGTTAGATGGTTACAGATTTTGATATGTTTTGGGTTTGCTCTTAGTAGATAAAGGGAGAAACTTGGTTACATAGTGTTTCAGTATGCTTCACCATGAAATTTACAGATATGGCTGAGTATCACTGTGACAAACTAAAAGCCTGACCAGTTCTAATTATTCTTTGTCTCTAGCAGGAGCAGTGAGCACACTTTATAATTCTAGGACTGGAAATTAAGTGAATCATGCAGAAAGCAGCAGAAAAGTCTTGAAATCCATGGGGTATTAAAGTTGGTGGGGGCTTAATGAGAGATTTTAAAACCTGAAAATGTGCTGTGAAGTGCTGGATGGTTCAGAGGGAAGCTGTCCAGCTGAATGCTCCTGCTTACTTAGCAAAAGCTGTTGTATTGAAGCAGAAATGGGAAAAGGCTTAACTTCACTGGCATATTTTTCAGATCCCTGTGCATCTTTGATCATTTCCCTATTTACAGAATAGCTGGAAGAATGCAGCATCCCATAATAACCTGTCATTTAAAAAGTTTTTTTGCACAACTGGTCACTTCAGAAGTTTTTTTTCAGCTTCAAAGGATACCTCTTGAAGCTCTGAAAAGCATAAGCCAACTAATAGGATTTTCACCCCTGCTTTAAGGAACTGATAGGACTAGCCTTGGTGGAAGCAGTTTTTAGACACAATTGCCCTTCCTTAGGGGAATTTTCTCACAGTTTAAGGCAGAAGCTTCTTTCCCCAGCCTGCAAATAATAGTTTCAAAGCAGAAACTTTATGGTGCTAAATATTCAGAGATCTGAGGTCTAATCTAGTAATTTTCTCCCTGTAACTTGTTTCCACAGTATTTCATCCCATGAAAAGAAATTGCAGAAAGTGTAAATTCAAGTCTCTTGCCTATCTGTATTTTCCATATGAGTGCATAGCAGGAGAAGGGTGCTGAGATTTGCACTGGAAACTAAATTCCTAGTAAAATATCAGCTGTTATTGGAAGAAGCTGTTTTAAAATTTTGATCTTGATAGCTCATGAGGGTTTTTGGTTGTTAAATAGTATGCATACAGATTGTGGGAATAGTATATTTTTCTCAGTTTAAGAATTACTTGTAGACTGATTATGGATCACTTGTGCCAGGTAGAATTAATTTAGAAACTGATTGTATTTTGAAAATTTTAAACAAGACTTTCACAACTTTCACAACAGTACAGAAAGTGATTTTCTGCTGTTGCTCTGTCAGTTGCTTCTTTTATTTCTCTAATTTTCAGTATCCCTAGAAGATGAGCCAGCTAGGTTTGTACATATTCTATCAGCTATGTTAGTGTCTGCTTTCCATAGAGAAGGTCTCCTTTGCCTGATTGTCAATTGATTTCTCTGTCTAGATATAATCATGGTTTTATGAGTGCCTGTAAAACTGGTAGTAAGGTTTCAAAAAATAAAATTCTTAAAATGCTGGCTTACTTAATGTCTGTTCCTGTGTGGAGAATCCAATATTATATGAAAGAGTTTGATATTTGAGTGAGGTAAAAGAGTATTTTGAAAATTTCCAAAAGAAAGGAGGATAAATGCCATAATCTTAGTAGAATTATTGTTTATAACTATTTTTGAAATTCTTCTCCTTTCCCTCTGGAGGTGTTTTATACTTTTCTCCTCAAAATTATGCCATTGGCATATTTTGCCAATTATCTGTGTTGCATTTGTCTATCTTATGTGCTAACTTTTTAGTAATGTCTTGGGCTAGGAAAAGTCACCTAAAACCACTTCTGTTGTGGTGCAGTCTTGGAATTTTCTGTAGGGTTTTCCCTCCTTTGAAGCTTCTATGAAATTTATCTGGTAGTTTAAATGTAAAACAGCTTTGAAGAACATTTCTTTTCATACCTCTGAATTGGTTTATATTGCTTTCTTTCACCAGACAACTGTTGGCTTTACCATGGTCAACTCCCAGCCTAGATTGAGCTGGAAGTGCTGAGTTTTCAGGTTTGAAGTGCTCTCACTGTTTGATAAACTGTAGTACATTTAAGAATAACTTTTAAAGATCTTTTAATCCTTTTCTGTGTCTTAGTAACTTGTGAAAGATGGGAAATGGTGGCCTTATGTCACTTTGTCTAGGAGAGAATGGTGTCTGCAGTGGCTAGAGCAACAGGGTACACAGCACCAAATATTGGTTGGAGTGCATACATTGCCTTCTTGTTTTACATTTGTTCTGGTCTCTGAAGTACCAAGCAGTAATTACTATTGATGGCTGGATGTCAGTCCTTGTGTTCAAGGTATGCTTTGGCAATTTCTAAGTTCTTGAGGCCTCTACCTGCATTTGAGAGCTTTTGTGTAAGACAACTAATAATCATATAAAAATAATTAAAATATGCCAAAGCTGCCAAGGATGACTTTTATAGTTGTTTGGTACTTCAGTGTTTTTCTTCCAATTATAAAGCATGAAATGAGAAGGCTTAGTTTTCAACTCGTGAGATCAGAATAATTTAGCACTGAGCTCTCTCATCCCCAACTTCAGGGAAGCAGTGTGGAGAACAGAAAGCAACTAATTTTTTTAGACAGTCATTGAACCAGGTTAACAGAGGCTCTAGATGCACAAAAAATAGCATTGTCCCTAGCGCCTTATTTTCTTTTGTGAAACTTTTTGTAAAATTTCTGAAGTAAAACTTGCAGAAAAATGGTAAGTGTTCAATAAAAGACTGTTTTACCCCCCTTTGCATCCAGATCACGCTTTTTTGTGTCATCTGAAGATGCAGCTGTTCTTTCACACAGTTGATTCATGTCATCCACAATTAAAATGTCCTTGCTATTTAAAAAAATGTTTCTCAGCATGTCTAAAAAAGGTTGTCAAAACAATGGCTTGTTCACAGTGAGAGAAAAGCTCTTGATGTTTTACAGAAGATTAATGCAATGACTTGACTGGAAAAATCTGGTTTTATCTGATTTCAGATGAAGTAATGTATTTTCTTGTATCTTGATGGTTAGTTTAAAACCAGATCTTCCTGATTTGGAGCCAGAGATGGTAAGATGCTCCTTATTTGTGTTTCTTGGGTGATAGAACTTATTTACAAGTACATCCATACCGATATTACTCAACATTGCCATTTCTATCAAATGCTGCCTTTTTTTTCCCCACCAAATGTGTAACTTCATTTGTTATAGGTACTGTAGGATATGCAGTCCAAACATTCTAAGCTCCAGACATTTGATTTTCATTAAAGAAAGTGGTATATTTTCTTCTTTTACTGAGTCCTTTGAGGAAAAAAATACCATAAGGCTTGTTCTTGGCTACTTGGTAATATTTGGGCATTTCTAAAATATTGGCAAAAAAAGAAACTTCCTTCGATCTGATGAGAAGATTGATTTGTCACAACCCTTATCATAGTAAAGTTTTAGTAGCATAATTTTAAACTTCTTGCTTCCTTCTGGAATTCACTATCTCAATCAAACTAGACACCCAGGTATGCTGTATAATGTGTGGAGAGGGTTCTGCTTATGAGTATGGGGTGCTGGTGTAAAAACTTCTGACTATATGACTAGCATCTGTATTTCTGTCCTTGGTACTCATTAGGGTGCTTGTCTTGTGGGGTTGCTTAGCTCCAGGTTGTGGCAGGGTGTTTTTGCTGTAGTTCAGAACCCAAGCTTCTCTCTGTCAAGCTGTCTGGCAAGTGGTGGTCAGACTACTTTCTGGAATATGGGGAGACAGAATCTCATTCCCTCTGTCAGTGCAAGTTCCTAATTGTGAAGTTACAGATGGTTTGTGATTTGGGGTGCTTTGGTTTTTTTTCAGTTTGAATCTGTGCCTCTCTAAACAGTCTAATTGGTGGTGTGCAGACTGGATGTCTGTTACTGTTTGTGAATGGAGGGTTATACAGGTCCTTCCAAGTGAAACACAAGCATGCACTGAAGCAGGAACTGGAATCCAGCTTGTTGCCCTTATCAGTAGGTCTGGGTATGTATTTCTAGGTTTAGTCTTGTAGAAGCTATTATTTCCTTCTAAACTGAAACTGCTTCAACAGAAGTATTTTGCATTTTGTAGCAATTGGTAGGTAAGAAAGATCCCCTAAGCTGTACTTTTGTAGCAGTTGAGTAGCTAGACCACCTGCCACCTGTACTGCAGATGAAGAGAGTTGCATGGATTTTTTTTTGTTTGAACTGTTTCAAAGCCTTATTTGCAATTAAAGATCGTGAATCTCAAATGGGGGAGGCCACTTCTTTTTTAGCAATGTGAGAGCAAGATGTCTGAATTGCACTCCCAAGTGGGTTTAGGGTAAAGGCATCTATTTTGCCTTTTCAAAGGTCTGGTCTCTGTGAGGAGATTTGCTAATCCTCTATATATTTGTAATTGCCACCTGTGTTATTAAGAGACAAACAGAAAACCCCCTCAGGGCTTATGTAATTTATTGTAGTTTCAAGATGCTTAAAAATTGAGCACCACAGTTGAAAGCATTTCTATGTGTAGGCCCTTGAAAAGACCAAAGTACCTAAATTCAATTAATATTTGATCTGGTGCACCTGTGCCTCTTAAGCCTGAAGACTTTTTTTGCTTCTAAGGGCAAAACCATTCATCCCTCTCCCATTATCTGTTCTGTGCACAGATGTGCTCATTGTGATTGTCATCGTGTTCCTTGGGGATGGCTGCAAGTCACTGTGGCAAAGGGTTTATGGCATTGATGTAAGTTTTACATAAGGACTTTGAACAGTTGAGTGCTCTTGCTGCACTTTGAATCCCAGTGACTCCACCATTTTCATGTTGCACATGGATGGAAGTTTATTGCTACAAACACCACTCAATGGGCACTATTTCTTTCCCCTTTCCTTTTCAATATTCTGCTTGTTGATAAATATATGATTGACTGTTTTTTGGGGCAGGCATCGTAGTCATAAAATCCCTATACAAATAAAACTAATAGGACCCGACCTAAGATGACACATTTCACCCAGAATATGTTGTGAATAATATCTGTTGTGTCTTTGGATAAATATGCATCTTATGTAGGAACAGCTATTTTGTCACCTTATTTGAAGGCAAGATGCTCATAGTCTCATTGTGTTAGATATCTGAATTGGTCACTTGTCTGTGAGAAGTTACACTAATTTGTAATGTGCAATATCAAAAAAATACATCTCTGCTCATGCATGAGGCATAGTACAGGTGGCTGCAGTTAAAAGAAATTTGCACTTTTGAGTTATAAGTGTAGTATTGTCATGAAAACAGTGGAAATGTTTCTCCTTCTTCATGAGAATGCTTTCTATAGCATATAAAATAAACCAACGTAAATTTATATTCTAGGTGGCACCATATTCTAGGGTGGCAGTTTCCCGTGCTTCATGTTGATCACAAGACTAGGGAAAAAATGAAGAATCACAGAAGAAACATAAAATCAATGTCTACCAGTACAATTAGCAATCTATTCAGAGCTCATCACTGTACAAATTAAGATCGATTACATTTTGCTACTGTCTTTAATTTAATGAGGGTAGCAGCTGCTCAGATACTTACAGGAGTCTCAATATTTCAACTCTGTGCAGAGGGGCTTTGTTCATTTTTATCAGCACAGAAGGTAGTAAATTCAGCAAGCAGGGGAAAAACCTGCCTCTACTGAGAGACTCTTCAATTACTCCAGTAGCTCCATATGACTTCTTCCCTTGTGTCTTCACTAGTCTTATTATTCAAAAACTCAATGTACTCATTATAAGAAAATATTTTTCCACGGATAATGGAATGAAAGAAGTCAGGGACAAGTCAATAAACCATTATGAGAATCACGAACATAATAGTTTCACAAAAATGATATCTGGCCCACTTAGAACCAGAACTCAGGTGTGTTGTTTTTTTGAGAGGAGAATAATGACAACAGTTATCCTATTTGTGGTTTCAAAGGACAATATTGTAACGTTTCTAGTTGCTTTTTAAATCCTTCAAAAGAGGTTCACTTTGGTCAAATTGAGTTTAAAGTATCTAGACTTGGTTAATTCTAAATTGCTAGTTCCTTCTGATAATGAGTTAATGTGTTTAAATGCAAATTTTGTTTTGAATTGACTCCCATGGAAGGACACTCTATATGCAGCAATATGTGAGAGTTTGTAAATTTTCCACAAGAGTGTTTTGAAACCTTAAATGTCGCAGGCTCATGTAGCTTGTTTGGAAATTCCTAACTTTTACACAAAGAATATCTGTGTTACTGGGGGACTAAAACTAACATGGTATAACTGGGTGAATAATTGGGTTTTAAGGTTCTGATAAGGTCAGAAAATTTTCTACACAGCTCGAGTAAGGTCAATTTCACACAATAATTTGTTTCTATTCTGACTAAGTGTTTAATGAACATCAAATTGAAGGGTTTTGTTTTGACGCCAGATCATTGTCAATGTGTATATTAGATATATTGAGAACTTCTACACACACATATACATATATATGTAGTTTAAAGGTTAAGGAAGTGTGCTGCTTTCAAAATGCTAGAGTGTTCTTATAAAGGTTTTTATAGTATGAAAAAAATCAGTGTAACTGAAAAATCTGCAAAGCATTTTATATTCCTGAACATGTTTTTTTAAAACCATGGGGACCTTTTATTTCCATTGTCTAATGTAAAGTCCTAGTCTGTAGTGCATATATAGAGCTAAGATAACACAGATACATTTCTGTACTGTGAAGGAAAAGCCTGAACCCCTCTGTTGCAGGTATTGTTTCTGCTTGGGAAGGATTATGGTGTGCTATTTGTATTTGTTCTCATGAGTTGTTTCTCATCTCAAAGGAAGCTGTGGGGATGGGCTGAAGCAGAGGGCCTGGGATCTAGGATATATTTTTCATGGTCCAGAGAAACCCAAATGCAGTCTGTCTTGGGCAGATGGTTTGAGGCTGAGAGTTTTGTTGCTTTCCCCTCTTTTGTGTATTTATGTTGAAATAAAAACCCACAAAAGAAAGTGAGTTATCAATTCAACTTGGGATTGTTAAAGATTGAGCTTCCTCCGAGGCTTAGAATCTGTTTCTGTACAAACCATAGGCAAAGTCCAGCTTGGAGAGGCAGGTTTGTTGGCTAATGTGCTTTTCAGCCCTGGTTTCCCTGAGTCTCTCACTTTGAGAGGTGCCTGATTAGTGCTTTGCCTCTCATCTGTGTGCTCACATTTCTTTCCTGTGAAATCCTGGGGGCAGGAGCTGTGTGTAAGGCAGAGTCTGGGTGCAGAGAAACACTCCAAGGTGCTAATTGTTGATTGTAGTCAAAAGGAAGTGAGCAATGGGTTGGAAGATCCCTGTATGTCTGATTTTTTTGATTCTGTACGTAGGAACTCTATCATTGTGGATGAGATTATGCTTTGGATGAAAGCAAGGTAGCTAATTTAACCTAGAGGTAAAATACCCTGGTGTTTATGATCAGGGAAAGAAATTTTAGTATTAAGTGACAAAATGCATACCTAAATAGAACACAATAGGAGCAAACTCAAAATTCAAGTGTTGAATACAATTCCACTTCTCTTCAACAGGCAGCTGGTTTGATCATTTGTTTAACTGTAGCTTTTTAAGCCAAAGATGGAAAATAACAGACAGTCTGTCCTGAGGTAGTTTCAATCTCTTTTTGAAAATATGGCTTTTCTGTTCTGTACCATTTTCTTAACCATAATAGCCCTTGTATGCAGATCATACTTTCTAGCTAATCATTGAGTCAATCTCTTCTGTCCCTGAAATTAAAATGGCAGCATAATCTAAACTCTCTTCTCCTACCTGAATTACAAGCATTTGATTAGTGAATGTGTCCTTTCTCTTTGGAAGTATTTGGATTTTAAAATGTGCCTTTAAGTTGTGGGGCAGCACCTCCTGAAAATTATCCTCAGAACTGAGGCATATCCTGACATTTCTCAGAGCAAGTAGTTTACAAAATATAGAGCAGAGCAACCTTGTCTTTTGAAATGGGGAAAAAAGTGTATAATAAGTTTTGCACCGGTATAATTTTATTTGCCTGTATAATATATTTAGTTCTATTTATATGCTTCATATTATGATCATACCTACTTGGACAGGAAAAGGACTTCATGCATAGATTTTGTAAATCCTACAGGTTCCATCTGATGTTTTTTTAATTCTCCAATAATAGGAATGTCATGTATAAAATGTATTTGATATGATCTAAATAATAATCTTATGCATGATTTCCCCTTAAATTCTTTTGATGATATGCAGGGGTCTGCATGTTATCCCTTGTTAGTTTTGGTTGTAAGAGAAATAAATCATTAAAAAGTGTGCTTTGCACTACACTGCTGAAGTTAATTGGAGGTTTTTAGTTTATAGTCAAGGGCTTGCTGGATCAGTAGTCACCTGATCTTGCACATACTTTTAGCCATACTCTTTTAAACAAAATCATAATTTCAAATAGAAGCATATTGACTATAAGTAGAAATCTTGAACTCTGCTAGAGGAACATTTGTGTCTCTTCATTTTGCTAGATAAATATTATAGAATGGTTTGGGTTGGAAGGAGCCTTCAAGACCATCTAGTTTGGGGTGTGCCATGGACAGGGACACTTTCTAGATGCCTAGACTAAGTTGTTTAAGTCCTGTCTGATGTCCAGTGCCTGTCCTGTCCATGTCCAGGGATAGGGCCTCCACAGCTTCTCTGGGCAACCTGTTGCAGCACCTCATCAGCTTCACAGTAAAGAGTTTCTTTCTGTTATTTAATCTAAACCTACCCTCTCTGTTTGAAGCCATTTCCCCTTGTCCCATCACTGTGTGACCTTGTAAAAAGTTCCCCTCCAGCTCTCTGGAGGTACAGGAGGGCTGCTAAAATATCTCCCTGGAGGCTCCTCCTGGCCAAACAACCCCAGCTCTCTCAGTCTTGCTTATAGGAGAGATGTTCCAGCCCGCTAATAATTTTTGTGGCCCCTCTCTGGACTTGCTCTAAATCCATGTCCTTCTGATTTTGTGGGCTCCAGAGCTGGATGCAGCACTCCACGTGAGGGCCCATGAGAGCAGAGTAGACAGAATCACCTCTGTCAAGCTGCTGGCCATGCTGCTTTTGATGTGGCTCAGGACACAGGTGGCTTTCTGGGCTTCAGACATGTAGTGCTGTTTCATCTCAAGCTTCTTGTCACCCAATACACCCATGTCCTCCTCCTCCTCCACCCAGCCTGTATTTATGCTTGGGATTGGCCCAGCCCAGGTGCAGGACCTTGCACTTGTGAAACTTCATGGGCTCACCTCTGAGTGTAGCCAGGCCTCTCTGGATGCCATCACTTCCCTCCAGCATGTCAACTGCAGCACAGAGCTCAGTGTCGTTGGCAGACTTGCTGAGGTGTGCTCAATCCCCCTGTGCATGTTGGTGACAGCCATGTTAAAATGGCACTGGTCTCAGTACTGACCCCTGAGGACACCACCTGCCACTGGTCACTACTTGGACATCAAGTCATTGGCTGCAACTCTTTTTGTGCGACCATCCAGTCAATTTCTTATCCACTGAGTGGTCCATTTGTCAAATCCATGTCCCTCCAGTTTAAAGATGTTTTCCTACCCTGTCATCTTATATCTGAATAATAATAGCATTGCAGAGAGGTCGTGTATTTCTGGCCAGTAAAATTCCCCAGGGGGTGTCTATAATTTTTAAACCATTATATTAAGGACAAATTTTACTAAAGAAGAAGCTGTTAAAGCACTTTTTATTAAATGGCAAGTATGAGGACACTAGCTTCAGGCACCCTCTGTGCCATTCTCTGAAGCCTGTTATCTGTACAATGTCTACTTTCCAGGAGCTGTGAAGAAAATCTCTCTTTCACAGAGTTTCTAACCTAGTGCCCTAAACCTGCATTGGAATTCCAGGAGCAGACGGCTGCAGACTTGTTTCTTATTACTTTAGTATTTGTCTGCATAGATGCTTATATAGGTCAGGTTTTCTAAACTGATCACAGTTTGGAAGAGGGAAGCCGGGGAGGTGGGAAATGGAAGGAATTTGCTGCATTTAAATGTGATTCTTTTTTCTTTTTTTTAATGCCTTAAGAGGCCTTGTGCCTTTTTTCTTCCTATTTTTTTTTTTCAGCAAGACAGAGTTGATGATTTTGACTTGCAGTTGCCCCTGAAGGTGTAATGGTTCAAAATCAGGTAAATGGATATAAAATTTGTGACAAAATCTGTGTCATTGTATGAGGACAGGGGACCTGAACCTATACTCAGAGGTATGCTTATATTGCAATTCTTAGAAACGGTGGTAATCCAAGACGGATGTACCCATTTTGGGTTACCATGTGAAGGTTTTGTGGTTTAGATCAGGTTTACCAAGCAGCTGACATTTATTATCCCTCAGAGTGACTACTTAAGAAAGGCAGTGTCGTTTGCTCTAAACCAGAAATCCCTCATGTGACCTGTTGTCAGTGTCTTGCAGCAGAAATGGCTCATCATTTCATTTCTTGACATTAAGGAGTTTCAGTTGTTAATTGTTAGAGAAAACTGAAGTTTACTTCCAGTTACAAGAAATGAGAGCTGTGATCCCAGTGAAAAGAAATAGTTGAACAAATTAAGCAAAGGTCTTAAAACAAGAATTGCACTTGACTGACATACCAGTGGAGATGTATTTGGTTCTTCACTTTGGGCTTAGTATTTTCCTTACTTCAAATGAATGAGGGGAAAAAAATTCTATTATATGGCACTGGTCTATAATTTACTCATCTGGCTGGGAAGAAATTTTAACTAAAAAAGTCATCAGTGAAAACTTTGGGGAATGTACTTTTGTTACTGTTCAATGTCATTACTTATTCATGTAAGTAGGTCCCACTCTGCTGAAGAATCTTTCTTGCAATGAAATTGGGTAGAAGAGCTGTGCTTTTAAAAATAGAAATTAGTTAATTAGATGACATTAAAAATGCTAATCCTGTTATGACTGTGATTTCAGTGATGCCACTGTGACACTAGTGAGTCCCTAGGCAGTTTTGAGTAATGCTATTAACACAAATGTTGACTGAACATTTGACTATGACATGTAAGGTACTGAAACATATGTGGTGAAGCTGTGTGTGTCCGTTATTTGATTTATAGCTTCTCTCCCATATATTGGGAACTTTGGCCTTGGAAGGAAAATCTGTTTGGAAAGGAGTGGGAAAGGTCATCAGTTTCCCTATATAACCTTTGGAAAGTGGGAAAGAGCTTTTAGGCTGTTGTGAAACAACATGAGTCTTTATGCTTTATGTAGAATTATATGCAAATATTACTTAGTTTTCAGATACCTGACAATGAAGGAAGATCATAAAACTTGTCTGTTATGTTTCAATAAACCTCCTGACCTGCTGCTCTCCAACCATTAGATTTACCCAAGGGCTTGCTTGCTACTGCTATTCTTCTGTTTCCCCTACATGAGCAGATTGGCACAATGTATGAATAACCTCAGCCAAGCAGAAATAAAGATAGAGACCTGCTTTGCTCTTCACTTTCTTCCCTGGGGCAAATCAGATACTGAGATCCTGATCATAATTTTTATATACCTGTGGGGAAAATGCTTGATGAAATCTTGCTAGAAGGAGAACAATTCAAGCCTGATAAACCACTGAAAACCAAACCATTCTCTTCCACTGCTGCCTGTTTCCTCTCCCCATTTTCATTTCTGAAATGATGAAAGGGGTTTGTTCTTCCCCTTCCAGTATGATGTTAATATTAGGGAAGACAGTGCCTCTGTTTTGGCTTTGTCTGTTCTTTGTAAAACAACTATGAAGATTAGGTCCATCAAGAAACAAAGAAACATACGTTTTTTGACAGACTGTGCTTCACAATTGTTTAGTATAGGAGACTTTTGAGGAAAGTGTCCTTACCAATAATAATTAATTTGGTATTATTATTCTTATAATACAGCCCATAAGGAGAAAACCCCATGGATTTCCTAAGAAGTTTTGGATATGAGACTTAAAGCATCTGACTTAATAGTTCTTGTAACTTCTATCAACTATGAGTAGAGACTCATTTTTGGGCCAAATATATTATCCTTTCTTTAGTTTTTTATATGTACAGTGTCTCTGTAGACATTGTATCATATTAATGTAAATTTTTCTTGATTTTTACTGAATTTTTTGCTTCACTGAACTGCTGTGACAATATGTTTCATAAATTTATTTTGCAGTACATAAAAATACAGTTTTTTATATGTTTAATTTTCATCATGAGTTTCTTCACTGAGTTTTGTGGAGGGATAGAATGGAAGAAAATAGTGCAGAAGGTAGTGTCACACCTGAGGAGTTGCAACTGTACTAATCACAAAAAATTAGGAACAGGCCTGCCCTTAATAGGCCCCAGCTGTGTCCAACAAAAAGCTGAGTGCTACAAAAGAGAGGGTTAGCTGGGTGAAGGGAGAGCTGGAGTTTGTTGGCTGTGCTGTGAAGAGCTGCCCATGAGAAGTCACCAAGAAGGTTTGGGAGCCTTTGCAATAAGATGACAACAGAGTTTCACTAATTCAGTTTGTACAACACCCTAGCTGGCCACCCATTAGACAGTGAGGGGTGAGAGGAAATGGGGTTTCCAGTATTGAGGGGTAGGTGAGAGACAATAGGGTTTCCAGTATTTTTAGTCTGTTGTTGTAGAGTCACTTTCTGGTGTCACAGCAGAACGTAGCAATTTTTAAGTAGACAAATTTTTCAGATTTAAGTATCTTCCCCCTTTAGTAAGCCAAAATTTTGAATTGTTACATCTTTTTTAAATTTTTTTTTGCTTTTTTTTTTTTTTTTAGAATTAGTTTCTAAATACCTGTATTCAATAAATCTTTATAGTGCATATTACTGAAATGTATACTAAGGTAACAGACAGTAATCACACAGTAAAAATTCTATCCTAACAGGATTATGGTGTCTGTTTTGTAAGCTTGCAGACCTGGAAACACCATGCTAGCTACTTGATATGTGCCTGAGGAGTGGTAAGGTTAAACTAGAAAACCCTGTTACACCAGGAAATTGTCTTGATTTCAGAAGCTTACATCTCAGTACCTGAAATGTGAGTGAATTCCAATACTTCTGTATTGGATATCTACATATGTATATTTGATATCTTTAGATGTTGGATATCTATATATCAGCATATATGAAGCTGGCTACTTGCCAAAACATACATTGCCTTTGAAATGCTGTTTTTGAGGAAATGGTCACTATCCAGAGTTGAGTTGAACAGCAGTGTCATACCCCTAATTATTTTGTCTTTGAAATTGCTTTTTTATTTAGGTGTCTGAATGCTTATTTAGAGTAATGTTTGTTGAGTGGGAAAAACCTTACCAAAATATTTTTTACATAGATTAGGAAAGAGAGACTTTTAAGGGGGTCACTTGGGGTAAGTAATTTTAGAAGCCTTAACTCTTCAATAAGGCAGTTGGAGTCTTTTTTTAGAAAAAGTAGGTATACTTCAGTATTGATTATAGTTTATCCCTTATTTTTCTGTTCATTATTAGCAGCCACTTTGAGTGGGGAAAGCAATTGAAAGAAATTGAAAGAAATTTCTCTTAAGAGTCTCTGCAACCAGGATGTTTTTGGAGGCTTTATTCTATATCATTATCCTGATATTGTATGTATCAGGAGTGACAAGGCCAGGATGTTGTTTGAACAAATAATCTTCGTTGACAGTGAACTTGTACTTTCCTCAAGAGCTGCCTTTTCCCAAGAATGACTTCAATGTACATTTGCCTAAGAATTATGAGGGTTGCTATGTCTGTAATTGGGGTAAAAAGGCTCTGTTAGAAGTATCTATGAACACCACGTGCAGTATCTGCTACTTACCTCTGCTTGGCTTGTGACATACCCAGTGCTACTAACCATGTCCATCATTAGGGACATAAGTATCAAGAGTGATGCAAGTCCTGCACTACATTTGGAATCCAGCTCATGTGGAAATGCACATGGAGGCATCAAAAGCCTAGGAAAGGTGCATTAATATGGTACTGCTAGTCCTGTTGGTGCGCTTCTTGCAGTCATTGCTTATGGCTCACAGTCACTACATGTAGATATCTTTTTATTTTCCTTCATTCCTGATTTGCAAGCCTCTGTCATTGCTATGAAGTGGTTTGGCACATATGCATTGATTTGCTCTGCAAATGGACATGTGCTGTGCTGTTATTCCACGTATCAGTGGCAATGTCTGTGTCATTGTTTAAAGGTCAGGGGTAGAAGCAGCAGCTGTGTATACGTGTGTGTAAAAGGAGATGGCATGAACAGCAACTGGGGTACTTAGATGTATATGGAAGGGAAGGTAGGAAGGCAGTAGAATAGGTCATGGCTCAGTTGCCTTTGACCCATCCGCTGTTGCTTGTCCCTTCAAGCTTAAGTGGACTTATCCAGGGACCTAGGAGAAATGGCTGTATTAGCCAGTCTGTATCCCTGACAGAGTGAAAATGCTCATTGCAGCCCACTTTTGAAACTTTTATCTGTGATAGTTTGAAGCAATTTCACAGTATAATTATTTAATGGAGGGAAGATCCCCATAAGGAAGTTCTTTCAAAAATTTCTCTTCTGGTCTTCATCATTTCAATTCTATTTCTTGTGTGTCACACTAGATAGATTTCCTTTTCCTTAGAAGTTCCATCTATCAAATATTCATGGATGCTTATGCTCACTCTTCACTATTAGATAGCAAAATTCCATGTGTTTAACTCCTAATCTTTCCTCATAAATCAGCTTCTCAGTCTTATCATTCATGCTACTCTTTGCAGCCTGGTGGTGAATATCACCAGAGCTGCACACAACCTTTCAAGTGGAATCCCAGCTAATAGAAGTAATGGTTATTGTTTTTCTGCAGTGTGGTTTCACCTTCTGTGATCACCAGGAAGGCTTTATGAACCACCAGTAATATGTCCTCAGGTCTTCTTACATTATTTCTTTGTCTGATTGGATTATTTGGGGTGGTTCTATTTCACTTGAGTTTAATCTCCTGCATCACAGCAAGATGTATATGGGATTTTGCTAGTAGCGGTCCCTGGTGTATGGCTCCAAGGTAGCACATTGTTCCTTACAGCAAGGAAGAGCTAGCACTTCTAATGTAAAAAATAACATTAAATACCCTCAAAATCAAAGTATTCCATATCTAGTTTAATGAGACAATGCTATTGCCATCAGCTGAGAACTTTCCCATAGCTTTTGCAGCTTATGAATGAAAAATACTGGATTACTATGTGTTAATTTAATTACAGTAATGAATTAGAATGATTTATAGTTAGAACAAACTCAGGCTTTCAGTGCCTGAGTTTTTTTTCATCTTAAATGGTTTCCATAATGGACCTGGTCTTTATGAATATATATCTGAAAATGTGAAGAAAGAAGCAACCTAGGTTTTTGGAGTTTTATTCTATTTTTTCTCTATGCTGAAGATGACAACCATTTCAGTAGTAATTTTAATGCCTTCCAGGTGTTAAAAGCTGTTGTGACTGTGATAATTTTACATGACATTATGCTGTTGCAACCATCCTTGAACGATTCCCAGTTTTGGTTTGTACGTGTACTGGTATTTGCAGATATATATCTTAAAAGCATTCATTCCTGCTTGAGTAGCATTTCAGAACAAGTAAAGAATGACTCCAGTACACTGTCAATTTGCTTCTTGTGTATTTTGCAGCCCTCTGTCCTTTTAACCTTGCCATTGTAATGACTAGAACTCCAGGCCATAGTCACAGCTCCTCTCTGTCATAAAATGCATCAGTTAAGATGCATCTTCTTATTTGCATCTTCCTCTTCCTTTCACTTGAAATGCTTAATGTTTAAAATATTTGTTGTTAATAGTCCTATCATTTAAAATCGATCCTAATAGATAATTTTCTATCATTTAAAGTATTTACTGTTTTTCTTTCTAACTCTCTGGAGTGCACTAAAACTTGTCTTGATAGTAATTTTTATTTTTCTGTAGGTGTTTTGGTATGTTTGTCACTAATCCCCAGATTTTAGCAAGAGCAAGGAGTAAGACATCAGGGGCAGAGTGAGTTTGAGAACTTGTTTCTGGCCTGAAGAGGTAAAAGTCTCTACTGAAAAGAAGGGTGCACAGAATTGTTATTTTGTGAAGGAAGAATAAGTGAGAATTAAGAAAAGAAGGATGAGTGAGAATGACTGAGGATAAGATAAATGACTGTTGTAATAAAATGCATATATTTCTGCAGATCTTATTTTCAGGAAGGAAAGCTATTCCTTTTCAGAAATGTCATAAATGGTGTGTATTAGCAAACATAGCATGCCGCTAAGGAGGATGATAAAATACTCAAAGAAAAGCTATAGTGATGCAGAATGCAGAGTGCTGCTACTTTTTAAATAATGCCCCAGAAATTGTTGGAACTGTCAAGAGTACAATTGTTTAGTGTTGGAAAGAACTCTTTGAGAGAAGTAGATTAAGTTTTGATATTCAAGCCTTGCACATACCATGTAGTGAGAAATTTAATGAGAAACTGCTTTCTAGTGTAAACTGCTTTGTAACTACAGCAATGGTGTATAGAAATATCAGTTTTGGTATCTAGACCATATCAAATAGGCATGGTGCCTTTGGGAACTCAATTCCTTGTCCAGTCTTTTTTGGAGCTCCACACTGGTGACTCTGCATGATGCAATGTTCTGCTCTGTCTTCTGTGGTTTAAACTGAAGGGCTTGGGACTGACCTTGGAGAACAACTGTCTTGTCATCTGAGTGGTATTGTCATGATGAGTGGGCTTGTCTTGTCGTGATGACTGGGATTGTTGAAGAGAGTTTCCTTTCAATAACAAAAGGGAAGAGATAATAGACAGGGGATTTTCAGTGTTACAGGATTCTGTGTCTGCCCTTGGTGTGAAGCTCTGACCTTTCAGACATGCAGGTAAAGGGTGGAGTGTGTTCTGTTGTTTTTCAGATAGCCACAACTTAGCTCACACATTTATTCCACAGCAGTAATGTGCATTGAGGTGCTTTTATGAGTCCTGCTTCAGTCAGTTCCTTTGAACTGTTGAAGTTCTCTGTTCTGGTTCTTGGCTTCAATGCAGCTCACAGATGCAATAATAAATTCCTGATCATCTGTATGCTGAAATAGGTTGGTGCAAGTGGTATCTATCAAAGTTCTGATGCTAAATCTCTAGCAAACCTGTATCTTCAGAGAGCACAAATGATGGAGACAAAAGCTGTGTGTTTGTCTTAGTGGACTGCTACTGTATTTTAGGAGTCTTCACTGCAGATCATGTATGTCTCAAATTTTTGACATGGGGAAAGCATCTGAGCTTCAGCAGTGAATGGAAAAAAAACTTATCCATTCAGACAAGATTGCAGAATTTGACCCAAGTAGTTAAAATAAGTGCAGAGTTATAAACAACTCAAAAAAAAATCATACAGTGAAGGTAAAGGAAGATTTAGATATTGTCTTCAGAAATTTGCTCTGTATGTGAACACAAACCTCAAGCAATAATCAAGGGGATATTACTTTGGAAACTGGATGAGTTTTACCAGGAGCTGAGAGCTTGACAACATGAATGTCCATTGCTGGTACCTTTTTCTTCTGAGATGCTCACAAAAATGCTGATAAGCAGTGCTGCTGAGGAGAGGGCTAGAAGTCCTATGTAGCGGTGTATGGACGGTGATCTAGCTTTGTCTTTGCTTTCTTATTAAAAAAAACCCAAATGGTAAGGGGAATAGCTTACTCTGTGTAAATATCAAAGGAGCTGACAGCTGCTGAATTTGAAAATTATTGGCTGTTGACTGTACAGCGATGTCTAAATAGTGCATCTGTTTTTTTCTTTTAAGACACTGAGCCTCTGTAGGAGAAATTTGACTCTTCAGCAGTGTGTGATGAAGATGAGTAGGAATTTATCTGGCTGTCTAAATGTGGAAAAACATGCTGGCCTGCTCATTCTTCTTGATCTAGCCTTAGTATCAAAGGAAATTTGCTTTGCATTATGAAGCTTGCTGATGTCAGAAGGAAAAAAATTAGGCCCAGATGGCATGATGCTAAATAGAGCTGAGTATGGAGTGTGCATGTAGAAAGAGGCCAATCAGTTTTTGCTGATCCTGTATAAGTGTGAGGAGGAAGAAAATGCTTTTCAATTCATTTTCCTTAAAGAGACCCGAACTGTGTATATGTTACAGCTGAGCAGAAGCCTACATGAAAAAAAACTCACTGTGTTAGCAGGATGGTCTTGTTGTTGGTTCTCATAATTCTCATCTCTATCATGTTGTATTACTGACTGTTATCTGGAACCCTGATTTCATGACTAAACGTGGTTCAACCCTCTGCAGATGGGAAAAAAAGATTAGGACTTGTTCTTGATTTGTTAAAATCTTCAAGTGAACGAAAATTTGTTTCACATTTGAGTAAGATGGCTACTTGTTTATCTAGAAAGGACATAGATATCCACATTTGTAGGCATGTATAAATTAAATTACTAGCAGAAGATTTGGTTTTGACTAAAAAGTGCTCATAAAACAACACTTGTAAAATATTCAAGGAAGAAAAGACTTAATATTATTTACTTCTCACATTTAAAGAAGGAATTCCAAAACAAAACCCAGGCAATCTAAAATGTCCTTTTTATGGAGCTGAGCTTGATTTATTTAATACTATTTATATTTATTCCTAGATAACTCTGGGTTAGATTCTGGTTTCTTTATATGTGAATAAAAAATAAAAATCAAGCTTATGTTCTTTATTTTGTATGTTTCTGCATGTAGTAGTGTTATGCATCAGTGCTCTGATTATTAGGTGTGAATTTACAATGTTACATGCTCATAACAAGATCTGTGTTGTTCTTTTTATTTGGATAAGAAAGGTGAAAGTTCAGACCATGCTTTTGATTTTTCTTCGGGAAATTATAGTGTGGACTAGCAGGACTTTTGCCATATAAACTTTTAGTTATTGTGCTGATTAGGATTGCTCTGAAATGTTTTGCAGATAGGTCATTACTTTTAGGCTTTTAAAAATCATTACTTCTTAACAACAGAAGTATTTTTTCATCAGACATTTTATCATTTTTATCAGACATGGAAGACCCATGCACATATTTGCACTGCCTCATCAGAATATTCTTATTGTCTCTTTTGTTTGCTCTTTTTATCGCTTTCTGGTGATACATATATATGTGGTCTATGCATATACTTATATCTGTGCTCTTTTTTCATAGAGAATGTGGTATAATGACAGTTGTGGTCTGAGATTTCCCCTGCCCACATTTCAAAGACAGTGATAATAACAATCCATGTTAAAGAGACGTATTTTAAAGGTTGAAGGGAAGAAGAGGATGTTACAAAAATGAAGAGGACAAAAGATCTTTCATATGATATATTGGGGTTTTGGCTTTATTTAGTGTCTTTTAGTATATCTGAAACTAGGAAATAAACAGAGCAGAAAGGTGAATTTCACAGGATGTCTGTAAACTAGAAGGATTCAAAGACTCAAGGAGGTTCTCCATCCATTTTGTTGTTGACATCTAGGTACTACCCCTTTTATTCATGAAGCTGCATTGTTATAGCAGTCAGTGGATGGCAACCTTTCCAAAAGGAAAGAAAAAGGTGTAAGTAAGATTTATCCCATGCCCCCCTGTTTGGTATCCAAGTATTGTTGCTCACTGAGGCTCCTTCAGGCCATAAAGGTCTGTGCTAATCATCAGTAGAAAGCTTTTAAAATACCCCATTTCTAGTAATTCTCCTCTTGACTCAACCTCTAGCTCAGAGTTGATTGCCAAAGAACAAAATGAAAACAAAAGGAATAGACTGAATGGAATATTCCAATGCTCTTTCAGTTGAGAAGATAAGCAAAAAAATAAAGTTTGGTGTTGCCTGGTGTGGCATTTGGACTTGGATCTGGAAATTTTGTTTAGGCCTGGAAACAGATTATGCTTTTTATGACTATTGATTTCTTTTTATAAGAAATAGTCCAACCAGGAGTATGTAAGTTGCTGCCCTAAATCTTTTAAAGTCATGATACATGATTTTGACAGGTGTTGATTTGGTTTGCTATGATGTTTAACTTCCTTAAGTGTTTTGGCACTTTTCCATCAAATTTTTTTTGACTAGTGAAGTTTAGTGTCCTTGTCTACCCCCACTTGAAAAGAGACAAAGGTGGTGGTGTCATAGTGTCTAGAAAACAACATGTACAGTGTGTTAGCTACATTCATTTTGTAACCTGTTCACTCTGCTTTAGCATGGAATACGACTCTGAGGAAATATTCTGTAGAATAATACAGTGAAGAAAAATAGATTTTGTTGTGACCTTTAAGCTGAGCTTTTCTGTTCTGAACCACATTATTTTGTTAAATACAAGGGAAGTGGAGCCAGCCTGTGACCTTTTGTTACCATGCAGCTTTGAGAAATGGCAAAAGTCATTCTGGTCCTCAAAAGTTCCATTACAGAGATAGTTCTTTTTTTTTTTCCTTTTCTTTTTAACAGGGAGAAAAAAACCCCACCAACCAACCTTGAAAAGATTTAGAATTGTAGTCCTTTACCAGAAAAATTGAACTGTTTTTCAATATTGGCAGAATTTGAAGCTGCTTCTACAGACAGTAATATCTGTAATTAATTATAATCCATGTTTTACTCAGCCTTTTTTGATACCACAGGTACTTAATACCTTTGAGGAATGGATTCTCACCTCATCAGTTCCTTCAAGAAAGGAAGCTCTAAGAGAGACTTCTCAAATTATTTATCCTAATTTTCAGGACTTTTGTGAATCTGCATTTGTTGTTCTGTATCTTTGCTGCAATAGAATAGTTCACATTCAGCTGGACATATCTTACTAATTAAGAGATAAAATGTCCAGAGGAAGAGAAGGTGGACTTTGTTTTAAATATTGATGTTGCAGTTTAATCTTCTTTAAAACCTTTTCCCACTCTGCTGCTCAGTGCAGGGTTACCAGAGAATGATGACCTTCCCTGGGGTGCCAGATCCTGTAAATGAGGACCTGTTCAGAATCAATCCTTCCTCAGGACTGGAGTATTGGAGTCATGCGTGCTTCTCTATAGTGCTTTGTAAAGCTCTTCTCATTGCCTATATATTGGGGTAGATTTAGAGCACTGAAAATATTGTGTAGAAGCTATTTGTGAGTTGGGATTAACCTTGAAGTGTCCTTTTCATTTGTTTCTGCTAGCAGGCTGCTAAATGAAGCTGCTCTCAGGTTGTCTCCCATGGTTCTTCAGAGATAAACATCTTCTGAACCTTACATGTGTTTTCCTGAAATTTATATTGAAGGTTCTTCACGTAGATATTTGCTTTATCTCCTTTACCAAGGAGGATTTCACCTTTGTGCTTCTGACGTTCTTCGGTTCTGGTCATAGACCTTGTTCTGAATATTTCATTTCAGACAGGTAAAGTTGCATTGTAATAAATTATGAAAGTGATGCTTTGGAAATGTGCTCCCAAGCAGGCAGACCTCAGCTAGCCCTGTATCTCTGGAGTATGAAACCACAGTGGACTCATCCTGTGCTGGATCCTCCTTTTTTGGATGGCTTGTATACTTCCAGATCCTGCATTGACAAACTTGTTAATGAGAGCAGGCAATCCAGTCAAGTGTTTTAAAACTTATTTTGCTAGATGTTTAAAACTACACCCAATGAAAAAAACATTACATTTTTGATGTTACTTTTAGAATTGGATCTGTGGAGCTATATTAGTGATGGATGTTCTGAGCTGTACCTTTTGAGTTGCATTCAGACTATGAGACAGATTGCTTAATTTTGATCAACGTGAGTGCAGTTTGTAGAAGGAGAGGACTTGAGAAATGGTCCTTTCCTTAAGCACTATCTAAAGACTGAAGTTTTCTGGATAGACAAATAGTACTGAGAAACTTGGATCTGAATCCAGTTTGCTGCCTTGGACCCATGCTATGCTTCCAGCAGATGGGTTGAGAGAGTTTATGATGATGAAGATAAATAATGTGCATGTACCGTGTCACTGACAACTGATGCCTTTTCTGTTTTTAAGCCTCAGTTCTCTCCATTTAGCACTGCAGTTCCTGTCTTCTGCCTTGGGCTTTCAGAAGGAGTGAAACACTGCAAACCATTAGTCAGATACGACAGACATATCAAAGTTGTTAATCAAGGACAAGGTAGATTGAGTAATGGAGGAAAAAACCCTAGGCTGCCACATTTCCTGATACAATCCTGAATGAGTAAAATCTGAAACAGCTTGACCAGCTGTCACAGCCTGGAAGTGAGCATGATTGTTGTAAATTCATGTTCAGCTGAATAGAGACACTACTCCATGTGTCAGCGAAGTCTTATGCTTTATTGTGTAGTTGCCTTTATTACAGCAGCTTCTTAGTTATGGAAGATTTGGCTAACAGGCTCTCAACTTTTATAACTATTTTTAACAATCTCCTAATTTCTGCAACAAACTTCAGGTACAGAGTGAGGGGTAGAATACAATCACTGAACCTGCCAGGATAGAACGAGAGAGAAATCAAGATGGAAAAGAGAAAGCAAAAGGTCACTAGTCCTTAGATCTCATGTCCTTCCTGCTGCCATGGGTAGTCCAGATCTGAGGTCACCAAAAGAGAGTGAATGAGTATGGGACCTATCCATTTCCTTTTATAATTTACCTGGTGCATACCTCGTGTGTAAAATAGGTTTTTCACACCAGCTGTGCTGTGTAACTCATGGGTGTGTTCAGCCTGTTGGAGCCCTCCAGGAAGTGATGGGGTCAGGACCTGGGGATCTGTAGTGGTTATAAAGCTCCTTTTAGTGAGCTGTCCAGGACTCAACCCTTTTCTAGACATAGATGCACTGAGCATGAATGTCAAGGCAAAAGGAAGTTGGCTCAGAACAGCACTGCCTCATCTCTGCAGGACCCTCTTTTGCAATTGCAACTTTCCTGTTGCAACAATCAGAATGTTGGAGAGAAAACATGCTTATGAGCTTATGCCTGATCCTCTCCAGCAGCCAGTTCTCCCAGCTAAAGTACACACAATACCCAAGTCATGCTTGCCTCGTAAAGCTGTATCCTGAAAATAACTCGGAGACAATGGGGCAAGGCAGCTTCATAAGCAATTGTGAGATTTGTGTTTTCAGTTAATGAAGTGGCTTTTGTTCACCTATAGGAGAGTGAAATGGGCAGGAAAGAAGCAGCACTAGTAGATTTGGGAGACCCTTTATGTGATAGTGTGGTAGTAAGAGGCAGGGGAGCAATCCTCTTTAATGATTAACAACTAATACAGATGTATGAAGGCAATGAAAGCAAGGATCTCATAAGGGGCAGTAGTATTGATGTGGCAGTTGTGCATGGTGTCTTAGCAATAAAGGAAAATAGGGAATATGGCAGGGGTGCAAACTCAGGTCTGTTAGTTTTTTTGCTTGCTGCTTAAGGATCAATACCTTATTAGAGAATGTGTCTGAACAATGTGGATGTGGGAATACCTTCTGAGCAAGCAAACTGCAGAGATTTTCTGGCAAGATCTATCATCTGAATGATGAAAGAAGTAGGATCTTTGGTGTGCTCTGGAGCACAGCTCCCTATTCATATTGATCTGGAGTTAGTGGTAGCAATTATGATGTGTGGTACTCATACTGGTGTAAAACCTACCAGGGTTCAGTCTGAACTTTTAGTTTGCCAATTAGTGGAGCTGCTTCAGTCTGCACTCATTTACCAGTTCATTCAATTGAAACTTATCATGACATGAGGTACCTGTCTACTGATCTGCTTGAATCCAGCTGATGTCTGATGCAGAGGGGAAGCACAATTTTACTTGCCACTGATAGTTCTAAATGCATCAATAAAAAATTACATGTAATATCTGTAGTCCTGAAACACATGTGAAGACAGTCTTTTTAGTCTGCTTGCTTGCTTTCTTGATTATCATCTTTCCTGCGATGACAGGAAAAAGCCCCTATTTTTCTCAGTGTCTTCCTTTGGTTTTGTGGAATATGTATTATAGGAAGTTTAAGCGAGACCCAGAATCGACATTCTGAAAAATTCAGATCTCTTTGCCGAACTGAATCCTTGTCCATGGTTTGGAATTTCCAAACCATTTTGTGAGACCTCTGGAGGACCAATGCTGTCCTGTTTTGACACATGAGGCGATACATAAATTCCTATTTGGCAAAAGAAGAATACTTGCTAAAATAATAATACTGCAGTTTGTTTTTATAGTTGAAGTGAAAATCCAAGATTTGCGCTCATATTTTACATAATTAATGTACTCAATTAATCACTTTGTTTTCCTTTGTTTGTTGGAATTCTGCTTTAACATGCAGCAGGAAATTGAACTCCAAATTGTTTAATTTGTGTGAAAAAAGTGAGGAAAAGAAGTCCTGTGTTAACTGAAGGTTAGTTGAAGTGCTTGTGAACAGACTATATGAGTTCCACTGCACCTAAAACAAAACAATCTTTGGAACATTTTTGTACTGTGCCTTAGTTCTAAGATTTGTTGTCCTGTTTGAAAAACTTGGAGAAAAAATTTTTGCTTACCATTAATAGGGAGTGGATACTGGCTGAACAATGACATTGCTTTTCAGCTTCCAGCCAAAATTCTCTCTTCATTGCTGTGTGTTTTCTGGATGTACACAGCTGCTGTTTTTCTTTCAACCCTAAGTACCAATTCAGGTTCATTGCTATTTTTTGCCTTAATTCATTTTTTCATCCTCTGTTGATACTTTTTGTTCTTTCAAGGCCATTTTCCTTATTGGTTTGATCTGGCAGAAGGGTCTTTACATTTATCCCAAATTCTATGCCTGATAGCTAAATCTACAACATGAAAAGATAAAAGGAAATTTTTTTCATCTCACTTTTCTACACATGATAGTCTAAGGAGAAGCCTGTTTGCTGCTGTGAATTAAATGTTTAGTTGCACTGAAATTCTTGTTGAAATATTTCAAATATATTTTTTCTTTGAATGATCATGCTGCAACATCCCCATTTATCTGTCCTTGTGCCTTAGAGTCAAATCTATTCTCATAGACTGCAGTAATGAAGATTAGGCAGACTCCATTGGAGAGCGTTAAGTTTTAGGTTTTGTTTCCAAAGTAAACAACTACCTGGCACTGAAAGGGTTTCCCCATTTTATCGGTGCAGGCAGTTAATCACTCATGGGCTACAGGGGCTGCTTTTGCTGTTTGTTTGCTCCTGGGCTGCTTCTTGTTGCTCGGGTTGTTTCAGCATATTGCATCATCCTGTCCAGAGCTCATGCAGAAATGTTTGTAATTCATCTTAGTGTTTTCCTGTGTCAGTTGAGGTTGCAAACCAAACTAACATCATTTTTCAAAATGCCACTTTAGGTGGCAAAGAACTGAATCCTGTAGTCCTTACTCAGCCCAAAAAAAGGAAAAAATCATGTTTGCTGATTTAACAGTACTGAATCAGACTCGACTGTCTATAGAATTAGTGCTACCACTGATTTCAGTCACTTCAGTTATTTTCTGCCAATGTTAAGAGTGAGCTGCACTACACTCTAGATTGTTTTTTTACACGCTTGTAATATCTGAACGGAAATCTGAGACGTGAAATTGTATTTGCTGAGGTAGAGATTCTCATTATATAATTGACTTGGTAATGTTTCAAGCACTGACACTTTTGACTTATGTTTGTGGTAATAGATCTAGTCTTTAATGCTTTTTCCTCTCTGGGGTTTGCATGAGATTTTCTTTGACCTGCAGTCTTAAATAACCAGAATTTTGACTGACTTGTTTAGCAGGGTGAGGAGCTAGAAGATAATGATAGCATTCAAATTTCATTAAATAAAATAGCTCAGCAATGAAAACATCCTTTTAATGTTACAGAGACCTGAAAGTTCACAGTTAACTCAACCCTATTGTTTACTGTAGAATTCAGAAATACAAGTTCTTAATAATTACCTACAGTTTTTAGATCATGCTATGTTAAAAGCCAGAGGATGTAATTCCCAGTAAAGCACGCCCTTCTCTTTGGGTTCTTTACTGTTGAAAAGGGTTTGTTTGCTCACAACTGTGCTTCTCTTTTAGGGGTGTCTGTTGATATATAAGGTGTTACTATTATAAACCTTGCCTTGCTTTTTTAGAATACAGTTAAAAATATCAGTCAGTCATGAAACATAAATCTGTAGAAAATAAGTTTCTTTCTCTAGGGAGAAAAAATTTGAGTTGTTTTTGAAAGGAATTATGACAGAGTTGCTGTTAAAAGTGTAATTGATGCAACTGAAACAGTCATACTTACTGAAAGACACAGCAACTTTTTAATTTAATGGAAAGGTTTTGAAAATGCAGGAAATGTCCCCATATCTATGGGAAAAAGAAATGTCTTCCAAGACTTATTTGTCTTCCACTTCCATAATCACAGGCATTACTTAATCTTTTCTCACTGAATTGGCAGAATGATAACCTCCATTTTATAGACAGGTAAAAATGGAAAGGTCAGAAAACTCAGGAGCTAATTCAACCCAGCTAGCAGGCTGTGCTACAGTATAATTTTTATTTGGAGAGAGTGGTTTTGAGTCAGTTTCCCATTTATTCTTGTGGATTTAGTTTGAAAGACAGTTTTGGGGTACTTAATGGTACTCTCCAGTTTAGCCTGCTCTGAAAGGAATTTTTTTTACTATCTTGGCAAGACCATAGAGTTCTGTGTGATTAAATAACTCCTTGAAATGAGTTATGGAAACAGCCAGATATATTTGGTCAGAGTATTTTCTCAGCTGCCCTCTTATCCTGTAGGTTCTTGTGTTTCTGCTGTCAGTTGTGTTCAGAGGGCAGATTTAACTCCCCGGGTCTTGCACCACTAAAGTTCATCCTGAAGGTTCCCTAAAATAGAATTCTTGAACTTGAATTCTTGAAGTTAATTTTGGCCAAGTCATCTGCTGTAAGGTAGCTTAAAAAGTAACATTTGCATTTGATTTGTGGCCTGTGGTTTTATGGAGTGTCAAAACCAGCTAAGATGTGAACCAGAAACTTGCTCTAGATTTTCAGTGTTCCAAACAGTGGAAGCAAAGGCAATGCCAATGCAAGAAAAATTCTGAGACATTTTCTCATTATATTTCTATCATCTTTTCTTTGTTTTAAAAACATATTTAGGACAGAGTCTTGAGCCTGTGTTTGTGCCTCAGGGAGTTGCTGGCTATGAAACTAGGGTGAGGGAGTGCCCTTGGCCACTGTAAATAGATCAAAGACCATACTTTACTGTGCCCAATTTTGAAATAATGTGAGGGGTTTTTTGTTTTTCTTTTTAGTCCTTGGTTAAGTTGATTACTTGTACTATTCATAAGATGATATAATTGAGCCCATTAACTCATCAGTTCCAAGAATGAAAACCCTTTGCTGATTTAGATTGTTCTCCAAGCAAAGCTGAACAGCCTAACTTAGTTTAAAAAAAGGTGCAAAATGAAAGAGATGATCTGCCTTTGCACTGAAAACAGAATGTTAGATGAAATCAATGCTTTTTGTCAGAAAAGTGATTTGGAGGGTTTAGTTCTTTACTTTGATGGGTCTGCTATTCTAAGGACATCAAACAAAAGCAGCACTGCTTTTCCACAGGCATTAAATGAGTATGCAGTATTCTGAAAGTATGTATAAAATGCTTAAAAATCTGGGTTTCATTTACGGCATGCTGTAGCCAAGGCATATTAATGTCTCATCAAATGTGTGAACTGAAAATGTAATATATGGAGTCTACAGAGTGGAATCTCTTAGTAGATGATCCTAATCAATTGCAAGTAGTGAGCCATTATGAATGAAATTATCCCCATATGTGATGCCCTGTCTGTTGTATTTAAGGTAATTTTGAGGAAAAAAAGGGCTTTAGTAAAAGTGAAATTAAGAAATTCTCCCTAAGATGGCAAAAAAGGAGTGTGTTTTCTACAAAACCTTTGTGATGTATCTCTGAATGAAGTGGTATATATATGGGAGGTTTCAAAGTGTACAATTTCTATTTTCTACTACAGCCTGGACAGAAATGGAAGTAGAGCGTTTTTTTCCATTTGGGAATGAGATCCAAAAGTCCTGATGCTTCAGAGTGTTCTAATCAATTCATAAATTAACATGAAGCATCATCCCTGTCCTACCCAAGACTTCTTGACTGAAAACAGCATAATTGCTTGGACTGTAAGAATGTGTAACATTAATGTATTTTAGGGAATTGTATTTGGTCCAACAGATGACTTACTGAAATCCTCATAAGCAGAACTGACTCAAAATATGTGAATATGTGTTCCTCCAAGTGAGTATATATGTTCCCAGAGCTTATGGGAATGTAAATAAGGTATACGGTGGAAATAGTGTAAATGTTACCTAAGTATGTGAAAACTGGTGTGGGCAACAGTTGGGTTTTGGGTTTTTCTAAAGTAGGGAGTAGGCAGAGCTTTTCTGCTGCACTATAAGAAACATTAAAAGGTGGTTAAAATCCCTGTACTCAATAAATAAATGCTCTTCCCCATTTTAGGGACAAGGGGTGGTTAGCTATCCTTTCTTAAGTTTTACTGTCATGGATGCTGTAATTCTTTGGATAGTACATCTGGGGAAAGCACGCATTTTAGAATCATAAACAGCTGACTCCAGTTTTATAGTGGTGACATTATGAAAATGTGACATCTAGCATAACTTAGTATCTGTTGCTGACCTTTTCCAAAGGTATTTAGTGTTGGAATGCTATTGGAATAATTCCTTGATTAATACTGTGTAGAATTTGAAATTGTTTGATGAATCAGGGCCTAAGGCAAAAAAATTAGAAACTGATGCAAATGTGCATCAGCCTCAAGAAACTCAGTTTGGAAATTGGTTTAGATCATTACTTTTTGTCAGAAAAACAGGATTAGCTAGAGGCAAGACATGTCTCCCTGTGTGGAGTGCTGTTCTGGTTTGTTTAGGTTGTTCATGTCTACTGCCCTCTGTTATTGCTGTTCCTGTTCTTCTGGGCCTCTGTTTCAGATACTTCTATTTCTCCAGTGCAGAGACTTTGTTCCAGTTACCTGAACAGTATTTAATAAAGCTTGATATTCTAGGACAATTAAATTGTAAAAATTTATAAAAATGGCAGTGGGTGTTTAATTTGCATTGTTAGACATAAAGGTGTTTTACTGTGCTTACCTGTGTTTTGTTGTTTCCTTACCTTGGAATTGTGTGTATGGGGTAAATAAAGAATAAAGACTGTTTACATTTGATGATGCTTATTCAAATTGCAGACAAAGATATTACTTTCTACCTTTCATTTTACCTTCAGAATAGGGAGATCATCTGATTTTCTGCTCATCCCTTCCACAGGGATGTGCAGGACAGATTATCCGTGCTGGCCTTGCAAGAATCCAAGTGATGTGGCTCTTAACTACCACCACTGAAGTTGCTCTTGGCTTTCTGCCAGCTCCAGGTCTCTTGATATTTAATTTCATACTGAAAGGAAGAATAGAACAAAGAGTAATGATAATCTGACATGCTTTAGGATGGCTGTTGCTTTCAGGTATGCTCAGAAAAAATTCAGCTGTTTGAATTGCAGCAGTTGTTTCCTTTGGTGCCTTATAATGATTTGAGCTCTTTGCCAGAAGATATTGTCCCAGGTACCTCTCTGACATGGGGTCATATTCAGTGTTCTGATTCTTCTCTTCAAAGTACCTAGGAGCAATGTGTCTAAGCAGGCACTGCTTTGATGTGGTATCCAACTGACAAAATTCTGCAATAGATCATGACAAAAACCTCAAATCTCCTAAGAGGACAGTTGATGGGCTTTATTGCTGATATGATTGTGGACAGCTGCAGATAGATCCACTGCCTCTAAGATCCTAATATAAAACTTACTTCTCTTTAAAATAATTTTTCTGGTGTCAATGTGTCATAAAAAGAAATTCTAAGTGTGTGTTCTTGTCTTCTAAGAAAAGCAGTAGCCAGATGTCAACAATGCTCTTAATGTGTGGAGGTGCCCTAATGGGTACCTGAACAGAAAAACTAAGATGCCCAGAAATCATCCAGGATATAAAGCAGGTCAAGACCTACTTCACACCTTCCAAAATTAGATGTAGATAAAAATTCAGTATCTTCTGTAAATGTTACAAGACTGAGAACTCCAGTAGTTTATTACAAAAATGTAAAAAGCTAACATTTAGCAAATGTTAATTTGCTCAACATTGAGACTAAACCAATAATCTTTCATCAGTAATTTACTGCAATTTGCTGATTCCCTGCTCTCTACAGTCAAAGTGCTGTGTGTTGCAACTTGTGGTTCAGTTCTTCCAGTTCTGTTTTGGTGGCTTTTGGGCACACAACTTGGCACTGTGTCTGGATGCAAACTGAGATGGGCTGTAGAACACTGTGCAGCCTTGTGCACTGTGCAGCCTTGCATGGCAGTGGAGAGGGAGAGCCCTCACAGAGATCAAGGGCTGATGTTTAAATGTAAGCTCAGTGAAAGCAGAACTGTTAAACATTCTCACAGTATAAAAACTGCTAAACAGAACCTGCCAAGATTCTGTTGGCAGAAGATAATTTCAAGATAATTGAAAGTATCCTTCTGACCTACTTGCTTAGCAATGAAGTCAAATTGACAAGCAAATGCTTCTCTATTCCTTTGTTTGTTTTCTATTTAGGTGTTGTGGTCTTTACACAGGAGTTAAAATGTGATGTGCAGGGTCATATAATGTTAAAAGTGTCTATGGAACAGATTCTGCCTCAGAGCATGAGGGTGAAGTAAACATTTGAAGAAGGTTGAGGTAATTCTGTGGTGAATGTGTGTTTTTCTTGTGTTTTTCCTCTGCTCTAAACTTAGTATCTGAAAGCATAGAAACCTTCTTTACATTGGTCCTTTTCTTTTATAGTTCTGTGTGAGGTTGTGGTTGCTTTTTTCTTTCTTTTTTTTTTTTTGTGTTTTTTCTCCTTTCTGGTCTGTTTCTGTGTTAGTTCTGTGTGGGTAGCTTTTCCTAGGTCTCATCTGCATTCCTTCCCTTTTACTTGTTTTCTTTTATTTTTATTTATGTATATCTGACACAACATGCTCATAACACCTTTTATGTTCCACAGCTGACTTAATTTTAATTTTAATTTGTGAGAGATTCTAAGTGCACAAAAGGATCAAAATATAGGTGGATTGGATGGGCAACAAACAGGGCAGTCAGTTTACAAAAATTCCAAAACAAATGCTGTTAGCAAACAAATGAAAAGTCCCAACACATCTTACTTTTAATGAATTGCTGTGTATTTTACATGTTGCTCAATATTTATGAGTTTCACCAGCCTTTAAATGGGAACAATTGCTTTGAAAAGTGGATTCAGATTAATAATTTCACTCTACTCAATTAGCCACATATCTTCTGCTAAAATGCTGTTTCTTAACTTCAGGGATTATCCTTAGTAAATTATGGCCTACATCCATGTCCCATCAAGCACTGGGAAGTGCCTGATTTTCTAGCAAACCAATACTTTCCAAAATATAATAGTGTCAAGTCTTTCAGTCATTGGAGGAACACAGGAGTCAAAGCTGTAACTGCTTTGGTCTTGCAGTGTGAAGGTTAGTACAGTACTGTGGTAGAAGTTATAGTTTGAATCAAAGCTGTCAGCTCGGGCATAAATAAATTCCTTGTTCATAACCACTTACCTTACATCCTTTTTGTGTGTGGGAAAGGATTTGTTGAGGGGTCTGTGGCATGGATATGAATGCTGCATGTTCTGTGCAGTATGTTTGAGCACCAAAAAAGGAAGAAAAAAAAAAGCTGTTATGAAAACTGACACAGACTATGGCATATCTAGTGAAATGCTCTTTGAGGTCATTCTACAGCAGCCATTTAGTCAGACAATTTATTAGATATTCAGTTTACCCTGGGTGTTCTCATCTATCAGTTCAGAGTCTGTAATGTGCTAAGGCTGAATGAGCTTGCATTGAATGTGTGTTTAAGGAATACCACACAGCACAATGTTTTGGTCTGTTAGAGTTACTGACTTTCAGTTAAATGCAATTAACAACCTTGCCAGGGCTTGATGGACTGGCTTTGTGACAAAAACTTCATATTTGGGAGGTAACTTGGAGCCTTGTCACAAATACCTTCATACCCTACTCAAATATCCTCTTATGCCCACTCTGCCCTGGTAAATCTGAACCTTTTCCCTACCTGCCATGTTTTTTATGAAGTACTCTATGCATCCTTTTTTCATTTGCTTTGTTTTTAGTGTTTCTATTGATTAGCAATAATGTGCTCTAAGATCAAGACTATACTTTTTAGGTTTTCAGTTCTTCTAGGAAACAAGATTTTGCAAAAGAGGCAGACCATCATATGAACCAACAGTAATAAAAAATGTTTACTCCTAATAAAGTGTATTTGGACCTTGTTCCAGTTTCTGACAATTACCAGCAGTGTCTTTGCAAACTAGCAGCGTGAAGGATTGTTTCTGAATTTAGGTGACACAGGATACATTTTCAAGTCTGCATTTTTGTTAGGATCCCAAAGATCCCAAAGATTAGAACAGTAATTGATCTGGAAATTTAAAAAATAAAAGTAACTGTGATGGAGTGGAAGAAAGTGATATTGAATATATTCTGGATGTTTGTGGTATTGTTTGTAAACATGACCAATCTCATTTATCATTGAAATGAAACATGTCTAAATCTACAGGGTTCAGATTTCCTTTTTTTTCCTGGGAAGCTGCACACACTTGTTTCATTTTGTTCCCCTTTGCTAATCTTTCTTTTGAGCAGATCAGTAAGGTTTCTGCTGTCATTACAGTTCTCATAAAGTACCCATAGCCTAAATATTCAGAGTTATTTGTCCCTGGTCTGGGAGTCTACCTACCCTTTCAATTCTTTTTTATATTATGAAATATTCAAGTTTTGAATGACATTTGTCATCCTTTAACTGAAGGAAGAAAATTCATTGCTGGCAATAAATGGATGCAGCCATAATGCTATTCCTGAAATAACATCTGCTTATGGGACACACAGAGACATCATGACTCTGATCCAATATTTTTTTCCTACATCAGTAGTATTAAATTTGGAATCATAACTTTTTTTGTTCAATGTAATACTGCTAAATGTTCTCAGAAATTCAAATCAATATAATTTTATAAGTTAACATATAATATAAACTCAAATATGTATTCCTTTGGACCGTTAAATCCTGCTTTCAGTGTGAAGATGGATTGTTGGTGTAGTAAATTAAAGCTGCCTTACTGCAGCTATTTTGTCCAATGTTCTATCACAGACCTATATTAATATTTTATCCCCTTTAATATCATTACATGATGCAGGCTTAATTTAAATAGATTTGACGGGCCTCTTGGTTGGCTTGACAACCAGAGGGAAAAATTAATGTTCTGCATTTAATCTCAGCTCAAGGCGCTAAATTATTTTGGAGGTCGAAGCTGTCATGCACATCATCCTAAATTATTGAATGTAATAACTATTAGTCTGATGTCTATTTATAGATTTTTTAAAAAATATTGTTTACTTAATGTATATTCAGCTAATTTTGAAGGGAATATCTCAAATTTTTCCCATGAAATACAGTACTACTCTATCGTTTACAGATGCAGTATTGGAGGTTGTTTAACTAGCAACTGAAAAGGAGATGATGGTGTTGGAAGTCTTTAAAACTATGGGGAAAAAAAAAAGCTTTTCTGCTGATAAATTGTGTGGTGTACAGGGACTGTGTAACATAATCTTAATTACTTCAGTTCAAATATATTTAACTTAGAAAGTTCATAGAGGAAAGAATTGTTTTCATGTTTTTACTATTATTGAAGAGACATGGATCCCAAGGAAGAATGGAAGTGCAGCAAATAACTGAAGCACATAATCTATAAGCTGGCGTTTTTAAGTTAAGGGCTGTTACCTGAAGAGTACCGTATGCTTTAGGAAACATGTAATGCAGAATAGACTGAAACATAAAATAAAAATGTTATTAGCACTTGTTTAAAGACTGCTATTTTAGGAGTCACATTAAAGCTTAAAATAATGTAATTATTCTTACTGATAATGGTACATGTTTGCATAGTTTTGCATCTCCTGTGCTGTCCTAATTTGCCATGCTAAATGATGTCAAGTAGTGTGATAATGCATATATTCCTGAACAATGTTAGACTTATAGGTCTGTTTGTGGTGAGGGCTCTGAGGAAAACTAGTCTCTAGTGTGTATCACACATCACTGTCTTCTGAATTGCCCATTTTCTTTCCTGGCACAAGAATCTGTTTCTCTCTGATCCTATTGTCTGTGTTTTATTCTCATCTTTTAAAGATTAAAATAAGTTCTTTATCAGTATAATTTAATAGAAATCTCTATATGATGCTTAGTGAAGTGAATTTTCTCTGTTCTCTGAAGTAGCATGAACTGTGACCAATGGTTTATAAGAAACCATGAACATCTGGAAGATATTCCCCTGCCATGGGTGATGATGGACCAAAAATTTTTATGTGCTGCAAAACTGTGTGAGCTTATAACAAAGTGATACCACTGTACTGGTTGTATGAGTGGCCACATTTATTGTTTAGATGTATAACAACAGAGAGGTGTCATCCCATTGTGTCATTGATTCAATATTAGAATACTTAACACAATAAACTGATTCTTAGACATTGGTGTATCCAGAGTACAAGGCAGAATTCCCTTTTTATAGTGAAAAAATATATCCTTGTACAAAAACCCATATAAAAATTTGCTTTTTGGATTTGTGTTGCTTTGAACCAAGACAGGATGAAGAAATGCTTTTTTTTTAAATATAGCTGTAATTTAAGTAGTTCTGCTGTTCCCTGTTTTGATTGCAGTAGAGTTTTTGTGTTTTTAGAGTTAAATTTTCCTTTTTTTTTTTTTTAACAGCCTTCTAAACTCAAGCCCTTATCTGTCTCACACCAACTCTTCAACTGCTGCAAGTTCATTCTTGGAGCATAGGACTTGAAATTTTGCTGTAGCAGACTCTATTGAATAGCCTGAATAATAAATAGGAATTGATAGATGAAATAATTGCCTTGGCATTCATCCACAAATGTCTGTAGCAAAGCTGGGGATGAAGCCTTAGGCGGCTCAACTCAGTGTGCCTTGGTCACGGCCTTTGATGACTCTAGGGGAAAGAGTTGTGTCCCTCACTTTAAAATCCAGATTGTCTTTTCTAAGGATTTTCAGTTATTTGTTGCAATTTCTCCTATTTGAGATTGGAAAGGGGACAGGAAGAGGAATTTTTTTTTCCTCTTGAACCTCTACTTCTGCTTTTAAAAATTTTGTTATTTTTTGATTTGATAATTAAAAGTAGAGAAAATAACCCTAAAGCTAGCATTAATCATTTAAGGACTTTTTCTCACTTTTCTCTAAATGGTCTTGGAAAGGAGGGTAAAAATTGGGGCAGGATTTTCTGATAGATTATATATAGTCCTTCAGTATTCCTAATATCATATCTCTGATGCTAATGAATGTTAGGAATTTCAGAGGATTATTTTGTAAAAAACTTAGCAAACCAACAGGCATCCAAAACCCAACAAAACCCAAATCCTATGAAAAACAAAACAACACCCTGATGGTTGTTTTTCAATAGCACTATAACGTCTCCTTTTTGTTGTTTTGGAGTTTTTCTGCAGTCTTTTTCTCCTCCACGCATTCCAAAGGAATGCCCTTAGATTCCAGAAATACAGGAGAGACTGCTTTCCCTGGTTTTATGTAAGCTTTGTCTTTTTCAAAGAATCTTACCTTTGAACCTTAACTTCAATGTATCTTAAAATAGATTTTTTTTTACCAAAGGTATTTGGTAGTCTTGAATCTTAGGGCTTTAGGCTTTTTTTTCCTTTCCCCACCCTCTCTACCCCCCATAATGGTTTATTTGCATGATATCCAGGCATCCAAGTGGGTGGGTGAAGAGACCAAGTTCTCAGCAGACACCCTGCATTTAGCATCCATATGTATGTGGGCTTGTTACTGTGGTTGAGGTAGGTTCCAGCATGAGCTCAGTTTTGATCTCTGCCTTGAACCCTTGGTGTACACTGCCTCCTGCACCAGTGGAGAAATGAAGTGTCTTAATTGCTTCAGGCTTCTAGGACTAGTGCTGATCCTTTCTTTACAATGTCTTAGCTACTGAAGCATGTATTTTTTCAGACTTTTGCTTACTGTTTCCTTTACTTTTTAGTGGGTGGCAGAAAGTTCAAAATAAAAATTTGTCTTTTCAAAAGAGAGTGTTCTGTGTGAGTACAGCTGTACACAAACAGCATCCAGACAAACAATAGGAGCCAGTATATGCTTTGTTTGCTTTTTCACTGCTTATTTATTTTTTTGGTCTGATTCACTTAAAATACATCTTCCTGAAAAGATGTATTTTTTCCTTGTGTGTGGTTTCTCTTCTAAGTCAGATAGCTTTTCCTGCAAAAATTGCTGTCTGGTTAATACTAAATAAAAGGACATTGAATCTTGGTTGCCTGCTGGGGAGTATTACTGCTAGTTATTTTACTACTTTTCTTCTAATTTGTATCTTAAGATATTACTTTTTGTCATATTTCTACTCTTTAAATTCCTGAGCCCAAATGGAGATATAAAGGTATCCCAGTAAAATAAGAAAAGTAATATTTACAGTTTTAGAAGTGCAGGAAATTCAGTCTTTAACCAAGATTATAAATAGTCCATTGACTCTTTTATTCATCTCAACCTGCCTTTTGCAATGCACTTTGAAATGTTGATGAAAAAATCCATTGGTGTATAACAGGCTAGAGTAGCTTTCTGGATGCAATATAAAAGTTATAGCTTTCTGTGCTGCTTTTGTCACTCCTTTCTAGTGAATTAGCATGGCATGCCACTGTTAAACAGTTGGGGTCTGTCTTTGTAAGCAGGTTGGAGCCTGTCCTTCAGTCTTGTGAACAAAGTTGAATGAACTGAGTATGATTAAGTAGTCTTCTCTTTTATTTGGTCAGCTAATGTGGCTTTAGGTTTTCTAGCCTGCTCCTAAACAGTGTTTTTCAGTCATACCACATCCATTCAACTGAGAACATGACTATAAAAGTACATGGATTAAATAAGTTAGATTGGAAAGGGCTTGAGGATGCCAAGTTCAACCTTATTTACTTTAAAGTCAATGGTATTTTTGCTCTTAGCTTCCACAAGATCACAAACATCGTATAAGAACATGATTTCTCAAGCTATTTCACTAATTAAAAATTGATTTTTGGGTTTGTGTGGAATAAAGTTGCTACATACAAAGTTGCAGGTGGTTTTGTGTTTCCACGCTGAAAGATCAGTTGCCATACAGCTTGAACAAGAACTGAGCTGGGAATAGTGGTAATTCTAATTTTTCTTTTAAAACAACATAAAATACTGCCAACAATTGTACAACAACTGTGTACACAAATCTTTTGTTCCTGCAAGAATTTCACTGATGGTAGTATAAATCTTCCAGAACCAGCATTAGCTACATTTTTTTCCCCAGGCAAAATCCAAGTTCTGACTGCACATCGACTTTTGTTGTTCGTTTTTTGGCTAAAATTCTTAAGTTCATTTTGGGCTGCTAGTTTGCACTGTACATGATGATTTAAATCAGTTCTTCCCATAGGAAAGCAACAGAGACCTTCTGTATTTGATTGTTTGGTTGTTCTCACATGGAAAAACATGCTAGTTGTAAACAGATTATTTTACAGAAACACTGGTACAGGATGTCTCTCCCGGCATCTGGTCAGCAACATTTGGAATCTAAGCAGATTTGTTTGATTCTGAGCTGTTCCAGTAAAACTTTCTAGGTGAAGAACCTTTTTTTGTGACCTATTTTCAGTTTGAATAATACACTGAAGTTCATAGTGAGCTAAGAGGAAGGTTTGTCTGGACTATAAACTTACAGTACTCTTTTATTATCGAACAATTCTAATTATTTCTTTAGTAGATTCTCAGGAATGAATTATCTTAATAAATTTTTTATTTTATTTTTCGTTTTTCCAGGCAAGTGCAGGCTGGCAAGGATACAAGAAGCCTTCAAATCTGTAGTAAGAGTGATGTATGGTGAGTGTATGACTCAAATGGTGTGAACCTAAGGCTGCCTAAATGAAGAGAATGTGAACTTAACAAAATGTACTTCAACCAGTACAATGTATTTCTGTGTGTCGTTCAGCTGGTAGGACACCTGTGTGTTTTTTAGCTTTCTGCTATCATAGATACACATTGTGAGGTTGTATTTGCTGAAGTTATAGCAGTGAATTGAAAAATGGAAACAATGGAAAAAGTACAGTTACCGCCTCATAATACATAAAAAATGTGATGCAAAATGTGTGGAGTCAATCAGTGAGGCTGTAGACCAGATGTGAACCAGTATTGTTAAGCCATTGACCACAAGGAAGATTTATTTACCTGCTTGTCTCCAGTGCAGCAATAAAATATGTGGGTGTCCAGAGAGCACATCAGTGTCATTCTGCTGTTGTAGTGTTACAGGACATGCTCTCTCTTTAAGTACACTGCTTAACACAGTTTTTAATGATTATGTGTTTAGTTACTTGATTTCTTAACTTAAATAAGTGAAGTAGAATATGCAGGTTAACTTGTATCACTTGTTTGTAGATGGAAGCTGATGAAAATCCTTCTTGTTTTGCAATTTTTCCTGGGGAAAGTGACAATATTTTTCATATTTCCTAGAGCAGCCAGCCTCTTTTCTATGCTACTGTTCAATAGGATGAACTAAGCTCTCTGAGATCAGCAAAAAAGTTTGAAAGACATAGACTACTAGGATTTTAAAAAGTAGCTACTACACATTTTAATACAATAGATATTTTGCTGGTGAAATATTCCTATGTAAGCAATTCTATTGCTTTAAGTCCACAAACTTTTAATGCTTCTTTCATTATTTTCTGTAATTTCACATCATATTTACATACCTGGAATTACCATTGAATGAAATCTAGTCTGCTTTCATTTCTTAGTGGTGATCCTCCAATGCAGTCTTACCTTCTGTTGACCTACATTTGATGTGCAGCTCTCTTCTGAAAAGCTGACAGTCTGTTGGAAAGCATAATTTAAAATGGACTTACTGCTCAGCTCAGCCTCTTAGAGGGAAAAGTCAGCAAAAAAAACAAAAGGCATTTCTGGTTTTCCTATGCACAACATGGAGGTAATTATCTTAAAAAAAAATACAGGACATTTGCATTGCATACTGTTCAAGACTGCTAGTTGAGCTTCTGTAATATCATGGAATGGTATAATTGTAGAAGGTGTGGTGGTGGTTTCACAGGCTTCAGCAAAGTGGGGTGGTGGGGTTTATACCAGCAGAGAGCCTCCCCTCAACTGGTTAAGATCTGTTTAAAGACAAATGACTCATTGCATCCTTCACGCTGCATAAAAAGTGCTGGTGAGTAACATTGGAACAGGGCCTGAAAGATGTACCAGATTTTTTTATCTTTCCTGGCTGGCTCATTTTTCTTTGAAGAAAGCTTATTTGAAAGTGGCATTTATGTATGTATTGACTGGCAAGGAACATTCTGGATGGAAACACTATAGCAGCTGTGGGGCTAGAGACATCAATTTCTTCTCTGATTTTTTTTTTTTTTTACTGTTAGCTTCCCTGTAGGTAGAGTAATAGTTTTTTTGGTATCAGTTTTGACTCTGAGTGTTCTTTAGCCAATATCAGGGTTATCAGGTTTGGAAACAGTAGTAGGTGGGAAAGAGAATGGATAACAAACTTGAGTATCTTAATCAAGAATCACTGGAGACAACTGGGGAGGGATCAAGAATAAAACAAGTCTCAAGCCAGTGAACTTATGGAAATGGATTTGTTTAACAGTACAATGACACATAATCCGTTTATCAAACTGTGGTCAGGAAATGGTAATGATGCTATTTGTAGAAATAATTTGCTGAGCAGGTTTTCAAAAAGAAATAAGTTGGATAAACTTTGAAGATATTTTGTAAGATTTGAGACTTGCTCAAAGTTCAAGTTGGTAGAATCCTAATTGAAACTGTCATAAAGGAGCACCATGGCAAGAAAAGACTGCCAGAACATTCTGGAAGAAAGTGGAAAAAGCAGTGAGAATTCGCATGCTCCAGAGTAGATCAGGCTGTAAACTGGGAAGGAAAATAGAACAGTGAACCTAGGAAGGACCTTATGATTTAATTAAAAAAAGCTTGTAAAAAATAATGCATAAGATTTCACAAATCATTTCACAAACAATGCGTAAGATTTCACAAATCAACCTATCTTAATCTGTATCCAGGTTTTGGAAAGATAACTGTGAGAAATGAGAGAGGTGTACTAAACCTGAAAGTAAGAATAATTCGTGAGGAGAAACAAAATATGTTTTGTTGAACAAAGAACAGTGGAGAAGTTTTCCATAGACCTTTCTATCTAGTTACCAAACTATCACCTTGAACACAAATGAAACTTGGATGCTTCTAACTTTGTCCAGTCATGCAGAAATCAATAGTCTGTAATGGAAGTTAAGATAAAGGATGTGTGACTCAGTCACATTGGCTCCAGGGCGGGGTTTGTGTCTTTGGTTGTGCAGAGGGGGAGCATGCTCACTAAATGTCTGTGAGCTAAATGGGTTTGCCTCAGGAAACAAAACATGTGTTCTAGGGCTGAAAAGAAGCCAAAAATTATTTCAGAAAGATATACTATCATAGAATAATATTAACTGCTCTAGATAAAGGGGAAAAAAAGGCTGAACTAAGTGAAAATATAGGAAATACTCTGGGACAAGTCAGATTTTCAGAAAGGACATAAAGGAAGCTATTAAACAAAAGGTAGAACTAACACTGATCCATGCTAAATATAAGAATTATTACATTGCTGTGTTTAAAGAAAGGTAGATGACTTGGTCTAAAACTGAAGCATTTTTGCATCCAATCATTACTCTATGGTCTTTCATATGGTTGTTTCCACATTCTAGAAATAACATGCTGGGGGCTACACCTTAACATGCTGTTTGAGCCACAGATTGTGTGCTGAATACTCAAGGTGCTAACTGCCCATACTAGAAGTGTTTGAGCAAGATGACTTGCTCTACCAAAATAAAGGCATCCAGGGGCTGTTCCAGTGTGTAGTGCTGTCAGCTGCAATGTTGCTTCATGTGAGATGTTATCAGGTTCTGGTTTGTGATGTCACTCCTGTTACAACAGGAGAAACTTCAACCAGATCCTGTGCTACAGAGAGGGTTGATGTGACTGCTTAGCTGCACCTGAGGGCACCTGGTGACTTTTCATCACTGGAGTTGTTAGAGGAGTATCTGGAACTTCAGTTACCCAAGGGGGCATTATGGATGGGGAGCCACATGATAGGAGTGTGAAGGTTTGAGCAGAACATCAGAGGTTAAATCTGCAGAGGTGCATTTTTTAATATGGATGGTACTGTCACTGACTGCATGATGACTTTGATTTACATGTTGTTTTATCAAGATTCCTTTCTTTCAAAGAAGGGAATGATTAGAGCTCATTAGAGCCTGACAGATGGAGTTCCTTCCCTGCTTCTCATGTTCATCTTCAAAAGTAATCTTGGTTTATGTGCCCAATAAAAATATATAAAATAGTCACAAGATTATTCCAAGTTTTTTTCTTGGTTGCTTTCACTTAAAGTACTGAAGACGTACTCTGTAAGGCTGGTATCTGATATTACAGTGCTAATTGGATGTCTTCTTTTCTCATTTGTATTTCCTCTTAAATATCAAATGAAGTGCTTTGAAAATTTAATCAATGAAATATAAATGATAAAAATTATATTACCTGAACTTTTCTTCCATACTTTTCTTTTAAAAAAACCAAATAAATATTGCTTCATCTGATAGTTCTAAAGTGGCTAACTTCTCCCCCTATAAAAAAGTTATAAGGGACAGATGTGAAATCTTTTTACCTGTCTTCATTATTTTTAATTCTTATGGCAGTTTGATTGGCCTGAGATGAATTTGGCCTGTGAGTGGCCCCATTCAAAGAGCCAATATCAAGCTGATTTTTGAGAGAAATTTGAAAACATGTTGTTTGGGATACTTAAACATTTCAAAGTTTCTCCTTTTCTTATCTTGAGGATAAGATTTCTCCTGGACCATGAGGAAAAGCCAAGGAGTTCTGAATTTTAAACCACTGTTTCCTTGGTCCTCTGATATGGTAATTTGGTAATATATCTCTAATTTGGCTCACCAAATGCTTTTTGCACAGTTATAGTATACAAAAATGCAAAATCCCACAATTTCAGATACAGGTAACTTAGCAGAAATTTCCCCTTCTATTTGATGGCTTTGCTGTGCCAAACTTCCAGATTCTGATGAGGAACATGTCATGATCACCTTTTACCCCCCACCAAATGATCTACATTTAGACACATTCAAAATCCGCATAGATAGTAGCATCTAGAACTTTTCCTATCTCTGTCATTATCTCATCTATCTTTTTAACTTTTTTCCAAACAGAATCCTGATCTGTCACTTGCCATCTCATTGGGGTAGCATAGCAGGAAAAAGTACATTTTCTCACAAAATCTGAACCATGATAAATTGACTTTTTTTCAATAGGAAGCATCATACAGCTGCTAGGTTGCACAGTGTATTTTTGTTCATTGAAAGCCATACTTTAAGCAGATATTACTACTGTTTAGGCTGTTGGAAAAAAAAGATACAAGTTTTGTTGTTTTGAAGGTTAATTGAGAGGTCTTATGAAGTAACAGCAATGACATATTCCACTGTTCAGTGCAGGGAAACAGTCAGAAGATGAATTTAAAGAGGAGAAAGTTCAAGGACTGTATTTATTTTCTTTGATTCCCTGGATATGTGTGGTCTTGTTGTGCAACCACAGATAGAACAGAATGCCTCTCTCCAGGGAAAGAAATATAAGATGCTGGTTCACATACTCTGGGATAGAGGAAATGACAGGTAGTGGAGGATGCCCTCACTTGCAATGGTCTAGCCAGATCTTTTCATCACAGTTCTCATTCAGAGACCTGTAAAATCAGAAATGACCAAGTCATTGCCATAAAAATCTGCCTTTTATAAGTGCACTTTACAGTTTGCTCAAGCTGAAAATAAAAAGTGATTTTCATCTTGGAAGAAGTGTTTGAAAGGATGTTTTAAGAAAAATGGTATGCAAATATGATTGAGGTTGGTAATTAGCTATAAATGCTTGTCTTCTGGGAAACTGAACTAGAGTAGAAACCAGAATGCCAAAGACTATCCCTCAAAAGGTTATAAAACATCAGTGTTCTGAGATCCCAAGTGGTGGTATTTTTGGCTTTCATGAAGATTAGTTCATTTAATTATATTTAATTTATTGATTGAAATCAATTTAGTTGATTTAATTGTATTTAATTGCAGTACTCCGTTTCTTGTTCAGAGTCTTTTGATTTATTAACAATTGTTGAAAACACTTGTCATAATCAAATGAAATTCTGTCTGCAGAGATGAGTGGCAGTATTGGCATGGACTTGAAACAAATCTATCTCTTATCTACTAGACCCTCCTGTAAGAAGTCATTATATTGTATTAAAGCAAGGAATCAGTGAGCCAAATTTTCAGTGAAAAGATGAAACACTTGTAAGTCAGATCTTTGCTTATTAATATGTTAACAGCATGGCTGACTTAAAAATAATGTTAGGTTGCTCAGTTTGTGTCAGAAGCCAAGAAATGGCAGGTCTTAGTCTCGTGGGTACATAATGTAACAGGTCCTATTAAGGTTAATGTGTACTGTCTGATCATGCATATGATGTTTAGCTGTCTAATTTATTGATTTTTTTCCCAAGCAATTGTTCTTTATATAATTCACAATTCATCATTACAAGCAAAAAGTTATGTGATATATAGAATCCAAAAAATTAAGAAGGCAAATCTTTCTTATGGGGAAAAACATACTTTGTCTACACAGATACCTTTATAAACTTCCTGCAAATGGAACTTTTTATTTCCCAAATAATTTATATTGGTGCTTTTTAGTTTTTACACCTTGTTTATAAAATGAACCTATGATTAAATCAAGTTATTGTGATTAAATTAGGAAGATTGTCACTTTATGTAGGTGTATGGAAAGTGGATTTGTATTCATAGCAGCAGCCCTGAACTGGTGGTTTTCTGTGATCTCCAGTATCTTAAAGGGAGGTAGGGTAAAGGTGGGAATAATTACTTTGCTAGCAATGTGGGATTTTATAGTAGCAAACCTCTATCAAGAGACATCTAATACTACTGAAGTGTGTCCCTCCCTCAAAACCTCCTTTCAAGCTGAGTTAAGTAGTAGAGATTGGTACTAATGCTCATATTAAAGTAAATTGTATTGGAATGTTGAAAAGAGGACTGGCAAGAAGTGAGAAAGACATTGATTTTTATCCATATTCACAGTAATTTTGACCTCACAGTGATAATGACAAAGGGTAAATATACTCTATGAAATGGAAGACTGCTTTTTTGCAGCTGTTACTGCATTGGTACTGGCTCTTTGATGCTTGTAATTCTAGTATATTAGAGGGGTTTTCTTGGTTTCGATTTTTTGGAAGGGGTCTAAAACAGAAGTAGAACTCAGATTTTCTCACTGTGTATTTTTAAGATTTAAAAATGTCTGATTTGAAGCCACAGGCACCTTATTTGAAAGAAGAATCACACTGATGCTTTACTTATGTTCATGCCTGTGATTAAAAGTTTTTTACATATGCATCCATCTTCTTTAGCTGCTCTGCTGTCCCTGTGTGAAAATAAGTGCTATCAAAGTGACAAAGGCTAGGTTGAACTCCTAAGGGAAGTAATTATAGCAGCACAGAACAGAAGGTAAAATTGTAATTTGTTTGCTATTTTATAATGCAACACCAAATATTTGTCATAGTATCAGTAAAAAGGCCATAAACTTTATGTAGATTTTAGAATGTAACAGTAAATGAACTTGTACTGAAAAGAAAACCTAGGTTTCCTTACAAGACAAAAAAAATCATCTAGCAATATTTTAGTCACAGTATAAAATATTCAAGACATAGGGTTCTGTCTAGTTTTATAAAAAAAATAGTACTTTTATCCATGTCTATCCTTACGCATTTGGATAGAGCATTCTTAGGCTAAGCTCTGTCAGAGCTTACTGTATCGGAAGGGAGATGTCAGAAATATATCAAAGGTTGACAGTAGTTTTAAGAAAAATCTAGATCTCAGTCTCTGTGTCTGCCTATGTCAGTGTAAAGGAATGTTTGTTAATCTGCAGTTATTTGGGGTAGTCTGGACCATGGCAGTAATTTGATCTCTCACGCTGTATACACTTCACAAGAGACAGCGTTTGTGTCTTTTCCTTATTTTCTTTACTGTCCTTTATGCAGTATGCACTGTCAAAACAGGTGGTTAAATATCTGCTCAGTGCATAAAAATGCATATTTCAAAGCACATGTAGATGACCTCTTGCAAGTTAATGCACAGAGTGATTATCCTACTTTGAACAGGTATAGCCACGGGAAAGACACAGACCCTGGTCAAATCACATAACTTGCTCATATCTGTCAGCCACAATGTTTTTCTTCCATTCTACATTCCCCTGGAATATTATCTGTCCGTCTGGTAAAATTTGGAATTGGAACATAACAGATCTTCAATTTTGGTCTAAGGACTGTTAAAAACTCTGATCAGAGTTTCTTTTGCCATGTTCTCCAAATACTCATTGTACCTCTGTGGATAACATATATGGTTCTTGAGCTGAGATTAGGGAAATAAAAAAACCATAAATTAGCATGAGTTCATATGCAACATTAGGATCCATATGTTGAAGTATGTTATTAATTGATAAACTCATGCTTGAGGAGTCTTTGGTAAAAATTAATGCCAACTACTGAGTCATGCTCGTACACTGAAACTAAAACCAGGAAATAACTCTTTAGACCATTATGAATTAATTGTTACATTGATTGAATTTGGGGTATTATGCTAATACCCATCACAAAATATCAACAAATATGGTTTTATATTTATTATAGACCACAATTATTTATAGTATCAAATGGAATTGCATTCTGTGCTTTTAAAACTTGGTTCTGCTATTGTCATATAGAAGAATCTGCTTTCAATAAACTCAGAATTAAAAATATTTAGCAGTACTTATCCATAACATGCTCCAAAGTATGCTCACATTATATTTAATCACTGTGCGTGTATCCAGTAGGAACAAGTCCTGATTTTCAGATCACTGGGTTTAAACACCTGTCTGTCAATTTTGAATTGAAGTCTTTTGAGCCATGAAGAATTTCTTAAGTATGTTATACTGGAATATATATTATTAGTAAATTTATCCATGCGATTAATGCATTTCGGTATGGGTAGTGAGTGCTGTAAGCCGTAGCAGATTCCAGGTTGTACTCCCAGATGGGGGCAGCATTGGTTTAGAAAGAAAACCAGGAGTCAGGTAGTCCTGGACTGCTGCTCCCTGAGGAAGAACTGAGTGTTCCCTGATAAACTCCCAAATCAGACTAATAAAACCTGTATGTTAAATCTGTATGTAAAATGTCAGTTGGATCAGTGTCACCCAAAATCACAGCTTGTTGAACCATTTGTCTGTCTTTATCCAATAAAATTATTTTAACCAAGGGTTCAGCAAAGAGGAAATTTTCATAGGAAAAAAGGTACATCCTTAAGATAAAGATTTATCCTTAAGAATATGCAGCTATTGTTCATCATGTCAGGAAATTAATTCTTGGTGTTGTAACTTAAAATATTCTTCAATATCACTGTATGTTTTCCAAGAATTTCATATTGCCAAAGTTTGGTTACATAAAGAGCTGGAAGAAACAAGGTGGGTGATGTAGGGATTGAAGTTGACTGAGTTTACTGCCAAGAACCTTTGAGAGCACTGTCCTGTGGGTGTTTTCTGTGGTGCATTTTTGGGTTTTCCATAGAGAGAAAATCCTTCAGTCAGACAGTGCTTGTGCACACTCCCCTCCCCTCTCTCTCCTCTCAGAGGACCACTGCAGCACATAGAAGGGTACCTTTATTAGTCTTGGAAAATGGGGAATACCTTGAGTTAATGGCAGAGAAAGGAAAAAAGATAAAAGAGCAATTAAATAATATTAATCAGTTAAAGGTGCAGCCTAGACCAATTTCATTGCTTGGAACTAGATCATATTTCTTTAGTTCATTGTTGGTGTTTCCACACAGTGTAAAGATAAAAGCTGCACAAAGCTATTGAATTTGTAAAGGCAGTCTGAGAACTTTTTTGGCAGCTTGTTTTTTTGTGCTTAGAGCAAAGTGAGAGGAGAGACATTCTGTGTCTGCTCCTGTAGAACTGCCAGAAGAATTAGTCTTGAAATCTGCTGCCAATTGTTTGTTCATTTATTAACTGGAGGAAGCCATTCCTCATTCAGTTTGAAAACAGAGGTGTGGCAATCAGAAAATTTGCATCTTTCTTTGTATTACCAAGACTGGTGATCAAAGTCTTGTAAGAATAATTGGTGATGCTTGCTGCAGAAAATTTCTTCCTTCAAACAGGTTAACTGTCAGCTATAAAATTCCCTTCTGAGACGAAAGCAAGCTTGAGAAATGCGCCTATAAAACTTTGTGTGCACGAAGTTTTTGTGAAGGTGCACATAACGCAGGGTATTTGGCATATATGTATTTAATATGTATTATGTATATGTGTACTGAATATATACATTTGTATTTGAAGTGTATACTGTTTGGATGTACAAAGGCCTCCAGAAGTGTGCTATAATGGGGATGGAATTGGGATTATGACGAATAGGGGAGTGACATGTTTCTCCTCAGACATGCCTGACTTCATAATGTGTGCCACCAGGTTTTATGTGATGAATTCAACAAAAGTGTTCATGGTGATGGCTTTTGGCTTTTTTATGAGTGGGGTGAGGTCAACAGAGCAAACACCCTAATCTTTTCTCTCCAATTTGGGGTTAATTAATTATACAGGTCTGTTCCCATGTCGAACATTATCTGAGGAAGCTCATGCTGCGTGCTGTTTGCCCCACATCTACAGGTTCTGAAATGCCTCCGTGTGTTCTGGAGCAGCTCATGTAACAAAAGCATGTCTCTGGTAGAGCAAAGGGGGACTGAGGTCTAGATAAGGTTGAATAAGGCAGAATTATTTCTGTATGACTGAACAAATTAACTGTTGAACGTACAGGATTGCCTGCAGCAGGCATAAAATAATGTTATCTTCAACCTTTGTGCCAAAAATTGTGGAAAGGGTAATTTTGAGTTGCAATTAGAAGACTAAATCTAAATCATTCCTAGGGAGAGAAAAGCTAGAGGCAAGGTGTGGAGGCACCATGTTCATATGGCCTATAATGTATCTGAGTCTGCGCTGCAGAGAGAAGTTGTAATTCTAGCACACAAAGTCACTCCTGAGTAGTCTTTAGCCAACTCAGTTGAATGCTGATACCTTAAAGCCATGCTAATATCATCATCAGAAAGGGAGGGAGCAAAGAGGTTAGTAGTGCCATTTTTACTGAAAATAAGTCTGAAAGTGTGAGAATGGGTATTAAAAATGCAGACTAATATTCTTTGCTGTAACACAGCTGATGGTAAATTTGAGAACTATTTCCCTAGATGGGTGTCTCATGTACATGTTATTCCTAATACTGCTTAATGATGGCACTGTTTATGTGGTCACTGTTAGAAATGCTCTGAAATTCTCAGAAATTACTTAGCGAGTAAAAAGGGTCTGAAATGAGAGCATTTCTTCTTTTATCTCATTGTTGTAGATAGGCTGTGGTTATAAGGCCAGTTTATAAACCTAATAATTTGCCAGACTTTTTTGAAGGGCAATAAAACCCCATTTTTTCCCTTACATTTGCTTCAGGAATATTATGTATGAAACAAAACAAAAGAAATGGATGCAGATATTTCAAGGTATTTTGTGGCTATGCACATCTGCAAAAAGTGGGGGACCTAGCAGGGCACTCAATATTAGAGTACAAAAGAACAGGATTTTCTTGCTCTTCCCTTTTGTGGTAGATTCTTTTAACTGGAACAAGTGAGCTGTTAAACAGACATGGTTGTTTTAATTGCTCAAAATATTCCTAATGTTTTATGCATGCAGGTGGATTGCAAATGTATCATGACTAATTTATTTCTCAATTAATGTTAGTCCATTAACTAAAATATTTGTCTACTTGGGTTTTTTATTAGACAGTAAACTAACTCTGATTTTATGCAGACACATTTCAGTGTCCTCATTGAAATAATATTTGAAGAAGAAAGGTGCTTAATCAGATTTATCTTGGTGAAACTCCTTTAACACTGGCCATATCTGACAAAGTCCACCAGGTTTTATTGTGTGGCATTGACTGTTGCCATCAGTGACTGAACCCTAATATTGCGTTCTTCTTAATTTCAGAATATGAATAACATTACCAATGTATTTAGCAGATAAATGGAAAACCAGATCTTATTGTCAAAAAGGAAATTTGGGGAGAATGTAATTTTTAAACCATGTTTGCTTTACGCTTATGGAAGCTTCTCTTTACTTTTACTATTCAGAAAACCTGTAGTACCAAGGCCTAAAAAATTGTTAAATTAAGCCCAAAAGAGATTATGATGAAATTTACATGAAAGGAAGATATGACTACCCTGATGTCTTCAATTTATGATGTGTTCAGTGCTAGTAATGTATATAACTCTTGATTGGGGAATAGCAGAAGAGGGTTAGCTTTTGTCATGCAGCCTTTTACCCTCATATCATGGAACAGAAGTATGGGAAACAGGGACAGTGTGCTGCCTTTAGACCTTTTATTTCATCTTTAGCAAAGAAGTATAGTTCATGAGTTTATTGTATCTTCTTTTAAGCTATAAACTAATTTCCTCTTTTTATGACGAGTACGAAGCAGACTGCTGGTCCTTTCAAAAGAGGTCTTATTTTTGCTGACATAAGTGAAACCAAATATGTCTGAGACACAGCATGATGGTACCAGGATCTTGTGAAAGCTGTCAAGAAATCAAGTCAAAATAGAAAACACCAGGAAATTTTTGGTGAAAGCTTTTTCATCACAAAGTGTTTTATAGTGTCAGTATCCATCAAGGACTTTGGTGACCTCAACCTGTATTTTTGCTTCTGGCCAAGAAGCAAAAGTTGTTAAAGTATGGGAAGTCTGGATCCAGGTGAATGACCAAGTACTGATTGCTGCTTTTGCAGCAGTCTCTCCTTAAATTTGTTACACTTTCTGGAAAATGCCTGTTTTATCCTCATAGAGAACCAAATAAGCTTCTTAGCATTGAAATGGTATTTTTATTTTTGTAGCTGATGTACACGTTTTTGCTGGGGTAGAGTTGATTTTCTTTGTAGTAGCTGATACGGGGCTATGTTTTGCATTTGTCCTGGAAACCGTTTTGGTAACACAGGGATGTTTTAGTTACTGCTGAACACAAGAGTTAAGGTGTTTTCTGGTCTTTACTCCACCCCATCAAGTGAGGAAGCTGAGGGTGTGCAAGAAGTTGGGAAGGGACACACAGGATGGCTGACTCACACTGACCAAAGTGATATTCCAAACTCAACCTCTGAGTTTTCTCACTTTTACTCTTCAGATTCTCTCTCTGATCCTGCTGGTGTGGGAGTGAGCAAGTGATGTGATACTTAGTCGCCAGCTGGGATTAAACTACACCTCCTGCCCAGTCATTTGAACCTTGTGCTTCAAGCTGTCTTCAGGGCACCATCTCCTCCCCTATGTGCATAGAAGCTAGACTATATTTTATTGTTTCTTCTATCTTTATCATTCATCAGTGCAAGCCTTTGTCATATGTTGTTTCTACGATCTTTTTGCAACCTTTCCCCACTCATATATTGATGTGAAGAGCTGCTCAGTAAAGCAGATTCAGCAGTCAGTTTGTCTGGAAAAAGAAAAAGTAGAGATGCCTACCTGTTTTACCAGCTCTTCTACTTACAGTTTGTAGGCAGGGCTTAGATTGACAAACTCCTTACATATCCCCTAGGTGGCAGGGTGAAATGTAATGTCTTAATAGTAAAAGCTATGTGAAAACCCTCATTGAGCTGAGCTTTTTTCAGGTTTTCTTCTCAAGGCAAAACTCAGCCTAGTGTTTTCAAGAGGATTTGGTCAGGTCCAAAGCTCTTTGGCTTTGCCTGGAGATCATACAGTGTGTACCATTCATGTTACCTATCTGTGCTTTGTGTTTTTCACTGAGTACTGTTCATCAAGTCTGCTAACTGGGAAGAAGTGTAGCACTAGTTAACAACTTTTCACTTGGGACAATCTCAATGTTATGTTCTGTTTTTTTGTTGTCTTCAGAAGCTATGAATCTGAACCAAACTTGTTAACCTTTTGAAAAGATACATTCTACCTAAACTCTAAAACATTTTGAACTGTTTTGCATTTCAAGAATAAACTTTGAGATATGCTTTTTTAAAACTTAAACACTAGAATGATTCTTTATTTTGTAAACAAAAGTTTACTATTCTCATCCTAGCTTTTCATCTTTCTCAAACAATAGTGAGTGTTTTGCAGGACTGGAGGAGAATGGAGCAAAACTTCTGTGTGCGATATCTCTTGTTCCCTTTATATTTTTTCTCTGTTTTTCCTTGGAAATCTTTAACAATATTACAATTTTTGTGGCCTGACTTAATTTTAGCATAAGGTAGGAGTAAATTTCTGAGCAGCAGCTTTTCAAATAATTGGAACCGTGTCCACAGAAACTGTTCCACTAAATTTCTCAGTTTCTTCCCAAAATTGAATGTTTCTATGCTACAAAGAAGAGAACTGAAAAACTAACCTGGTAAATTACTATTTAGCTATACCATTTCTTATAGGCATAAATGCTAGATGTGGGGTAGGGAATTTCTCTTACATTTGGGAGTCCTGGCTGTATACATGCAGATTAACTTGGTGGTGGTACCTATAATTCATCATTAAATAGTTTTGTAGTATCACTGAATTTTTATGGCTTCATGAAGTATCTAAGTAAGTTGTTGTTTTGAGGATTTTGTAAATGTAAATTTTTGCCTCTCTATATACATATAAAGAAAACATGGAAGATAAAAAAGTATAGAATTAAGAAATGACATGATTTGTGAGCCAAAAGAGCAGCTATTTAGAAGTACAGGATGACAGTTTCATAAATGAATATTGTGATAGGAATATCATTATCTAAAGAACTTCAACATTATTTTCTTTTTTCTTTATTGGTGAACATAAAAATGAGATTAATATCTCCTACAGAATTTTTACTACTTTTATTTAATCTCTTTATATAAGAAAATTTAACTAAAATTTGTGCCTTAGATTTTTCAAGGCAGCTGAGTGGTAAAGTATGGCCTTTACAGAGTTGTTATGGAGCATGTACTACTGTGTAGAGTGACCTGAAGAAAGAATTTTATATGATGCCTTGAAATGGAAGTGGGGGGGAAATTATACTGGCAGTTGCCTAGTGTTCATCAGAGTAAGTTTGTGTGAGGATGGTGCCTGTGGGAAATTTGGCTGGTGACTGGAGCTGCTGTAAGTCTGAACAAACATGGCTGCCTTTCATGTCTTTTTCAGTACACCTTTACTTGCAGCAACCAGGAGAAGCAAAGAAACAAGCAAAACACACTCTTTCCATCCATTTTCTTCCACTCTGCCAATCCTTAAGATGGCCATTACAGCTATAGGCACAGGTTTCTTGATGAGTCTGATATGCGCAGTGCTCTACTTTATGCCTCAGATGTTGTGTTATTTGGTATCTTTCTTGGGATGAAAACAAATCTTCCATAAATAAGAAATTTGATAAATTTTAGATTTTTGAATATATCACTAGATTTAAATCTTAAAAGGTATATGCCATGTTGTGTTTCTTACTCTTTCTCAGCAATTTTCATGTGCCTTTTCTTTTAAGCTCAGGAAAGAGCCCAGTGACTTTTGCAGGTCTTAAGGGTGTTGTCAGTGCAGATCAGTGTCACCCTGGTAATGGTGTATCTGACTGAGCAGAGAAGACATGGTCAGCATGACAAGATTGAGAGTGTCAAATATTTCATACTTGTGACTTTTCAGAATCTGTTTGCTGGTTCTTTGGTTGTTTTTCCTGATTTTTATTTGATGTCTCTTGTAATTATTAGCGAAATGTCACGAACCACTTTGCTTACTGGATGGAACACCTAGAAGAAAAAAGCCTTTATTTCAATCCTTATGGTGTTTAAAATTACGTGACCCAAGTTTGCTACACAAGAGTAAGGGACAAGCAGAAAGAACAACTTAAAAACCCCAAACCAATACCTCAGTGTTTTTAAGAATTTGTGAAGTCTTGTATGGCACATTTCACACACACAGATTTTGACATGTTTATATATGCCAGGTGTGTACACAAATGCACTGGAAAGGTGAAGTTGGCCCAGATATCCCATTCCATTCTGAATCACACTTAGAACAAACATGTATTTTTTCTAAAAAAAATTGCTGTTTGGAGACCCAGGGGCAGTTTGAATCTTTGGGCTCCAGTGAGTGCACTCGGCACAACACACTTTGCTGTGCCAATAGGCCCTAAACAAAATAAAAAACCCAAGTCTTCCAGGGTAGTTTTTTCCCCCCATAAACAGAAATAATGGATTGTGACTTGCCTGATAGTTTTCAGGGGCTCCAAAGCCATATTACAATCTGTTGCTTAAAAAGAAATATGCTTTATAGAATTCCACTAAGAAAGGTCTGCTGTTGTGAAAATTTAATTCTGTGTTGGTTTATATATTATAGAGTACTGGAAATTTAATATGTAATTCATCATAGGCAATTGATGCAATATTGTATTGCTACTCCATGCAGCTAGGGGCAGCTGGTGCTCCTTAGATAAGCTTTGTGTGAGTAAAATAGATGATTTTAACATAATCTGCTGGATGAATCATTATTAAGAGATTAGGAGCCAAAAAATTCAAGGAAGAAGCCTCTAGGAAAATGATTGCCAGTTGTTAGATAAAAGTATTATAGTAACAATGTTTTCCATAAACTTGATGTCTGGCTAATTATTCATAATATTACACTCAAAGAGGAAAATGCAAAGGGAGATAACACAAGTTATTACAGTAAATGTTAGGACTTACTAGAGGGAATGTTCTGTTTCTATCATACCATATTGGCTGTAGACTTTCTATGTGTGGAAGTCCTGCTACCACTCCACAGAGGTGGGCTGTAACAGTGAGCTGCTAGCTTTTTACCCTAAGATGAATGAACAAGACCTTCATGAATGTTCATCAAATACTAAAATCAGATCTTAAAGTGCGGGGGGCCATGTCAGCTTACTGCTTTATACCACCACAAAAATAAGTAGATTAATAAGGTAAATGATAGAAGACTAGATAACAAGTCTTGTTCTGGAGAAATAGTAAGAAAATTCAATCTTTCTTTGGCAAACATGTCTGAAAGCAGCCTGTTGTGCTAGAGTTTTACAAGGTACTGAAAACCTGATATAATATTGTTTGTTATATGTGCTACAATATCCACAGTCTTATGACTGAGCTGGAGAATAAATGCCAACTGTGATTGTGGTTTTCTTGCTTCTATTAATTTGTATCAGATTTAACTTCTCTTGGAGTCTGCTTCTTCATTTGGTTTTTAAGTTAATAAACACAAAATGGGTCTAGTGTCTGCTTACACCTTACTTTTATGAATGTTAGTTAAATATCCATGCTATCACAATAATGGTCCAAGCTATTCCTGTTAGAAAATGTAGATAATTGTAACTCCAGGAGCAGGAAAATCACATTTAGAACTGAACAAGCAGCTATCTCACTGAAGTGTCAGATGTCAAACTCCTCTTTGCTAGGAGGCAGTTACCAAAGACGGTGATAAAATGCTAATGTAAATTTGACCTAAGCTTTTTCTCATGTCACCATTCTGCTCATGTGTTTTACAGCCAATATTACTGCAGCTGTCTCTTCTCATCGAGTTCAGGTGTCTTAAAGGAAAACAAAGTTCTGAGGGAATTCCCCCTTGAGACAAAGTCTACTCAATCAGAACCTGGAGAAATTAGAAATGGCAAGTGAAAATGTAAAAAACCCCAGTGTAGGTGAAGATCAGATAATTGCGGTGTATGGAACAAGCAAGTACTCACAGACTTGGTTACTGACTATCACAAAGAGACAAAATGCAACTAAATGACCCAATTTCCAGAAATAAGAGCTCTTTACTGAGTGTGTGCACTTGCACCCACTAAACTAGTTAGGCAGACTTTTCCTGCATATATCCATTGAGACACCCTACTACCTAAAAGTGATTCATCATAATGGTGGAGGTCTACAGCGTGATTTCAGGGAAATGAAATGGAAAAATTGCTTGATCAGAACACAATTTTTTTTTAGGTTTGCCTTGAAGCAAAAAATTATTACAAGAGCACTTTTGCTTTTCCTTGCTTATCTTAATTCTAGAAATGAGAGATATCTGCGTTTATACAATTGTATCCCAGATGTTTTAAGTTCTTGTATTTTCAAGAAAAATTGTATTGCAGTGGAAGCCTGTTGCAATAAATATTATTTTTAGTGATGGGGTTGAGAACAAATGTGGGACGTGTTTGCCTATCCATCTGAATGAACTTCTCTTGCAGTTTTAAAAATTGTAATTTCATGTAGTTCTTTCTTTTTTAATCTTCTGGGAGCTATTGATGTCAATGGAAGATTAAAGCTATTAAAACTAGTGTAGCATATGACTCCAGAAATAAGGGAAGTAACTGACTTTAATACTGTAAAATATTTATAGTTAATACTGCATGCTAGTTACTTCCAAACTTTGTGCTTGCTGTTCAATGCACAACAGCAGTCTGAGTTACAATTCACTTAATGCTGTTAGAATATGGTAAACAAGCATTATGCTACTGTGAGTGCTTGATCTAAACTATGCTCTTGAATTTAGAGTTCTTGCCATTAGAACTGACTGAGTGGGTGTTATGCAAGTTGCTGCCCCTCCAGTACAGCTGTATTTTCACATTGAAATAAAGCTGTCTATTATAATGCCCTGGTAATGGTTTTCACAGGCTAGTTTGGGGACATGGGATGTCAGAATTGGGGCAGGGGCTGTTCTCGGCAGGGAGCGATGGGTGGCAGCCGGCACTGCTCAAAGCAGGTCTGGGTGTTCGCTGCTGTGACCCTGGGACCCTTAGACTTTGTACCAAACCTATTCCTAACAGTTGTTGAGCCATGTACAAGCTATCCAACAACATCACACAGACGGAAAATTTCTTCTCAGATGAGTTATCTGGAGGAATTTTTAATTTTGGCAATGTTTGGGGCTTCACTAATGTTCAGCCTGTGGGGAGGCCAATCAAAGGAAGCGCAGCAACAGCATGCCTGTGTTTGGGCAGTGTCTGTGAGGTTTATTGGGTAAGGCTCAGCCAGTGCTTGTGGTGGAGGGAAAGCTTTGGGTCTCAGTCTTTGTGGGGCTGAACAGAGGCTGTCAAATAATGTAATGCCATTCTTTTGAAGCTAGTCAGTTTTTGAGAAAAAAGTAGTAAAGAAAAACCAGGGAAGTCAAACACAGTTTATGCTCTAGAGAAAAAGGATTGATTTTATCTCCATCATAACAGTGTTGAATTTTACTGGATTTGTCTTAAGTGAGGTTCCTCAAACTTTCACTCTAGATACTGCATGGAATGAAGTGTGTGTTTCTTCAAAAGTCTTTCTAACATGCACTTTCTTGCTTGTGATTTAATAAGGTTTTGAATGTAATGTTCTTGGTTCAGATGGAATTTCTTTTTTTGTTCTTTCTATTTTATGTTGTAGCCATGTGATCTCAGCTGGAGCCTGAGATGTGGCTATGACTGACAGCATCCCTTAAGCAAGGGACAGTGAGTGAGAAAAAACTGATTACCTTCACATTATTGTGCGATAATTAAAGCTGTAATCTAATTAACCTTCATTTCCATCATGTGGTTCTTCTGAGAAAACCATTTCTTAGTGGCATTCCCTTGCTTAATCAAAATTGCAAGGAAGTGGATAATTCTGGACTAGTTCTTAGCTGAACAGTTTTGAATATCCTTCTCTGTCAGCACTGCCATGTACCATCATCTTCATTATCTCTAGCATTACTGTTTTTATGTAATTGTCAGCTTGAATTTACACTGGAATTACACATTTACTGTGGAAATACAAAGCCATTTAATTCCTCTGACATTTTCTTTGCTTAGGAAGGGATTTTTTTCATGCCTAAAATGGGAAGGAGGCATGGGGAATTTAGGAAACGTTTCAAAAAACTGACTTGAAACAACTGATCTTACTAATGTGATTGTAGTGAAACTTGTTTTGCCATACTTTTTTGCTTACAGTTGACAGGATCCAAAATGATGTGAAGTTTCCCTGTAACTATGATGATCCTAGGCATATTCTTTTCAGTACAAAAATGTAGATTCAGTCAGGCAAAATCTGTGACTTGCTTTGATTTTTATAAATCACTATATATAATTACATAGCAGGAAAAAAACCAGCAGAAAACTCTCTCAAAGTGTGCTAGTGTTGCTGCTTTTAGTACTGTAAATGCTAAAGAGAGGTACATTGTGGTTTTGTTCCATAGGTAATATTTAACTATAAAGCTGTATGTCATTAATATCATCCCACAATGGTGCATTCCAACCTACCTGCTAAAGATGAGAAGAAGAGAAGAGTTCAGCTGTGTATAAACTTTTATAAAGTTAAATTAGTATATAAAATGGCAAAGTGATCCATTTGAACTCTGGAGTAGGATGATGCTATAGCCTTTTCTCAGTCCAGTAATTCCAGAAGGAATCTTAAATATTCTACCCATTTTAACCTGTATTGAGCAGAGCTTTTAAACACATAATAATACTTCTGTATTGAACCCAAAGGGATTTCTGTTAGCTCATAAAATAAAAATAATACTGCAAACACAAAGTAGAGCCTGAATCTGTCCTGAGTGTAGCAGGTGGAGTTGATAGAGCTCAGCTGACCTTGTTATGCTGTCTGACAAGATGGGCTGCATCCAGGTAAGCCTGGCAGCTGAGGATGAACAGGTTGTACTATTCATCCTGATGTCTGTCTTGTGGACTGATGTGAATACACTGATATAACAGGCCTAGAGATAAGTTTGGCTAATAGGCTCAGCAGAGCTGAATCTTTGGACTTAATCTCATGTGACTGAACTTCTCATGGTAAAGGTGCAAAAGCATAGGAAAAAGTATTTGTGGGCAAAAATATACCTTTTAAGAATCATGCAATGCCAGCCATTCGAATGGAATTCTAGGTATTTTGTTTATTGCATCCTGATGTGTAAGACATGGGTTCTATGCTCTTCTACTAAGGATATTGAGTAAATTTCCTTATGAACTGAACTGATGGAACACAGTATCTGATGGACTTCCTTGGGTTTTTTACCATCTCCAAGTTTTTTTAAGATGAAGTTATTTTAAACTTGTGTGACAACTTTTGTGACAGTTCTTGTATATTCAGATATTTGTGATGTGTCATTAGTGGCCTGTGTTATACAGTGGTTTTAAATTTAAATTAGACTTTAAAAGGAAGAATTTAATAACTGTTTACATATCTTCAGGACTAGAAATAGTGTTGGGTCTCTGTCGCAAAGGGAAATTTTAAAATATGTTAGATATCTGATGCATTTATGCCTTTGACATTTTTATTTAACTAAGTTTAATTCTTTTGGCTGTAGCAAATGACTAATTTTTCTTTGCTTCCCTCTGTCAGGGAAATTTGCTGTAATCAAAAAACAAAGTCAAGTAAAACTAGAAAATCTCTTAGAGAATTTTTAAAATCTGAACACATGAAAAGAATATGCTGTTTTCCTTTGACTTTTATGGTCAACAAAAGTCCCAATTGCTGAGAAAATTTGTAGCTTTAGATGCTCAAACTTGTATCTGTGTTCCAGTAAATCAGTATTATGGGCTTGTCTTCCATTGGTCATTTAGCAGTACTAAGATATTTCTAAAAGACCACGTCAGCCTGTTGAATCCATTCAACACCTGCTGGTTTGCTTTGGGAAACCAAAGTAAAAGCCAATGTATTCTTTCAGATCTGGGAGTATAATGGCTCTTTATATAGTATAATGCTGCTGTAGTAGAAATTTAAATTACACAAAAAGAACAGGGAGAACCTGAATAATGTCAGGAATAGTGTTTACATTTTTCTGCTGCAGCCTGTTTCTTATGAAATGGTGAGACCTAGCAGCAGAATATCATTGGTAATTCATCAGCATTCATTGCTAGGGACAATAACATGCTTTTGCTTTCCTGATCTTAGCATTTTGACTTTCATTGCAACCTTAGTGCATATTTCTAGGAACAAACAGATTTGCATGGTTGTAGTGTTGCACATGAACTGACTTCCCAACACCATCTGCTGCAAATGGGATTCCTTTTTTAGCAGTGTTATTTCCTTATTGTGAGGCTGACAATAAAAAATCAAATCCCTGCCAGTTATTCCAGAAGTTTTAATAAGTAAATTATTTATAGTCTCACACTGAGAGTTTACTTCCTCAGTAATATAAATCAGCATGATGCTTTTCAGCTGAGAATGTGTTCTCATGTGACAAAATCATTGATTCAAATCCACCCTTAAAAGAATTTTGTTCCCATGACAGCCTAGCAGGGCAGAAGGACTTTGTCTTGATAAATGCTTTGACATTGGGTTTGAAGTGTTGCTCTACTCTGTTGCAAGGCTATCAAAAAGAAGCTTGTCTGATATTTAGTGGTTGCAGGAATGGTTTTCAAAACAAAGCAATTGCAGCAGATCTGGGAGGATGATGAGGGAAAGGGGAGAACTAGTCCAAGATTTAGTATCAAAAATTAAGTGCTTAAATTACCAAGAATTAAAATGTGTAATGTGACTTGGTTAGTGGAGTTTGATTACCCCTCTGAGGGTACTTATGAAGCCCATTTGGGTGCTGGAACTGACTCTCTGCAAGCCTTAGCAATGTAGATGTCTTTACCTTAGATTGGTTGGAGGAGTAATTCCATGTTTGACAATAGGTAACTGGCAAAAAGTGTTCATTTCATGCCAGCCCTGGCTCTGCTGGGCTAGTAAATCTCTGTGGGAACCTAGAAGTAGTATGATCCATGATGAAGTGATGGGACATTGGTAGGGATGCTAATCTTGTTAAGATCTAGTATTTGAGAGAACCCAAGGCATGCCAAAGGTACCTCCTTTCTATATACTGCAATACTATGAGAGAGAAAAGATTATTTCCTTCTCACTTGCATATTAGTATATGAGCAGAAACACCATTTAATGGCAGGAAGGAAAGCTCTATATACACTATTCCAGACAGCCAATTGCTTCAGTATCCTTGTTCAAGCTGTAGTCAGTTGCTTATGGTTGTGGGGAAAAGTTATGCTCACAGCAGTGCTTTAGTAGAAGTTATTTTTGGGAGAGGAGAGGCATCAGAAATTACCCTCATTCCTTGGTAGAGACTTCACAAAATATTTATTGCAATTGTCTCAACAACTTCTAAGGTCATGATCATTTTGGGTAAAATGAACAGTCTGTTTTCCAAAATGACACAAGAGAATTAGGGCAGAGATTTTAGTTTAGATTCCTTTCCCAAGCAGCAGGCCAAAGGCTACCTCAGGAAAGCTGGATTCAAGAATAACTCTTAGTGAAAGAAAAATTTAATTTCTTTTTTAAAAATGGTAAATGCACCATATTAGGTAAGATGTTTGAGTGCTTAATAATTTTTCACCATTTGTTTGGAAAGTTTGTACTTCCTGCAGTTCAATTTAGTAAGCTCCAACTTGCAACTAATAGTTTTTGTATCCTTGTCAGCAAATGCTAAATATGTCATGTACCCTCAGAAACAGATCTCTTTTCACTTAATTCTGTGTCAAGTGATAATCAGTGTACAGCCTTCTATTGGACAATGAAAAAAGAACCTGAGTTTAAAAAGCTTTTTATGAGTGGTGTTAAAAATTATGATTTATAAGCCCACACCTCTGTTATCTTGGAGGAACATTTATTTGCCTAACATTTACCTGTCCAACTTGGCAAGTGCTGATATGAAACTGGTCCTCTTTTATACATTTTGTATAGCTTCTATAAAAGATTTCCCCCTCATTTGAGTGTAGTATGATTTGGGATATTTTATATTTTTAAAGAGTAAACAAAATTCTCCACATCCTTATGTTTTAATGAGAATGATCTGCTATGCTTTTAAAGTCATTGTTAAAAATATTTTGAGAGCAGTTCAAGACTTCAACTCAGTGTCCTTATGAATTCATTATTTTCTATGGTCTTGTCAGTGTGGTAATTGTAATCTGTATATATGGATATAAGAAAACTTTGAGAGGTTTGGTTAAAAGAGCACTGGAAAACATTTAAGTTATTAAAAGAAAACACACAGAAGAGATTTCAACAATTTAGCAATTTGCTCTTTAGTGGGAGCTCCTGGTTGGAAGTAACTGGTAACAGGAGAACCTGTATTACTACAATTGCAACTTGCAGTATTTATTTGAAAATTACAATGAGTATTCTTAAAGCATGATTTTAAAATACTACTGTCCTACTTTTCTTGACAGTGTGAAATTTGTACTTTCCAATTCAATGATTGAGACAAACTCAGCATTAGAAGCATACACTCAAACTGAAATGTATTTGACTTAAAAACAAAGTCAAGCTATGTCAAAGATGACATCTGCTCATGTTTTGACTCTTCTACAGCACATTTTCTATTTCCTTCATTCTTGGGAGAAAAGAGACAGTGACTAATACACTGCTTCTGTAGGACACAAGGTATCTGTTTCAGTCTAAGCAGATTATTCAGTCTTACTGGCATCACTGGGACTATTTGGTAGCTGAAAAGAAATTGACTTTAATGTTGTATTACACTTTTTCCTATAAGATATGTTGTATCTTTCTTGACAACGCTTATGCTTGAATCAGAGTAATTTTTCTCAGATAAGTGTTTAAGGGAAAACTGAATAAAATTTGAAATTAAATTGTCTAAAAATGTCTTATGATGGAATGTTTGAAATGTTCCCAGTGAGACATTGGCACCTCATTTGCTTGAAGTTTGACATAATTTAAGCTGTTAATGCTTTACAAATCTGTGTTTATATGCCTAGTACATTAAGATGCTTTAAATAATGTGTCCTAACTGCTGAAAGGAACTTCAGATGGTGAATTGTGTGCAATTTTTTTTTTATTCCTATTTGTTTATCTCCTCCTAGGCCTCATGTAACTCTTGGACAATAGTATCACCTTTATCTTGTCATTGTGAGTTAGCTTTCTGCCCAAGTTCCAGGTATCCTTGGAGGTGTATCTGGGGAGACCTGGCTTCCTTCGGTGGTTGCAGAGGAGCACTTGCTTCTTTACCAAGTTTGTCACAGTGGGAGCCAAGAAACTGTGATCTTTAAGTCCTCACAGCCTCTTAAGCAAGGAGGAAGCCTTAAGGCACTATGCTTGACAATTAGATCTGGTTCTGGTGCATAAATGACATCTTCTGGGCAGCTCTACAGACCTGGTGTTTGTCCATTCTCTATTGGTTTATATACTGCAAGAAAATTCTCTTTGTACTTCTACTTAAATTTCTTAAATTCTAATTTTTTACTTAAATTTTACTCTTTCTCTTTGCTTTTACTTAAATTTCCAAAGATAATGAAGTGTAGTATTCTGTACTAGATGGACTACAAGGGTAAAGGAGTATTTTTCCATTTGTAGCAGATTAAATAAGGCTTTATTTCAGTCAAACAGTCTTGCAGCTGAATGTTATAATCAGACTATCTGACACTGGGAGAAAAATTTGAGCTCACCAAAAAGCCTTGTCAGGTTGTCTTAATGAAATATAATTTTCACTTTCTCTCAGTTGTTGAATAGTTTCAAATTTACAAAAACCTCATGGCTGCATACTGCACACTCAAAATCAATGAAATCATTGTGATGATGCAATAGAGTCCTGATATTCCATTGGGATCAATAAGGAATTTGGTCAACGTGAGAGAGTAGGGAAGGATATTTTGACAATTCTGTCTTGCAAATTTAGTAAAATGTTCCTCTAAGGTTTTTTAGATGAAAATGTGTGATGGCAGAATAATATATTTGATTGTGCAGCATTCTAATTCTTGGTTTTTTTTCTTTCAAAAATGAACACCCTCCTGCACATACTTGGAGATATCTTATTTTACAATTTTGACTGTGGCTATTAAAGGTATGCCTGCTTGATTTCTCTTGGGTTTATAGACTTCTGGTTTCTTAATGAATATCTGTTTTTCCTTCTGGCACACTTTCATGGTACATTCATGACAAATGGCTTGCGTAGTTATCAAAACTCTTTTGTGGATGTCTTTTGTGGCAGAAAACAAGTCTGTTTCCTGTGTGACTATGCATTTTATAAAAATATATTAATTCTGAACTCCTGCTCCTTGCACAGTGAGCTGACAGTTTGCGACTGACAGGTCTACTGAATGGCTTTGCAAATAGAAAAAGAATTTCAAGTAAGTGAATAATTGCTTCATAGCACTTTTCATGCCAATAGGAGTCTTTTCATAGAATACTGTCATCTTTGGATCCAGCCTATATAGCCCATTTATTGCATTTAAAATATTGTAAGGAAATAATTAAATCTTGCCATATTCTTGTGTTCCTTGACAATATCTCCCTTTGAAGTTGTAATATCCAATTATCTGCAGTAGGTTCAAGTAGCAGAGGATCTTGATGTACTATTCAAAGTGTTTTTTGTCCTTTTGTTCCTATGGGAACAGTGGGCCAGTCATATCCAAACCTTTTATGGTTAGCAGTTGTAAGTTCTTGCTAAAATTGTTTTGGATTTAGTGATCTAAAAGATGACTCTGTCATCTTAAAGAGTCTCCCTGTTGACTGAGCTTTTCTCTCTCCCAACCAAAAATTTGTGGGATTACAGGAGGAGTGAGTATTCAGAAGAAAACTATTACAGGATTTTTCTCTTTTTACTTTAATTGATGTAAAATATGATATAGGTGATGTCACTTCTCATGCTATGGCAGTCCTGCACTTCTAGAGGTGACAAAAGCAGAGTGACACTGGTGTGAAACAAGGCAGGATGGAGTCTAACTCTATTGAATGGGAAAGGGCAGGACAGAGCAGGATGGGATGCTGTGGTTTGTGATTGCATCATTTTGATTGAAAATGATGAGCTTTTTTTTGAGAGTTTTGTGCAGCAGCAGGGAAAAGAAGCATCTTTAGGATTAGAAAATATAGATTTTTGTGCAAAGACCAAGAGCTCATTGAGGCTCGACTACCTTTTAAATCAGTTTATGTCTGATGTTTTCAAGAAGCTGACTACGTTTTTTGCAATACCATGCCACTCTTTGGAGTTTGTCTTTTATTTACAGGAACTTTTCTCAATTCCTGCAAATTATCATCTTAGGGCCTTAGGGAAATCTTATTTCTTCCAATATAACCTAAGTGATTTCTTCTGTGCTCTGTGAAATTTTGTGTTTTTCAAGAACACATCAGAAGACAAACCCCAAGTTAGTCCCAGTGTGTTTATGTCACTGACCAGGTTCTTAAAGGCAGTTCCAGTGCAAGGAGCCATTTAGGGAATTGTAGAAAAGATGTGCAATAAGATTAACATAAGCATAACATTTTAAAATCAGCAGGTATACAAGCTGTCACGTTCTTGATATGGTTAATTATTTGGAGATGACTGAAAATAAGTGTAGAGTTTGAATTGAATAGAAACAGCAATTATTTACAAGAACTAAAAAACCCCACAGTTGTGAAAGTCTTGCCAGGCATAAGTTCCAAGGATCTGTGAATGAACTGTTAAACTGAACTGTGGCCCCAAAATGGTTTTTTTTTTAAGAGAGTGAGAAAATGACATCTCTTGAATGATCTGTAATAAATGTGATGATAATTGACTTTGAAAGTGTGGTGAGGGTATTATGAAGATACCATCTGATTTGTACATTTCTTCATCAAGTGTGTGGTTTTAAACAGAGAGGCTCCTAATTACGTCTTTGCGCAGCTGTCAGGCTACTTTTATCTTTAAGAGTTATGCTTTCAGCCTGTGATAGAACACCAATTATTAGGGGTATGGACTTCGAGTGAAGGAAAAAGCTTGAAATGCACCAAATTTTATGAAAATAAATAGGTATGGGCTAAGTGGCACTTTGCTTGGGACTAGAACTGAGCAAAGGACTCCCAGTTAAAATGTTTTCCTAAATGTTACTCTTACCCAACACCCCTCCCTCAAAAAGAAACCCAATAAACCCAAAAATAAAACATTTGGGAAATATTTATTAATTTGGAGAATTAAATACTATAGTTCCATATTGTTTCTTTTAGGAAACACAGTAAGACACTTTGAGTATGCAAGTGTCTGAGAGCCAAAACATAGGCACACATTCTCATACTGTGTGCACTGTCCCTTTTGCCTCTTATGAATATTCACACCAATAAGATACCAGTGTCTGAAATAGTATTGCTGTACACAAGTACATCACTTTTGATTCTCCTAACATGAATATGAATTTATTTATGGTAACCTTGAAATAATAAATTGAAATATAGCCCAGTGCAAAGTCTGAGTAAGAGAAAAATCATGTAGATAAATTTTCTTGAGGAGACTGAGGTGGTACTATCAATGTGAACAAAATTACTGGGGTGGTTCCATAGAGAAAAGAATGTCTTAGGCCCCCAAGGAGGCAGCTGGAGATCAAAGAGGATCCTTATCATCACATAAAAGTCTCTGACTGAGTGCAGGCAGGCAGGCAAGCAAAAAGACCACCTGAGGGAGAGAGAATAATTACATGGGTATCAAGTTATGCTGCTTCTCCTTTAAAACGATGAAAGTTACTAGAGTTCATGGGGATAAAAGTATAAGAATTTCCAAGCAGTCCTGATAACTCTTACTTAATGGGGAAATAAAACCACTTCTTTTGGAGAGGCTTGAGTTACTGTGTCACTTGGACTGTAATTTTTACCAGAATGTTCACCTGTGATTCTATGAACAATTGTTGGAATTGCTTTGCATGTGGAACTCAATAAAAGATATGATCATAATTCCATGCCAGAAGAAGCCCTATATAGTTATTTAAAAATTTAAGTGCAGAATCCCAGGCTTGTCATGGATGGGAGTGCAAATACAGCGCTTCTTCTATAGCAATGACATTCTTTAAACCCAGGTAACATAATGCTCACAAGGGCTTTGCTCATTCTGAATCCTTTTAGAGAGGCCACAGAGTATCAGTGCACCAGAATTTAGGTTTAAAGTGAATGGAAAAGTTTAACTTCTGGCTAATATTTAACTAACCTGAGCTTGATCTTCTTTCACAATGCATCTTGGATATGAGAATTTTAGCTGAAGTGAAAGCTTTTCAGTTTCTTACAGTTTTCTGGGTTTTTTTTTTTGGCTGAAAGAATTTTTTATCTTTCTAGGGGGAAAAAAAAATCCACTTTAAGTTTAAAAGCCTGCATCCTTTTTCTGACAGGGATGAAAGCCTGCACTGAAACAGCAAGAAAGGCAAGGCCTTTCCCTGTGCATTCCCTTTGTAGTGTTTAGTTTTCCAATTACTCAGTAAATCTGAATTTTTTAGATTAACAGTAGTATTTGATAGGAAAATATGAAATTTTGCATACCATTGAAAGTATTTTATTTCTAAGATTGCAACCAAAATTGTCAGATCAGCGGGTGAGTTTACAATGCCTTTGATTCCATTAGACCTTCTCAACAGCATAGCTCTTAACAGCATATTATGTAATAAGCTGCTTGTACTGCAAATTAATCTGTGGGATGTGGGTATCAAACTGTGTGGAAGATGATAGAATTGAGGAGTAAGGATGCTGTGTTTTATACATACTGGTTCTCTCTTTCTAGCTATTGGGGTTTCACATATATCTAGTTATTAAATTAGTGTGTGGTACTCATAACATTTTCTTTTTTGACCCCTATTACAACACAAATATCTGTTATAATACTTCAGTTTTTCTATAAAATAGCTGTATCCTGTGGTTAAACAGCAGATACAATGCTTGAACTAGAAATATTGTTCCTGCCTTAAAAGTGAAGGTGAATAACTGACTTCAGGTTCTATCTAGTTGCTTAGATTTGTTCTGTAAATAAAAATTTAAGTCCTGTAGAATACTCTGTATCCTACACAAGCTTTAATTTCCTGAAAAAAAACTTTTCTCTACTATGTATTTTTTAACGTTCTTCAGTGAGTTCTCCAGATGATCCGAGAGATAAAACAAGAAAATGGTGAAGGTCATTTTTTGTCTTTAATAAAAAGTAAATTAATGATAGAAACTAGGTACAGATATGTGCAGCAGAGTATGTCCAAGATGCACCAGGTGAGAAACATCCATAGTTCATCAGGAAATGTTATGACAGAATAAACAGATACCTGTGGATCTATCAGTGTAACTAAAAAAGGTAAACTTTTTATCCAAGTTTCCATGTACTGGGGTAAAGCAGCCTGGATTTGTAGACTTACTGCCCAGAACGTGTAACAATACTGAGAATAAAACCTCTCCCAAGTGATTTCCTGCTCATCCCTGCTGGGTCACATATCCTATTGTTTAAATTATGCAATCTGGAGCAGGCTTTCTGAAACTGAGTGTTTGCAGTTCAATTAGAATCAGGCCTGAGGTAGCTTAGGGGATTCCCCTGCAAACCTCATCTTGCTTGTCTTTTGCTGCATCTGTTCAGATTAGGAAAATGTTACACTCAGTCTCTTACAGGTTTTTTTTTTTTTTTTTTGAGGTAGTCAAATATCAATTTATTTGAGTATTTAAAATACCATTTATCTGCTGAGAATGTTTGGGTTCATTGCAGGGCAGACTTGATCTGTCTTCTGCAAGCTACAGAAGAGGTCAGACTCTCAGATGGTACAAAGTAAAGCGCCTCAATGATTTCCACAGGGCTTTCATCACGAACTCCTATACCTCCTGTCTCAGGTATTGAAAAGTGTTAAACAAACCTCAACTCAACATACTTGTTCTGAAAACCCTTCCTCCCCAACCCCCAGCTTCTATACTTGCTGCAATAGAATTAAATCCAAACTCCTTTTTAAGTTCTCAGTACAAGGTACAAATAAAATGCTTTCTAGAATTGTTCCAATATAACTAATGCAGGACTTCTTACTAAGTCATTTAGCTCCATTCTACTTATACAGAGATGGAGATATAGGCTGAGAACCATGGAGATTTGAAAGAAGAATTTTGCTTAGAGTAGATGAAGACCTTTAACCATGTAAAAAATGTTCAATTTCTTAAATTATCTTTGTAGTTTGGTGGCAGATATTATCAGAAGTCCAGTAGAAACTACAGTAAGCAATTTTCTTCAAGTCATGCACATATATGGAAATTTTCTGATTTTAAAATTAATTTGACTATTTTCTAAGACATGTTGTGCAGGGATGAAAGCATGGAGTTGTTTGTCCAAATCTTCAGCTCAATAATTCTACACTGCACTGGTTAGGTATGTTTGCTTTTGTTGTGTTAATCCTGCTAGTCATTGCATGCAGGACTTTCCTTGGCAGCATTTTCATGGCACAGCCATGGATTAACAAGTAAGAATGAGCAAGCACATCTGGTCTTCAGGCAGATAATGAGTCCTACTGTGAAACAGCTGGACAGTCTAGGTGTTACTCTGTAGGCTACAGTGTACCTCTGGGTACAGCTAAATTACACTCTGATTAGCAATTGTCATGAGAAATGAAATGTCCCTCTGACACAAGTACATTCAGAACTAAATAATGTGATCTGGACAGCAGCTATGGCATATTTTAGACGACAGCTTTCTGAGACAAAATTGTTTTGAAGGCTCTAAGTTCAAACACCTTGGTTTGTGCATTGGAAATGTTCCTCTCAGTGTTGCTGTCTTCCCTGGTTCACACAGCTCTCAAAAGCAGAAGAAATTGGGTAGTTTCTTAATGCCACTTCTGAGGTTGCTGTGTGTTGTGTACATATAGACACCTATACACACTTTTTACCAGTGAATTCTTGCATGAATTTTCAATCCCGTGGCACCAGAGTGCGTGTTAGCACAGTCATGTGTGCCTGTCCTTTTCTCCGAGCACTTTCTACCTTTGCTGTTTCTCATCACAATAGGTAGATAGCACTGGAAGATCAGTGAGACAAGACATTTCTGGGCTCTCTTTTTAGCTTTCCTGTGCTTCCAGTTGCAATTCTATGTATTGTATGTTTTCTTACCTCTGCTGTGATACAGAAACTTCTAAGGCTACTTTTTTTTTGGTGGAAGGGATGTGTTGTCAGCTACAACTGCAGTAGTACCAAAGAACTACCAAATGAGAACTACTTGAGGCAGTTCACAGATGGTAATTACTAAAAATAAAATGAGTCATGCAGGTTTCTCATTTTTCACCTTGAGTATTGATGTACCCAGGATCATTTTTCCCTGAATAGGTTGTAGAAAAGGAATGATAAGTCTGACTTCCTAACAGGATACACAGAAGTTGCATTCTCCCTGGTGTGTCCTTGGTAATACTACTTACAAAAATGTCCAATATTAACTTCAGAATAGCCAAGGACAGAAAATCAATGGTTTGTTTAGGAAGCCATCCTAAAAGTCTTTGCTCTAAAAATATCTGAATTAGTTGGTCTAATAGTAATTCTTCTATAGTGTTGTGGAGTCCACTGTCAAATTTTCCTTCCACTTTTTATACACCTTTTTAAACTAGCTTTTTGACTGTTCTTCTTGTATCTGTTCCAAATGCTCTGTAATGTCTGTTTTCTGGTAGTAGAATTTGTCCTTGAGGATCATTTAGGAACAGTTTCTTACGAATTTTAACACTGTGAGCTACGTTATTCTGGTACTGATTACACTGTTAGTGTTGCCTCACCACTCTGATTTGATTCCCCTGGCTGTGCACCCACAGACTGCAGTTATCTTCTTATGGTGCAAAAATGAGTCAAGTCTTTTTTTCCTCATTGTCTGATGAAGATATTGGTGTCTCCTTTACATCTGGTATGCTTGGCTTTATATTTAAGAAAGTATATAGCTATAACCACACAGTCATTCATGTGCTTAAACATCTGCAGTATCTGGGCATTATCTTTTGCTTCTCTCTCTTCTGAAGAATAAAGATTCGTAGTATTAGAAATACCATCCTTTCCCTATTCCTCTCTCTTTAAGTTTGGGTTTAGTTTCTAGTTTTATTCTCTTCTGCTTTTAGCAATAAATCCCTTCTCCCTGATTCTCCTTGACCCTCAGCATGTTTCATTTATGGTCTTTCTAGTTTCTCCTTGACTAATCATCTTGTATTTTTTTAATAGCCTGGAGAACTTTAACCAAAATGCCATTTTTAATCTAATTTTCTGTTTCCAGCATGCATTTTAGTAATCCTCTTTTCTTATACTACTTGCAATTAATGTATCCCATTAAGTGTCCCAGACTATCAATGTGTCATTTGCTCAAAGGATTAATGTTGAAAAATGTATTAGCACTAATACATAGTAAATGAGAGGGATTCCTCTTACGCCTCCGACTTCGGCATGCTCACTGGAAACAAGAATGCTGCTTTACCTGGAATCCTAGCTAAAATGAGCATCAAACACAAACAAGGACTGCTCCTTAACAGATGGATTCTCCACGACATTAATTAAAACCTGTTTCTAGCAGTAGGCAATATTTTCCTGCAGTCTTTTGAGAATCCTCTTGTAGTTGTGAGCTGTGTGCTTTGTGATGACAGTCTTTGCCAAATAAGCCTGCAGAAGTAAAAGTTAACTAATTATTGAAATAGTGCACTGAAGTAGCATTATCATACACTGGTGAGAAGAAAGAAGAGTACAAAAATAGACTTCCAGTGGTCTTGGATGTCTTCAGTTTTGACTAAGCCCTAACATGAGTAAAACAAGAATTCAGAAGGATTATGCTCTGTTGCCTTGGAAAAATGCTTTCTTGTGGAGAGGTCAAGTACCAAAATACATCCTGGTGCATGCAGGTTTGAGTCAATTCTGTACCGTCTTACCAACTATATTACAAGATGTCAGAGTAATTTCTATTTCTTGGCCTAGACAGAAAATATATGTATAAACACACAACTTCTCAAATGTCTTCTGTAGATCTAACACTTATTTTGGATGACAGTAGAAAACAATCTGGCTTGATCTGTACTTGGGAGTATTTTACTTGTGGCCATTGCTGTTCTGCCAAACTACAAGGAGAAGATGCTATTTATGAAATTGTTGTTTATGTGCTGGGCCAGCAAATAAATCAATCCTGACTGAAGCGTCAGGATTTTCACTACTCCGTGTTTTATATTTATGTTGCAGGAAGATCTCAAAATGGATATATTCTTTGTTAAGCCATGGTATTGACAGAATAAGAGTCTTCTGTAGCTGGAGCAGGCCCTACTCCTGATATTGGCCTGAACTTTGCCAGACTTTAAGTAACATTTCACTGTCAGTGTTTCGACTCTTGATCAGTACAGCTGTGCCACTTCAGTTGCATAATCTGTTGATCTTACAGTTGTTTATTAATAAAATTAACTTTATCTGCATAAATTCTATTAACAATCTGCTAGTTTTTGTACTTATAGATTTTAGAAAGTTAAGCTTCCTAATTAAAATACAGACTTTCTTTGTAAAGTATTTGTTTCATTCCTGCATACCATGGGAAGGAGGATCCATAGGTTGTTCAGTCTTACTCCTTGAGAAGAAAATGGCTCAGAGGGGAATATCATCAAATGTATAAATATTTGGTGGGAGTAAATAAAAAAATTCTATCAGGCTCCCCTTAGTTTATCCCCTGGACAGTTTTGTCCAGTGAGAGGTAAAAGGACAAGGAGCACTAACTGAAATACCGGAGTTTCATAAGAAGCTTTCTTTTTTTAACTGTGAAGGTGCTCAAACATGGGAGCAAGTTGCCCAGCTGGTGTAGTCTCCATCCTTGGAGATATTCAAAACAGGACTGCACACAGTCCTGAGCAGCCTGTTGTGGCTGACCTTGGTGGGAGCATATGGTCTTAAAGCAGATGTGAGTAGATGATCTCCAGCTACCCCTTCCAAGCTTGTTCTTAGGATGTGAGGAGGACATTTGGATTGGATTTTATAACTGATGAAACCTTAAAATTAATAAATAGATTAGAAAGGATTAACACAAAAATTAGTAGTCAGGCTCCTGATTTTGTAATAACTGAGTTCATTTTGTGATGTCTGAGGGCCCTGGTGCATGAGGAAGATTTTGTCTGTTGTTTCTGTTGCCTGCATGATCTCATTGATATTGGAAGTAGGAAATAGTGGCTTCCTTTTGTCATACATGTCTGACTGTAAGGCTTTTAACATCAATCCTGAAAAAATTATCTAAATCCAGTGGTCATAAAGGGTGTGTTCAATGTCTTTAAAAAGAATATGTTGCTAACAGTTAATGGAAGGGTTAATATCAGGCAGTTGATAACCTATAACATTTTGAAGAGAGTTGAAATTGGGACCAAAAAGAGTTCAGTCAGGGTCTGAATCATGGTTTTGCCTTATGACTTTATTCTTGCATATGAGGATTAAGGGTGGGCAGAGAGGAAGTTTCCACTGAAAGACCCATCATTAGAGATGATCTAATCCTTCAAGCCAGTTAAGTCAGCATGATTATTAGACTTGGATGGAAAATGAAAATATGAAAATTAGGTAGTAAATCAGAAAAGTTATTTTGATTGTTTGAAATAGTTATTGAAGTTATTAATTGATGATTGGCTCTCTTCCCAGATGGTATTGTTGAAAAAATTGTCATTTCTTCCTCTATAATGCAGAGGAAACAAGATGTACTATCCCCATAACTAAATTAAAAAGTACCTCCATTGAGGAAGGAATTCAGAGGAAGACTGAAGGGTACTCATTCTTCCAGAGTTCATACATGTCTTATGTTTGCAGGCTTTCACAGATGTTTGGATTCAGCAGTGTTTTGGCTGCAGCAGTACTTTGCAGAGTGTGATAGGATGGGAATAAATGTTTCCATTTCTGAGATTCAAAACTGTCAGTTTTCTGTCAGTTATCAAGGTTTGACACTTTGTCTTGTTTGAAAATGTTTGCTACACAATTGTAAAATAAAAATGAAATTATGAAGAACCTTGCTCTCTGGTGAATACCATGATGTATAATTTCTGGGGAACAGATTTTTGCCTGTCTGGATTTCATGGGCAAATACCACTTTCCATGGTACTGGAAAATCCAAATTGGACTTTTCTTATTATTCTACAGGCAAGCAATTGTTCCCAAGTTCTTCCAACCACCAGTCTTTAGATTCCCTAGTGTGTGCAGCTGTGGCATCTGGATCTTCTTCAGAACCAGAATGTGACACATTGCAGAAGTGCAGGCAGTCTGGATAATATTGTTGAATATTTTTGTAGATGAGTTATTAATTTTGTCAGTATTTCAGCTGGTTATATTAAATAGAAGTATTTAGTGTGTTCATTTCTTATCTTGAAAAATGACCTTCTGTATGTATGGACCTACATTCCTTAATAAGAAATAGTTTTAAGGCAACCTTAATGTGCAGCTTGATATAGATCTTACCATTGCTACTAATTATCTGATACAAAGATAGTGCTAGATTTTATGATGCAAGCTGTTAACTGGGTGCTAAGGCAATGTCATTTACATAGTTCAATTAGTGTTTTGTTGACATTAGGATTATTGAAACAATCTGGAGTTTACACTTAATGATCTGTTATTGTCTAGTCTTAACTCATTGCTTGAATATGATTTGATACCATTTTCTGAAACCATGCAGTATCCTTAAGTCACTGAGACTGCTCTTGCAGTTGTTGCTTTTGATTGTTATTGCTACTATTAGTTTGTTTAATTAGGCTTGGATTTTTTTTCCTTAGAAATGTGAAACTACTCTTTTTGTTTTGGACCTTGCTTGTTTTTTGTAATTTTTCCCTGCTCCCATTCAACTGTTATTTGTAAAATCTGTTTTGACTCTAGACCTTTACAATTTGCAGAGGGCCTAAATTCAACGTGCACTGGCTTTTAAAAAATACTGATTGTGATTTTTGGCCTCTTGCTTTCTTTGCACAGCCCTGAGACTGGTGCTTGTACATCACTGCTATGTAAAAGCTCACAGACCCTGCTGTCACATTCTGACTATTTCCACAATGCTTTCTCTTTTCTCTGCAGAAGTAGTCAGGGTTTGGATCTCGCAATGGAAGTTCTTCTATTTGTTCTGTGGTAATTGAAAGCCAGCACATCTTATCCCATTCACTAAATTGCAAAACTATTTCAAAGACCTTGCAGGACTTAAAAGTACCTGCAATCATTATTCTTCAGTGACAAATTAGAGTTCTTACTGACATATTTTCAAATGTGTCTGGCAGTACAACCCAGGGGAGATTTCAGTCAGTGGCTTTCCTTTGAACAAGGTTCTCTCATGATGGATTTGAACACATCAGGGGAAAAAAAAGAAAGGGAATTGTCTAATTTTTTTTTCATGACTGCTAGTAAATTAACAAAGAGTGATTATTTAGGAGAAAATGGTGAAACGCATGTGCTTATCTCCAAAAGTATAATCCTGGGAACCTAAAACTTGGTTATTGACTAACCCTGAAAGCACAAAGTTTCACGTGTTTTTTATTTGTGAGAAAGCAAGTCTAACATATGACTTTACTTTTTAGTATATCTCAAAAAGACTGGAAAAATTTAATGCAAATCAAAGCTTATATTGCTTACAGTTCTTATCAACATGGTTGCTTTTTCTTGATTTCTTTTAACTAGTAGCTGCTTTTCTTGTGATTATGCTTTTAGGTTTATTAAATACATGAACAGGCAGAAGTTGTGACCATATAGCTGCAAAATTAAGGAGAAATTAGTTAATGAAGAATGAATAAACTCATTTTACATTTTAACAAACAAAAGCAATACTGCTCCCATGTATTTCAGCTGTATAAACCTTATTCAGGCTTGTTCACATCAAAGATTTAGTGAGATCTCATAGTTCCAGAAAAACTCCCAGCCTAGCAAGAAGAATGCTCTGCTGGGGAATGGTAGTATGGATTTTAACGGAAATAAAGTTTTGATCACAGTGCAGAAAAGAAAGGAGCTGCCCTTATTTCTAGAATGACATGTATTAACCCTTTGCTTAATCCCTGAAAAAAGTATAGGAGATGGAAGCAAGTGTGAGGCTGGGGACTCTTGAGTCGCGGCAGGAACCAGGTGCTAACATCAAACCAGGATAAATAAGAGAATAAAGGTGGTTATTACATTTTTATTTTTTCTTTTAGTTAATGCTTTTTTTTACTGACTATTTGGATTCTCTTTTAGGGTCCCTCTTTCTGTAAACTGTATAGGAAGCCTGAATGTCTGCCATGAGACTTTTAGAGTGCTTAATGCTTACATAGAAATGCTAAAAAATTTGTCTTCATGGTTCTAATTGGTTTCTGGACCTTGCTGCAAAGGGTTCTATAGTAAAAACACTAATTTCACTAACATGCTGCCTTTTCTTAATTGAGATCAGGAAATCAAGTGCTTCCAGAAAGTGGGATGCTGCAAGCCTATATTAAAGTTGTCATTTATTTCTAGTGTTATGTTAAAAGCTTGTATTGACCTTCTGTATAATAACTGATATTTAAATGGAAAACCAAACAGTTAATGGCATTACTGGATTATCTAATATGGAAAGATAATGGTTTGTATTATCTGCAGTCTTGATTACAGGAAAAGATCTATCATTTTGTATCCATTTACGATAAGAAGCAAACTCCATTTTCTTCTCTCCATTTTTTTCTGCTAAGTGAGAGGTGATTTTTTTTTTCCAAAACTTTTGATTGTCCTTTGTCTACCAGTCAACATTGATCAGAATTATTTTGTGGTAAACCTTGTATCAGCAGTTCCAAATGAGGTTTGTATCCTTTGGTGTTTCTTCCTTAATACATACAGTGGCAGAGAGAAGTTACTCAATTGAGAATTTAGAATTCCAGGCTAAGTTATAACAGTACTTAGCAGAATTTTATTTGAAGGTATTAATCTAAACCAGAGGATTTGTTTGGTGTTGGCCTAGTAAGGTTGAGTCAGAATCAAAATTGCACCCAGATCTCCCCAGTGTGAGTGTATTACCTTTACTGCAATGTTTTTTCTTCTCTTACTTAAAGTACACATGTGTATTCCTTCATGCATACAGACACACACATGCACAGACATGTTTGCATTTGAACTACAACACAATTACCAAGATGCTGGATCATAAAGACAAAAAAGTAATTTGTGTAAGTATATAGTTTTTGAACATGAGACTGTTGTGGAGAAAACAGATGTAACAGAGCCTTACTGCTTAGGCTCACTCTGTTTCATGAATCCTGTGGGAAAATTTCATATTTGCTTAGCTGTTGTAGCTATACAAAACACAGCCACTGTTTGTGTAACACAGAAGATTTTCTGAATTGTGGAAAGTATGAGAACTATAAGGCCTGTAACTTTGGAGGTCACAGTTCATAAGTTAGAACTACTACATCTAGCTTGTTTTGGTCTTAAATTTCTGTTTTCAAAAATAAAAAAAACGATTTTTGGTTGATTTATAACATTTTTTTTGTGCTGCTCATTTACCTCCTATGCCAGTTCTCTCAGCTCTCTTAGATAAACGTTACACTATAAATTATTTTTAAAGTAGGTATAAATGAACAAATCTATTCATTAAGTGTTTTTATACCAAAATAATCTATTAAAAAAATCTACATTTATTACCAGTGGGCTTTTAACTTATTACTTTTTCCAGAACAGTTTAATGTCAGAGAAGCCAATCAATAACACATTCAAATGTTTATGGGATTAAGTCTAATGCTTAGAATGTAACAATGTGCTACTTACATTCGTGTACAAGTTAAGAACTCTAAACAAGTTTTTAAATTCTTCATATCCAGGCTGCTAGTAGATATACATTCTTTCAGATTTTGGTAAATGTAGTTTCATCTTTGTGATAAATGTGGTATAAATACTTGTCAAGAGGGCTGAGACGTTTCCATGTCCTATTGCATTGTCACTGTAGACAGAACCTTCTCTACAGTCAATTACTGAATATTTTGTGAAGCTTTCCTGTATGTTTTATTACCTTCTAAAAGCCTCACTTAACAAATCAGTTTTCTCTAGCCCCTTTATTAGTGATCTGACCAAGCTGCAGGATTACATCACCTGCATGAATATTTTCCATTATGTCTGTCCAATGTTCAGATCAAAAGTTGACTGTGTGGGTGTGTCAGTTGTTTGTCCCAAAGGGAGAGACATCTGGATGAGCAATAGCAGCCATTCTGCTGGATGTAGGGAGAGTGAACCAAACATAAACCTTTCCACCTTTATTCTTTCTTTTCCATTTTATGTTGGTGAGACAGGGTGTGATAGGTTTCAGAATAAAAGGCAACATGTGTGAATTTTTGCTTGTAACTCTGGCAGCCACAACCATACCCTCAACTGGTTTGAGGTGAGCTGGATGGAGGGGAAAAGGAAGAAATGCTAGGAAGATGTGGCTGCTCTTCCCTTTACAAGGGGATCCAAACTCTCCTAGTATTCCACAATTATCACAGACTTCATTTACAGGAGTTACCAAAGTCCTTAAAAATCTGACTCTTGGCTGTTTGCTTACGCTATTGCAGATATGATCAGGCATTGGTGTTAATATTTCAGATGTTTGTAAACAATAATGTTGGCAAAATACAAAAGCCCCACCTTGGTTCCATGAACTGAGTACATTTGAATAAAGATTGTCTAGTCTTGCAGTCTAGCTACAGCACAGTATCTGTACAGCATTAAAAATGCTGTTTTTCAGATATCAAAGTAAAACTTGAGGCTAAAAGACCTCTGGCTTATTTCCAGTTTGCATCCATATGCCTTCCTGACTCTTACAATGAGCAATACTATATTCCTCCATCCCTGTGGCTCTCTTGTAATTTATTTACTTGGGGAAGATCTGCTTTTAGATGCAACATCTGATTTTCAATGATTTCCTGTTCTTAGCCGGCTGAATTGAATGAACTAGAAAGAGGTCAAATCTGTTGCCTGAGGTCACACATTGAATGAATGCCTGAGCTTGGATTTAAAGTGAGATCTGGAGTATTCCCTCTTGTTTCTTTGCTACTTGCAGCAAATACTTATTTTAAAATGTCAGGTGTATTTGGGAATAATCAATCTGTATTATATACAAGAAGGAAATTACAATGCTTAACTTGGTATTTGCCAAGTACATACATAGTTCTTGCAAATGTTATCTGTCAAAGCAGCTAGAAAGCAGGAAAATGGTATTTTATAGTTACAAAATTTAAACATATATGAAACAATAAAAATACTGTTAACTGGTAAATGAGGAGACACTTTTTAAAACTCAGATAATTATTTATGTTAATGGCAAATTTAGCACAATGCTATTTCTTATAATGTTATCCAAGTGAGAAGAAAATATGCTCTTTATTCTTGTTCTCAATAATAAATTATACTGTGTGTGTCTTTATAGGATCTGAATTAGAGGACCATGCACCTCTGTGTAACATTTTCCTGGCATTCAGCTTGAAGAATCTATTAAAAAAAAATTAATCATTGTGTAAGTTGTATATTAGAAATTGCAGAAATTCAGTCTCTATTTCACTGCATAGCAAAACTTTTGTTGTGATTAAGGATATGGAAAAATGAGTTTATCTCTATAGTTAACAGACATGAACACTTTTATCATAGATTGAATACTTGGAAAGATGTTTCTTTGCTTTTTTATGAGCAATGTGTGTATCTACAGAGGTGTTTTACTCAGCTGATACCATCATCAGGATTCCTAATATCTCAAATCAATATAATCTAAAATAGTCTCTCAAACAAAGAACTGAGATAATTATGACTGTTTTGGATTTTTCCATTAAAAATGTACTGCCACAGTCCTGTGCAATTATAACTGCAGCTTCTAGATGGAAACAGGTCATCTGAAAAAGGACTCCCTTTTCTGGCTATTGTGAAGTTGGATAGTCATAAAGCACCTAGGAGAGCAGTTGAAATGACAATCCAGTCTAAATGGAGTAGCAATAATTATGCTCCCAGCTCCTGAAATGAACTTCACAGTTGGTCAGCAATAGCACTTAACCATAATAGTTTAAACAGCTCCTGGGAATGTTAGAAGTCCTCTCCATCATGCAGAGGCTGAAAGAGGAAAGAAGCTGGGTCAGTCAGGCAGAGAGACACAGTTCAATGAAAAATAGCAGAAAGCGTTGACAGGAATTATTCTGACCCGTGACACTTTTTTTATTTCCTTTACTTTCTGGAGGTAATGAAAGGGACCCCTAGAAGGAATGTATGAGAAGTTTTATCTTCTCTTTTTGGCTGTGGAAGCAGTCTCATGTTAGAAGTCCAATAAATCCAGAAATAGGCTGGAATGATTTAGGAAAGGCTGTGTATTGGTGAAATCAGGAGGGGCTTTTTTTTAAGGACCCATTGTCTTGTTCATGGAGTCTGGCAAGAAAACAGAATTGTTTCTGTAGAGGGCTCCCTGTTTTCTCCACAAAATGAGCCCAGGAAGGATAAGAGTACATTCCTTTATTGTAGTGTCACAGCAGCATGTGAGTAGGGAGCAAGGAAGAGATGCTGCAAGGAATATGAGAGACAGCAAAGCATGGACAGGACAAGGCAGGACAGGGGCCTGGAGTTGCTGGCAAGAGGATCTGCAGCCTGTGGGACAGAATCCGACTGTTTCTCTGAGCTGGAGTTTGGAATAACTCCCTGCTGCCCTTATGCAGGGAGCCCACAGCCAGATGAAGTTTTTATTGAGGTTCTGCTAAAGGACTGTAGCATGAAATAAGCTCTTGCAGTCAGTAGCTAACTCCCTTGTGTGGATTTAAAGTACAGAAAAGAATGAATTTGAAAAAGTCAACGGCCGAGGTATTGATGGAATAATTAAACTAGTTAGGAATAGACTTCTACAATTCTGTATTATAGAGGGAAGAGCTTTTTTTTTTCCCTTGGTCTCAGTATTGTTTATAAAACCTGGTGTGTTTTTATTTGGCACATCAAGAATGTGTGGGAATTTCCACTTTATTGCAAATAGGCTTCATTATTATCACTCTACTGAAAATGCTTGAATTTATAGGAGGGCATTAAGTGAATAAGAGGGCTAGTGCTTAAGTAGAAAATATTCAGCTTGGCAAATCTAAAGTACTATTAGGTAATTTGTGAGAGGAATAAGTGTTTTCCCTGAATCTTCATTTGGACATAACTTGGAAATATTTGCATCCTCTATACATCATCATGTTTCAACTCTGCTATCCAGCAGAGGCAGGAGATACTTAGTTCAACCTCTTGTATGGATAAAGCTGGAAGTGACATAGGCACAATAAAAAGCAAGGAGCAGAAGAAATAAGTGATTACTCTTAATTTAAAATGCCAGTCAAGTTAAAAAAGAGGCATTATTCAGGTACTTCAAAGGTGTTTTGAAGCAGGTGTTTTAAGTGTATATGATTGTTGCATTGTTAAGTTGCAATTAATAACTGATTAAAAAACATTTTCTGTCTATATACTGGCAAAACTAACAAATAATCTGTGAAGTGGTGTTGGCTTCAACTATGCCTAGACTTGGGCCTTTTTAAAAATTAAACTTTCAGCAAATACAGCATATAGTTTCAAATACATTATTTTTCCTCTAGTCTTTATTGGCTTTTGTTTCTTTGTAAAGCTCTTTTTGAGAGGGTTTTTTGCAATTGCTATTTTTTAAGTTGGCTGCAAGTTTAAGACTTATTCAACAAGTTTTCTATACAAGCTGACTTAGAAGTCTCTCACTTTGCTACCTCAAGTGCACAAAACTCCACAGGCTGTGTATATGCTGGGCAGGAAGACCAGGAGTGGCAGGATATAACTCCTGGGAGTGTGTTTGTGCTTTATAAGTGACTCTTACATGGGCGCACCAAGCTCTTGCAGGGCAGTGATGTACTTCTGAAATGAAGTGCAGTGGACAGCACTGCGGGCTGAAAAATGGACTTAAAGAATAGAAACAGATTTGTTAGCTTTCTGCTATGGTGGCTACAATGACATCAAGTATCAATTAATTTTTGGTTATGTTGGTGAAAACTAGTTCTGTAAGTCAGAGCATAACTGAGCCCAAAGGAACTCCCCAGACCTGCTCTTTATTTAGAGGTATGATCTGTCCTGTAGTAGTCATAGCTCACCTGAAAACCTCTTACAATATTTGCTGTGAAGTGTACGTGCTCTTAGAAGTGCCTAATACTTCTTTCCTCTGAAGTGCCAGAGGAAAACTTTCTTCTGAATTTTTCCTGCAGTACACTGTTTCTTTGGTAAATTTCCATCTGTTTGTTAACCAGCACATGGCTCATCTGAAACATGCCTTCTGTCATAAAATGCACAGCTATGATTAAAAGCTCTGTGATGGAGGAATAAAAATATTTCACTGTTCCTGCATAATACTAATAAACAGAAGATTTATGTATTTCCTTTCCATTGCCTGCTTTTAAAAACTTTATTCTTGTCTCTTCATCCTCTTACTTTAGTTCCTCTCTCACACCCTGCTTTTGAGAGCTGTTTTCATTGGTGTTTTTTTGCAGCACGCTTGATATTGTAATGCTTTGAATAGTCAAAAATTATTTTTCCTTGAAGGTATTACAAGGCTAAACTTGTATTCCAGGCTTTGTATGTATATCTGGCTTGAAAGAAGCAGGTTGGTATATGCAATAGGATATTTATTCAGCAATTACTAATTATTAATGTGGTTCCAACAGGTGGATTTAAGGACTGATTTTTTGATACGCACAGAGTTGAAGAAAAATCTTTAAGGGAATTTAACCTTTAGGATCCCCATGATATCTGTCTGCAAGGTGTGCATTCTTATTTTAGCTTCTAATTATTTTAAATTTTACTTTATTCTCATTTATGAAACACTGTTTTGAAAACAGCTCCCCTATACACAGGATAGCAGTATCAGAAAGTTCTTATATTGTGATTTATTTTTCATTTTCTAGTTACTTGAAACCACTCACTTAATTTAAATTGCCATCAATTCAAAATTTTCTCTTTCCCTTGAGCACGCTTTTTCCATATTTTTTGTTCAAAGTACCATTAATACTTTCTGATTATTCAGCAGAAAAATGAAAATGTCTCTTGAGCAGCTCAGCCTGATTTAATTGGTTTTGGTGTATGGCAAGTTAAAATCAGACCTCCATTTATCAAACCCCAAGTCTCTTCTCACTTCTAAAAGTGAGCAGTGCTCAGGTGAAAAAAAATCAGGAGACAAAAAGTCTGTCTGAGACTCTGCATAAAAGATTTTGTTACATTTACTGGCTCACCGCAGCACAGGAATTAAAGGAAAATTGGTGCTTGTATCTCTGTGCCCCCCCAAATTCAGTGCTTCTCTAAGCCCCTCAACTCTTATTCCTGACAGCTTTCCAGGTTTTTCTAAATTGGTTTGAAGGTATATTTTTACCTTTTTTTGTTTCTCCATTTTTTACTTACACTGGAACAAAGAAAAAAGGGTGGGGGAGTGCATAAGACTATAAAATATTCTTTTCTTGTATATCAAAGACAACCAGTGTATTCAGAGGGTCAAAGTTCCTCTTTTTCCTGAAGAATTTCAATTCCTGGACCCCTTGGGGAATATGCAGTCAAGTAAAACCATCACCTTAAAACCTTTGTTTTCTGTTGAAATTTAACATGCTTTCCCCCAGTTACTTTCTAACATCCACTCTCCTCCTTCCAGGCCCTCTAAATTCTACCTGATGAGCTTTTCTTACAGTAGACTTCTCAAACTTCAGGACAGGCCAATCATTTAATTTCAATTTATTTACATGCTTAAATAAAGGTCTGGAATACATGTTTGTTGTGATCTTGGCTAAATGTTACTTGCCTAATTGGTCACAGTTTCAGAACTTGGACATTTTTAGTTCAATTCTGTGCTGTTACACCCCACAAGTTGCTGGGTCTCTTGGTTTATTTTTCCCAAAGTAGATAGAAGCAGGAAAAGGCTCTCAGATCAAAGGCTAAGAAATTAGGGTTGTCCAGCCTGGGGAAGAGAAGGCTGTGGGATGACCTAATTGTGTCTGTCTAGTATCTGAAGGAGTTGGTAAGAAAGATGGAAGGAGGCTATTTAGGGCATGTAGTGACAGCACAAGGTGGAATGGCTTCAAACTAAAGAGATTAAGTTTAGATTAGGTGTTAGGAAGAGGTCCTTTACTATGAGGGTGGTGAGGCACTGGAACTGTTGCCCAGAGAAGCTGCAGCTGCCTCATCTCTGGAAGTGTTCAAGGCCAAGTTGGATGGAGCTCTGAGCAGTCTGGTCTAGTGTGTGTCCCTGCCCACAGTAGGGGATTGGAACTAAGTGATCTTGAAAGGTAACTCCCAACCCAGACCATTCTATGATGCTGTAATGAAGTAATTTGTGTGGTCTTTTGAGCTGTATTTCTGTTTAGGTCACCCTTAAAATGGTTCAATAGTGTAGGAAAAAGGTAAAGTTTGGGTAAAGCTTTTAGTCATATGCAGTTAAAGAAGTATAGAGTCTGTTAAGAATGCTGATTGCCACCACGGCTTCACCAAAACATTTTCAATTTGTGATACAATTTTTTTTGGTTGACTAAATATTTAGAAAACATGCCATTCATTTTGTGGTGTGAATGTTATTTGTACACTACTAAACTGCTTCATTTGAAGTTTGTAAGATCAAAAATGCTGACTTGAAAAATGCAGAAGTCAAACTAACTGCTAACAGGTTGAGTCCAGGAAGAAGAAATTAATGAGAAACAACCTTTTTAGCAAAATCTCATGAGCAGAACCTCTGAAGTGGACTGGGGGACTATTTCCAGTTTCCACTTATATTCTTTAGTCATAGATGGGACTCTGGTGAATGTTTCTCTCTGAAAATTTCAGGCCCAGCTGTTGTTTATGTAGCAAAGTTTGATGGAAGGAAGGGAGAGGCACAGGAGCTGCACTATTACATATTTAAACAATCTGCCTTGTGAATAATGCTTAGTTATGGCAAAGACACAGCAGGAAAAATAAATCCTTGCAATGCCTGTATGTATGACAAAAGGAAGGCAGGAAACACACAAAGGACAGATATTATTCCTGGTATAATTGGAGGCTGCAGTGAAGCTGAGCTAAAGGTGAATCGGCCCTGAGCTTGGAGATCAACATGCTGTTCAGGTTTCTGGGGGATTGTGGAGAAGAACTGAAATTTTTACTGGGGTAATATGTGGACCTGAAAGTAATTACTAAAAGCTTCAGCTCATTAAGCCCATTTGTACTAAGATTCTGGTATGAGAACATTGTCTTGACCTGAGTTACACAAATCAAAGATTTGTCCCAGTAACTGGTGTTTTGGCTAAAGTCATAGGATGGGAGGTGAGTAGGTGAGTTTAGCTGACTGGAACACTTTCCCACTCATGCGCTGTGCTTGGTCTGGTTGAGTATGCACTGCAGATCCCATGTGGGATGCTGTAGTCAGGCTCTTGAATGGAACAGGTACATCCCCATCCAATAAATTTTTGCTGAGAAGCTCAAGGACCAACAGACTCCTAGGGACATGAAGAAGAGGAGATTTGAAGTTAGAGTTTGTGACTGTGATCCCTGTGCCCAGTACAAGCAGTATTCACGGTAACTGAAGGAGGCTGATGGGTAGAATTTGCTGTACCAAGGTGTGCTTTGTCAGCAGCTTTTAAAATGCCAACACCACCAAAATTGCACCTATTTGTCTTTTTAGGTACTTAAGCATGGTTTAGAAAACCATTGCATCACATATGTGGGCTTTGTAGAGCAGCTCTGAGTGTTCCTGTTTAGGTTAGAGACTCTCAAAGAGTGCATCTTACAGAGAAAACCCTAATGACATTTGGAGATCTAATCTGGGGATCTGTGGTAATGCTGGCTGGGGCTGGGGCTGGAGTTCAGTAAGTGGTGGTGTCAAGTCATCAAGTTATTAGTCATAATTCCTAAGACAGTAAAATCACAAGTCCTAATTCTAAAGATAATGAAAGAACAAAAAGGAAAACAACATTTAGGTCAATGAATAGACTCTGTTCACATCAGAGTAGAAAGCTTAATTAACTTAGTCATTTATGTTTTGTGTCATTTGCAAACATCATCATACAGACTCTGCTCAGTTGTACATCTGTTTTCTCAGAGCCAAGGGAATTCTCAGGGCTCAGCTGATCTCCACCTCTAGTGTGTTCCTATGCAGTAATTTTCTGTTACTTTTATTAATAATAAAGACAATCATTAAAGAGTTCTTTCATCTTAAATCTTTTGATTTGCAGGCTGAGACACCTTGACTGACATCTCTAGCCTCTGCCTACCTGCTCCCTTTCAGGACAGGGAGGAGGAGAGGCACTTGTCTTTGTCTGGGGCAGATTGTAGGGGAGAGACTGAATTTCCAAGGGTCTGTTTCTGCTGCTGCTGCTGCCTCCTCTCTTGGGTACTTGATCTCCAAAGGAGTCCCAGTCCACAGCCATTTGGATCTATAAAGAATGGATCTATAAAGCTTGAAAACAAGTTCAATTATGCAGGGAGAGCCAGTCCTTGCTGCCTACAGGCTAGATATTGACTTTAAATACAGCCCCAGGCAAGTGAAACACTGCTCATAAATAGCCTCAGGACCTCAAGACACACCTGCTCAACACAATCCTTCTCCTGGTTACTTTCTCTTCTGAAGGGCAACTCCTCAGTGTTGCCCTATACAAGTGATATATTATTGCTTTCTGTTGCTTTGTCTGCAGCTATTTTGCTCCTTTCAGTGATGGTGCTATCTGTTCCATGCCCATCAATTCTTAGGTTACAGAACAAAGAAGTGCATGCAATGTCCTGCTGATCCTGAGCTATTTCATTAGTGCTTGTGCACACCAGCTGTGCACAGCTGCAGTGCCAGAGTTCAGAGTTTACAGTAAAATTCTTCATAAAAAGAACACAGACAATAGGAGCAGAAAGGGCTGGGTTTGTTTAAGGTATCTTGGAGAAGTTTGCCCTCTCAGCAGCACTCACCCCTTGGCTTGGTAAATGACCAGATGCTTGTGCTGGTACTGAATTAACAATATCAGTTTTCTTACTGCAGGCAAGGTCATAGTGATCAAGTGACTTAAATAGGTTCATAGTCCTGGGTACACTGACTCCTCATGCTTAATTTTTATTCTAGGTAATTTCTTCAAGGCATCAAATACTCAAGGAAAATCAATAGTCAAACTTGCACTGTAGATGATTTGATATTTTTAGGAATATACATGAATTTGTTAGGTGCATTTTAAGAAATTTGCTGAAGAAGTTACTGGGACGTGACTCACTCCCCAATTCACAATTATTGATGTAGCTGTGGTTGAGGATAACATTTTACTTTTAGGACCTAATAAAAATTTTAAGGAGAGAAAGAACCAGTAAAAAATGTGGAGATACTCTCAATGCAAAGTCTTCTTTGGGAACATGAAATAAAGTTATATCTCTATTAATACAGAAACTCACTGCACTTGAAAGGATCTGTCATACAACACTTGGCTTAGTTGTTGGGCTCCTCAGTTGTTGAGAATGCCTACTAATGTCTGCAGCACATACAGCTCCATTCATGAACTTTGTCCTTAGAGTAAGACTGATTAGAGACCTCATTTTACTGATTAAATATTTAAATTGCTCTTCTCTTTGCAGATAATCCAAACAATCCAGATATTTAATTTGTTTTTACCTATAATTTAAGTACAAACAAAAAATTATATTTTGAGAAGTTTGGCAGTTCTTCCCAAAGAAGCAAAAAAGGAGCTGTTCTTCCCAAAGGGTCCAATTAATTTTCAATTGCTATTTTGCAAATGTTATTGTTAAGAGGATGGACACATGTGAAATCTGCCACAGGCCAAGGGGTGTGTGTATTTGTTTCTGATACTCTAGGAATATAGGTGGCTCTGCTCTGTCAACACTTGATGGTAAAATTACATGCTGAATTCTTGGAGCTGGTTTGTGTGCTCACACTTAGAGTATTTTATAGGCTATCAGTATCTGAGAAGTTTAAGAAAGCTGTATTATAATCTTTTCCAAAATAGCTGTGGACATGTTGTGGAAAACAAGGAAGGAAGTGCAAAAGAATCAGTGAGTGACAAGTAGAGAATGTTTCCATCCATTCAAGTGAATTTATTCTCACTGCATTCCTTCCTCACTCTATTCATCAACCACAAAAATGGTAAATAATATTGGAAGAAAAAAGGCAGGAAGGAGTTAAAAGAGTGCTTTGTTGTGCTGTAATTGATTCAGCTGTATCATCTCATATGGCTAACTTGTTATCACTGTGGTAAAAGCATGGAGATGGGTTGCAAAGAAGAAACTGCTGTTTTTGCATGGAAAAGACTTATGGGCCAAATGGGCAAGTAAGGCATGGCTGTCATTAAATATATTGGCACAGTGGACAGAGCCATAGGGGAGAGAAAATACATTAAATTAGGAAAAAGATTTGCAAACAAGAGAATTTTGAACTTTATATACCTGGAAAGGGGGAGCATTGGTGTGAATGCAAGTGGTGTGGCACTTAAAACAGCTGGGATTGGGAAAATGCACTGTGGAAACTGATATCCATTTGAATTCCCTGGAGATAAGTTAAAAGACAGTTAGAATTGTATAAAGAAAATTTTGACAGTAAAAATGTGAGTTTTAGATAGATACTAAATATGGTAATGTTCTGGATGCCTGAGGAGAGTGGGTCAGGGATGTCACATGTCCTTGCACTCAAATGGCTGGTAGGAAATTGGTGAAATTATCAGAAATGTGAGAGTATATACAGTAGATGGAGTGCAGGAGGAAAGATAAATATTTCAAATGAGACCAGACTGGTTATATTGACAGTGTGTTGCCAACAAGATTGTGTTTGTGAGACAGCTGAAATGCAGAATAGGAAAACTGGAAAAGTAGTTCTTCAAGTGGCCACCTGTAAGGAAAGCAGTAAGGTAAGTATCAGGTGCCTTAGTCTAACACCACTGATTGAAGTTACCCCTTCAGTCTCTGGATCTTTCTCTTCTGTCCAAGAGTGAGAATCTTCTCACAGTTTGTGGTCATTGTGATGCCAACATGGTCAAAACTATCACTGGACTAAATAAGCATGCAAATCAGACTGCAGGTAGTGTATGCCCAGTAGTGTGTAAACTATAATGCTAATAATAAACCACACATATAAGGGCTGTTTTCCCCACTTATGTCACAAGTCCCAAGAAAATTAAGCTGCTCCCAAAAGCCACCAGGCATAACATTGCAGTGGTGCTCAAAGGAGGAGATGCTTTGAAGAAATCACTGTTAAACAAGATTTTGTCTTGATTCTTGCTGAAATAAGTTTAATTCCAAACCACAGTTCATTGCTGTGGCATAGAGCATTATTTCTTTTTCTGAGGTTGGTGACACTTATTCCCTTGTAGTATGTATTTTGCTTGTCATCTTTAAACTTCATTAATTTGCTACAGATTTTTCAATTGTGCTGCAATACTGACTACCTTTCCTCATTAAATGCATGAATCTTTGCTTATTTTCCTAAGTGGTGGTGAATAGGGAAATTAAATGAGTTAACTTATTCAACTTTAGCTAGGTGACTGGACCTCAAAAAGAGCCTCGAGGAGTCTCAATAAATTGGTTGGGTTAGACAAGCATACAGCCATTGACTTAATCAAAAAAATATTATGTTAATACATAATGGTGTGAATGAGGTTTTTTTCAGATTTTTTAGTGCCAGTGTTAGAATATTTAGGACACTATGAATTTATACAACTTTATGGAGAAAGAATAAAAATTTTCCTGCTGAAAAACCTGATAGCCTGTTATGTCTGAAGCTGTAAGTCTGCTGGTGGTCACTGCAGGTTGCTTCATGAAGTGTAACCCAACACTCTACAATAATGAATCCATTGTAATTGGAACTTGATGATCCTTGAGGGGGAAAAATGTGTGCAGTGTATTTTTTTGATCTTATTTCTAACCTTTTGGGCTCCTTGCAGATGGTGAGAATTGAAGTGTTGCTGCAATGTTTTTCAGTACAGCTTCTGTAAATTAATCTGGTGTTCAAAACTAAAGCACTTGTCCCACTAAGCCAAACTTTTCAAAATACCATCTTGCAGCGGTTTTTGATGATTTTGCCTGAAACGGAAGCAGAGATGTGTGATTGTTTTGGCTGGGGTAGAGTTAATTCTCTTCCCAGTGGCTGGCATGGGCTGTGTTTTGGGTTTATGCTGAACACAGGGCTGATAATGGGGAGATGTTTTTGTTATTGCTGAGCAGGGGTTACACAGAGCCGAAGACTTTTCTGCTTTTCATCCTGCCATGCTGGGGAGGGGACTGGGGGTGCATGGGGGGCTGGGAGGAGACACAGCCAGGACAGGTGACCCAAACTGAGCACAAGGATATTTCAGACGACGTGGCATCATGCTCAGTGCATAAACTGGGGGGAAGAAGGAGGAAGAGGGGGTACACTTGGAGGGATGGTGCTTTTCTCCCCAAGTCAGCTGTGATGAGGCCCTGCTCTCCTGGAGATGGCCGAGCATTGGCCTCCCTAGGGAAGCAGTGAATTCATTCCTTGTTTGGCTTTGCTTGTGCGCTCAGCTCTTGATTTCCGTATTAAACTGTTTTTATCCCAGTCCTTGTGTTCTCTGGCTTTTACCCTTCTGTTTCTCTCTCTGATCCTGATTGTGGGGAGTGAGTGAGTGGCTGTGTGGGGCTTGGCTGCTGGCAGGGGCTACAGATGACAAACACAATATACATTGAAACCAAATTATTTGTGGAGTGTCTAGCATAACGTATACCAAAACTTAGCTATAAAGAACTTAACATTTTAAAGAAAAATATTTTTTTTGCAAAATGAAATCTAACAGTTCTTCCAAGCCAGAAACAAACCCCAAGCATTTATCATCTGCATTATGATATTTCTTCCCTGTAAATTCTGTTGATCTTCCCAAAGTGCAGTGCAAAACATTGATAGATTAAAAATGGGCCTGTGTCCTAAATAGAAAGTGGGATGGAGTAGCACAGTAATAAAGGGAAGAAAGTAATGCCTCAGGTTATATGAAGAGGAACATGAAGTGCCTGACCAAAAAAGCTAAGAACTGGAAAAAATGTTTGAAGCAGAAGAAGAACAACAGAGGAGATATGAAAAAGTTGGGGAATGCAGGTAGAAACTTGAGTTTGTGTAGCACTTAAATTGATACTTTGTTTGAATGCCTACTATTTTGGTTTTTCTTGGGCTAAAATAAAGTGGTGCTGGCCAGGGGCTTGGCTTTATACATGTTGAAAGTCAGAAAAGATTGAATGTCATTTAGGTTCTTCACTTGTCTTAAATTCAATTTTCCTGATTATCTTCTTCCAAAAGACTTCTATCAACTTTAAACACTTCAACAATATAAGGAATGGTGCTTTAAATGAAAGATTTGTGATGATGATATGTAATGTAATAAATCTTGTTTTGTAAGTTTACGCTTAGGGGGTTTTAAACTTGCAAGTTGCTCTATGAGTACTAACCTTTGAAAGGTTATTTTATCTCACAGGTATCCTAGGGACAAAATAATTTCACCATCATAGATGAAAAAAATTCTGTGTTTATGTGGGGTTTCTTCAGAGTTTTTCAGATAGAAGAGGGAGAACTCTTCATGAAAAGCACTTTGTTGTCATCATCTGTGAAACTGACTGAAAAAGTTTGGTCACTGAAAATAGGGAAAAAGCTGAGCATACCAGATAAACTGGTTTTGTGTTGTGGTGGGGCTCTTTGTTTGTGGGTTGGAGATTTTGGTGTTTTTTTCTTTAGTAAATATTTCCTATAATTTGTCAATTTTCTTAAAGATATTATGGTTGTCTAAAATATTCCATAGCTAAGTAGTACTGATTGTTTGCCTTGAGGCTGGAGCAGAGTATTTTCTAAACTTCTTAAGAATGAAAGAAAATAAGTGGTAATTAGAGTCTAAAGATTGCATACTAAACCCAAACTTTTCCTCAGACAAAGCTAAGATCTTTCTATTTGTTATAAAGTGTTATCTTACTTATTGCATTTAATTGTTTTGGCAGTACCTGAATCCAGAGTGTAATTAGATATTGGCCACATAATTTTTTTCATTGTTATTAAAAGGATATGTGTGAATGTGTTTGGTAATTCTGTAGTGTTTAAAATCCAGATTTCATACTGTCAGGGGAAGTGTCATGCTTTTGCTTCATAACCAGACAGTGTATGTTTTCAATAAAAACTTATTTAGGAAAGTGCAACACATTCATCCTTGATATTTAAGCAAATTCACATTGCAGAATGATTAATTGCATTCAGCCTTTTCATCCACTTCTAATTTTTCAGGGGACATAATTGGATGCAAATTGGCCAGTGTTAATCATTAGATATCACTAATTAAAAACAGAAGCTGTAGGTAATGGTATGATTATTGGTAGAAATAAATGAAGCAGATCAGGTAACACTTTTCTTCAGGGACTCATGACTTGTGCCTGAGCCTCATTAAATTCCAACATTTGAAGGTGCCCTGCTGGTAGAGGCTGCAGGAGAACTGTATTTATAAATAACTTTAAAAGCAGTATAGGAGGGCAGTGCCTGAAAAAGGAGGTGTGGAACATTCCTGTGGCTCAAGGACTTAATAGTTTAATGAATTAGAAATTTTAAAAAAGCAATTTAATTTGGTGAAAACCAGGCTTTGCATAACAAAAAGCCAGTTAAAAGGGAAACGAAGGGCATTTATTTTCTGAGAGTGTTTCTGAAGCATACTGAAATTCTGTGTTCTGGAAATTCAATGGGTACTTTTGTATCCAAAGAGTTAATTTCATACTTTGTCTTTTAAAACTGTGATGTTAGATGACCTTCATACTGACTAAACTGGAAGCTTGCTGAAAAAAACTGTGATCATTCATTCAAATCAATAACTGTATTTTGTGTGGGGATTCAGAGGAGAGAATTTCCTCAAGAAGAATCTTCTGTCTTAGCTTTTAAATTACTTTCAAAATGCACTGAGGACCAATGAACCCTTTCAGTCCTCTGCTTTGGGATTTTTCCATCATAATCACCAAAGTTCATTAGGAATAAGCATTAGTAATAATTCCCTTTAAGGGATTCATACACTGATGGAAAACACCATTTCAAAAGACTGATACCAAATAAAAGATGCTAATAGTAGGTACTGCACTCTGTTCAGTCTTATGGTCATAACTAGGGAATTAGGCATTTTTGTTGTGGGGGAGGAAAGAGCCATGAATGAAAACATTTTAATTTTCACTATTCCTTCCAGTTTCCCACTGGTGCAATGTTCGCCAGTGGTGTAGGTAGTGACTTGGAGTTAAGATCCCTGGTTTTGGATGCATGACTTCTGTCCAGCAGCTTTGCTCTGGCACTGGTCTTTTCTGTCAGCTGGAGTGAAGGACCTGCACAGATGGCAGTGCCCCAGCTCTTTGGAGGCAGAGACAGAGGATGGAGAAGTAACAACCAGAATTAGCACCTAAGCTTAGAGCTGTGCACACCACTTGTTTACATGTGTACCACATTTCATCTTTTTGATAATGGCCGCTCTTATATAAACTTAGAGTTGTAACTGCTAGTGTGAAATGAGCATCATACCACCACTCATCCAACAAACAAAAATGATGGATTCAGCATAAAAAAGCAGAAAACTGAATCCTCTTTGTTTCTCCCAGCAATCCCTTGTATTGAACCCTGCCCATAGGCAGATTTCTCTGCTTATGAGGAAAACCAGTTTTGAATTTTCATTGCAAGTTAAAGACAGTAGGTAAAAATCACTGTTGAAGTGAGTACCAATGACTTCTTCAATGTGCAAACTCAATACCATCAATGCAACAAAGCATTTTTGGTGTAAACAAAGCTGTTTGTGTGTTTTATATCTACATGGTCAATGCAACAGCTGCCACTGGTCAGGTGACAGTCTAGAGTTAAACAGGCTGATAAATCAGTCCATCATCATTAGAAATCAATGGGAAGGTTTCCTTGGCTTAGTGAATAACTTCATCAACTGTCATTGTAGCAAATGCTCTTCACCTGTGCATTCAGAACAGCAAAAATAACGAGAAACAACAGCACCTCTTCAAGCACATCTGGGCTGTTCCCCATGTACAAAAGAGTTACCAAGTGGAGAATGAAGATTCAGGGTGCCTCCTCTGAAACACTGCCAGTCTGCCCACACCAAGCTGGGAAAGGCAAGTAGTAGTTCCTTTTGTTGTGAGATCATCAAAAAGGTGGACCAAGTAATATGTTTGGTTTTCCAAGCCAGAACCTAGGTAAATCTCACACTGGTTAAGTGAGGCTTCATGAACCTATTTTGCTGCTGTTGCTGTGGGTTGTATAGCACTGCTGAACAAGCACTAGAGTCACTCAATATGTGTTTCAGATCTCTGTTGCTTCTATGACATATAACTCTCTCCTATAAAAAAAAAATATCCATTAATTAATTGATCCCTTTTTTTGTGCTAATAATTCTACATTGTTTTTCTGTAAATATGAAGAACATTATTCTGGCTTTTATGGGTGATGACTAATATTCACTAAAGTTTATTTGAAATGGTTTTCTAGAATGCACTGCCAATTTCATGTCACCTATGCCTTTGCACTGAGTAATAAAGTATTCTCTTTCTCAAAGATCAGAAGCTTGTAACATCCCGAGTGCTCAGCATCTTTGAGTTTTTCTGAAGAAAACTGCTGTGGCACTCTTGGTGGCATGAAACATTTAACACAGCTTGGATGTGATGCATGGCTTTATGCACCTTGTCATTCTTGCTTAAAAATCATTAAGATATGTTACTATGTCAGCATCATGAAGGGCCTACTTTGTCTCATTGTGACCTAAAAGTTGATGCATGCTGTTCAGTAACAGGTCTGATTGATTTTTTCAGGCACACAACAGAGACTGTATTTACATTTTGTGCATTGTTAGAAGAAGAACTAAGTTTTTTGAACTTGTATCATTAGTGTCTCAGTCACAGAATTTCAAACTTGTTCAGATACAAGAGGGGGGAAAAAAGATGGTGCCAGTCTTATGTCAAACATAATTTTTTTCCCTCTCCTTCCTCCTTCTACTTTCATCAGGACTTGTCTTTGTCAAAAACTGCACTGACTTTTTCTGACATTGCAATGACTCTGTTCAAAAGAAAGTGGGAAAGCAAAAGAGCTGTGGAAAAGCACTAAAGCCCTGAATTGACCAGGAGCTGAGACCCTGCTATGTGAATCCTGCAGGTCCCGTATCCAGCTGGCTCTGCATTAGTTCCTCTCTCCACCTACAGCAAGGAGAGGGGGAAAGGAGTAGGGTTTTTTCCTTCCAGATTCTTGATTTGTAACATATTTGCAGTTGTATAATGTGATTGGTATGAATGTGAGAGTTGATGTAGTTAAACCTGAAAACGTATAAAGAGAGGAAAAAATGTGGGGCAACAGAATGTAAGTATTGCAATACATCTTGTAAATGCAGCTAACATTTCAATGTTAATAGTCCACCACATAACTCAAACTGACTCAAAATGACAGATTACTGATGATTAGGTTAAGATCATGTGAAGTTTAGAGACTTGGCTCTTTTGATAATTTTTTTACTGCAAATGATAGTCTCAATATTGTACAATCTATAGCCCTTCCAATTCTGTGAAAATGTCATGCTTTTGAAGTGCAAATAGCAGTGATTTCTTTGCTTTATCCACAGTAATTAAAACAGGGCTTCTTTGCCCTGCTGTATACGTACCTCCTATATTTTATCTTTCAGCAAATCTGTTTTACTGCAATAGCCTTGTAATTGGGAATCTCTGCTTATCTACCCTGTGCCCTTCTTTCTTCTGTTTTGAAGATTTTTGTATTTAATATTTTAGGTTGTTTCAGAATGTTGAAGTTTGTGTCTGGATAAATGTGAGTTTTCCAGCTTTAAAAAAAGCACCTTTTTGAACTATACTCACCACTCATAACATTAAATTCATATAATTATTATATACTCAATATATGCAGTCTTAATCAGCAGAAAGTGATACCCCAGGTGTCCTGTTCTCATTTCCAGTGAATTGCTGTTTAAGTTCCTACAGATTTCATACTTTTGGCAGATACAATATCAGGTGAAATATTTAATGTGATTAAGTGAATTTATTTCTTTATTCTTTTGTTTATTTTTCAAAACAAAGCTTCCTTTCTTTTATATGTCAGCAAAATTAAGCTAGCTGTATCTAATTGCAGACATGAGCCAGCATGGCCTATTTTCCATACAAATTTAATCCAGTGTAGTGTATATTATCCATGACTCAGAATAGCATAACAAAAAAAGCCATCAAAGATTTCCATTATGAATAAAATAGCTGCTAGATAAGATAAATATTCAAGACAGATGATAGCGGAAATTAAAATTTTATAATTGGCCTTCTACAATTAAATTCTAAATTGAGAAAGGGTTTCTTCCCATTTCATCTATTTTTCACAGACACCATTTATTACATCTTTGTGTTACTTGCAGAGGGGAAAATTCATTAAAGAGTTTTTTTAAGGATTATTGTGATGCAAATTGTTTCTTGTAGCATGTGGTGCACAGTGCTGCTGAGAAAGAAGTTAATTAGAAGAAGAATGGATAGCTCAGTGGACTATAAATAGGAGAACATGTCTTTTAATTGTAAGGAAGGCCGGTTTTAAACTGGCTCTGCCTTGGTGGTCTCATTTATTTTCCAGTAAAGACTAAAATCAGCATATCTGATAAAAATGATCATTGCTCATGACAGCAATCTCTTTTCTTGAATCCTTCCTTGTGGGGAGCATTGATTAATTAGTAATACCAAATAAACATAACATGACGCTTCCTATGTAGTCAGAAAGTATCTTTGGTCTTTGAACATTTAAAAGGAAACAAATAGGGAAACAAGAGCTTCCCAGCTCATGTTCAAAGAGGAATGCTAGTGCTAACATAAACCCTAAAGAGATGGAACTATATTTTATTTAGCAAGCTGTTTCTTGTTCTGTTTTAAAGGCTCAGTGTCTTTCCTTCTTAGGTCCTGTATGAGCATAGAGCACAAATGGCCTTTCTAATGACCGTTCTTAGTTTTGTGCTTCTGGTGGCAGTTTTAGGGGTAAGCAAATCACAGGCATGGAAAAATTCCTGGGGAAAATGTGAGTGGAAAAATAGTTGGTACTGAAAGCAGTATATAGGGAGGCACTTCTCACATTTGGAATGGAGGCTGCCTTTAGAGATGGGAACATGATGGAGAGGACAGATGCACACTGGAAAGGAATACAAGAAAACTGAGACCAGAGGAATATACAAAGAGAACAGTGAAGTTTCACCAAACTGATCTACTGGAAATTATATTAAAAGACTGGATTACTAGGTAAACCTGTACTGTGGACAAGAAAACATACCTGATCCGGTGCCAGAGTTATGAATCCCTCATGCTTTTTGATATCCTAGAAATTCAAATTTTCAGTTTTGCATAAAGGCTTTTCTACCTACACCTCATCCATTACCATCATCTCTCTCAGATGTGGAAATATGGAATATGTATCAGAAAGCACCAGCCACAGAAAAATATTGCAACTGTTGTTTGATGGAATGAAATAAGGTAGTAAATGCTGAATAAATAAATCAGTGTAGCTGGGAGTTAGACATACTAAAAGACCTGTCTGAATTGTGATGATCTCTTTGCATACTGTTTTGGTTGTGTTCTCCTGAGAATGTGGGTGTTTAATGCAAAGGTAAATGAAAACAGAGATTCTCAAGTTCTAACAGGTAAAGTAAGCTTGTAATGTAACTTACACTGATAGGTCTTTTATCAGCAGCGACTCTTGCATAATTTATTGTTCCCCTTATTGTTTCTAGAAAAGAAAAAACTTGCATACTCCTATCATATTAGATGTATATGCTTACTGAAAAATCTGTACATCCAACTAATTAGTCATCTTTACTTACAGCCTAACTTACAAGACACTAAATTTTCTTTTCATCATGATGGTGTTCCTGCTGTCATTAAGGACAAGTGTCTTAATGAAATGGGAACAGCCCAGAGTGCTGGTCTGCAGTGTCTTTGAGCAACGGCCCAGAGCATTACTGTGTGATGTCCCTGGAGTAAACAAGGCAGTGAGGAATTCACTCTGCAGCTGGGGATGCTGTGAGCCCCATTCTGCCCACTCTTCTGGGCCTGCTTCTGCTGCTGCACTTACATTTCTGTCACTGATTAAGACAGGTTCTTCTCTATATGGGACTGCACTGCAGATGTTCCATAGTCTAACTATATTTGTGGGTCACTGGAAGAGCATTAGCAAGGATGTAGATTGGGAAAACAGGATTTTGCTCTGTTGGTTTTTCAGCTCTTATGCTGCTCTGGATTTTGATATACTCAGGACTTAATTTCTTGAGATGATTTTTGAGGTAGTACAAATACAGATTTAGCTCAGAATGCAGAGATCTTTTCTCCTTACTAAGGAATATTCTTTGAACTGATATCTCTGTTATGAAAATGTAAGAATTTTTTGTTCGTTTGTTTTAAAAAGCAGCAAAAAGAACTCTCCCAGTTTAATAAACCTTATGAAAAGTCCTGTTTTGAACACACACCACAATTCATGCATTTACAGGTATTTGAAGTATACAGGTTTAAATATTCATTAAAAAAAGAAAACATTTTATCAGTCAGATCTCTTAAAGACAGCCAAAGAGGTTTTCTGACACGCAGAGAAAAAAATCCTCAGTTTCTAGAACCATTAGGGTAAGTCTCTGCTTAATGATGACTGCTCTGGAAAGCTGTTAAAGATACTAAAAAGAAGTTTATCTTGGAAACCAGTCTGTGATAGCAAATATAGTGGTACCATTTTGAGTATGCAGAGGTAGCTATGATTAATAATTTACATTGTTTTGATATGTATCCTACTCTTTTTGTTTCCAGTGCACTCTTACTGGTAGTGACAAGAATGAAGTTAAAGATACCAAGAAAAATAGATAATTTAGACATTGCCAAACTCTAAAAAAAAAAGAGGAAGTGTTTATACTATTACAAGGAGAATACAACTTATTCATTAAAAGTCTTTACATCATTGCGAAATCGACTTGAAAGAGTAATAAAATACAAGAGATTACTGTGTTTTGTCTAGAGTCCAATCACCTAGGCTTATTGTCAAAAACTTACAAGTACTGGAGAGGTGATGCCTTGGCTGGAATAATCTGCAAATCCATGCTTGAGTGCACCCAGGAGACCAAGGAACGGAAGCAGTGAACCAGGTGTGTTAACAATGATAGGCCATCAAAGAGTAACGCGTTTATTAAGTGTCAATTTTGGGCCATCCAAATAAGATGCTGAAGGTTAAAACTACACTGAGGTTTAGGCTGTGAATACATGAGTCATAAATAAATCTCTGCTGGCAGTGGTTGTCTGGCATGTCACAAAAGTGAAGGACTGGCCCCAAGGAGCAAAGCAGGGAGCTTGCAGAGCTACGTGAGGTCCTGCCTTTGCAGCTGTGCAGCCCTACTGTGGTAACTCGCCTGGTCGGGGTGAAGTCTGTGGATAATATAGTTGGTTGGGTTGATGTTCTTTGTCCTTTGGGAGGACGAGGCATGGAAACTTATAAATTGCTTAGAATTTATATTTTATTTCCTCTAATCTGTTGCAAAATGTGGGTTGAGTTAGAATAGTAGGAAGTGATGCCAGTAGCTAAGACAGTAGGTAAAACAAGGCTAACATCATTACTTCTCATTACTTCTGTCAAGCAACAGTAGTGGATTGTTCATCCTTGCTCATTTCTAAAATTAGTCAGTAAAAATTACTCTGCATTCTTGCTCTCTGAACGATGACTGAGTTTCAGCCATGGTTTTTAGGCATTGAAACTAGTGAAACAAGCTTCTAAATGAGCCTGAGTGACTCAAAAGTATTATGTGTGCAACTTAAAAATGACCTTGAAAATGCGAATGGGACACAAGAACTGTTGGATATTGCTTTTTTAGATAATGACTCTTCCTCTGAAAAGCACCATCCAAAATTAGATTGCTCCCTGGTTAGTATGTGGACAGAACATTTTTATATGCTTAAATCTGAGAACAGCTAATATGTATAACAGCATTCATTTAATCATTTAACTAAATAATTATATCCTCAAGAAACAGCCTGATGTGATGATGTGCCAAAGACAACAAAAAGACCTTTTAGAATCTGCAGTGATTTAATTAAATAAACACATTTAATATTTGCATATAGAGATTATATTATTTATAATTAACTTTCCAAATTATGTATTTTGCAGTCCTTCAATATCCTCCATATTATTCTGCCTCATTGATAAGTCCAATCACATTTGACAGTCAGAATTGGGCATTTAAATATGACCACAGTAGACAAAAAAAATAATTCTTTAAAAAACTTATTCTGAGTGACATTTTTAAAAAAATCTTAAAATCAGTGCCAACAGACACTTTTGCCTATAGCAGTCATCAATCTGGCCATTTTGAGGCCAAACATACTTTATTATTATTTACTGTATTCTGATTAATTTTATCCACACTTTAAGGAGAACTAAACTCTCTGGATGCCTTATCATAGGAAGCAGTAGTCAGGAAACCTTACAGATAACAGAAAAAAAATCTGGTTTTAATGGTAACTGTCAGTGAAGGTGTAATTCTTTTTAAGTTATTTAAATTTGTATCAAAGACTACATACAATCTCATTTTATCATCACTTCATCTCACTATCTAGATTCTTCTCTATCTCCAACTCAGTTGTTGGTCTTTTCTTCTGACATTCCTGACAAACACAGAGGAGTTTTACTGTGTGGTTCTTGAACTTTTAGTGTCTCTGCTCACTCAGCCTCTTCTCAAGCATGGAAAGTGATGTGTGTGCTTCTTTCTCATGAGCAGATTTCTGGAAAACCCCTGTAAAAGTTACATGAAAGGTTATGGTATATGAGAATTGAATCTCTCCTTATCAAATTGCCTTTATGCTGCTTCATCCAGGTATGTCCATCACAATTTTTCCTACTGTTTGATTTCATGACGTGGCCTAGTTCTCTGTTGTCAATCCACTTCCAAAAGACAAGAATGGGTGAAAGGGAATTGCTTGAGAAAAGACAGGGGAAGGGCATATACAGCAAAGTGGAAACTGCTCTGGAGTCAGTGTTTCTCCCTTTCACCCTCATTATGCACCAGCTTGCTACTGAAATTATTAAAATTAGATGCTAATTTTATTTTCTGAATAATATTTCTTTTTGCCTTAATGGCCTTATGGCCATATAAACTTCATATTCAGTGTTCCTAAAATGCTGATGTTAACTGTTGACAAATACATTTTTCATGGAGTAAATATAGAATGTAGACAAGAACTAGTTAAACATAGTCTTTAATATCTGGACGCACAGTACAGGTTCTACACCAAAATTCAAGTCATGGTTTTGCCCAGACATACATTTCCATGACTTAATCAAAGAATAAGCAAGTATATGGCTAATATGGATGCCTGGATGCTTCTGCCAGCAACTTTTGTCTCAAGAACTCAGTCCTTTTCATCAGAATTGTTACTTTTCAGTTAAGTAGAATATAGGATGCTGGTGGGCTGTCATGAGTGATCCCTCCCTATTATATGGGTTCTATTTTTGCTTAGTTGTGGTTTTAGGCACAACACTGCTGTTGACATCTTGGTTTCATGTTTTGTGTGGGATTGAGCCACAAAGGGGTTGCCGCACATTAATATTATTAGAGATAGTACTCAGTTGCATTTGCTTACAAATGTAGCACTTTTTTTCTGAACTGAAACTACTTTTAACTTAACATTGTAATATTTTGCTATTCTGCATCTCTACCCAAAGGCATATTAATTTCCTCTAGGTGTATCTGATAGCAATACTTTGCTGGGTGGGATGAGGTCCTTTTGTAAATGTGGGTCCACTGATTGCACTGATATTAAAAAGAAGCAGAAAAAGATATGCTGTTTTGACTGCCTAATGAAAAATATTGGCTGCAGAAAAGCTTTCTGCTAAGAAAAAAGTAAGTAGCCAATCTTAATTGGGAAAAATAGTCATGATTTAATGGTTCAGCTTCACTGAAGTACAGTAAGTCTTTTGGAAGTGATGAAGCAATCTTGTGAGACCTAAATCTTATCTATGATGCCTTCTATTCAGATATTTAGTGCGTGAAATACTCATCTTGTCAGAATCATGATGGATTCTATGATTTTTATGTAGAAAGTTGCTGTAAGGAGCTGTATTTTTTGACTGTCAGGTGAAAGTGTGGTATATAAGCAAACTGATTTTGTAAGGCAACATCTGTTTGCTTTATAGGGCCTTATTCCAGTAAAAGTCTCTGCAAAGTCATAAAAAGAGGTTAATCTGGGGTAAAGCTCATTCCTTTTAATACAGCCTAAAGGCAATAATTAAGTTTTTCCAAATGGAAAGAAATTCACTCAGAATAGTTATGGTAAATGAAACATCCAGATGTGGAAGAACGTATTGGATGTGGCAAAATAGACTCGGCCAGGTTAAAATTGTACTGATAAAAACCTTTACATCAAACTTTAATGCAGTCTTTCTTATATTTTTTGTTTAGAAAATGGATTCACCTTTTACTCTGTCTTCAAATGTCTTTTATTTATAAGCAAACACACTGGAGATATGGATGCTTACTGGACAAGTGTTTGGGACTTTCAAGTTTGTTGGGGGTCTTCTGAACTTGCACAAGCTCCTTGGTATCTCCATATTCAGTTGATGCTCACAGATACACTGAACAACAAATTAGGTTTTCAATTACTGTCATTTCCATTACTCTGTCAGACTGAAGAAAATGTTGTAGATTTAAATGTGGGCAAAGAATGAAGGGTATGATCCAGACCCTAGTGAAGTCAGTGGTATTTTTTTATTTAGGAAGGCAATTGTCAATTAATTCAGGCATGAAAAACAGATGTAAAAGTTAAATGGGAATTGTTACTTTCAGATATTGACAACTTGCTCTCATTGAATCCCATGTCAATGAACTCTAGCACAGTTCCCAAGTGCTTGCATGATTAGCTATTTTACCATTGTTTATCACTCTGGTGTTACTATTTCTCACATTTTCCATATGATAATGAAATAATGAAAAATAATCCCTCATGTGGGCCATATTTGAAAAACTGTTGCATAAAAGTTGTACTAAAACAGTCCTATTAAATGAAAATTACATTTACACTACCATACATCAGATGATATGCCTCTGTACCAAATGGGAAACCAGCTCTATTATTGCATATACTCTACTTTTTGTCGATGATAGTAGCAAAATGCATTCAGAGCCATATGAGCCTCTGACTTCAAGCCTAAGGCATGTGACCAGTGTAGCAACCTGCTGCTTACTAGAAATTAAGAGTGTGGTAAATCCCTGAAGCATTTCACATCCACCATTTCTTTTGACAGTCTTTCACAGGAATTCACTGATTAATTATCAGACTGTGTATGCCTGAACTAAGTCATTAATTTTGTCTGAAAAGGTATCATTCCAGACCACTTTCTCTGGCAAGATGATATTGCCTGCATTATTAAATACTTTCTCTAGTGCCTGTCATACATAAACCCTCTGCTCCCTAAGCTCCCTTCTATTTACCTGCTGCTCACGGGTAGAGACAATGAACTAAGATGAGATTTTGTACTTCAGGTGTCCTTTGATGAAACCAGTTGTTTTTCTGAATCTAGAAGAGCAGTAAAAGATGAAATTTGGATACTTTGAAGGTTTTTATTGTGTTAGAAGTGCTCGTACTTAGCTTTTTGTATACAAATTTTTGCAGAATTTAGCCAGAGTTGCCTGTTTTCTGGGGAGGAACTCCCAGGCCTCTTAACTGTGGCCCAATAGTGAAGTGAGTAGGAAAATTGGAGACATACTGAAGAGAAAGGGAGTTAAAATGTACTTATTTTTGCTATAAAAATCATAACATATTGGAGCTTTTTGGCAAATAGTTTGTTTTTCATTTTAATTTAAAGTATAAATAAAGTTTTTGTTCTATTGGCATTCACATTCCTTAATTTATCTGGTGTGAACTTACATGAAGTAATAAACTGTTGAGGCCTTTTTAATGAGTGTGTTTTCAGACTAATATAGAAGAAATAAGGATCCTGAGCCTTAATAATTTAGGGAGCTAAAATTATCAGAAGCTGATGTTCCTTTGCAAACATACTTACGTGGCTCTGCAACTTTTGGCCACTGTTGTATACTATATTGGGCTAAAATGGTTTTTACTGCAAGCCTTTGGCTTGTATGTGCTTCACTGAGATAATTCAGTGAGGGAAAAAGAAGTTTTTTTATGAATCAGTCATGGTGAAAAATATAACAAGATTAACCCACATTTAATTGGATCTTTTGAAGAAAGACTTTTTCCTTAGAAAAAAGCTATCAAGATGGAACACAAAAGACTAACAAGCTGTTTGGCATACTGTGTACTCTAACTGGCACATTATATGACCTCATAACTACACAGAATATTTTTCAACCCACACTCTTAGCGTTTTACAGGAATTAGCTGGAAAACTTAATTTGAGTTTGAGATGGCTCTGACACTGCTGCTGGGTTAAAACCATGCACATGTTCAACTTTGATCCATGTATTTTTTTAATTATTATTATTTTATTATTATTTTAATATTGTTTTATTTAAAAAAGTAAACATCAGACCAGAAAAGAAGGGTTATCATTGTGGGAGGCTCCTGGCATGGACAATTGGAAGGTGCAGCTGGCAGTGGTAGAGCATTCTTTAACCTAAAGGGTTTTCCACTTGCAACACATGTTGATTTACAAGCACAGGCACAAAAAGTAGGGTGATTAAGGAATTTATTTTCATTCATTGTACCCTGTAGGCAGATGTTTTCAATATTTAACCAAGAGATCAATGAAAGCAAATTGTTCACTGACGACCAGCTAGTTACTTTCCTTCAGGTGAAATACTGCTCTAAGTACTTTGCCATTATGAGGACAGTTCTCCCTCTCTTTATTTTCCATTACTTCCTGCATTTCTTTTCCTCCCTATTTTTATTACCTCTCCTTCAAGAGTCTCCTGACAAGATAAAACTGGAACTATGTGGAAATACAAACCAGATAGTTGCTACAGAGTTATATATCAGTCAAATTCCAGTAGGGAGCTGCATGTTTCAGTTTCATGTATGCTGATAATTGTAATTTCAAACTGAAGTAGAGGTGCCAGAGTGTACAAAAGTAGCTCAGGATGTGTCCCCAACTGTCCCCAGTGCTATTTCACTGGTGTGACAGCATTTTATCCTTTGTTGGGCTAAGAATTTCCCAAGTATCACTACTAGCCAGTACTGCAGGGGGCACAGCCCCTGTAAAAATGAATGTCAGCATTTCCAAGGAGGTAATTGCTCTTTCTCAGAGCCATAGGGTCAAGTCTGATGTTCTGTATGATTTTTTTCACAGAATGCAGGTAGTGATGAGAGACTCCTCTCTTGTCATATCCTGTCCTTGTTATGGGAAGTGTGACAGTAGTTGTGAGATTCTTTAAGTAGCTATCAAGCTGGGACACAGTATATTTCAAACAAAAGTTGATGTATATTTTAGAAACTAACCATCTTTTTATCTTTTGTGCCCTTGCGGCTTGGAAAGCAGCAACACATTGTTAGCTTACAGAATTCTCCATGAGAATTGTTTGGGTAGTGATTTTTTCTGAGGGTCATAGATAAGAAGCTTCTGTTCCTAAGCCATGTTTATTAAATCTTAAACACCTGTAAACCTGAAGAAGCTGACCCATGTCGTAGGCTATCATCATTCAACATCACACCAGTATTTAGAACACCAACAATCTTATCTCTCTAGTATTCTACGTAATTGCTTTTGTCAAGAAACTGCCTCCTTTGTTCAGCTCTCATATGCCAATTGCTGGTACTAGATCCTGACAAATCACTCTTCCCAAGGAGTAAATGCATTTTCCACCTATTTTCAGCAGTTGCTCCCTCAGGTGTAAACAAGAAAACAACTGAGAAACAGTTTGACATCAAGAAAAAATTATATTTAAATATGAGCTGCTTCTGACTGCCCTCCATAGATATTCTGCTCTGCCCTAGAAGCTTTTCTGTTTTCTAGGATCCTATAGTGCTTTGTTCTCTACAAACACAAAAGCAAAACACATTTCTTGTAGCATATATGTCATTGCATGTTCTGAAAATAACTTTATAAAAGACTTAAAAAAAAATATATAGTAATTATTTGTCCAAGCATGCTCCTTGCTTAGTTAATAGAAATCTCAGTGCTCTAATGAAAATTGAGTTCTCAGAATTTTTATAGAGAATGTTTTGCAGAAGCTCCTTATTTTCAGATAATTTTCTTGCTTTTAAGAAATATGGCTTTAGAGAAAGTGTCGTTACCAGAATTGGTAGCATTAATTCAGAAGCATGAAGTAATAGTGGAAAAAAATAAGATTGCACTGCTAAAAACCCTTAAATGGGCTCTGAAGAGTATAGAACATCTAGAAATAGGAGGGGATAATAGTAAAGTATTTTAAAATTAAATATGTGTTTTCAGACTTCATTATGCATTGCAAATATTTTTCCCTTAAATTAAAGGTTGTGCTTCCATTTATTTTAATAGCTCGGTATTCAACCCTGTTGGTTATTTATGAAATGCCATCATAAGAGCAGGGTAAAATAGAATTGGTCAAAGAGATCTTTAAAGCAAAATATAACTCAACACAACAATTTTGACAGCAAGAAAATTACAGCAGTTCAGACACACTGAGGTTTTGTCCCTATGTGCTGTGCACGTTGCTCAGTTTTCAGTGTGCCTTCAATGGAAATTCGTAATAATGTCACCATCTGGAATACCTATACCTACTAATAATCATGTAAGAAGGGTGGTTTTGGGTCAGGTCAGATGTTCATCTAGTCTGGCATCTTGTCTTGGTGGCAAATGCTTAGGGAATCGTCATCCAGGCGTCCACAACTTCCTGGGCAACCTGTTCCTGTATAGAATTGGTCAAAGAGATCTTTAAAGCAAAATATAACTCAGCACAACAATTTTGACAGCAAGAAAATTACAGCAGTTCAGATACACTGAGGTCCCTATGTGCTGTGCACGTTGCTCAGTTTTCAGTGTGCCTTCAATGGAAATTCGTAATCAGTGTCACCATCTGGAATACCTATACCTACTAATAATCATGTAAGAAGGGTGGTTTTGGGTCAGGTCAGATGTTCATCTAGTCTGGCATCTTGTCTTGGTGGCAAATGCTTAGGGAATCGTCATCCAGGCGTCCACAACTTCCCTGGGCAACCTGTTCCTGTGCCTCAGTATCCTCTGAGTAAAGAATTTCTTCCCAACATCTAATCCAAATCTCCTTTTTTGGTTTAAAACCAATGGCTCTTGTGCTATCACTATCTGCTTTAGTAAAAAGTTGCTCTCTTTCTGTAGGGGGATCGAATATAAGAAAATAAAGATAGTGTAGAAAGTAATCTTACCCCTAAGGAGTTGCAGCTGGGCCAATTATCAAAGATTAGGAACAGGCCTGACTTTAACAGGCCACAGCTGTAACCACCGAGAAGAAGAGTGCTATAAAAGAGTGGGGTGGCTGTGTGAGAAGGGAACTGGAGGCAGTTGGCTGCTTTGTGAAGAAGAAAGAGTCAGTGCTCTGAGGAACAGCCCATGAGAAATACCAAGAAGGCATGAAAATTTTGCAATAGGAGACAACAGTATGGAACCCCTGTAATAAGATGACAAGATCTTTCCATTTTGTAAGCCTTTTTTAGGTACTGTAAGGCTGTTCTCAGGTCTCTCTGGATTCTTTTCTTCAGTTCGAACAACCACAGCTCTCTTAGCCTTCCTCATAAGAGAGGTGTTGCAGCTCTCTGACCATCTTCATGGCCTTCCACTGCTCTTATTTTAACAGGTCCACATCTTTCTTGGCTGAGAAATCCAGGCCTGACCACACTCTTGAAAGGGCAGAGTAGAGTCTAATTTCTTTTATAGACCTGAACCATTATATAAAATAGAACAGATGCCAATTAGTTATTATATTAGTTATAATACAATATAGTTCTCCTCATAAATCCCTAGTCCTGATATCCAGGTGTATTTGTTCTTGTTATTGTGTCTCTGAAATCCATCCACTAATCACAATTTCACAAAGTTGGTTTTTCTGTTGTATGAAGCTGTAACTCCACAACATTGTCCCCCATATCTATTTGCTATAAAAAGGTAGGTTAAGCATTACTCACCTTCCAGATTTTCTGGTCTCGATTCAAATGCACTTGACTTTGTTACCTCAGAAGGATCATCTATGCATACCTTTCCCTTTAGGTTTTCCCATTTGTGTTCACTTCCCCCTTACTCCTATTAGTGTTGTGTTGTCATGACAGTTCCAGTTGGTTGTTTGCAGGCTGTTAGTCTGAGCACTAGACAGAATGTATATCTGACAGCAACCAACTGGGCTGGTAATCCATAATTTGTTGATATCAATAGACGCAGGGCATTAGGGGATTGTAAATGAAGTGCTGGTGTGGCAGTAATTACAGACTCAGCAGCATTGCCAGAGTAAGGACTAAAGTTTGCTTTAAAGTGTGTTTCAGTGGTTTATGTTATTCAGCTAGGGTAATTTGCAGTTGAATGAAACCTGACATGGAAATTGTAAACTCAAATACCGGTTTTCTTCTGAAAAGAGTTCAGACAAGAACTGAGAACACCGCAATCATTAGAGAAGTTCATTCTGCCAGATATAGTTAGATAATTAATCAAACATATGCATTTTCAGCTTCCAAGAGTTTATTTTTTGAATGAGTAACATCTTCATTTTTATAATATATGAGCAATGAAATAGTACTTGCTACTATTTTCTGAAGCTGTCAAACAACAGCCACTCCCTATATATCCATGAAATGTGGTGCTGTGTTGCAGGTTGGTGTGAGACCATGACCAGATGAATAGTTAAACTTTGAAATTAGTTCTGGGTCCTCATATGAGTAGCTATAAGTGACTGCTCTTAATAATATTCTTCACTCTTTCAGGTGACACTGGAGCTTGGTCTCCTAAAGGGTCATGGCAGGTGAAAGCAAAAGAGGGAAATAAAGCCTATAAAAATTCAAATGGATATTAAATGAAGTTTTCAGCAGTGTTGTGGCTGCATTTCTTAGAATATCAGATTACTTTATGGGCCTTCACTCACTTCATTTGGAGCTTTCTCTGTATTCCAGAGTTGAAGAGGTTGCTGGCCAATCAGCACAGCAAATGGATTGTAATTACTTCATCCCCCAAAGGTAATAACATTTTCCTTCAAGTGACAGGTCTGCATAGCCTTGTGGTAACCAAGGTCACCTGAAAAACTTTAATCCTATCTAAATACTTCACTATGAGAAAGGAAGCCGTGTACTTAGGAAGACCTTTCTTTATTAAAACCTCTGGTGTTCAACATTAAATTCTGCTCAGTTCAGATTTGCCTGTAGTGTATTTATCTCCCAGTGCTGTATGTCTGTGCTTACTATTATCTATTATTATCTATTATGCTTACTATTATCTATTTTTTTATTTACTATTATCTGTTATTGCTATTATCTTACTATTATTTTTTTCAGAAAATGAGTAAAACAACAGATTAGGTATTTGGTATTGAATGTTAATATTATTTTAAGAGATGTAATGCAGTGTCATCCTCTGGATTATGCCTTGTCTTTTCAAGATCCTCTAGCTGTATCTGTATTGTTCATTTTACAGATGTGTTATTGAATTTCTAGGTACAGACAGAATTACAGAATCATGTAATGGTCTGGGTTGGAAGGGACTGTACGGATCATGCATTTCCAACCCCCTTGCCGTGGGCAGGGACATCTTTCACTAGACAGGTTGATCAGAGCTCTAGCAAACCTGGCCTTGAACAATTCCAGGGCTAGGGCATCCACAACTTCTCTAGGCATATAATATTCTACTTTAATAGTGAACTTGTTAAAGCCAAATAGAATAAACTTGCAATAAATTCTCCCTGGGCTCAGGCCTCTTTAGTTGCAATCTCAAGTGTTGTTGGCATTCACGATTATGGGATTTGCTCATCAGAGTTTGCAGCACAAAATAGAAAGTGTTACAGGCACTATAATTATTATCATTTCTTGACCTGAGCAGCACAGCACTCCATCTTGTTTCATTATAAGGAGGAATTGGATGTGTTTACTTGATGTCACTTTATAGAATCTGTTTTCCTGAATATGGGATGAATTAAATAGAGGCATCTTGTGTTTATAGCCTCAAGACTTTTTCCACTGGCTTGTGATACAGAACACTCTTACTGTTGGTTCTGAGGTCGCATTGATGATACTAAGCGCACTTTATGGGAGCTCAGATTTGATTGGTCTTGAAATGCTCAGCCCCAGGACACTGCTGCATGAAGGCATCTTTATTCAGATAGACAAACTTGAATTCTGTGAATGAAACAATGAACTTTGTGATACATTTTATTAATAACTTTTCTTGGTCAGGTAGACCAAGCTAAGTACTCAATTATGTGTGGTAAGACATATGTACTATGTCTTATGTATGTACTAACTGACAAAGCCCCAGTAACTTCTGTCTTCCTTTCAGCTGGGATTGAGCTCATTTTCTTCTCAGTAGCTGGTACAGTATTTTGTTTTGGATTCACTATAATGTCAATAACACCCTGATGCTTTGGTTGGTGTTTAGTAGTGCTTGTCCCAACAGAAGGACCATTCAGGGTCTCGTGCTCTGCCAGTGAGGAGGTGAACAAGAATCTAGACTGGAAGATAGCTGGGATAGATGGGCCTTATATGACCCATAAGGCCAAAGGGATGTCCCATACTGTAAAATGTCATGCCCAGTGTAAACTGGGGAAGTCCCCTGAAGTGGGCCTGACTTGGGGGTGAGCTGGTCATCTGACAGAGAGCGCGTGTGAGCAATTGTATCATGCATCACTTGCTCTTCTTAGCTTTTATCTCTCTCTCCCCCTCCTTCTTTTTTTTATTAAAATTTTTATTTTTATTACTATTATTATATTTTATTTTGTTTCAATTATTAAGCTGTTCTTATGTCAACTCACAAATTTTACCTTTTTCTTCCTGATTCTCTTCCCCATCCCAATGGGAGGAAGGGGGGAGTGGGCAAGCAGTCATGTTGTTGTTAGTTGCTGGCTTTCATGTTGAAATTCTTCAAAAATAATAGAGCCTATTTGACACTCCTTTGTCCCCATCTTATTCTCCACTATTTCCCTCTTCCTGTTAGTCTGCATTGCTGTTTGCTTTTCTCTCTTTCACTTTAGTGTATTCTGTCTTAAATGGAAAATACTGTGTAGTGCTGAGGGTAGTTTGGATCCTTGATAGAAATAGCATAAAATTTTGAATATTTTCAACCTGAGGGAAATTAGGGGGAGTGCAGGTGAAAAATTGTTACTGTTACTCAGTAATTTTTCTCTAAATTAAATGAAGAATAGGTGGGATATGTATTACTGCTACTAGTTTTAAGTGGATTATTCAAACTGAAAATCAAAATTTCTATCAGAATGGAAGAGGAGAAAAAATAGGTGTGTGAATTCCCAAACACTCTCAAGGCTGCTGTTTTTCAGAACCTGTTTCAGAATCTGAAACTTGATGAGATCTGTGTTGTGGGTTAACCCCACTGGTTAACAACTGTCCATGAGACCTGTACTTAGGTGGCTTAGGTTCTCTTTCAGACTAGAATTGTAGATCTTGGAAAAATTAATACCCTTCAGTAACATGAGGTGCTTGGGACTTTATATTTCACACAGTAGTGCAAGAATTCCATACTCTGAGCACCACTCAATGTGTGGATCCCTGCTTTACTATGGCTGCCCTTGGGAAGACTGCATAAATCTCTTGCAAAGGGTATTCATAGTACATCTAGGGGAACTTGACAGCTTTCCTTCCAGAACATATAAATAAACTACAGCTAACCAGACTGTAGAAAGGTGTTCACTCTTCAGAGATGTAAAATTCGCACACCTTCTTGATGTATCTAATTGATAAGTGGTATGAGACACTTTACTTGTCTTATTTTCCAGGTAAAAAGAAACAAATGAGCAGAGTTTTTAATAATGAAAATCCTTGAATTTGGTCTTAGTGTTTTTTGTCAAGTTCCCACTTAGCTTTGAAAGATCTTCCATGATACTTTTGTTTACTTTATGTCAATCAGTTAAATATGTTCCAAGAAGTTTGATTTCTCTCCACTATGTTGTTGCACTACATTGTGAGAATTTTTCTTGGTACTGTGTCCTTATATGTTGCATGAAGTACTGAGTAAATTACCACTTAAGTTCTTCCCACCATGTGGACAGCTTCTAAACTCTGTTACCTGACACAGACTTGAGTTCAATCAACAAAGTTGAAGCATGTCGTATTATCAGGAAATCTTTGTCAATTTACAGTCTTCATTTAGGATTATGACTTATGCTGCATGAACTAGATTTAGACAACAGAGAAACCTGTGCTTAAAAGCTGCCAAAACTACTGGTTTTGAGTGGGGAAGGAGAAGAAACAACCCCCCAAATCCTCCAAAGCTTGAAAAATACTAAAATCTTTTGATTCTTTGTCCATATGACATTAGTCTTTTTTGTTGATATAAGCTTTTCAGATTTCTTCACTCAGTTTCATGGCTGTTTAATGCAAACCATGATTTAAGTGTGCCATGTGGAATAGCAGGACTTGTCTACAAGGGTGAATCACTGAAAAAATAAAAATAAATAAACTGATGTATGTAATTTAAGTTCTCTCTTTATCATAGCCTAACCCCTTTCATAGGTAATTTTAGAGCACATGTCCAACATGCATAGCAGAGAACTGTCCACACTGGCTTCAGAAATGGAAGCAGTGACATGGATGTAGCTGTGCTCATTTTAGGATGAGCTGGTTCATAGCTCTTTTTATGTCATGTGCTTGTGCCAGCTTTGCTGGAGAGAGCTGCAGGCTGGCTGTGCTGTGTGCTGCTGAAGGGTGCTCCTGGCATGCTTGTCAGTAAAAGAGTATGTAATCTTGCTTAGATTAAATTAGGGTTGTTAAATAGGGAATTCTCACAGAGCGCAATGTTGTGCATTGTGTGTTTCACACATGTTGGTGTGCGGTATAGTCTCTCTTTGTGGGCAAATCATCAACCTTCAGGACAGAGAACGTGTGTCCCTCCTTGCTTCTCCAGTTTACCTGAAGGCATTTCTGGGACCAGGGGCTAGGAAAATGTTTGATTTTAAATTCACAGCATCTCTAACTAGAGTGCTGCAGCTGTTGAACAGTTAAGAAACATTTGTATGGTGGCAGGAGAGTATCTTATTCCTCTGTTTGTTTAGTATCCACAAAAAGAGTGATTGCTTGTGTTCTTTGTGTTAATGACACTTCACAAACTATACTTTATGATGCACTTGGGTACAATACCTTAGCTGGATGGTTGAATACAATTTAAATATGCAAAAAGAAGGGACTAATGGAGTATCCTTAAGGACTAGCTATTACCTTTATTTATAATTATGTCATGCTATCTAGATTTGAGAAGGTTTGTGTTTCTCACAAACATTTTGTTGAAATGTGGCATTTTAGATTTAAGTGTAAAAGGATCTCAGTAATTTCTCTGTGGGAATACATTATTTATATTCGTGTTTGGGTTGGGTTTTTTTCTTTAAGTCTGTAACCTACCATCAATTCAAATGCCTCCTGACAGAGGGGTCTGAGAGTGCTTTTAGTAGGTGCTGCTTCTCTGCTTAGAAGAACACTACAGACAAAATGAAAATTTAAACCTAAGCACCTTTAGAGAGGAAAGGAGCAATGGAGAACAAAATAGCAATGTTTTATATGCAAGGGGAAGAAAAGTGCTTTGTCTGGGAACTTGGAGTAGTCTATGAATGTGATCTGAGCTCAAGGAGTGACTGTCTAGCTAAACCTGCTTCATGTCACCTCTCCTGCTCGCCATCTACCAAACTTCACCTGTCAGGGGTGAAATGGCTTGAGTGCTCTGTTGGATGATCTTGTGAAGGGGCAGGTTCTTTTCTGGGGCTCCATCCCCTCCGTCTGCTCGGGTAAAGGTTCAGGTAATTCCTTCAGGCTTGTTAAAGCCAGTAGTATTGCACCTTTCCAACAACAGCTAACTTCTGTCATTTCTCCAGAAAGTCTCACTGAAGGACCTCTGTTTGGGAATTCTGAGCCTCACCTATTGAGCAAAGCTTAATGTGAGTCACTGTATTCAGAGGAAGAGAACCAGTACTGGGTAGCAATGTTCAATGTTGGCCTCTATGGGTGGACATTCCTTTCTCTTCTACAAAGTTTAAGTGGCCACATTTTGAAGATTCACAAACAATAACTCAAATAATTTGCAGGTGAATATCTTTCTAACAACTGTAACATATTTACCTATAATGCCAGCTGGACAAAACTACCAAGAACTGTGGAAAACTTCTTATTTCTTAAAGATTAACTGCATCATTATAGATAAAGCTTTTTCATCTTTTCCTGAAAGAATATATGGCCTGGAACATCTAGAACATGCACTTTCTATCAAAGAGCAATGAAGCAAATGTATGTGTTATAGCCCCAAGGAATAAATGCTGCCTGAAGGAATGTACTTTTTTAAAATTTAAATGCAATTTATTTGGAGCTCTCCCTAGGTGCTTTCACAGAAACTCATATTCATATGCAGTGAAGTCTAGTAGTTTTCCTGATATTCTTAATCAATATAATTGTCAGCTACTAGTTAAATAATCATCTTGGACATAATTACATTTTTTCCATCTACAATCTGCTGGGCTTGTTTCTGTTGCTCTCCTGTCTGCTTTTATTAATTACAGGGCATTTAAATACCCTATTTAGTGTGAGTATAATACTCATTTCCCTTGTATCTGCAAAAGCAGTCATCTTAAAGAAGTCATTAGGTTTCATGTTAACTTTTAATGTGGTATATGTATATGATGAACTATTCTGATATATCTGAAGTCTGCATATGATATTTCTATGTTGCCAGTCCTTTCACTGACTAGCAATGTAGCAGTGCGTTTACAGTTTCAGGGCAACATCACAGTTTTCTGAGGCTTTGTGGATTCTTCTTGTGAAGTAGTTTTGGTCTTGCAGTAGTCTATTGACTGTTCTAGATTCTTTTTCAACTAATATCAAATATTACAGCACTCCAGTTTGGAGTTGCAGTCCCACTGCTTACTAATTCTGCTACACTGAGCTTTTGAGCACTGCAATACTTTTTCCTTTCCTCCTTGAAGAGCTGGAGGCATTAGACATTTATCCCTTACTTTTCTGTACCTTACCCTTCCAGCCCTCAGCACTCTGGAGCACGAGCCAGCGTAATGAACTGCAGCAAGAGCATCTGTGACACAATAGACAATCTGCTTAATAAATGTTTATTGATTTAAATTACAGATTATACACATGCATGAGATGGTGAAATAAATTAATTAGAGCTGGTTATGCATCTGTCTACACTGAAGAGGAGGGGAGATACTGATCTCTTCTCTGTGGTGACCAGTGACAGGACCTGAGGGAATGGCCTGAAGTTGCGTCAGGTGAGGTTTAGGTTGGATGTTAGAAAAAGGTTCTTCACCCAAAGGGTGGTTGGGCACTGGAACAGGCTCCCCAGAGGAATGGTCATAGCACCAAACCTGACAGAGTTCAAGAAGTGTCTGGACAATCCTCTCAGGTGCATGGTGTAATTCTTTGAGATGTCCTGTGCAGGGCCAGGAGTTGGACTTGATGATCCTTGTGGATCATCTTTGAGCTCAGCATATTCTCTGGTATGTCTAAAGCAAGCTAAAAGGATTAACTGGTTGAGGGAGAAGCTGGTGGATTGCTACATTTGTTTCTGAAGGTGATAATCAGTTTCAGCACTTCAGGAGGTGGTTTCTGAATTTATGCCTGAAGGCTGAAGAAAGTTTTTCAAGTGCTTGCTTTTTGTATATTTTCAAGGACATTTACCTGATGGGATATTGCTACAGACCAGGATATTGCTGATGCAAGTCTAGAAGTAAAGGCACTTGCTTTATGACCAAACAGTAAGTTTGGCTTTTTGCATCTCTGATTTATGACATATTTCTATGGCCATATTTTATGAGAAATTAACTTTTCCTCCATAAGCTGTTGACTTCATTCAACTATTAGAGGTACAGTACATGTAGCTATCCTAAAAACTTGCTTATACAATTTGTCCAGAATTAGTTTTCCATATTATTGTTCTTGAACTTTATCCTTTTTTCCTCCCCAAGCCTACAGTTTAGAAGTTGTTCAGCTATAGAGAATGTTAATATGTTCAAAAGAAAAGCACATCTGAAAATTCCACTTTTTAAATCACTGCCTTTGTGATTTGAGAATTTCTGGATGTTATTGCCAATAACTTCTCTGTGATTGCTGTAACTATTTGAAATAATAAAAAAAATCAGAAACAATTTACCTCTATGATTTAGCTTTAGATTTTCTGTTTCAGAAGTTCTGTTCCTAAGAGAAGCTGTATTTATTGCAGAGCAGTGTGTGTAGATAGCAGTATTAATTTGTATCAATTTTATGAAGTAGCCAAAATGATCTGATTTTGCTGATTGATATGTTCTCCCATATAACACAGTGGATCTTGCTTACAGTTGTGCTAACAAATTGAAATAGGTCTGTAGTTTCATTCCCATGGTACTTTCTAAAACTGCCCCACCCCAGGGTTCAGTTAAGCCATCTGTGGGATCAAATATTTAGAAGATGATTAGATATTTCAGGATGTAGATACCTGCTTTTTTCATTTCAGGGGCCTGGTACAGATCTTACTGAGTTCAAGTCTTAAACAAGTGTTTCTGTCTAAAAAGCTTCCTATCGGTTTTTTCCCACTTGAGAACTCATCCTGTGGTTTACTAGCCTCAAGGTATTTTCTAAAGGGGAATAAAAGGGATTTTAGGATGCTGAGCAATGACTGATGTGTGATATACATTACAAAAGAGTTTCTTACTTCCTTACTGTTCAGATTGATTCTCTTTAGAAGGTTCAGAGATTTGACCTACACAAAAAGAACCCAAATATCACAGCAAGCTGAGATGTGAAATGCAGTCATAAGTGTTTGCTCCTGGGTGGCCTCAGAGTCAGTGTAGGCAGTCAATCAGAGCAGTGCAGCTCCACCCAGTCATGCCCTTGCCAAGCTGATATGCCCCACTCAGGTTGGGGGTGTTGCTATCAGCCACCTCCAAGTGGCATGGATACACTTCAGGGTTTGGCCCAAGGATGAAGATGGGGCCAATTCAGATTTCTTGGAGCTGCCAGAACTGCCCAAATGGAGCTGATTGCGGTTTTAGTTTTTCTCAATAGATATAACCAAGAGTCTTTGGGGTGGGAGATGAGGGATGGGTGAGAGGCCACAGTTAGATACTTGATGTGGTTCTGTCTGATCATTTTTCTCACTTCTGCAAGTGCTGTCCTGCTGAGAGCACTGGTGAGCTTGAGCGGTGAGCTAGGTAAAAGAGCTGGTCCAACTGAAGTGCAACAATATCAGCTCCCATCCCTCTTCTTTTATGTTTGGATCATGTGAAGTTTTATGTTTTACTAAAAAATGAAGCTGGATCAGTTTCACTGTCGGATTTATCAAGCATTGGCACAGGCTGATGGTGGGGAAGCTGGAGCAGGTAGGAAAATAGCATGCAGGCAAGGAAACAAGAAAGAGCAATGACTGACTTAATGGTATTGAAAATGTTCTCAGTGTTTTTAATGCAGTTGCTTACTTGTCCTGATGCTCCATCTGCTTTACCTTTTTGCAGGTGAGAATCTCAATAACTTCTCATAATTATTTTACGTTTGGGTTTATTAAATTTGGTTTCGTCATATAGCCTTGCACTGATTGCAGTCAGAAGAGGTTTCTCTTCAATCCTCATAAATACTCTCCTTTCTCAGTATTTTTGATCTGAATCTCTTGCTTGTGGCTATATTGACTCACTGAATGGTTTATTTCATTTAGCATGCCAAGATAATTATTACATTAGCAAAAAGGGAAGTTTAATGGTTCCCTTTTAGTTGGAGAACTATTGTGTCTCTAACTAATTATGCTGTCTGACTGCTGAATTTTGGAAATGTCATCTGTGTTGGATGTATCTTCCCTTCATAATAGTAAATACTAATAGCAGTTACTACAGAAGGATGTTGCATGGCTAAATTCATGTTTGTAAATTACTCTGAATTCCTAAGATGCCAAATTGTCTAATGCAACAAGAAATGCTGCTAAGGTTAAGTATCCTTCAATTTCTGTATTACATATTCATTTCCTTTAACAAGGAAAAGAAGCATAATGAAATGCTCATTGATGTTTTTAAGTTCTTCATTGAAGCTAATGTCTTATTAGTAGCCTGGAAAACTTCTTTGCAAATATGAGATTTAGCTCATTTTCCTGCTACTTTTGAGATCTAAAAACTCTACAAAGCAGCTATTACTTCTTCATAAATAGTTTCTGGGATGAATTTGCAGATTTACTCATGTATTATCTTGGGGTAATCCTAGAGATACTATTTCATGAATATGTAAAGCAGGTTTGCTTTCTTCTTTTTCATATTGTAGATTCATGGCAAATTCCTAGTTTATTCAGCAAGTGGCTTTCTCTACTATATTCTCTCTATATAACAAATGCTTGTTTCTTTGGCAACTCAGACCTCATCACTGATAGGAAATGAGTCTGCAGTGCAGCATTATTATGCTTTGGAAGCATTAAAGTGAATTTTCAGTTCTTCTGCTCTATTACAATGAACACAGAATTTTTCTTTTTAAAATAATTTTCTGATACCAGATTTCTCTCTATCATTGATAATTTTGCTTCCCACGCCACAGATACTTTTCTGTTCAGTTAGCTCCCCTCCTCCTTCTTTATGAACACATATGCTAAGTCTGTTTTACAAAAGGATCTTTAGAACTATGGACAGTTTTGACAGTTTTCCATCTTTTTTATACTCTCTTCAGTTCTCATGACCACATTATGCTGATATATATTTCAGTTTCTTTCTCACTATTGTTTTCTCACTGAAGATTTTTCTAATGAAGTCAGAAATGGAATATCGCAAGAAGGCATTTTTAGTTTGAAATGAGCTGTAATCTATGAAAAGAATGAGACAATCTTGCAGCTGAGATAAAGCAGGACGTCGATGAATCTGTGTATTACTGCAGATAGTAGTTTTAGAAGCAGAAATGTCTACATGAAATAAGAAACCCTTTAAAGTAAGCTTAACCGAGTTCAGTGCGCAAAAGTGTCAGTAATAAACTTGGAAGGGAAAAATGAACAGAAATTTCCACAGAGTTCAAAATATTCATGGAATTGAAATGGGAACGTAAACTCTGTACAGTAGTTTTTGAGGAAAATACCAGTGGTCATGAAAGTAAAATTGTTGTCTGAAATATCATTCAATAGACTGCTATAGAGCAGACCAAATATGTTATAGAATGATAAAAAAATCCTGAGGGCATTATTAAAATTGATTTTTAAATAAGAGTAGAAATTGTCTTGTTTTTTTGACACCAAACATAATAATAGAAGAATCTGGAGTTCTGCTACAATGGATATTTGATTCCAAGCTTATTTGACACAATTAGTTCTAGGTAGATACCTAAAAATTAATTCCATTATTAGTGCTGAAAAAACTGAAATAGTGCTGAAAACAAGATATTGAAATAAAGCAAAAAAACAGTTGTTGCTCAAGTGTATGGGAAAATTACAGATGGTACTGTTTACAAAGAGATCAAGAGAGCAGTACCTAAAGAATTATATAGCTTAAGTACAAATGTCTTCTAACATCATTAAATTACAACATAACATGATTTCCGATACAGAAGACTGAAAGTTGTTGTGTATTTTTGTAACAGAAATTGCTTCATAAAACAGACTACCTGGGATAGCAATATTCTGAAAGCAAGAATGGAATGGAAATTTATACAGATATTATGCTTAAAAAAAAAAACCACAACAACAAACAAAACCAGAAAAGAATAGCACAGAAGTGGAAAAAGAAATGCTAACTTGTTGCATGTAGGCAGGAAAACACCCCCATCCCAGCAATTTTGATTGTGATTGCAGAATGCCAATGTTTAATGTGATGCTGCAAGCATTAATAAAACTTGAGTTGTGGGCAGCTAGCCTCCTCCCTTCCATGTGAAAGTGTGATTCTACTGGGTGATTTCCTTTGGTTTAATTGCCAGGGTTTCTGGGTGTGATTATGGGCGGGATATTTGAAAGCAGGGGCTTCCTGTCAGCCACGAGTCTCCTTGTAATGCCTTCTAAGTGCAAAAAGGAAAAGTTAAGATCATTACCTCACACAGTGGACTTCCACATTGCAATCTGAATTACTTTTGAATGGCTCAGTGACTCCAGAAGTGAAATTTCTGCTTTCTATAACCTGCTCACCTGCCCTTTCAGCCAAGGGCTTTTGTACAAAGGAAATTTCTGTTGAATCTAGTCCTCCTCTGTCACAGGTAAATGCATCATTTAATTCCTTTCATTGATTTTTTTTTTTTACTTTTTCTGTTGCTGGTATAGTGCTTCACTCCTGTTATAAGCTTGTTACTTCAAGAATGAGAACAGCCAAACTCTTCATTCCCTTGGACTTCATAATAGGAGGGAATGTTCAAGATGCAGCATGTCTGCACTCTGTGCTGCTCAGAACATAGAGGGGAAGTTTGGCTCATGCACTTCTGCACTGGAACCACTGGAAGAATCATTCAGGAAGTCTGAACTGCTGTAAATGATATAGGTGCTTAACATACCTACATTAGTACTATTTTCAGTTACAAAGATTGTTCATTTTGAGACACATTTTTCATTTCATCATTAATGTCTTTCTTCTATATTTCATTTCTCATTTTCCCCTTTATTATTTATTCACAGCCTTTATGTTTCTATGATTAGCACAGGCTACAACATTGTCTTTCTTTTTATCTTGCTCATTTTTACTACAGCAGTGAAATCCACATTGATTAGACTGTAGCAAATTCTTCATCCTGTAGTAGTTTGCCTAAACCTTAAGGCAGACTATTCACTTTTTTGCAACTCACTTAGTCTTTTCCTGTACAGTGCATATAGATGCAGATAATTTAAACCTTGTCCACCCATTTGAGTTAGACACATCTTCTGAAAACAGACAAATTTTTCAAATAATCCAAATTCTTTATGGTAAGGTGAGGGTGTTTCCCCCACCTCTGTTTTCTTCTATTAGTTTAGAATTTCCTTCTGTTCTCACAATTCTCTCAGTTTTGTATTTATTTCAATATTTCAGTTTCACCACTTCCCATCTATTAAATGTTAGTGGAATTCAGGGATTTAAACAAAATTTAAATGAAGTTTAGAAAAAATGGCATGTACTACTTTCTCCTCCCATTTCACATCATCACCACTCATTTTGTTGATCAAAACAGACTTCAAAACTCAAGTATAAGTATATGGTGTACCAAAAGCAAACCCATTGGCTGGCCTTAAAATTCCAAGTTAACTTCTGTGAAATGTTAGGGTAAAACATAAAACCTCCATGTAAGAAGTACTATGTATAGGAATGTTACAGTAAAAAACATGAGGAGCTTCATAGCATCAAATGACATAAAAGTGGTGAGAATCATTAGAGTTAAGATAAAGAACATTAGGAATAGTAGAAAAAAATAAATAGGTAGTTTAAAAAAAATATGCCTGCTAGTGTGTCCATTAAAAGTACCAATTGGTTCAACCCTTTCCTGGAGCAGACATTGCTTATCTCCGGGTCTGATAGCCTGTGATGAGGATATCTGGCTTCCTGGGAGGCTGTGTTGGGAATTTAGCTAAACTTCAGTCCACAATAATGTGTGTGAATGTGTAGCTTTCTGCCAAGTTCACAGGTGTTTTGCAAATATTCTTCTCCCATCCTCACACCATCAGGAAAGACAAATCTAGATTTATGATTTACTCCAAATTAGGCCTATACCATTTGTAGGAATTTTTCACGTTGTTGTTGGAACTTGGTATCATGGCAGTATGCAAAATTAATGTTTCATATATATAATATGCCTATTTAGAACACAACAGTTCCTTAGAAAAGTAAAATTATTTAAAGATGGTTTTTAATCCAAGAAAAATCTGTGGTCTTATCTCTTCCATAGATAACTGTGGACTATTGCAAATTCCCAGTTTTTGGTATAGGTGATGGTGAAATGCAGAAGTTGTAGGAAAAAAAATCAAATAAAATAAACTAGAGTCCGTCAGAGATAAAGGGCACTCTGGACCTTGCTGTGTTGCTGGCACTTGCTTTGATGAGCATTGCTGCTGAATCAGTTTGCTTTTGGAGGTCGTTTTCTTTGTGGATCAGATAATTTGTGAAGGCAAGTTGGTGAAAATGCCAGACCATAAACTCTTGATGGGCCCTGCACTGCTTAATCATTTTTTTGGCTAGCTAAGTCTTTGTCATCTGCCCTAAATGGGGACTCTACCAAGTTGGATCTGGGAGAGACAGAAGTGCCCTGGAGCAGCTGAGCCTTTCCTTTAGTGAGAAGACAATCATTTACATTTAAGTTACATCTGCTGGACTGGAGGGAATTTTCTTGCAATTAATTTTTCCCCAAATCTTCCAAGGCACAACTTCCAGAAATTTCTGAGACTGGCACATAGGATAGTGATGACAGAATGCATGAATTACTTTACTGAAATCCTTTCTAAAACAAATTTAATTTTTTTTTTAACAAGGTGTTGGAGGATGAATAGTAGTATGCTTGAAAACCATCATATTAATTTATCTTTTATTTCAATGTAAAATGACCAACTAAGACCATTGTTATGCCAGATGCTTGTACCTGCATGGCATTAGGAAGTTGAATACCAGGTATAAGCATTAGTGGTTTTTCTCAAGAAAAAATATGCTTCTTTCTGTCTGGAAGCCCTTGGAATTTATTCTGATCTTCAGATTTTTGTGTGTTTCATTTATCTCTGCATCTGTCTTGTACTGTTTTATGGAAAACAGCATTTGAAATACTCACATATTGTCCCAATGCTTTCCAGTCTGCTTTTCATAGGGCATCCCCGGATATCAATAACTTGCTGAAAGATGATTTTTAGAGAAAGAAAATTAGACCACATTACAGTACACATAAAGCACAGAATTATGTGAAAGAGAAATCAGAGTTTTCTGATTAGTACTTTACTGGGAAAGGTAGTTTTCCAGGCATATGTCAGGTATGTGAATTGGTTTTCAAAATTAGAAAAATAATTTCTAAAATTTTGCCATTAAATGAAAACAGAAAACAATTAGTTGCTCCTTCAGATACCAGCACACCGTTTCCTTGCACAGCTATAGCCCTGGTAGAGATCATATTTATCTGAGAGATGTGGATGCTGGGCTTTGCTTTAATGAATACTGAAGTGTTTTGCACAAAATGGAGCACCTTTGACAGCACAGACTGAAAAATACTCTAAAGCTTTTAAAAAGTATTCCATGTGTTCTTCTCATTCTAAAGTGCGTGCTCATGCATGAACTGCAATGAAAAAAGGTCTTTTCAATATTCTCAGTGTTGCTGTATCAGGTGGCAATGAGTAGATATCTACTGTGTCAAGCTCTGAAAGGAAATGTAACTCCTGCCTCAGGAACTAATTTATGGTGGGTTTAGAAAAAAATCAGTTTTCTGAAACCAAACGATACAGCATTCTGGGGAGTATCACTCAGTATTGGAAATAGCTATAAAGTTTTAAGATGAGAGAATAAACTATATACATACATATATATGTATAAATATATATATATTATATATGAGAGAATAAACTATATACATACATATATATGTATAAATATATATATATTAACAGGTTGATTTCAACTTGAAGTAGTTTGTCATGTGCCTGTGCTTCCTGCAATTAGTCTTGAATATATTGAACTTATTTCAACTTTTCTGAGTAAGGCTTGAAAGACCAAATAATTCAGCCCTATCTTAATGGCTTTGTTCTTAGCACTTACTCCTTGCCAATACCCATTGCTACTTTGCCTATTGACACCTCTTATGAGAATGTTGTTTATAAAGGTACTGCAGCCATTCAAAAGTTTTAATGGTTCTGGCTTTGTTTTCTCCATGTCTGATTAAACCTCAAAATCATTGCCAGGAATATTTTGTCAAAATACTTCTTATTTTTTCCTACTAAAAATATAAAATCTAAGTTCTCAGATCTCTGGCTTTATTTGGCTTTCTTCTATGGAATGTTAAGTTTGTTTTGGAACCTGCACTAATAGTTAAATGACATTTAAGTAGTACAGAGACTTTGACTTTCAGTAAATGGTCTTTTAAATAAATGAGAAAATATACAAGTGGATGAAATGATAAATGCAGTGCAATTTTCCTGCTTTGTGCATAGTCTTCAGGGGATAATATCTGGTATTGGTGGCTAGACTAATTTAGTAATATGACAATTTTGTTTCCTGGCAAGTAGGTATGACTCTGTGAGGATGATGCCTACCTAATTTAAAGGGGGAGATTCTCTACAAAAACATAGGGCATTCCAGTTTGAACAATTTTCCTGTAGAATTAGCCAGAAAAAAACACTTTTTTTTTTCTTACAATTCCTGAGTTCTAAATTAAGAACACGATGTCTAGATTTTTGATGAGCTGTTTTTCAGACATCAGTTTCTTGTTGCTGAAGCACTCTGGATGTCTTTTTCTGCTAACAGAAGTAGTCTCTTAGGAAGACTTTCAGAGAGATGTTGTGGCGCCATACACATAAACAGGCAGCCCAAATATCACTTTACACATGTATAATATTGCTGTCATTCTGTTCCATTAAAATTTTGAAATGTCAAGAAGATGTAGATATATGACTAGGTCACTGCAGATCTTTACAGGACATGTCAAGTTACGACAACAGTTTCATTCATTAAAAATAAAGTTAATTTCAAATGCTCAGTGAAATTCCCATGATGAGTCAGTCATTCTAAATAAACTGTATTAGTCCAAAATAATTTAAAATCAAACAAGCTGAAAGTGTCTCTGGGTTATGCATAATGATTTGCAGCACATTGTTAACACTTGAATTATTTTCATTTTCTATACTGATGAGTTTTTAACCATTTAACTTGGGAAAGGGAGTTTAATGATATAGCTGCATGCTCTGTAACAGCTGTTAATAATTTCCTTACCTATAGAGCTGCTGCAGGTGGAGATCTTGCTGCAGTTCTTGGGAGGTATCTGCCAGGAATTTTACCTGAAGGAGTGCTTCATTGTCAGGCCCAAGACAATGTAGCAAATGAATGACTCAGGCACTACCTCCCTCTTTCTTTCTAGTGCCCAGAGACAAAAAAAAAAAAGAAATATGTACCACAGGAGTGGTACCAGCAGGACATAAACAAGCATCAATGAGTTGAACAAGCAGTTCCAAAGAGATTTTTCAGCTTAATAAATAAGCTGGCTCTAAAAAGCCTCATAAACTCTGTTTGACATGTATGCATTACATAGCAGAAAAGTTATGTGAGGTATTTATAATTGCTCTTGTGATCAAAATCACCTGGTTAATAAATTCTAAAAAGTTGCAAAAATATTTCTATTAGTGTATCACTTTTGGCATTCATACAAAATTTGTCAATTCTTGCTTAGCAGTGGTAACAAAGACCTTGTTGTGCATTGTCACTGTATGTAGTTTTAAAAAAATCCTGGTTTTAGGTATATTTACAGATGAAAAAACCTTTTTTGTGAGTTGGCAACTTAGCACCCACCTGATGCATGATAATACACCTTCACACTGATAGTGTAATGAAATTTCACTCTTTGATCATGCACAAGCTTTCCATTTCTCCCTAAAAACATATTTTTGACTGGTGCATGGAAAATCAAGAGCAAAAGTATTTCAGAAGGTTATAAGACCTGTTAAAGCACTAGGTATGAAATGGCTGTCACACTTCACTTTCACAACTTCAGACATAATTATTAGTGCTTAATGGTTGACAGGCTAGGGTCAATTTTTACAGTCTAAATGTTAAGAGTGGATGATTGCAGCAATAAATACCTGTCACCAACAGCTTTCAAGTAATAAAAATTCCACTTGTATCTGGTCAGAGTGATAAAAGCACATGAAAGTACACCAATTAAATGACTTTAAAAGGATTTTTCAGGTTAGAGCTGCTGGACATCACTATTTATCTCTTTTGAATAATATTTGTAGGTAACAATTAGCAACTATTGTCAGAGAGAATCAAATCAGAGATGAGGAGAAAAGCAAGTATGAGTTTATCTGCATTTTATTAGGCTACATGTACTTATGAATAGTGTATGTGGGACTTGGTAATAAAGTATCTGATCTTGTGCTGTTGAGGCAAGAAAAAATGTTCGGCTGTAGGTTATAAATCCAGCTCTCAAGTCATCAGCAAACATATTTAGGATACTAACATTTTAATGTATTGCAACTTAAATGCTGTTACTGTAGATTATATTTCTTATGGCTTCTATCGCCTTTCAGCTTTGGTACTAGAGATACAAAAGATGAGTAGTGTCTGACACCTTGATTAACCCTTAGGTAAGGCACAATAAAGCTTTCAAAATTCCTAAACAGACAATAAGTCTGACAGCTGCTTTGTTTATTTTGCCATTTGGCTTAGTTCACAGTGGGAAGGAGGGAGGAAGGGAGGGAGGAATGAGGTGCCATTACCAGAGGTGAGTGAGAACCAACCTGCTGTCTGACAGGATGTTTCTGGATCATCTCAGTGTTTAGATCTAGGCCTTTAGGGCAACATGATGGGGCCAAAGTAGAGGTCAGTGACTGCCACTTCCTTCACACTCTTCCCTGCTTTGTTTTTCTTGCTCAGGATATGCACTGTGGCACATGTCCTCTGTTATGTTTGCCCAATTATCCCCTCATAAAAACACCCCAAACAATATTTGAGATAGCAGCAATTTTAATTAAATAATTTAGAAAATATATAAAGAAGGGATAATTTGGTTCTAACAATACCGCATAAGCAAAGGATAACCGCGGGGTATGGAGTGCAGGGCTTTTGGACCCGTGCCACCCTCCATACGTGCTTGCCAAGTGAAGATTCCCCCTTATATGCCATGTGTTAATACCATATTCTCTCAGTTCCGGTTCGTCATCTACCTATCTCCGCCCTTATGAACACCTTTACTGCGCATGCACCATCACTCAGTTCGGTGGTCGCACCAGTCTTTGGGGGTTGTCACTGATGAAGGCCTCTCCTCTTCCTCTTGTCCTTTAATTCACCTTTGGGTTACACATGCGCACCAAGCCAATACATCGTAAGCCAAGAGCACATATCGCTACATCTACATATTGAAGCAATAAATCCCTTATAATTAGCATTTTCCTGGGACCCAACCAGGTTCTTGTTCATTTTTAGCATCTGTATCTTCAGCTTCTTCCTCCTGTCCTTGTGAACATCTGCCGGGGAGGGTGGAGCCCCTCCTCTCCCTCTCTTCTTTTGGTATTACAACTTTTAATTATTTTTATTATTCCCAAATAGTAATTCTTATATGGTAGGCCCTGTCCTTGTGAACATCTGCTGGAGGGGGGTGGAGTCCCTTCTCTCCCTCTCTTCTTTTAACATTACAACTTTTAACTATTTTACCTATTCCCAAATATTAATTACGGTACCAATATTGATTACTCTTTCAATTTTATCAACACGAATCATACCTATTTATCACACCTCCATACCCCCTCTTGACTTCTAATATGCCATCTCTCTGTGCCAGACTTCTGCGGGGCTGGAGACATGCCTCTGCTCTCTGCCCAGAAGCTCAGCCCCACTAGAGCACACCTGCTGCTGGGTGGAACCTGTTTTCCAGTTTCCTCTGCCCCTTTTTCAAGGATTTAATTTAGTACGGCCTTGAAGTCAATTCTGTAGTGGCACAGCTCTGTAAACCCTGCTGTGGCCTTCCATGTGCCCCTACTTAACTGCTGCTATTTTGGGCTCCAGTTGTCTCCTCTACAAAAAGAACTCTATAAATTGATATAACAAACACAAGAAATAAAGCCCAAACAGTAGAAAGTTTCACAAGGCTTCAATCAGAGCATTCCTAAAGGTAACCTGCTCAGTATTTGGCACTTACAAACCTCCAATTTTGCCTTCTCACCAGAAGGAAATAAAAATGTTTTACTTCCCTGCTTGCAACAATTCTCTCATGTTGAAAGCCCCTTCAATTTTAGGCAACAGGTTTAGTTTTACTAGGCAGTAAAAGGTACCTATGCCAGACCATTGTTCCCAGCTCAGTGCTACCATCCTTTTTAGTTTCTCTTTTGGATCTTCAAAGGGTGTAATCTTATTTGTGTCTCCTAACCAAAACCACATAGGGCCCATAACCGAAGAGCTGCTGAGAGACCATTCACTAAGAGATGAGACAGTGTTTCATCGGTTCAGCAAGCTGAACTCTGTCTCCCACACCCAGAGGCTGGGGATTTTTGGATCTGCCCTGTGCCTCAAACACATTTCAAGCCTTTTTTTAAAAATCAAACAGCTTTTCTTTCTGCAAGAATTTTTTCCTGACAAACATTTCCAAACTTGTTTCCATAGCACACTTCTTCCTTCAAAAGAAAATACTTGTCCCTCCTGTTTTCAAAGTAGCTGTATATTTCATGAGCAGGGTATCCTGGCTGTGCCACTATGAACTTGGATCTGAGCTCTTGCCCAAAGATTTCTGTTAAAATACTCATCCATGCTTTGTATGCTACAAGAGTCCAGCCTGGGCAACGTTGGAAAAATGCTCTCAAAGCCATGTTTGTCATAATAAAGATCAAGCCTTTGTACACAAATGGGCAGGGAGTGCAAACCTTGTGTTACACATATTTGGCTGCCTAGTGCACATTGGCAGATAATTTATAGAGACATATACCTGCAGAAATACATTAACTGGCATCAGTCTATCCAAGTGGAAATGTTTCTGCTGTTACAGATTTCATGAATGTTGCTTTCCAATCTTTCATCAGATTTCCAAATAACTGTTCATTTTCTTTCTTCTTCTGGTACTGTGCTTTGAGCTGTTTATGCATTTGATTTATATAATTTATATTGCTTTTGCATTGTTTATTCCGTGCTTTATACTGGTTGTTACAGAGATCTTAGGCTATGTGTACTGCCTCACAGCTCAGCAGACTTTGTGGTTACAGCAATAAAAAGATTGCAAAGGTATTTTAGATTAGTGCTAGAATTGAAAAGATTGACTATTTGACAAGGAGTGTTTGAATTAAACACAAAGAGATTTTCACAACCCCTATAATCAGAATAAAATTAAGAACCTTCCCAAGTCATGAGTTTTTTGAACATTGTCCCTTCTAAACAGTACTGTCTTGAACTGATCTTGAAAAAGGCCCAAATCTTAAGGGTTCCCCTCCTGACTGGCAGTGTTCTTTTGACCCCTAATCCATATTCAAACCACTTCCCTTTCAGAAAAGACTTAGGAGTTGAAGTCAGTGAAGATTAAGCAGCAGTCCCACAGCAGTGTGCCAGTGCTTTAGGTTCCCCTATGGATCAGGGTCTGCTCACCAGCACCCTCCCCTCCTCAGAAAAACCTGCTCCTTCTCTGCAGACTGACATCCTCCGTGGCTAGAGGACACCCCAAGCCTTTGGTTGCTGAGCAGGAGTGATTCTCTTAGCTATGATACTCAAAAGCAACACACAGAGGAAACCACTGCTGCATTAAAGGCTTTGATGCAGAGATCTGGAAAGGATCACTGGCCTGAGGACATCTGCAATAGGTTCAACAAGGTCAAGTGCCAGGCCATGGCCTTGGGTCACAATAACCCCATGCAGTGGTACAGGCTGGGGGAAGAGTGGCTGGAAAGTGGCCAAATGGAAAAGATGGCCAAGTTCCTGGGAGTGTTGGTTGTCAGTGTCTGAGGCAGCTGTGCCCAGGTGGCCAAGAAGGCCAGCAGCATCCTGGCTTGGGTCAGCAATGGTGTGGCCAGTAGAAGTAGGGCAGTAGAACTGTACTCAGCAGTGGTGAGGCTGCACCTTGAATCCTGCATCGTGTTCTGGGCCTCTCACTGCAAGAAGGACATTGAGGTAATGGAGCATGTCCAGAGCAGGGCAATGGAGCTGGTGAAGGGCCCAGAAAACATTTCCTTTGAGCTGTGATTGTGGGAGATGGGGCTGTTTAGCTTGCAGAAGAGGAGGGTTGTGGGACATCATTGCTCTCTATAACTGCCTTAAGGAAGTTGTAGCAGGGTGAGATTGGTCCCTTCTGCCACTGCTATGTCTAAAGAGAAAAATGAGAGGAAATGACCTTAAGTTCCAGCAGAGGAGGTCCTGATTATATATCAGAAAAAAAAGTTCACTGAAAGAATGGTTTGATGCTGGAATAAATTTCCCAGGGAGGTGGTAGAATCACTGTTTCTGGAAGTGTTCAAATTTTTCTGGATGTGTCACTGGATGGGGATATGATTTAGAGGTGATTATGGCGGTGCTGGGTTGATGGATGGATTAGATGATCTTGCAGGTCTCTTCTAGCCTTGATGATTCTGTGAAAAGGGTAATTATCCTAGAATAAGAGTCCTTATGAACTACAGAATTGCCACAATGGTTTATCTCAAACTGTTTTCAAAATGCATCATGTTAAACCAGATGTGGCACTTCTGTCATGGACCAAGAGTATCCACAGATGAATTATTTAGGGACTGCTGTTTTGGAAAAAACTATTTTTGAGTAAGTATTTCTGAGAAGCTCACATATAGGAAGGTTTTTCTGCTGAGCTTCTCCATAATTCACTCATCACTCACAACATTTAGTGTAGCAATCTGGAAGCAGAGGTGAAAAGAACCACAAATCTCACTTGATGTGCCATGTGGGTTGTTTTTGCTGCAAGCGGTTTAGCAGTTCCTTTATAGCCATTAAAAGTTTATTAAAATGCATGAGAGGCATCCATTATAAACCAGAAAAAAATCCATTAATATTACATATCAGATAAGAGTTATATCTACACATTCCATCTCCCAAACCCCTAAACACCTAAAAAAAAAGCATATTTAAATGTAGAAATTTAGAGAGGTCAGGAGAATATTTTAGTACTGTGCTGAGTAATTGATTAAACTATTAAAAAGTGGATCAATAACGAGACCTTCTGCCTAGAAATCTGACGAGTTCCAAACAATGCTGGCATCACTCCAAGACATGATGATGCAGCTGACATTTCCTGACCTTGCATACTTTGAAGGCAAATTGTATGGCCTTCTCACAATGGTTCTGGGAAGAATGAAAATGGCCAATAAATATTTGAAGGTTAAAAACAATGAGGAAGAAAAATCCTTTACAAAAAACCCAGTGGTTCAAATAGTTAATGAGATGATATTAATGGAAAAGTGAAATGTAGATGTACTATGAAAAGGAAATTATTGTTTGTAAATTATTCCACTACATATATTTAGATACAAAATAATTTCTCAAAAGAAGTGGGGCTATAACTTTCTTACCGGGATCTTTTCATGCTGGGCTATGTGCAGATATATTTGCATGCAGCAGTAATATACTATCAGCAGAGAGAGGATTGTTTGTCTAGTTTACCTGTGAGGTGTTCTTGCTGAAGTTACATACTGTGAAACTGATGGAGAGTGAGTTTCACAGGTGTATAGAATACAAAGAAGTGAACAAGCAGAAACTGGTGTCATAAAACAATATCCATTCCTGACTGCAGCATTAAAGATGTTGCTGTTTTCTTTGTAGTCTGCTCTAGCTGTGTTTTAACTTTTTAGCCCCATAGGAGACTTTTTACTGCAGGATTCTCTCAAAATTGGGTATTTCTTTTCCAAGGTATGTGCAGTGTTAGTACATCTGTGTAATTCTTGCAGTGCAGGCAGCTCAGCAGGCTTTTGCCAAGTAGTAGCTTTCAAGATAACTCTCCATTGATGTCCTCGGAAGCAATTGATTAGTAGCTTGGTTTAAACAGAATATTCCTCAAAAATATTTTCTCCTTAAATAGGCTTTTCATAGCTTATAACCATTTTCATTCTCCTGTAAATTATAAGACATATATCTTTGAAGGGAAATTATTCTCATTCTGTACCTGGCAGTTAATATGTGCTGATCTCAGCCAGCAGAGTAAAGGTGTCTGTGAAACATGCCAGGTGGATAAGCTGCATTACAATTAAAGATGAGTCATCAGTTGTTTGTATTTATTCATTCATGTCTTAAAATTTGAATCCTAAAAGATTAAGAGGAAATAAATGAGATTTCAAAAATATTCAGCTTTATGACAGCTTCTGAAATTTTACTGCAGAACTTAATCTTTCCTTGCAGGAGGAACCCAATTTTCAAGCACCCTCAGTATTGCAGCACAGTATTTCATGTGTTATTCTCTAGCTAGAAGATATGAGTGCAATTTTCGGGGTAGATATGGATCTGCTACTGCAGAGTTTACCTGGTAGGTTGGGAAATGTTATTAACAACTTTGTCCATTGAAAAAGAAGAAAACTTTAACAGAGCAATGTGAGCCATAATATTAATCACCAGAAGTCTTCTCTGTCTTTGAAAATGCTCGTTTCTTCTACATTTTAGAGAAGCAGACACTTTGAATCAGTGCAGAATAACTTAATATTACATTTGCAGTGCATTGGAAACGTTTGGCATACAACATACACATTCTGCTCCCAATCACATTTTTTTCCTAATTTTTGAGATACTTTTACATATATATCAGCTAGAAGGCAAGAAGGAAAGAGCTATCCAATGTAAAAAATTCATGGCTTTTTTTTTCTTATTTTTAGATGCGTAAGAGTTTTCATATTTCACTAACTAGTTTATCAAACACTGTTTTTTTGTTTTGAATCAAGAAGAAAAGGACATCTTTTTACATAAAGAATTGTATAGTTTCTATACTCATGTTTAAAGAATGTACTAAATAGGCTGTAGCAGATGTAACATGTTCAACAGTTTCTGTGGAATAGTGTTACTACAAAGAGGGGAAGAACCCAAATGTAGTCTTCTGTGAAAACTGTAGAACATTTAGACTGCAAACTATTTTTTATGATAGTAATGTCTGTATTAATTCAACCAAGCCACATCTTTTCATTCAAGACTGAAGTCCTTCAGCTGCAACTTAAAAATGCATAGTTTCAATTTGTCACAGTTTAGGTGGAAAGGGAACACTCAGTTTAGGAGGAACATTTAGCTAGGGAATACTCATCACAGAAATTGCCTGTTCTGGAAATCCAGTACACATATGTTACACATCCCCTCCATTCTTTTGCAATCTAAGGGCTGACAAGTCAAAAGAGCCTGGAAATGGACTTCACAGAGTGTTTCTGTGCATGTAGACTGGAGATACTTGTGTGTAGAAATCTGCTTAGCATTAACATGGGTCTGGGCTGTTGAATTAGCAGAAACTGCTTTGTACTCAGATTTAAATCCTGAAACTAGTTCTGCCTAGAATAATACATAAACTGTAATGTTATCTCAATTTTTTGTGGGCTTTAGGAAAAATTAGTGGCAACTGGCCATCTGCTGCAAATTACATGCAATTAAACAAAATCTTTCTGTACTGTTAAACTACAAAGAGTATTTTTTAACTCTGCCCTTTGTACAGTTCTATAGATATTGTCTCAATATGTCTAGTGAAAATACATGCTTAACTGCAAAGAGTTTTGGAAATTTCCATAGCATTTTTAAAACTTTTAGGCTTTGTTTTATATGTCTGAATTTTAAATTTTTCTGCCCTATGGCTTTTAAATTAACTGTAAAAATGTGCATTAGTAAATCCTTGCTTTTCCCTCTAGATAAGTAAAACTGATTTGAACATGTTTATTCTAGAAGCCCAGAGTATTTCTAATTAAATTTTTAATTCCTGTATTTCATATATTCCTTTATTTACTTCATGCTTTTCAGTTCAGTTGTCAGACACCATTTATCCTGACAAAAAAAAAAAAAATTAAAATAGGACTATGTATGTTAAAGGGCATTAAATGTTGGTTAAATTATAGCCCAAAGGCTAAATGTTTGTATCTGTGAATACGTAACAGAGTTATTCTGGCAAAGAGTAGTTTCGAAAATCTATGCTGTGTGCCTAATTCCCAATGATTTCCATGGGAGTCAGTTTCTTGTGCTCTGCAGATGTTGTAAAATTATTTAAAGAATATACCAGAATCTGTAATGGAATATCATTGATTCATAAGGATGTTGCAGTGAACTTGAAAAATTAGCAAATCACTCACAGGCTAAGAGTCATCTCATCAACTCAGCCTAAGAGATCAGGAGATACATTCATTGTATCCTGTTTTTAATACTTTTTTGTGTTGAAGTAGATTCATAGAGCTGTCTTAGTATGTTTTAACTTTTATGTCTGCTAAACAGGTTTTCTGAAATAAATACCTGTGATTTCATTACTTTGTATTTAAACACAACATAGCAAAAGAGAGGATGTAGTCTTCTAATGCAGAATTCCATCACAAGACAGTGATTATCCTCTGAGCTAGATAATGACGTAATAAGATTAATTTTAATATTGAAAATTGAGATATTTAACATCTGCTGCCTACAAGAAGATCAAGAATGTTATTACAACTGCTAAAGGTCTGAGCCTGAATTTCTTATAAGTAATGTTGCCAGTCTCCAGCAACCCCTGAAAGATGCTGAATTCTCATTTCTGTAACATATTTTACCTCAGGGGAACTGTGATATATTATCACACTGTTTTCTAATGAGATAAATAAAACTGGAAGTAAAGTACCCAAGTATTTACTTCCATCTTCACTCTTTCCTCTTTCTCTGGCTTTGGAACTGTTTTCCATAACTGCTAGTTCTTCTTATATATCTGGGGCAAAATGTAGAATCAAGCAATGTGTTTCAGGAGGAAATAGAATGTATATCACTGAGTTACAGGTATAATAAACTTGAATAATTTTTTAAATAATAAGATTCAGTTTGGAAATTTTTAACTTCGAAAATTCTGTCTAAGCTTATGGAAAAAATACTGTCCTATGTGTAGGGGGATACAGTATGGGTAAATGAAGGTGCTATAGAATGTCATCTTATCCCCTAAAGAGTTGAACCAATTATTAAGGATTAGGAGCAGGCCTGATTTTAACTAGCCACTGTAGCCAATAAGAAGAGTGTTATAAAAGAGTGGATTGGTTGGTTGAGGGGAAATGGAGCCAGTTGGCTACTGTGAGGACAAGGAAAGTTGGTGCCTAGAGGAGTTGCCTACAAGAAACATCAAGGAGTTATGAAACTCTAGCAATATGGAACCCTTGCAATGTAATGACAATAGAACTCCTGCACTATAATGACAACACCTATGTTCTCATATTAATTTTTCACTCAATTAGACATTTTAAGACTAGGGTGGTTAGTGAGCTATGTTCCAAGTGCCAGAAAGAAAAATTGTATTGTAGTCTGTCTGATTGTAGATGCTGACAATGAGATTCTATTTTCTGTCCCCTACTGAGTTTGTGCATAGATATGAAGAGGGAGGTGAGAAAATCTGGCCAACTTTTGTAATGCTTTACTTTCTCTGCTTTTGTAAAAGGCAGGTTAAAAGCCATGTTCCCAAAAGTGCTCTCAGCATCCCCACAGGCAGCTGCATGCTTCTGCCTATTTCTGTGGTTGGTCTCCTTTGTCTTGGGCCAGCTCCTGAACCTGCACACTGCCTGTGCCAACCCATCCCTACTGCTAATTGAAACCTCTCAATTAACTGTTTTGTTGCATCAGCACAGTTGGAGGCCTGACCTCAGCTATTAATGACAGCTCACTTATTGAAAGTGTTTCTTGAAACAAAGGTGGTAAAAACATTATACAATGATTGATTGAAATACATTATTTCATAGCGAGGAGAAAAATTATCTGCTTGTTTTTAATATTTTCATTGTGGAAAGGGTTGGGTAGCTTAAATATTGGAGTACATCCAAATATATTCTATATCTGTCAATGTATATCAATAGGCAAACATTTTTTATATAAAACTTTAGGTTTAAAACTAGTAAAGAACAAAATAAGAAAACATAAGAATATTTTTATTGAAAATTAATTATTATAAGACCAGTACCATTACTATACTAATAGGTATTTGACATAGGAAACATTTGCTTACCCAAAAACTGTGTTTGGGTCTTTGACTGTGTTCTTGCATTTCATATTCATCTTTCATCTGAAAAATAGTTTTCATCACAATGTATAATTGACATTTTTCCTGGCATTGGTCCATGGTGTAAACCATAAGAAACAACTGAGCAGGGGCTTTTCTAATGGTCTCTGCTGAGGATTTGTCTTGCCAGCTCTGAGTGCTTAAAATTTTCACACTTCCAGGGGTTGGTTGGTGAGCTTTATGTTGATGTTTTTACCCTGCCTGTAGGAATTAATGTGTGTGTGTGTGTGTATTTATATATCTGTATGAAGCCATGATGAAATTCTTGTTATATCAAAACTGCTTCACAGAATTTTACATGTCTTGATGAGTAGGTTTTTGTGAGCAAAAGGATATCTAATGAACCATTACATAATTACTTGTAAACTGGGAGTAAAGATACCTACCTGGGTACTGGAAGAGAGTGATTCAAGTCCTTGCTCTGCCAAAATGAAAGCAAAGACAAAAACCTGAATCTGCTTGAGGGAGCTTCTTGTTTTCAGTGAATGCTGAGAGTTAAGCTAACCCTGCTCCTTTCTAAGATTACTTGATAAAGTAGGCTGACTCTTTGCCCTTCTAGCACTCCACTAAATCACTGTCTCAGAGTGGGCAGAGCAGGGTGAAACAGTGTGAGCAGGGGGCTGGCATCTCACTCAGTGGTACCTGGGCAATTCCCTTTGACTGGAAGAGCAGAGCATCACACTGCACCGAGCACCACAGGCACTTCCAGGTGAGCCAGCACTCGTGCACTGCCAGCATGGGCATCTCCACATCCTGATCCCCTGAGCAGGCTGGATGTCTTCTGCTTCTGGCCTTGAACTGGCAGAAGTGGATGCCTGAATGTGGATTCCCCACTGTGTTATTCCAGCCTTCTCTGAATAATGGACTGTTTGGGTAAGAACCAAGGGAGAGAAGGAAAGTTCTTGAGCAAGATAAAGAATGTGTGCCTTTATGACTTCATTCTTCATGCTGATGAGGTACTGCAGGATGTTTTGAGGCAATAAGATTGTGTGACTGAGCATTGGAAAATTTCAGAATAGAAGACTTGTAAAGCTAATAATAATAATAATAATTCAGTTTAATAAAGGAAACACTGGGAGAATGTAGCAGACAAACTTCCTCGTAGTTCAAGGACATTCAGGACTAGGATTTGGCTTCTCATGGACTGCATAGATAAGAATTTGTTGTCAAATAAATTGCTTAAGTGGCTGTTTTGTTGGTTTTGTCATGAAGTTGCTGGAGCAGTAAAGCAAAGCACTTTGGCATGTACTGAATGTGAATAAAGATTAAAAAAATCTTTAGGTAAGAAGAGAAGGCTGAAGCAAGAAGGAAGAAAATCCTTATTATTATCAACTTTACTAACATTTACTGGAATACGACAAAACAAGATGATAACTGGGATGATTTTTTAAAGTGTAAATTTACAGTTTAGTAAAGGAAGCAAATTAATATAGAAATGAATTAAATGACCACTGTGTTGGACTGATTTGTCTGTATGGATTTAAGCTGATTTTTATGATGCACTTTTTTTTTCCCAATGGTTGTATACTCAGACACAATGATTCCTATGCTTATAAAGTTATAGTAAGTGTTTTCTTTACTGTTTAATTAGAGCTATTAACCAGGCTTTCCTGTTTATCTCTTGTGATTTTATTGTCCTTACACCAAGATCTTAGACCCTTACAATTATATTTTAAAAGGAATATGCATTTTTACTAGCTAAGCTGTAATTGATGCAATGGAAACAGTAACTCAGCCAAAATTCCTGTTGATTCACTAGAAGAAGGATCCAGACTTTAAAATCAAAGTAAGGAATTCAATAAAAAATATCTGAGCAGGCCCAGAATTATTTATGTTCACCGCAATGATGAATTATATATAAAATGAAATAATTTGATCCACATTGGGTATTTTATTTACAGTACCGTTCTCAGAAATAAGTACTTTTGCTTTCGAAAGCAGAGTAGATTTTTTTGATTTACATGGAGTTAAGCTCCAGCAATTACAGATAATGAGAAATCTGCCATTATCTTTGGTAACAAATGAGTTAAGGTGAAGAGAAAATCCTTGGAAATGCTTCTAATTTCAGGCCAAAAATCATTTATACCAAAGTGAATGAATGAGTTGTGTCTGATAAAGATGGAATAATTTAAGATACTAAGCTCTGTTTTCCTGTTCTGCAATTCTGCCTGATTCTGTGAACACTTAGTTTCTAATGAGACTGTCAGAGCACTAAATCCTATCTAATCTTAAGAAAGATTTTTAAAAACCCTCACCAAATATCTGATGGCAAACTGGAGACAGATTTAAAGGGGGTTTTGAGCTACTTGTTGTTGTCTTTTTGCAGAGATTTAGCTACTAACAAAAATACTAGTATTTGTCTTTTCAAGCGTCACAGACAGTGAAAATCTGAATATTTATCAAATCTCTTTTTCAACACTTTTCTTTCTATCTCGACCTACCTTGTGGCTCCCTGTTGTCCTGACTCGATGTTTTTCAGAGCAGTGGCTGCTGTCAGTCACTCCAATGCTTCTGTGTCTGGGCATGCTGATATGGAACAGTGGGAAACTGCCATGGAAATGGCCAAAGCAGGAAGGAGGTCTGGGCTGCGTTTTCAAAGATAACTTAAAAAATAAATCATCGTTATGGGAAAATGAATATTCTCTTAAAAGCAGGGCTCATTTTTCCCTAGACCTTTCCAGTACTTATCCCTGAGTCATATAAAGAGTAAGCATTAGAAAAATTGAGTAAGTAAACATTATGACTGTCAAAATAAGATGCATTTAGATGAAGAATCTTTAGAGGAGTAGATGGTATTACTTTATGTATTGAAATTGATTATATAGCCTTGTCAAATTGCCATGAAGGGTTTATTTACATTTGGCTTATTTCCTAGGCATCATAGCAGCCTTTCTAGTACAGATAAAGCTTATTGAAATCTTTGTCATGGATTTTCATGTTGTAGAATTCCACAATTAAAACCAATAATAATTATATTTTCAGCAACCCATTGTTAATTTTGTATTAAAAAAGACAATCAGCAAAAAAACTCTCAGTATGATATAAATCCCATTAAATGTTCAAGGAAAGAGGCTGCAGTTTGTTCCATTACATAAACAAGCTCTGAAGGAAGAGACTTAAATTTTGCTCACTCCTTCTCAGGGAAGAGGAGAAAATTAGTAAAACCACTAAAATTACCCATTTTTTTAGGAAGAAAGCAAAAGCTTGTGACCTTCTTTCTTAAGTCTGATTTTTCCTAATGATGAATCATTCTCTCATACATTCAGACTTTTTTTTTTAAAATCAGGGAAGTGATTTTTTTGCATCTATTGCAGAAATGTATGTTCAGTACTGGCTTGATTGCAACTTAGTTTTGAAAGGCAACTTATTTAATTATGTGCATATTCCCAGTGATCTTGACTTGCTAGTTATTTTTGTGCATGAAGAAATTTGTGTGATGTCTGGTTTTTTATCAGAGGACTCCCCTATGAATAATAGCATCAGGTAGCTGTGAAAAGGCATACAGCAATAAAAAGGGAGATAATATGGATTTTTCAGGCCTCCTTTTTGTTTTTCTTGGTGAGTGTGGGGAAGGTGAGAGGTGTTGTGAAAAAGTCCTTGACCTCCTTATGAGAATGGGGAAAAACCATGGGAGTGAATTCATAAAACTGGATAGTAAGCGAGAGCTGGCTTGGAGAGCTTCTGTTAAGTAAATTAGGCGGTGGTGAAAATCCAATGCATTCAGTCTTCTGCATGGGAAAAACTGGCTGAAGCACAGGAAAACAGTTTAGACTGGGATGGTTGGGCTTTTTCTGCTAGATTTTTTTTTGCAATGTAATCTTTATCTCATTTTTCAGTCCATAGTCTGGTAGATGGTATTACTTTATGTATTGAAATTGATTATATAGCCTTGTCAAATTGCCATGAAGGGTTTATTTACATTTGGCTTATTTCCTAGGCATCATAGCAGCCTTTCTAGTACAGATAAAGCTTATTGAAACCTTTGTCATGGATTTTTCATGTTGTAGAATTCCACAATTAAAACCAATAATAATTATATTTTCAGCAACCCATTGTTAATTTTGTATTTAAAAAGATAATCAGCAAAAAACCTCTCAGTATGATATAAATCCCATTAAATGTTCAAGGAAAGAGGCTGCAGTTTATTCCATTACATAAACAAGCTCTGAAGGAAGAGACTTAAATTTTGCTTACTCCTTCTCAGGGAAGAGGAGAAAATTAGTAAAACCACTAAAATTACCCATTTTTTTAGGAAGAAAGCAAAAGCTTGTGACCTTCTTTCCTAAGTCTGATTTTTCCTAATGATGAATCGTTCTCTCATACATTCAGACTTTTTTTTTTAAATCAGGGAAGTGATTTTTTTGCATCTATTGCAGAAATGGATGTTTAGTACTGGCTTGATTGCAACTTAGTTTTGAAAGGCAACTTAACTTATTTAATTATGTGCATATTCCCAGTGATCTTGACTTGCTAGTTATTTTTGTGCATGAAGAAATTTGTGTGATGTCTGGTTTTTTATCAGAGGACTCCCCTATGAATAATAGCATCAGGTAGCTGTGAAAAGGCATACAGCAATAAAAAGGGAGATAATATGGATTTTTCAGGCCTCCTTTTTGTTTTTCTTGGTGAGTGTGGGGAAGGTGAGAGGTGTTGTGAAAAAGCCCTTGACCTCCTTATGAGAATGGGGAAAAACCATGGGAGTGAATTCATAAAACTGGATAGTGAGAGCTGGCTTGGAGAGCTTCCGTTAAGTAAATTAGGCGGTGGTGAAAATCCAATGCATTCAGTCTTCTGCATGGGAAAAACTGGCTGAAGCACAGGAAAACAGTTAAGACTGGGATAGTTGGGCTTTTTCTGCTAGTTTTTTTTGCAATGTAATCTTTATCTCATTTTTCAGTCCATAGTCTGGAAAATTCTTACAGATCAAAGTCAGGGAACTTGCAAGAGCGGGTACCTTCAGGCAGAAATTTTGCTAATTTGGAAAAGGAAGAAGGAAAAGCTTGGGGCAAAGCAAGAATATTAAGTTATTACAAGTCCTCCACTTTAATTTGCAGCAAATTGAAACAAAATTTTACATTTACTGTTATGCAAACATTATGTTTATCAAATACCAGTGAGATTTTACATCATGATAGATACTTATGCTAAGAATGATGACTATGAAACCCCATACAGAGTAAATCACGTTCTTAAAAGCTTTATTTGATCAATAAGAAATTATTTGTGTACCCATATGAATACATGTGAATTTCAGATGTTATGTTCACTTCTAAGAATAAAAATAATCCCACAAGAGGGTAAGTAATTTCCTGTATAAAAAGGAAAGTCCTCTTTGCTACATTTTTAATGAAGCTGAAGTCTGTGGAATACCAGGCAGTAGCTAGTTGCTGTTTTCTGCTTTACCTCTGTAGTGACATATTCTCCTTGAGGTCTTCTACAGTTTTGGAGACTCCAGCAATTTTTTCCAAGGTTGAAATAGGAGTCAGCTATTTAACCCTGTTTATAGAAAGAATTTGATCTTATAATAATTGGAGTAGGTCTGAAATGATTTTAAAAAGGAAGTGCAATCAAATTACAATTTAAAAATTGTGTCCCATTATTAGCGTTAATATAATTCTCTTCTGTGCGATGAAAGCTATAGAGGTGAAAATATTGGAATTAATATTTTAGTGAGGTTTCTCTAAGAGCTTGAATGAATTTTCCAAGACAGAATCTCCTTCTTGAAGTGAGGGCAGTTTTTTCAGAAGGTAATATGTGGTGGGTTAACCCTGGCCAGTGGTTAACCAGATGAGCTGCCTCTCATCTACCCCATCTCCACCTACCCCAGCAGGACAGGGGAAAGGCTAGAAGAGCAAAACTCATAAAACTCATGGGTTGAGATAAGGACAGTTTAAGTGAATGAAAAAGGGGGAAAATGGAGAAAGTGATGCAAAAGCAATCATTTACCTCTTTGTACAAGCAGAGTGGTACCCAGCCAGTCCCTCAGGGATGGCTGCTTTTGAAAACCAACTTGCCTTTCCCTTCTTCTCCCACTACCCCAGTTCCACTGCTGAGCATGGCATTCCTTTGTATGGAATATCCCTTTCACCACTTTGGGTCAGCTAGCCCAGCTGGGTCCCCTCTCAACCTTTGCTTACTTCCAGCCTTCTTGTTACTCCTGCAATGCCTTGAAAACTGCTACTGGTTCCAGTATAATAAATGTTGTCTTTGTGTTTTCCTCCATCTAATACTGTGTGTTTGAGGGACAGATGATTCAGTGTCTGAAATCTTATAACATATAGACAAGCAAGCCAGAGAATGTGCCAGTTGTTATTTTTCTCTCTGGACTCCCCCATATCACTATCCTCAGAGCCAAATGAAACAGAAATCTTGGACACAGTTGCTTTTATTTCCCATCCATGTCAAGATAGAACTCCTCCATCCTGCTGAAAGGACTTTTTTCCCCCATAATTCCTCTCACTTTTCTTACATGAAGTGGCAAAATAAATGTCACTGCATAGATTTCAAGCAACAAGTTTTCTTCATGTTACAACATCTCTTCTTCTCCAGTAATATGCTCTTTTATATCCCAATAAAACATGATCTGACTAAGGGCTTGAGTCAGGGGAGATGGACTGTCAGAAGCATTTGACTCTTACAATTAGAGCTTTTGTGTGTGTAAATGTGTCAGGAATTAATGTGTTCCATTTCTGGAGTGCCAGCTGTTTTTTTACAGATTTACCAAGTACTGTAACAGCACTTGGTAAATGCCTTGAGGCTTGCAAATGAAGAGAGGTTGCACATCCAATTGGAGACCAGGCTGATGACAGATGGGAGAGACCCATCTGTGGAGGGTCTTTGAAACTCCATCAGTTGCACTTGGTAAAGTTTGGCTTTGTCAGGAAATTCAGGGTTATCCTGTGGACTGGAAAGTAGGGCCTGATAAAAAAAGTGCATTAAATCTTCTTATCCTTCTACTTAACAAGATCCTGACTACTGTTTTACTCATTTAAAAACCTGACTGAATGGCAACTTAAAATACATTTTACTACTAATTAAGAGGTAAGAATTACATCAGTTTGAAAGCTGCCCTGGAAACTTGAAAGCATGTGAACAAACATGGAAAACTTAGGAAATTACTCTGTTCATCTTTATTGGATATACAAGGAACCTTAAACTGGAGTGATGTAAATTTATAGAGGCCCACTAAACATAGTTATCCCTCTCTTGTATGAGCTACAAGTTTGATCTGGAATTATCTTTCATATAGTTTAGACATCCTATTCCCCTTCCTAAAACTCAGTTTGCACAGTCTCATTGTCGGTCCCTAATTCACAGAGGTCAGAAGTCAGCTCAATGAAGAGATTGGCCTGAAGAGATGGCTCCAGGCAGGGCTGCCACACAGCAAACTCCACGTCTCTGCCTGGGGTGAAGGATGAGCCAGATTTTGGGATGTTTCTTCCGTGGAAGGGCTGGGATCCGACTTCCCTGCTGCTATTTCCCTCCCAGAGGAAGGATGTCGAAGGGAAAGCTACTGCTTCTCTGAGTATCAAGTGTTGCCCAGCTTCCCCATGCTGGACCATGGAGCAATGGCAGCAGGAGACAGCCATCCACATTTCCAGACATTTCTGTCATATGAAGCAGCTGTTTTTCTCTGCCTTCGACTGGAAACAGGACAGCTGTAACCCAGAGTGGTAATGAATGGTAACAGATCTCAGTTTTCAGAAGGCACATAATGTATAATAATCATCTGCCTCCTCCCTCAGTTACTAGGTTGTAGTACTTTACATCTAAAGAGTAAGCCACAGTTGGTCAGAATATTTAGAATATTAATATATTTCAGGAAAAAAGTATTTTCCAATTCTATCTATATGAAACAGCAACTTCTGTTTCACCAGTTTGAAAATTCAGGGGCACACTGAGTTTTTCCTCCTGGTTTTGAGCATTCAGGTTGGTGACAGTTATGAGCCTGTCCCCACAAGTGAACTTGAAGGTAGTCTGTCTTCTTTTCTTTAATTTATAAAACCTGAACCCCTGTAACAGTTCCTTTTGCTCAGGAAAACACTTAGGTACCTGCTAGAAATTGCTCTCCAGAACAGCACTACCATCTACAGGAAAAATTAATTAATAATGCAGAGGGTTTGAAAACACCTTTGTGATAGTACAGAACTAATAATTGATGTGGACATAACTGGGGGAGATATGTTTTGTAAAAAAGTTAGAATCTTAAAGTCACAGAGTTCAAACCTACAAAAGTGGTTAATATTCCTAATTTAATCTTTTTGCCATATCTAATGACAGAGGTCTACTTGGATGACCAGAGTAGCCTCGGAAAGCTTCCCTTCTTGGGCTATCAACACTATTTTGATTTTTTTTGTAGCAGCCTGATAGTTTATTGCAAGTAGGCAAAAATGATGCTATTGATTCCTTCATACTTAGAGGTAAAGGTGACTACAAGTTCTTTTTTGTTTCTAAATGTGGGAAACATACAAAAGTAATTGCTCTTTGTAATATAGTATTCCCTGTTTGGCCCTATTTCTGATTGTATTTCATAATTAATATAGATCAGACATGCATTGTGGATGTATAATGTACTTCACATTGTTGCAAACCAAACCTACAAAATATATCAAAATGTGTGAGAGTTGGAATTATTAAACTTAGATTTATTATTAATGAAAAGAAAAATTTTTGTAGATGGTGTGAATTTTGAAACATATTCTTGCTCTTATAGATTAATGCCAACTGATTTTTATAATTATATGTTTTGGTTCATAATTAATCCTTCTGAGGAAGATGGTATAATTAAAAAGATATTAATTATAGATGGCACCTGTACTTTAGAGAACAAATTTTTCCCTATGCCTATTGAGACAGGTTTTACCATTGTGTAAATCAAGTCTATATTTCCCCAGTATTTGTGTCTGTATTGGACTCTTTTCAGAAAATCTGCAGCAATTTCTGCAAATCCACAGAAAGCATTTTGTGGTGCTTTAATTCTGAATTTGTTTGAATGTGCATGAGATTCTGGAAATGCAAACATTTAAAGAGATGGTGAATTTTAAGCCCAAATGTTATTTCCTTTCTCTGTATTATTCCAGATATTTTAGAACATGAAAACTGTTTAGAAGTGCTGGTATTGAAGTGGGAGTAATTTGTAAAAACTGGATATTTATGGTTGGTCAGTTTTTCATCAATTGCCTATAATGTTCAATACTTAGGTATTTAAATCATTTGTCTTGGTTAGGTGAAACATCTGCTTCTAGCTCTCTGAATAAGGAAATGTATATATTTGTGTGTCAGGAGAGGAAAAAGGCATGGTTTCTGAACCCATATGTTATCTATAATTTAGAGAGATTTTGCAGAAGCTTGTATGAGACTGTCTTATTCCTCCTTGTATTTAGCAGATTTGTTTCAGAACATTATCTGTTGGAAAAGCTGTGTGCCCAGTGTGGGCTAATTCATCTGTCATAGATTAGATAAAGGTCTAAGCTTCAAAAAACCAAGTTATTTGGTACCAGATTATTGAGTACTTCCCATGAGTTATAACTTTAATAAATTGGACCACAAAAACGATGGTGGGTGGGAGAATACCATGTCAGAATTCCATTCTACCCCTACAGACCACAAATTATGCTGGAGCTGAACCACACAGTTACTTCATACTATACTTCAGCTGAAAAATAGGGAAGAACTGGGCACCACCTTGGTTTTGACAGATGAGTGTGTAGGACCAAAAAGCAATATTTGTCTTGTCAAGATTCTGGTCTCCAGGTGACAGTGTGAAATTCACTCCACTGGAGGTAGCCAGCTAAACATGCACATCTTTCCTGCTCCCATGCAGAGAGTCAGCCCCTGCTTGAAAATCAGGGAATTTTGGAGGCCAGCAATGGCAGGAGCAGACACATTACCTGTGGTGAAAACTCTCCACTTGTGAGGCTAACAGCAAGGGCAGAAAGCTTGAAGATGTTGGCATGAATACCATGATAATTTTGAATAGATGCTTTCAGTGGGCAGGGGATTGGAAGGTGAACAGCTTTTGACAGCCAACTGGGGAGTGAATAGCATCATCTTTGACATAAATGGGCAGGGATGGAAGATGTGACTATTCCTGTTTCTGTGACATAGTGATGCATCTTTCCATTCTAGTCTCAATAAAATACCAAATCTAGCGAGTGGATGATGTCTTCTTATGAACTAGAAGAGGATTTTAAACATTATGTGCCAGAGTTGCTTTGCAGATTTCACAGGTGACATTGAGCAGAAGGCAGGAAGATAATTCTCACCTGTCTCCTGTAAAATGTACTAAAGGACAGACATCCCTTTGCTGGAGGCACAAAGGCCTTCCCATGCCAGAAGGTTATGTGAGACTTTTGCCTTTGGCGTCAGCACAGAGAAAGAAACAGGCTTGATTTCTTCTCAAAGAAGGGCTTCTGATGACTGACCAGCAGCTGGTACAAACCTTCTGCAAACGGATTTAGCACAGACACGATAATGATGACGAGCTGCAGCCCCCTCTTATTAAGGGGTGTGTTTGGAGAGTCTTGTGGTGGGACCACAGCACAGGGTGTCAGCCAAGGAGTGCAGTTTACATTGTACTGGTGGGGGCAGCACCATAAAGGGACTGTCCTCTGCAGTGTGTTCTGCTCTCTTGAGCCTGGGGGCAAAGGCAGCTTGCAGAATGCATATTGCTGATGCACACTGCACTTGTCTTGATAAATGGAAGCTTGAATCTAGGCAAGTCCAAGGCAACGTTACTGCAGAAGCTGATTAGAAGGCTTCCACTTAGTACCTTACAGACCCTTCGAGTTTGATTGCAACGCTGTGATTATTTTTAACCTGAGAACCCTATTTCTTCTTGCTTATTTATATGTCAATCTTATGTTCATATAATTTTTGCAGGTGAAAGTTTTTGTGCATGGATTCTATATGGAATGAGCACAATAACTCTAGGACATGGCAAATTCCATAATAATCTATTCAGTGTGGATATAAAGGCTCTTGGTAGCATGTTGTATATGAAAATGCCTTCAGGGCTTATCAGGCTTGTGATATGCAACCATAACTCCCTTTCCTGCCCTATCTCTCTTTCTATGGAGGTGTTTTTCATTTTTTGCCTTTTTTTTAAAAGTAATTAAATTTTTAACCCTTTTTATCTGATTCACTTTGACAACTTTTATTCCTTTTGTTCTTTTTACTGTGAACATGAAGGACAGGATTTGAACAAATGAAGAGTGCAGAGCATTTATTTGTGGGTAAGCACACTGTAGATAGGAAGGACTAGTGATCTTATAGGTGGGGGTTAACGTTACCAGATGAGCATTATATACTCACAAATCTGATGAGATTGCAATTGCTGCTCAGGTAAGGAGAGGTCAATAATCTTTGCTTTTAGATTGAGCTTGATCCTTGATCTTGCTGAATTTCCATCTTCTGCTTCTCCATTACTTTTTAGCATTTTAAACCTTTTAATGTCAGTATTGTTTCCTCTTGAGCTCTCATACTGCTAACTATCCCCACATCCACACTTGACTTTTTTTTTCCCCTGTGTTTTTAGGCTTCCTAACTCATATAGATTTTCTTTTTTCACTTCCTTTCAGTCATCTCAGCAGTTTTCTCAGCAGGCTGACCAAAAGTCACACAGCTTTATGCCCCAAACTGCTCTTTGGTTCATAGACTTTGTCTGAGGGTTGCATGTGAATGGTGTCCCCAGATAGTTTCCTTTTCTGATTTGTTTCTTATCTGAAGTTTTTTAGAAAATAGTAATATTTGCACTCATGGATTTAGCTACATTCTACTGAGCACAAATATTATATATAAAAAGCCAATAATAAATTTAGTGTCTTTTCAGTATCCAAATCTTTACAGAATATAGAATGATAAAACAAAATATCATGATAAAAGACTGAAAATAATACTTAGGCTTCTCATTCTGTTTTGCTGATCATGATGTACACAAACATTAAATAACAAAAAATGAAATAAAGTATATTTAAAATAAAATATAAACTACATCCCACTGTTCAGAAGCCAAAGAGTATTATGTTACTGAGAATGAATTTATGGTGACAATTACTTGACAGAGGTTTGTACAGTAAATCACATATTATTACTTTAATTTTTTGCCATTTTCTGGTGTACAGAACATTCTATGATCAGCTAGAATGTTTACCTTATAACACACTATACTAGAAAGACCAAATAATGATATCCTGTCAAACAATTTAGAATCTAAGCATAAAATGAGGGATGATAGGCAACAAAACTTTAGGATTTGGGGAGATGCATTAGGCTGTAGCATTGGCAGTGTCCTGCTATATGACGTGCCAAAATTCAACCTGGCTTTTGTTAGACGTTAAGCAAAAGAGGTTATAAAGAAGATAGGGGGGGTGTGTGTGTGTATATCTCTAAGAATTTAAGGAGTGAGTGTTGCAGGTTTTTTTAAATCATGTTTATGGATCTCAATCAGAAATCTCATGGGAAGCCTGAATTCTATTTATCAATAAGACCCCAGTGGCTGAGACTGCTGCCTTTACTGCAAGACTGGTATTCTTCTTCCCATGTTGGAAGAAATGTCAAGTTAATTATAATCAAAATAAATTAAAATTTCCTGATATTTAGTTGCATTTTTAGAATTTAAAGCTGTGATTCTGCCAGCATTTAAACAGGTGTGCACCTTGGCTCATGTGAGCTGTTATCATCTGACATGATGAAGTGAGTCACAAATATCTTGGCAGATCTCCACTCTGAAAATACACAGTCTGTAGTTAAAATTTTGACTTGTTGTTATGCTGTGAAATCTCCTGCTATTAGGTCTTCGGGAGCATTTTTAAATAGTCTTCAAATATGTCTTGTCTGGTTTCCACTCTGCACTTTCTCTAAGACTGAAACTTTAGAAGAAATTAAAATCCTTCTTAGATGGTTGCTATTCAGAAGTCTCAGGATTCCTCTGGAAGGCTCCTTGGTTATTTTTGACAGCCTTTTTGTGCTTCACATATTGAAGTACCCAAGAAAGCTAGTGGGGTGTCTACTGCTCTCTTGAGCACCTCACCCATTACAATTATCACACAGTGGTATGTTAAAGCTTAATCATCTAACATTTGCAGTGGTATAGACAATGGAATTAAGATTTGAGTTTTATTTGCTTTTGGTGCATCCAAAGACTCTCAGAAAAAAAAAAATCATGTCATTTAAGGTTTGTGTAGCTTCCCATCTGTCTTCAATCTTTCAGCTTTCTTTATACTCCTGTGTACAGGCTGCAATCTGTGTGCTTCACCCAAGAGTAGAGTGGAACCATGTGCACAGATAATATCCTTGTCTTCTCTCCTGAAGATGTATGTGATTAATGATTTCCAGCCTGCAGAGCTAAGATGTGGCCTGTGCAGGGGTGTAGGAAGTTTTCCACCAAGGAACCTTGATTATTGAGATGAATGGATTATTGATGACAAAGAGGAACCCCCTGCCACAAAACATTAGGGGAAGAAATGGTTGGAGTGTCTCTTTTTCATCTTGGGATACAGAAAAGGGCTGTGTAATCTCTCAGGATTTCTTTCATCTCTACTTTTTATGATTTTGTTTTTCTGGAAGAAGAAATGTAAGATGCCAGGCTTAGTACCTGTCTGCATGCAATGCTGTCCTGCTTGAGACCCCCAGGGAACACTCTGGCAGGGGTATAGATCCAAGTCTGGAGCTCATTGCTGCAGTTGATATATGGAGCAAACCAATGCTGCGCACAACAAAGAATTTCCACATCTGTGCCTTGAACACTTTCAGCAGCTACAGCTTCAAACAAAAGCCACAATGAGTTTAATAAGAATGCATTGAGAAAATTGTGTGTTCTGCATGACCATATTTAATAACAGAAAGATAGGGCTGGAAGGGACCTCAAGAAGTTGTGCAGTCAGTATTGTTCCAGTACAAGTTCTATGTCCAGCATGTTTGCCAGTCTGTAAATTCTACAGCTGTAACTGTGTGTTACTTGTCAGTGCATGTCTCAGTTTCTTAATAAGGAAGTCTGAAATGAGTGGCTTGAGTTTCATACAATGCTTTCAGAATGATGAGGAATAGAGGAGTAGAGATAACCTTGACAAAAGAAATTCCTTTTTAAAAAGAAGATTTTCACAAGCCCATTTAGATTATTATATAAATCCCGCAGCCATGTTTGGTTCTAGACTATGTACTGTCATTTCCCCTGTGGGTTTCCAAACGTGACCAGGATGATTCAGAAAGTTTGGTCAGTTTTATCAAGTTTGTTCTGAGGCATTCATGAACCAAATGAGGTAGAAGCTGCTGATCTCTGAACTGAAAATTCTGTTTCTTTGGGAAAGGGAGAGGGCATTTAGAGAGAGGCTACAGCTGAGATACCTCCCAGAGACTAAGGCAGTTCTGCCCAGAAACAATAAAAGCTAAGCCACAGCGATGTGTGGTGCTTCAGTCTTGCACAATTAACCTCACTGTAGCTCTTGCTTTCAAGAATAGTTTCTTGTGTTACTTGATTTCCTGGAGCTGTCTGACATTTCCACTGTATTTCTTTTCCTTTCACTCACTTTCCAAAACACTGTTTAAATTGTGTCCTAACATAAGTTTTTTACCACAGTATCTGCAGAACAGGCTAAACACATGGAAGGAAGAGAAATTTTGGAAAGACTTGAAGACACTGAAATGTGTTTTGGTTTGTTCCTCTCCACCCCCTCCTGCCTTCCCAATGAACAAGTCCTAACATTTAAAATTTTTTTTGCTAAGAAAATCTAGTTTTTTTTTTTTAAAGTTAGAATAATCAAAATTTATCTTCTTTTTAAAAACATAGGTGTTGTATGTTAAAATGTAGATGTTTTATTATGCTGTTATACAAACTGGTGATGTTGAACAAAGAATGATTTGACAGTTAAAGGCCAGAACTTTTTAGCTACTTTAAATTGCAACATTATCTAGTTTTTGTAAATGCTCTGATTTAGCAAAGGAACCCATTTTTGGAATTTCTCCACCAGTTTCTCTTCCATTAGCTATTGTTGAATAGGCATGAAGAGAACACATTCCTTGTCAGGAGAGGAAATACTATTGTTAAGCAAAGACTTGTGCTGAATACCCACTCAATGTATAAAATTAATTTCAGTGTAGTCTTTTCTATTAAAAAACTGTGATGCAGCTTAGATCCTGCCAGAATAATTGCACAAAAACTCCTAAAAGAAATTTCAAAGAAAATAGAAAAAAAGATAAGATAACAGGCATGCAGGATAAGAACTTTCAAACGAGTGAACTAGAACCTGAGGTTTCTTATCAATCCTGCTATCTAGGTAGTAAAAAGTTCATATTTTGTCCAAAAAAAGACAAAGATACATCTTAAAAATATTGAAGAAAATGGTGCTTGTAGTCCTGGCTGGTATGCCAGGTTCTGTGTAAAAAAAAATCTTTGGATTTTAGTGCTACTTTGGTTAATTCAGTTGCTGATGTGGATAACATAGTAGATGAGGTATTTGGCATTACATCACATATGATTTGAGATTAAATGTTTTGCGGTAGTTTGGGTAATTTTTAGTTTTGCCTCCTGTCACTATTTGTGCTTTAGTATGTGGTGAGAGATTTATAGATGTTTGAGTTTCACATGAGTTAAGGTGATAAATTACCTTTAATGCTCTCTGGAAGACTAAATACTTTAATCCCTTCCTAAAATCCTTTTTATACCTTTTGTTTTCAGAGGTAGAATGAAGGGTACAGACTAAGAAACTCAGTCAAATCATGCAGTTGAAATTAAAGTAAAATACTGATGAGAATGCCTTACCTCTACAGCTGAAAATAAGAGAGGTTAGAAGTATGATGTAACACACAATCTATTATAGCAGCTGTTAGAAATTAGAAATATCTATTTAGAAAGAGTAGGTTATAAATAGACATGAACTGGACCTGTTTTTAATCCTATACTCAAAAGTGTGTTGCAAATTAAGAGAAACTTTAACCTTTGATGTACACAATTAGGAAGACCCTGGGGAATATTATTAATACTGCAGAAAATCTTGCAGTTGTGGTGTGCTTAGTGTGTGAAGGCACTCAGATTAAAGTCTGTCAATACCTTTGGATTACAGTAATTTGAAGTGACAATATGTTGCTCCCTGCATTCAGTATCACTGAAATTCATACAAAGAGCACCTCCTTTCATTCATTAAAATAAAGCAGTGTCCCAGAGCATGCATTTACACATAAGCCTTACTGCTTTCAAAATACTTTTAAATAAATGATGAAGAGATGGGAGATGTCCTTTTCTGAAAGAAAAATAATAAATGTAATGCTGTTAGAAATGGAAAAAGAATAAGAAATGCTATGCTGTTAGAAATGGAAGAAATAAGATTTTTGTGTGAAACTAGGGAAAAAACCAAAATAGCTCTAAGGCTTCCTGAGAAACTGGGAATTTTTTTGTCATTCTGAGATTAGCTTGTCCTTAAAGAGCTCCCATGATACCTCATGGTATCTCAGAGAAATGCCCCATTGTTTCCTAATGGAAATATTTCCTGCAGAATTGCTTCCACATTTCAGTGTGATCTGCCCTTTGGTGCCTGTGGGATCCGTCAGGAGAGCAGCACATTCTGGGTTTGTCCCTAGGAGAGACTTCTGTGATCAACAGCAATCCACAGCTCCTCTACAGTTTTGTGGAAGCATATCAGTGCATCATATAAATGTTGAGGCAAGGCAGAAGTGAAAACTTTCTATTACTCTGATCTTTCAGTACCTCTCCTTTCAGAAGAGCTGTGAAATTCTGTAAAAGATTACTCCATAACAGTTATTCTAAGTCTGAGCAACTCTATTGCTCATAAGGTGTTTCTTCACGGTTGCAGAGTGACTAACACAGGAAAGACCTCATTGATGATTTAAGTCTCTGTATCTCACCAAATTAGAGATTACATTGGTGACAAACTGTGGTTGTGTGGCATTTATCTGAGAGGAAGAGAAAAAACAGTGCTTGATCTGCATATAGAAAAGTAAATGTGAAAGTGTACAGGCTAGCAAAACACAGTCAAGGGCTCAGAATAAAATTCCCTACTAAGAAAATTGGTTTTCTATAGTGACTAAATGAAAACTCTCAGCATTCTGCCAGTTGCCTTAAGAGGATTGAAAGGTTTCTATGTCATAATTAAAGAATCAGAAATATTTAAAATAGGAGAGGAGTTCCTTAGCATTCTCATCTCCTGGTAGTATTTTGAATTGCTCAGCGCATCACAGAAACACAAAGCTAGGAATCTGGGTAGATATCCAAAGGCACTTTGGAGTTTCACTTGTGGCACTTTTATTCGAAATATTCTTTGATCATTGTAAAGCCAGCACAGATTTTTAGAATTTGCTGGAAATAATTTTTAATTATATTAATATTTCATAAAGGGGAACATAGGTATTTTTTCTTGTGGTTTTGGCACCTTTTTTGAGATTAGTACATGCATACATCATGGAACTGCTCTTTTGTGATGTCCAATGATCCTAATGGTCTCCTTCGTATTTATTACTGCAAAAAAAATCATATAAATGATGTAGGTAGGTAAAAAAATTAATGTAAAATTTTGTATAAGTTGCTTTGAGAATCAGAGTAATTTGCCAGTAGAAATGGCTCTGTATAGTGTTTGGTTGCTTTAAAGGGGATTCACAAATAGTAAAGCTTTTCTCCAAGTTATTAACAAGACAAATCATGAAAAAGTGAGTATTAACACAACTAGTGAATTCAATAAAGACCTATTTTATTTTCCAAGAACAGTTATGAGGATGAAGTTATATGGGATAGTTGGCAAAAAATTCAGCTTGCTCTCCGTAAAAGAATGACTTCTCCATATAGACAATATTGCTTATGCTGTCTGTTTCCAATATATAAATCATGCCTGGGCAATATGAGACTTCAGAAAATCAGAGTTATTAATACTTGCCTTTTCTTTTTTGAAGTTCTTGCATTAAATTGATAGATTCTTTCAAACTTTTTTTCATGTGTAAAAGTTATATGTATTTTTACTTCAAGGATTTTAGCAGACTGTGCCAAGCCTAGTGCTGCAAAAGCCAGAATGCTTGTTGCAAATCACAAAACATAAAACAACGCTAAAATGCTTGTATCCCTAATACTGAATGCAAAAATCACCAAGATGAATGAACACATATCTCTGAAACTCTCTGGAAATCTGTTATGATTTAACCCCAGACAGAAACCAAGTCCCATAGTGCTGTTTACTCACACCCCTGGTGGGATGGGCAAGAGAATTGGAAGAATGAAAGTGAGAAAACTCACAGGTTGAGTTAAAGATAGTTTAATTGGTAAAGCAAAAGCTGTTTGTGGAAACAAAGCCAAGCAAGGGATTCATTCACCACTTCCCATGGACAGGCAGCTTTCCCAGGAAAGTTGTGCTCCATCACATGCAGTGCTGACTTCTGAGGACAAACACCATCACTTTTCCCCTGGCTTTAGATGCTGAGCCTGACACCATAAGCTATGGAATATGGAATATCCCTTTGGTCAGTGCAGGTCAGCTGCCCCAGCAGTGTCCTCTCCCATCTCCTTGTGCATCTCTAGCCTTCTTGCTGGCTGGGATGAGGAACACTGCTCAGCAATAATGCAAATGTCCCTGTGTTATCCACACTGCTTTCAGCACAAATCCAAAACACAGTCCCATACGAGCTTCTATGAGGAAAATTAACTCTGCCCCAGCCAAAACCAGCACAAACTCATTGTCACTGTTTTTTTTTACTGATTCTCTATATGGAGAGCTCTTCATGTGAGCGAAGGTTTGGCTGTCGATGGCCTGAATCCGGAAAGATGGGAGTGGAATGGAAGCCAAAAGAAGACTATTATGAACAAGTCATTAATGTTGTAGGTAGGATTGGAGTAATTCAATACACAGGATCTTAAAATAAGCAGATATACAGAAAGGTTCAGATTTTGTCAATAGGATCCTCAGTACTTATGCCAGCCCTAGGGGCATTTTAAAATGCAATTGAATAAATTTTCTTCACAGATGACTTAGAAGGAGAAAACCTGTGGCTGGAAAAACATAATTGGAGATTAAGATGTTAATAAATCTCTCATTTTGAATTGTTAATGCATTTATTGAAAGATAGTTATTATACTAAGAAAATAAATTACCTTAAAAATACAGTCTAACTCAGTTTTGAACCTAAAAAATGGAAATAGGTTTTTCACCTTCAGAAAAGAAGAAAATCCTATTTCAAAGACAGGAAATCATTTGGATTATGTCTAGAAATTTATTATGGATGCTTTTGAAATACTATTGGTATTGAAATTGCCATGTACTATTATTCTCCGATGTAATTATAATTGACTTGGTTGCATAATTTTACACATCATAATAATAACATTTTCAGAGGTAGATATGGTCTAATTGAAGTCCAGGCGGACTTAAATTTTCTGATAATACTGTTAAAAATCTACAGCAAATTGTAAATTAAGTACATTTTCAATTCTGCTGTGTAGTTATTATCACAGTTGGACATGTCCATGAAAAAAGAAGATTCGAGGTACATAATTTAAGGAATTATGAGACTGAACATTATGTGTTATGTACAGACAGCAGACATTCCAGTTATGAATAGACTATTTTTGGTAATTTTTCTTTCCCATGTTCGAGAGGCAGACATATTTCTAATAATTTCTCATTGTACAAAAGAGCTAAGGTGCTGCTGTTCAAATCACAGATATTTTGGACACTTAGGCTCATAAATGGCTGCTCAAGAAGTTAAATTTCTCTCCTGAGCTTGGTGCTAGTCCAGGATCTTGTTCCCCAGCTTCTGTTGCTGGCAGGCCATAAATAAGTGGGTCTTAATTATTTTATGTGAATGTGGTGGCACACAAACTGGCTCCCACTTTTTGGCTGCCACCCAGCAGAACACACTGCAATCTTGGCTTCTCAGAAGCCAAGGCTCCATGGCTTCATGTGCCCATGGAGACCTGTGCTGTGGAGGAATGTCATAGGAATCTAACCCTAAGTGTTTTACTTCAAATGTGGCTGAAATTTACTGATATATTCGAAACCTTGTGCAGGAGGGATAAACAGACAAACTCACACCACCACAGTAAAAGCTGCTTAGAAAGCTGAGTTAGAAATGGTTTATGAAAATGTTAAGAATTAAAACTTCTAATAAGTGAAGATTAAAAATGCTTTAGAAACCATTATTTTTTAGCCAATTATTTCTTCATTCTTCATTTTTGTTTTTATTTTCACTTTAAAAATTTTCACTTGACTGAAGTAACCATTTTTATTTGAAGATGTTGAATTCAAGTGATGAGGATGTACAGATGGATAAAAGTGGGGGAAAAAAGGTGAAACATGTAACCCTACATCTGAACTTTAAAATGTCTAATTTTGGCCCCAGATTGAAAAATGTGAATCACTGTGGGGCAAATAAGTTTAAAGGAAAGATGCTAACAAATATAAAATGATTTTTTAGCAGTAAAATGTCAGACTAGCTCTTGGTCACAGGATGATTATAAACAACAAGCATTCTTATTTCAGCATCACTACAGAAGTGCAAAACCAGATAGTTTTGAACCATGTTTTTCCACTGTTGTTGTCTACTTTATTTTCTCCACATTGGCCTCTACAAGATTTTGTCTGTACTTTTACTATATTCAGCAAATACTGTCTTTGAACAGTGTGTTAACACCCTTCTTGTTTTGGTGGTAACTGCTTTTCTCTCACCTACTTTCCCATAATGCTGTCTTGCCCAATACAATCTTTGATAACGTCTGTGTGTTCCCAATCAACTAGACAATGATTTGCTTCAGCACTGATGTGTCTTGATGCTTTTTGCTAGCAAATTGCTCAGAATCAAAGTCTAGGCTGGAGGAGCCTCCTCTGAAGATCACCTAGTCCAAACAGGTCTGATCAGATCATGCTCCTCAGGGCCCTGTTTTCTAGTTTTGGCTGTCTGCAGAGATGGAGATTGCATAACCTATCTGGGAAACCTAATGTGTGCTCCAGCCTGTGACTGTTGCCCCTTGTCCTACCGCCATCCTTATCAAGAGGGATCTGTCTCCGCCTTCTCTGTGTCCTCCTGAGTGCTGAGCAGAGGGGAAGAACCCCTCTACCTTGATCAGTGGGCTGCACTCTTGCTGGTCAGGACTACTGATACTCCAGTACTTTCATGTGTCTTTGAGAACTTCTGCTATTGCTAGAGGCAGGGAAGGGTAGAATTAAAGCTACAGTCAGTTTTTGGCTTTGGCCTGTTCTGCTTTGCTTCATGTGATGCTTCTGATGGACAAAGCAGCAGCTGCTGTTGCTAGGACTATGCTGACACATGCAGTTATTGACTGCAACAGAAGAAGCATGTGCTCAAACGTTGGCCAGCCTCAGTTTTGTCCCCTCAAAAAAGAATTATTTCAAGAACACTTCTGTGGTTTATCCTGGTGTGCAAGCCTGAGGAATTCTGTGCTGTTGCATCTCACAGAACAGCTCAGTAAAGAGAAAAAAAATTAAACCTACAGTAATCCACGAAGTTAATTTCAGACTCTCTTTTTTTTTTTTTTTAAGAAAAAATACTTCTAAAATCATCTTAACTGTTGCTCTGGCTGCATGAGATAAGGAATAGTTCCAAGACAATCTTTTTTCTTCCTTTCAACATAAGCATCTATACCTGTGAGCAAGGACTTTGCCTAGCAAGATGAAACTTAATATGTCTTGCTTACATTGTGCATTTCCTTGAACAGTTTGGTAGAATTGGCAAGGAAGGGATGGACTTAAGGGCAGTATATAGATGTTTGCTACTATATCTAGTATGGTCTGTAAAATGAAAATATGTCTTTAAGGAAACACTTTCCAATGTTGAAAAAAGCAAGTAAAATTCTTTCTTATGTAGTTTTCTCTTAGTGTTTTGATGTCTGCATTCACTGTACATATGGTCAATGTGATTTAATGAAACTATTAACACAGCATTTTTTTCAAAGAGCTTAATGGGAATGAAACCTCCCATTTCAAAAGTCTTGGAGGCAAACTTTTGACCACATAATATTCAACTACTGGAAAATGGCAAGGGAAAATTCAACAACAGTGGGCACCTTTTCTGTTTGTTGATCAAGAACTACTTCTCTTGGATTCCATTATCACATTCTTGAGCTTTTTATTGTCCAGTGTTGAGGATAGCCCAGGTGAGGCAGAGATTTGCTTCAGTCAGGCCTCTGGTAAACTACATGTGTAGTTCATGCACTTCATTTGTTGTGTATGAACATTGTTGTCATGAGTGAATGTCAAACATCTAAGCAGCAGAGTTTTTCAGAACGGTCCCTGCTTTAAAAGAAAGGGGGATTATTTAATGGTTTCAGTAGTCTAGGTATATGTTAGGCTGCTTATATTCTCTAACATTCTCCTCACTATTTCATAGATGACCATCAGGAGATCCTGTAGCTATCAGTTAGCACTGCAATGGTTGAGGCAAAATATTTAATCTATATCCTGCATGAACCTTACCAACATATATTCTTAGATGCCTTTATGTTGTTTAGCAATTAAAAGTATATAAACTTAATGGAAGCTGCAGATAATAGCAGTCTGTTTACATTTGCTGCACCTGTAAGATGCAATGTGTTTTCCTGACTAAGCTTTCACCTTCCTTGCTTGTTCTATCCCAGAGTATTTGTGTTTTCCATAAGGATTTAGAAGCTATATTTAATTATATTATTTTTCCAATAAAGAATACTGAAATGTGACAAAATGCTGTTAGCTTCTAAGTCAGAATGTGACACAGAATGTTGATAGACACCCTGTATAGGGGATTATGTCTGTGACCACAATATCCATAGTTTTTGTTTTAAATGTACTCATCAAGTTTTATGACTATACCTTGACAATAAGCTGCTAGGGAACTATTCCTGATTTTTTTCTGAGAATTACTTCTTTGAGAGACCAGCTGAATGAAGTATGGATGATATTATTGGGATGTATATCTCACTGAGAAGGGCTGCCCAATTCATATAAAGCATTGACCATTTCTGCAGTGGTCTTATTAACAGGATAATAAACTGAGACAGCTATAAATGTAGAGCTGTGAGAATGAATTACCCATTGAACACACTCTATGTTACTAAAAATAAAATAAGTGCTCTAGAGTTCTACTCAAATTAGGAAAGTGTTTGTTTCTAGGCTTCACTTACTCACTGTATAACACTCTCTTAAGCCAACACCCTTCCCTGACGGTGATGGGACTTCTAATTAAGCATTTAAGTGAAAACACATGATCTCAGCTCCTGGTATAAAATGACACTGCAGGATGCTCTATCATAATAGTAGAACTGAGCTGTGGATAAGTTGTGTATCTCTTGAAAATGTGGTTAGGAATAAGAATGGATGAAAATTGTTTTTCTGCATGTTGAGAAAACAAGCTGGGAGCTCCGGGAAATTGCATTTTCAGGTATGATATAGACTTAGCATTTTGGTTTTATTATAGATGTTCAATATTTTAAGATTTCTGTTTCGCAGGAATAGTATTCTGGCTGAAGATAGTTTATTGATTTACCCTAAAATGAAGGGAGACACGGGAGAAAATGGAAAATGGGTTAGCTGAGCTAGCAGATATTTCTAAAGCCTATGCTACTTGGAAACCTTTTAATGGCATATCCAAACCTTTATCTTGTTTAGGTTTTTTTTTCTCTTTTCTGTTGTATTGGTTTTTATGGCCTGGTTCTGGTAGCAGGAGGTTGCAAGGGTGGCTTCTGTGAGAAGTTGCCAGAAGCTTCCTCTGTGCCCAGCAGAGCCGATGTCAGCTGGCTCCAGGACAGAGCCACTGCTGGCCAAGGCCAAGGCAATCAGGAATTGAAAGTAATTCCTCTGTGACAACAGATTTTAAATAATTCCACCGTGACAACAGCTGCTGTCAGCTGTCTCCAGGACAGAGCCACTGCTGGCCAAGGCAACCAGGAATTGAGAGTAATTCCTCTGTGACAACAGATTTAAGAAGGAAAAGAAAGTTATTGCACTGATGTAATTGCAGCCAGGGAAGAGTGGGGTGACAAAATGTGAGAGGAAAAACTGCAGATACCAAAGCTGGTGGAGAAGGAGGGGGAGGAGGTGCTTCAGGCACTGGAGCTGAGGTTCCTCTGGCACCTGTGGTGAGGATTATGGAGAGGCAGCTGTGCCCCTGCAGGACCATGGGGAGGCAGAAATCCACCCGCAGCCCAGGAGAAGGCCCGTCTGTTATCACAGAGGCCTTAGCACCATTTCTCCATTAAATTGGTCAGTGGCACTTCTGTCTTTGGAGCAGCCAGGGCTAGGCTCTCCTGGACATGGAGGAAGCCTCTGGCAGCTTCTCCCAGCAGGCACCCCTGTAGCACTCCCGCTACCACAGCTTGGCCATGCAAACCCAATACCGTCCAGACTTGACTGGACCATTTTTAAAGTAGAAAACAGAAAGTATTGACTTCCTAATGAAAACACTCCCTCTGATCCCAGAGAAAGTAATTTCACTACCATAGAAAACAAATGTATAAATCAGAGTTTGTATCTGAGCCAGATATTTTTGGTATTTTTACATGGTGTTTTTTTCTCAGTGTATATAGCCTACGTGTAATGAATTTTGGAGTGTTTATAGTTTCCTCTAAATGAATTACTCTCTTTAAATGAAAATGCTTGAAGTTTGGGGGTTCTCTTCCTCCTCTTTCTCTCCTCCCCCCTGCCTTCACCTTAGCTGAGGGCACTTTTTTAGAATAGTTCTGCGTATAAAAGCATCTGTCATTACTTTTAGTGTGCCTTATTTAGCTGAATAATATATGTCTGTACTCTGTTTCTTGTAATTTCTCAGCTTTTCTGGGGAAAATAAATTTTCTAACCTGTAGAAGAATTTGTTGATGCTGGGTCCTATATGTATTAGCCAGCAGCACTGAAAGGAATCTAAAATACACTGTCTAACAAGAAGGACACTTTTTAAAATTACAATTTCTAAACCACAAACCTTGTTTACTAATTAGGCTTTTTGTTAGGGCAGTAACTTGATTAAAATAATAAAAACAATGTCTGGCATGCACTGTGTTATATATTAGCATCTGATTCAACTATGCTTATAAATTAACTTTGCCTTGAGGCTTATTTCAGGGATGATGATGTCAGAAGCACTTTCTATTTGCTACAATTTAGGGCTGCAAACTGAATTCCTACTATGTTATCTGTCAGATGCTAATTGGCTGAAAATATGAGCCTCTCTTGTTTTCTCCATGCTAATTCTCATTAACAACAATATAAAGGTATAAAATAGGCAGCTGAAATCCTGCTGGGTTTTAGTATATAGACTACACTTTTAAAAAGTATTAAGCATTTTTATTTATTCTTTCATGTGTCAAAGAAGAGAAGGAATTTTTCCACTGAAATTCTTGAGCTCTCTTAATATGGTTAAACTTGCATGCAAAAAAAAAAATCCTACACTCAAGAAAAACTGAATTATCTGAAAAACAGCAAATTTAATATATGCCAGGTTTTTCTTGCCAGTCTAGTGGGTGAGGTTTTGCAGCCCTTGGAAATCTGAGTAGCCAGGCTGGCAGGATGCTTAGTGTATAGGAGAGAAGCATCAGTAAACAAACTGCAGTGGTCATGTGAAGTGGTGGCATGAGAGTGAAGGGAGGTTACTGTGAGTCCAAGGTGTTGTAGCAAGATAGCAAGAGCCCATGTCTTCCTTTTGAAAAGGAACCAGGGATAAAAACATTTAAGTACTGAATGTCAGAGCTCTGAATATTAATGTGATATTGCAGTCATTTTTCAGAAGGTACTTGGACGAAATGTTGCATTTTGTGTTCTGTATTGCATTGAATAAAAATTATGTGGGAAATATTAGTTGTGCTTAAAATCATCTAATATGTATCTAAATGTCATAATGGTACACAGAGTGGGGAAAAGGTAATAGAATAATTATAATATAATAATTATATTATTCTTTCAAGTATAATAACTGTTCTGACACCTTGCATAAACAGATGAGATTAAAATAATGATTTTCATCAGAAAGCATATTTTCCTTTTTTTTTGCATATTTTCTAAAAATATTCTTACTGCAGATAACATTTCAAAGTAAAAGGTATTTTTTATAATTTTTATTGTAACTGTTATTTTAGTGCTAACTTGCATGCTTACTTTCCTTGGGTGTAAATATATTATGTTAGATTTCCACTTAAGTCTTGTGTTTCATAAAGGAAACAAATGGTAATGTGATGTTTTTATGCCAATACTAATCAAATAAAACATATTAATGTCATTTTTTCCTGCTTGTACCTCTCCTGGCATGTACACAAAAGCTCTAGCTAGCATTAATTTATACATGCTAGATATGTATATTTCAGTGCTTGAGAATATTTCCTACTACTACCCTTGCATACAAATATACTCACAGGCATAAACACAGAAATGCCCTTTGTTATAGTTTTGGGCTTTTAAAGTGTCTAACTTTGGAGAAAAACTTCACCAGCATTTCTTTCTGCTGGATTTTAGAACTATTAAAACAATCAGTTTTTTATTCTTCCTGATAAACCACTACCACCTAACAATCCTTTACATGGATGCAGAGCTCATTAATGGGGTCAGGCTGGAAATGTTGTTTATGATGGCTTTAATGGAGATCTCATACTTTGATAGTGCCTGCATAAGCAAGTGAAAACAAATTGCCGAGAAAAATCAGAGGACTACTGTGTCAACTGTTTGTTTTGAAGAGGCAGCATATTCTTAAGTGATTTCAGTAGTCTGTGTAAAGGACTGTGATGCTGCATGGTAACAAAGTCTTAGAACACTCTTGTGTATTCCTGGTTTATGGACCTCACTGCAGCTCTTAGCTGCTCTTTGCTGAAGCTTCTGTGCTCAGTGTTTTACAAAGTGATTGAACTGTGTTTGCACAGCCAAGGGAAGGTTTCTGTTTCTGCCCAGCATCACTGACATGCACAGCCAGTAATTTCTGCTTGGATGGCTATGGCAGGTGACTCCTGTAACCCTTGTTTGGGGCTCTCTAGGCTTGGCCTATGGCATGTAAACATCAGAGAGCAGTTTGGTGAAAGTCAATGTGGTCAGTTGTATGCAAGAGTGGCAGCTTTATTTAGCTCATGCCCTTTATCATGCTTAAATGTTGTAATCCATGCATATTGGTGCATGTGATCAGAGGACAGGCACATCACCACATGGTCTAGCTGCTTTATTTAAACACCAAAACCGTCACAGTATCCAGTATTCTGCCCATGCTATGTGGCAGTGAGTGTGGTTCCCAGGAACCATTGCTCACAGCCTGCATACCGAGATGAAACCAAGAAAAACCCCCAACCCTAAAGCAATAAATTCCTAATTAACCACGTTTTCATGAAATATTAACACATTAATTCTCCTGCATAGTGCTTAATGTTACTAAATGAGTTACTGTAACTGAATGAATATTGAAGATATAATCTATGAAGTGCAAGGCATCACTGTTAGATGGCATTAGTGCAAATTAGAGCAAAAATAATTAATATATTTTTGTATTGGTGCATGTGATCAGAGGACAGTCACATCATCACATCACCACTTGGTCTAGCTGCTTTATTTAAACACCAAAACCGTCACAGTATCCAGTATTCTGCCCATGCTATGTGGCAGTGAGTGTGGTTCCCAGGAACCATTGCTCACAGCCTGCATACCGAGATGAAACCAAGAAAAACCCCCAACCCTAAAGCAATAAATTCCTAATTAACCACGTTTTCATGAAATATTAACACATTAATTCTCCTGCATAGTGCTTAATGTTACTAAATGAGTTACTGTAACTGAATGAATATTGAAGATATAATCTATGAAGTGCAAGGCATCACTGTTAGATGGCATTAGTGCAAATTAGAGCAAAAAATAATTAATATATTTTTGTGGCCTCTTCTTGGCATGTACCCTGAACAATTGATGTACAATTGATTTTACAGGTTGGTTGCATTCGTGGATGTAAAATGAAAACATTGATGTGCAAACTCTTGGATTAGTTTTTCTGCAGCAAATATCAAGGGAAAAACAAATATGTCACATCAATGATCTTCTAACATGATCTTGACTTCCTCATCATTTGGGGGTGCCTAATGATCCTTTGCATCGGTAGATGTATATGAAACGAGTGACTTGATTAAAAAGACTTTTTTACTTTTTAAACAGCAGAGCAACAAAAATCACAAACCAAAGGAAGGTATTTCTAGTATTTTTTTTTCTTTTTAGAAGACATGCAAGCTGGTTTTATTTTTCTTGTTTAAATCAGTTTTCAAAAAACATATGTTAAAATGCCAGCTACTTCTCAGACAAAATCCTAAACTATGTAGCAACTTCTCACAGGTTTATTTTTAATTCATTAGCAATTGTAATGTAATGTTCACCCTGGATCTGGAATGTGGACTACTTTCTCCTGTCCTATTACTTTCCTTTTTGGCCAGACACTGAGAAATATTCCAGAAACAATCTGCATTTCATCCCCTTCTTTATCAGATTTTAAATGGATGCTTTTCTGTGATCTAATTAATTTTAGCAAATTATCAAAATTTTGATCCTTGTTTTATTTCCAGGATGCTCTTTCCATAGTCACAGGGGTTCTTACATGAAAAGTTAATTATAATACACCTTGTTTGTGTAACTGTTAGCAGAACTGTTCTTTCTCTTTGTTCCAGTATCTCTGCTACAGAGAAAGTGACTTATTGAAAAGAAAAATAAATCTAGGAAATGGTGATGCAATGAAAGGATCATTATGACCAGTGAAGAAGAAGGATGTTAGACTTTTAACTAGATTAGATATATAATTGTGATTTGAAATAATTCATAATTTATGAATGGTTGTTACAACCTGAGCTATGTGCAGTATTGTTGGATTTTCATTGTCTTTGCAAAGATGATGGAGTTTTGTACTGATAAAATAGATTGAAAGTTTTAGAGAATGAATAGTGAGAAGTCTAATTTTTGGTAGCTTTAAAGCTGGCAGAGGACTTATTTGGGAATAAGTTCTGGACAGAATTTAAGGTGGCAAAAGTCTTCCCAGTAATGCTTTTGTAAAGTACAGTAGTCAGCCAGTAATGTGGGAGTGGAGAGGACAAGGAGAGGGGGGTAAAGGTCTCAGAGTTAGGCTGGCTGACACTACCAACTGATGGTAAAGATGCTGAAATTCACAGGTTGTACAAGTGAAACCTGATTTGTAAATGCCTGTGATCAGACATTAAATCCTTAAAGATGAGAAACCTTTGCCTTTTCTCACAGGAAAAAAATAAGAGAATATAGCAGAGGAAAGTTTTTTAAAGCTTATTATTTTTTTTTCATTTAGTGGAATGAAAGACAGGATATGAGTGGCTGGAAACAACTCAGGCTGGTGTGATTCCTGGTCTTACATGAAATTATACTGTCATAAGTGGTTAAAACTCTTCATTTTCAGACATTCAGCTTGACTTAAATAGACTAATGGAAAGAGGGGCTATTGTGAGGTTTGAAGTACTTACTGGAGGCGGATAGATTGTGGCCAAGTGAAATTGCATAACTTTGTCCTCCACGACTTGGTCCTCCCCACAGTAGCCAAAAATTTTGGGACTCAAAGTATCTGGAATTAGATGGCTCCAAACTGAAATAATAAATTCAATATAAAGTTTGAGAGCCAGATATAGACAGGGAGATAGGAGGCTATTCACAAAAATGCGTAGTGCAAAAGTTCACGGTCATACTCTTAGAACGGTGAGACCATGCCTTAGCACAGCTTTATAAAACTGTCACCTGAACACAGCACCAAGCCTCTACAGCCGAAGGTTAGAAATAAATATGGAGTAAAAGGTTCATTATTATTCTCTTTTATGCTGCATAATTTTCGAAGAGCTGCTGCAAACAAAGGAGTTATTAAGGCTTTGCAAGAAATGGTGTAAGTATTTATGATTATTTTAGTCTCCCATAGTGTGCTAGAGCCTTCCACTACATTAAGAAAAGGAATTCTAGCCATGGTTACTTAATTTTAAAATGAGACTCATTTCATTCTGTTAATCTTCTTTCCTTAGCCCAACCTTTTGTTTTATTTAGGGCTGTGATTTAAAAGACTCTGGACAGCAAACAGGGCCCATTTATTGTTGTCAGATTTATTATTGAAGAGAAAACACGGGAGAGATATTTTTGAAGCTCTTTGTAAGGCTAAAGGTTACCAAAGCAAGCAATTTTATTACAAAATGGATGAGACAGGGCTGTTAACATTTTCCTTTTTGATATGCTCAGCATTAGGAGCAGAAAACCATCCATTTTAGTGAAGTAATTTCCTGAAGTGCACAGTTTATTGAACTCACAACATTTAACATCACCAGCTGGCCTTTCTGTTAGTGTCTTGAGGAAACTTTTGGGGAATATGAGAGGTTGCTGTTCTGCTTTACACATAGAAGGTTGTCTTGTGCTAATCTGTGGAGTTACAGCCCGGAAAGCTGAAAAGCTGGACTGCCTGAAGAGGGAAGGCATGCTTATCTCTTTGGCCTGCTGTGCAGGGCTATTGAATAAATGGGGTATGTTTGCCTAGGCAACACCTTCAACAGAAGAACCAAGAGGTGTTTGAGTCCAGCTTCCCCTTTAATGCAAGGTTTAGAATAATTTTTGGTTTAAATCCAGAAAAATAGAAGAGGAGTTTGAATCTTGGTATTCTACCTACTTCAGAAAAAATCTGTACCTGTGTATAGAGAAAAAAAGTATGACAAGGATAGGATATGTCACAGTTAATTTTTTTTCTTAAAAAATACTGTTATTTACTTAATGTAGACACAATATAGAGTTTCTGTGTGTCAGGCCTGAGATGTATCTGGAGGTGAAAGAGTTATCTGTGTATGTATGTGCTTTGATTTTGGGGGTTTGTTTGTTTTGTTGGTTGGTTGGTTGGTTTTTTACAGAGGTCTGATTTTCATTAGTTCTGGTGGATGCTTAAGCAGCAAGTCATTCTTCATTCTGTTTTGTGATAGTACCTAAACTCTTCTATGCAGTGAGAAGATCACATGCTTTCCTTTGGCTTGTGAATATTGCTGAATAGGGTAGAATCTAAATATTAGGCCTTGTATTGGTCTGAGGCAATAGCTAAATTGGCCTTCAGCTGCCTTTGGTCTTGAAACTGGTGATCAGACCATTCAGGGAAGCAGAACATGAAGATATAAGAAAACATATGAAAGAGATGATGCTACTTGACTGCCTCTGGAAGATGTCCACAAAGATAATCAGGGGCCTGGAGCACCTCCTGGATGAGGACAGGCTGGGAGAGCTGGGCTTGTTCAGCCTGGACAAGAGCAGGCTGCAGGGAGATCTTGGAGCAGCCTTCCAACTCCTAAAGAGGGCCTGCCAGAGCGCTGGAGAGGACTTCTTATAAGGGCTTGCAGCGACAGGACAAAGGAGAATGTTTCTAAACTGAAAGAGAGTAGATTTAGGTTGGATAATAGGAAGAAATTCTTTACTCTGAGGGTGATGAGGCACTGAAATCACCACTTATGGATGCTGCATCCTTAGAAGTGCTCAAGGTCATGTTGGATGGGGCTTTGATCTACTGGCATGTGTCCCTGTCCATGGCAGGAGGATTGGAAGTAGATTGTCTTTAAGGTCACTTCTTTCACAATCTGTTCTATCATACAGAACTGGAAACTAAAATTGTTTAGTTGTGTATCCTGAACTGTGCCTTGGTTCTCACTGTGAAGTCAAAAACTCTGCAATTAAGGTTTGGTGAAAACAAAGTAACACATGAGCACTCCAAGTGGCAGGGCATAGGAGAGGAGAGTGCCTCATCTTGAGGTCAGGCTCAGCATTGTGCTGAGAGTAAATTAATAAAAAATTATTTGCTTTCTTTTCTTAGTTCCCTCCATACCTCCCCCAAGCAAATTTGAATTTGCAGCTGATAAGGATGTCATTAAAACCCATCAAGAATAATCTTTTATGAGAACAAAAGATTTTATATTACAGTATTGCTGTCCTCCTTCCTGGTCTTTTTTTTAGGACTTGAAATACTGTCTTTTGGACTATACCATGCTGTTTTACAAGTAAGCATGCACTGCCTGTTAAGTACAGGGTTCTTGAGCAATTTGTTCTCAACAAAATTTTCCATTGTTTTTGCACATCATTTGAATGCTTATCTATCTTTGAATTTGTTTTAATTTTGTTTAATTACACTTGGGAGGCAAGTAATGTCAAATAATAATTAAGAAATTTTATTCAAAAGAGGAAGGTTCAGAATTACAAAGAGGTGGAAGGAAGAAAAATGTGAGTGGAAGACATCTCATTTCACAGTTGTGGTCTATTAAACTTTGCAGTGCAAACAGAAGTGTTCCCAAAATAATAACTCTGCTCATGTCATTGCACAGTATGTTTTCTACACCTACCAGTCTTAGATTACTTTGATATTTACCCAACAAGTCTTCCAATTTCTCTTCAATAATACCTGAATTATTTAATGCTTCATTTGTTTTTCTTTGAGAAAGAACTTAAGAGTGAGAACTTAAGAATGTGTTGGCATCGTGACCCTGACCACTAGCATATAAATAATGTAAGCTGCTGTATGCTTTGAGAGAGATGATTGACTCTGTAAAGATATTTGGATAAATGTGTTTGCTGTTTAATCCTCAGCCACACAAAAACTGATCATATTGCAAACAGCCAAAGAAAGATAAAATAATAAATTTTTGCAAGAACTATTGAGACCTACAGTATTTGTTTTGAAAAAGTAGTGAATAAAGGATATATATTAGTGAGCAAAATATTGATTGATCAATCTGTCATTTTGAAGGGCTGAAAAACTGTGGGTGTTAGACTTATTGATGCAGAGATGATGGTCATTTGTATTTTAGTAACAAAGAATAGTATGACAAATACAAAGGCAGTAGGTGGTAAATCATGAGACAGGACGATTCAGGTAGCAACTGAAAAAAAGGTTTAATTTACAGAATAAAATTTACTTTCTTTTAAATAGAAGTAGTATATCTGAAGCTGAATACTTTTGTGTGAAAGGTGTTCCCCTTATAAATTACTAGGGGAAAGAATGTCAGGGTCTTGAGCCACAGCACATTTTAGTGACCTAATTGTGAGGAAAGTGCAGGGTGCTTCTTATGTGACATTCCTACTTGAGGAAAATAGATTTTATATTCTGGATCCCTTAATTGCTGATGCAAAATTCTGAAAAAAACCCTATAACTGGTTTATCTGTTCATTGCCTCGGAAGTGGCATGACCTAGGTATGTAAAAGTCAAGGCACTGAGCTCCATTTGCAGATCTCCAATGATCTGATTTGTCTTGCCCGGCTTCCTTTTTGATTTGTGCTTCTTTCTGCTTTATTTAGGGGTTACTCTCCCATGCAGTTGCTGTCCTCTGTTCTCGCTGATAGTTTCTATCTAAACTGTTCTTTAAAGGCAGCTAAATCCATCATTCAGGTGAAACATGGTCTTTTTTAAACGCCTCCAAAAGCCATTTCAGGTTTGGTTGGAAGATCCATTCTCATGTATCCTTTGGGTTACATCGCCAGATCTTCCAGGGTATGTGCATTGGCAGTCTGTGGATTGCACACGAGAAACTGACTTGTGTGGGCTCACACAGAAGATGAGAACTTAGAACTAAATTAGCAAAACCTCACGGGCATGGGGACTTTGATAGTCACTGTTACAAAATGATGCACACACAACTGTAGTGCCCACTGTAGGATCTTTTGGTACCAATGCATTGCAAATCGTGAAAACAAGGCATTTGAAGTGTCAGGGGCTTTTGTGCATACACTGAATATACCTGTTTATTTTGTCTGTGGTCCTGCCTTGTAAGTTCATGAAAAATGAGTTTCATAATTAATTAGGTTTAGGGTTCATGTTGGACATTCATACACAACCAATATACTTGGGATGACCAACTGGAATTTCTGCTGAGACATCAAGGTCCTTTTCTGCAGCAGAGAGAACTCTAATTCAGAACATGAAATATCTATGTGTTAAATAGATGTGATATGAAGCTCACTGTATGCTCTCATCTATCTTTTATTACCTAAAACCTAGAATTTAATGAGGAGATCAAAGCCCTTTTCATCTGATAGTCTTAATGTGCAGCTTTAAGCAGCTGCACTCTGAGTGTGTTTCACAAAGTGCCAATGAAGACAAAACAACTTTTGTAGCAGAATATAAGTAGCCCATTGTGTGTGTTTGTGACTGGGTTTTTTTTTTTAGAAAACAAGCTATGAATAACTATTTGACATTATTACATGAAGCCTGGTTTATTGTGATACCTGAAGTATTGGTAAATCTGGAATTAATGGACAGAACTTTGGTGGTTTTTTGAATTGGTGGCTGTTGTGGGCGAAGAGCAGCAAGACTGTCTCTGAGGTCCTGGATGCTCATGCTCTTTCTTCCTAAGACTGCTGATACAGTGTCTGGTGCCTTGTTCAGTTAGATGGTGGCTCATATGCTTGCTGACAAAAGAGAAGGCTGAGGAGACCACCCTCTGTTTCTCAGTCTCTGCTGTGAGATTCATCTTCCTTGAGTGTATTCTTCCATGTCACTGGACACCCTGTCTGTCAAGGCTGTAAAAAAAGTCAGGACAGCAGCTGAGGACGGATTCATATTTATTGTATGAATATGATTTAAAATTTTAACAAGAAAATGTATGCATTATTATACTTCCCTGAGACCCGGTCTTTTTCTGAGAAGCTGAGCAGCATTTTGGCAGCATTTACATCCAATCCATTAATGGTGCAGGAAGGCTTCATGCTTCTTGAGCCCAGTAATGTGTTGTCTTTTTCTTGCCAGCTCAGAAGTGTCATCTGAGATCTTCCAGGATATCTACATGCAGCTGGTAAAGGTGACATAGAACCTGTAGGAGAGCTGTTGACTTCAGGAGCTAATAGGGGAGGTTGTCTAAGGTATCCTGGTGAATTTCAGATGGCATTTCATGCCTGTGTAAGGTAAATGATTTGAGCCCTAATTGCCTTGTGTTTCACAGGGATTCTGAGGTGTATGAAGTTTAGGAAAATGCCTGGGGTGGCCAGGTATGATATCAAACAAGTATCTAAAAGTACAAAAATCTTGCAAAGAATGTATCTTGTGCTCATAGGAATGCCTTGATTAAATTACATTTTCTGAACAGGAGAGGATTTGAGAACATATGCTTAATTAGTCAGGTATCTTTTAGCTATACTAATTGTGAAATAAAGATGGTATGTCTCAAGAATCTCAATCTGTGATGTTGACCCCTAACAGGGATTAGTTATTCAGATAAAATTGGTCTTATATTGAATTTTATATTTATTTTGTGTCCACAGGCACAGATTTCTTAAATAGTAAACTTTGCTGATAATTATAGCAATATCTGTCCCAATCTTCATTCTTTTTGCTTCCAATACAATTGATATTTTAATTATGATTTAGGTATTGGATACTTAGTGTTGTAATATGAATTTAACAATGTAAGAAACAGAACCTGTTTTTGTTTACTAGTTTTCTGTGTTTTGAATTTGCAAACAGGCAAAGCTTTTGAATCTTACTAAGTTAGACTTTGATTCTTATTCTTTTTTTCTTTAGTAGAGTTATTATTTACTCAAATTCTCATTATAATCCTATTAGCTGACATTTATCAAAAGTACTTTAGCAAAATCTCTAAAACACTGAAGATTTCAAATTAGTAATAAAGCATGAGAATGTAAAAATAACTGACCTGATTTACTTGTATGACAAAAACTAATTTCATGGTCAAACTGGCTTTTAATAAGAGGAATATGCTCAAAGTGACTTCTTTTGCCCTTTATATCAAAAGTAATAATGAAACTTTGAGCAGTTGCTAGATAATTTAAAGTATACCTTTCTGAAGTATTAATTAATATTTGCTCACTTTAACACCCAAAAAGAACTGTGATGCATATTTATTAACACATACAGAAGTAACATTAAAAAAAAAAATTACTGTAGGAATGGTGACCACCATAATGGCTAGCAAAGTCTGATTTGATCTTCAATCACTGGTTAATAATGTTAAAAAAAAAAGTTACAGCTTATTTCAGACCTCACTTCATGCTTCCCGAGTACAAATGGACACAAAAAGATATTTTTCTGGATTTTGAGTTGGCTTTTTTCAGGTGAAAAAATGGACAGCTGTATTATGATATATTTGACAACTAACTGGATAAAATTATTTAAGACTGTGTTTTTACTTTTTGTTTCACTTATTATCCTCACTTGATAATTTAAAAACCCGATTCAAAATATTAAATATTTTTCTGGTATTTGTGTCACAGTATTGGGAATAAAACTCATTGAGCCATGTAGAAGAAACGTATTCTTAAATAAGGCAGAATGAGTATAGTGTTTAATTTAATTGAATAAATGCATTACCTCTTCTGAGATGTATCTGTAAGGAGAATTTCATGTCTGGGGGTTGATGTTCCCCTCTAATGAAAACACTGTTTTTCACAATGGAAGCAATACTCTTGCTGTGGTAAAGCTCCACAATGTCCACCTGATCCTAGGATAATTACATGTACAATTAATACCTTAAAAGTGTGATTAAATTTCCACTATAAATTCAGGATATGGGCAGGCAGGATTCCACTGGAGAGCAAGGTACTCAAAGTATGCATTTTGAAATCAAGAGAGATTTCAAAGTAGGCATAATGCCTTGTTCTTTGGCTTTGCTTTTGTTTTAAAATTTTAGTTCTGCTTTAGGTAATGAATTAAATAAAATTAAAGCTTAAAAAAAGATAATGAGAAAGTGACACTGCCAATGTTTTCTTCTACTTAGACACAAAAAAACCCTTTGACATGCTAGAATAAAATCCAGTGGTCCCTAAAAACTTTAAAATTTTCTTTATTAAATCATCCATCCTTTGAATTCAGTGACTGCTTTCTGCAATGATCTGTGTAAAGTCTGAATGAAGACTGTAGGTTTTGAACCCCTGAATGCTTGAAGCTCATCATTGGGCTTGCTAATGATACTTTAGCAGCCCCAAAAGCCATGCTGATCTTACTGTTGTTACTGAGGGTTTAGAACACAGCTGATCAGTACAGTATCTAGACAGATTTTGTTTATAAACATATGCAGATATCATTATGCAAATTTATTTTCTTCAATTGGCTGGGGACAAATTGATCCCTTCATGGTAATCTCAGTTATCTGGTTAGATGTAGTTTTAAATCCAGCATGGGAAAAGCACAAGAGTGGATTTGCACAGCCTATAGCTGCTGATTTTGTTTTCAAGCACCAGAGGTTGGCAACTGGTGCTAAAGAAGCTGCTGCAGAGGCAAAAAAACGCTGTGAGGGAGTCTATTGTCAACCTCAGAGTAATGCCACTGTCCTGCAGCATTTTCTTCTCAAGCAGGCAGTCATTTTTTCGCTCTACAAAAAAAGTTAACAGCCTGGATTTAAGGGTCCCTTGGGCTGGACAAGTTTATGGACTGCTACCAAAGATCATCTTGTCCACATCTGTATGCAAAAGCCCCTGTGACAGCAGGGAGAAGTTCCACTGCTGGGCTGCAGTGGTGCTTCAGTCACAGCCACTGCCCTGTGAATACAGATTTCTTCCTGTATAAAATTATTATTCCATTAAATTGTTTAAAATGGACTAAGGAGTTCTCAGAGATCAGCAACCATGTATTAAATGTCCTTGGAAGACAAATACTAGATTTAAGCCTTTTTCTACAGGTATTTTCCTTTTAATACCTAGGTTGTCTATAAAGGTCTACGTTCTTTCATATCACGCTTGCAGTACCTCAAGTTAACATCTGATTTAATTTATTAATTCTAAAGTTCATTTCAGAAAGAGTGTGTTGATGAAATTCATTGGCAAACGGTTGAGAAATATCACTGAAGTTATTCCAGTCACTGTTCTTTCCAGTACTATTTCTTGTCTGAAAACCCTTGTCTAAGCCACACACTAAAGAATGGTTTTCAGTATCACATCTGACACATTAGCATTCAGAGTGGTGTCTCAAGTCACATATTTTAGGTGTCTGTATTAGCATAGATGGGTGTGAACAATAAATTATTCTATTAATTTATTATTCCTGATGACTAGTCAATTATTTTAATGATGTTTACTGTCCTAGTCATGTGTTACTTGAAAGTGATTGGAAGCAAATTGCTGTCAAAAAGCCTTTGCAGCTGCAAAAAAATTGCACTTCTACTTTTATTGTATTCCCTTTACCCCTGAATAGAATACACTATTTCTATCCCTCCACTTAATGCAGCCATCTGTCACTCACATACTCACAGACAATTACAATGCATTTGCATCACATCCCAGCTGCCTCTGATAGACTTGTTTTGTCAGGCACTGCATGCAGGATAATCTCTCAATATCCATCTCAACTGGAAGCTGTTTTTTCATTGGTCACACTCTTTTTCATATAAATGTTCTATCATGTTCTGGTCAAGATTCCAGTGTGTCTTAATCTAAGATTTTTCATGATCTCTGTAACACAGGGCTGCTAAAATGAACATCTCACTTACATTTCCAATTTTTTTTTTTTAAAAGTGAATTAGAAATAGTTTGGTGTGCTTTGTAGAGCTTCTAACATGTCAAATCAATAATTAATTTTGTAATGAACATACTTTGTCAGAAACACAATTAGACTGTAGAGGAGCAGATCTAAGCATGTTTTGCTCAAATGTTCTGACTGTTGTGATAGGAAAGGTGGGAGTGGAAGAGAGGGTCCGGTGTAGGTGGGGCATCACAGTTAGCATCGAAAATACTAAAGGTATTAGTGCATGTTCTACACTTTCTTTTTTTTTGTCTCCTCCTTATTTAGAGTAATTGTGTTTCTTTGATCCTCTTCCTTTCTCACGGATAGTTCTTACCACTCTTGATTCAACTTCAGGCTATGAACTTCAGTGAAGTCAGTAAATAATGACTTTAGAATCAGTGGAACTTAAATTATATGGTCTTTATTGTCAGGAAACGTGTAAGTGAATTAGGGTGACATCCAATTAACACAGCCTTTTGCAGGTTTAATGAGCAATGATAAATTTAAATCCTTTTTTCGCACTTTCAAAGTATGTGAAGTTACAACTGAAAGAGCTAGTGAGAGATTGTTGCTCCATTGATTAATAATAAATTATTTTAAATATATTTTGACTCAGATAAGAGGCATAATCTTTGAAGATATGCATATTTGATTAGGTGTCTCATCACATAATGCAATAAAAATTAATTCCTGCAGCATATGGAGTTACATGATAGATGAGTCATTCTGTTCCTTTATTTGTTTATTTGAGGCCTAAATGTTTAGTTTGTACAGCCTATACCACTGACCATGTGTCTTTCCTTGATTTCCAGTTGTCATTACCTATTAATAACTCTGAGAAAAGGTGTTCCTGGTTTTGTAGAGCAAAATAGATTTTTCAAAGCAATTAATTATGGTTTTAATTAGCAAGTAATGCCTCTGCTTAACACATAATTTCTTCTCTTACTAAAGATAGGTAGGATGTTTTTTGTGGTTTTTTATTTTGGGTTTTTTAAGGGAGCAAACTTTAAAGTTATTAAAAAATAACAACAGTCATGGAATATAGTGCATTTGATTATTTTGGTTCCAGTTTGAGTAGACAAGCTGTTTGTGTCTGGAGTTAGATAGGATGCTTTTGTTTTCCTTGAACTTTTCCAATCAAGAGCAGCAGAAATACTATTTATTGTTCTATAAGTTGTCTTTCGGGTGAAAGCATTTATGTTTGTATTCTTGTGTTTTCCTGGCATCCTTCTATAAAGCCAGTCATTTCTCACATTACGATACACCAAGTACAGGAGCAGGTTGGTCCATCTCATTATGACAAATAGAAAAAAAAATACATACAGGACAGATTCAATCTTCAAATACTTTCAGTGAGTTCTGTGGAGCCTAATTGCCTTATTTCTTAGTATGGTTTTATTAGCTCTAGGTGTTATGATTGTTTATAAATAATATCAGAATTATGGTCATCAGTGTTTCTAAGAATACCTCTGGGATGCTGATTTGAGGAAATTTTCACTCATCAAATAAAGAAAATAATCCAAAGATTTTTCCAAAAATTAAACCCAAAACTGAAAAAAAATTCCTGAAATAGTGCTTCAGTTCACTGAGTTCACTGTCTTCTTTTGAACTAAAAGTTCATGCATAATGTGTGTATTGATTTTATTTGTGGTTATGATAATCCTTATGATTGTGTTTCATAATTATTTTTTCCTCATGTATCTCAAGAGAATGGTGTGAAATGCAGTTGATTAAAGCTTGAAAAAAACAGAATTTTTGTTTGAAGGGTAGAGGTATGGAGAATAGAATGAAGATTCACCTAGTTGTAATTTTACCAAATTGAATTTAATTAAATTGTTTAAATAATTAAATAGTTTAAATAAATTAAATTCTCCAAGATAAGACAGTTACTTTTTGATTGTATTTGGTTAAATTACAACCAAATATAATCAAAAGTAACTGTCTTATCTTGGAGAATGAAAATGAAAAGGCATGGTGGGTTTAACTGCTATAAAAGCTCCTAGAAGCCTTTTGGAAACTCCTCATGAAAGGTGTTTTCTACCTGTAGGAGAAGCTTGTGAGACCTTAATGGAACACTGCAGATCTACACTTTGAATGTAAGCTCCAAGACGATGGCCCTTTGTTTCAAGGGGAATGCTCAGAAAACATTCATGAGTATGGCTGGAAAAATTATCATTCTTCCACTCTGTATAATTATGTGATCATTGTACTCTGTCCAGTTATTTCCACACTACCCCATATCACTGATGTTCCTAGTGAGACTCACACCAGAAACTGGAAAGCAGGATCCTTTCCTTCTAAAATATTTTAGCACTTCTTTCAGTTGACTCCTTGTAAGTGGAGCTGTTCTTGACATAAGTAAGCCTCCCAAATTGCATGAATTTACAGAGTTATTGTTCTTAAATCTGAACTTTTGTGTGCTTAATGCCATTTGAGGGACCACCTACAAACCATTTATCATGACCCCAGGGACTGTTATACTTCCACCTTCAGGGTTTGAGACAAACTCTTTTCCTCATTATTGTAATGGGAAACTGTGTTTGCATACACTAGCAGCTCTCTTATTTATTCTCTTAGTTATCTCATGTTTAGATAGCTGAAGTGGAGTAGAAAGAAAATAGATGAGAATGAATTAACTTCATTTTCTGCAATCTTATTTGAGAAAATGAAATATCTTTTTCTTTCACTTAATTTCCTATGAAATGTTTCAACAAATAACTGATAGTCTTTGCTGTTAAGAATTATGAAGCTAGACTTGAAGAAGGAAACATTTAGTTTACTCATGCATATCTTGTTCATTGACACTTTGCTAAATTATAGAAAGCTCTTGAACTTCTTTAAATAAAGCTTTTCTTGTGTGTGGTTAGGATATTAAAAAAAAAAACCACAAAAATATTTCAAAGCCTTTTGTTTTATCTACAGTAGCCCAACAAAATTGTACTAATATTTTTCTTCAAAACAGTTTGTGTCTCTTTTGGTTTTTTTTCCATTTTAAATAGATTTGTCACAAATGTTATATTTATATTCTTTTTCTGTTAATTTTGGCATTCTTTTGCAGGCTTTCTGTGCTAATACATAATAAACAGTTTACACAAATTCCTTAATTTTTATACTTCTACACTTTTGCCAAAATAGTTTCTTCTATGCTGAGTTGGCTTAATTTCCTTAGGAAGTACCATAAGGCTTCATATCCTTTTAAGAGAGAAGACCACTTTATTGTTGTTGCTTTTTATTATTGTGCTTAATCCAACATTTCAGACTAAAGCTCATATTGTCTCATTGATCGCAAAGCTGAAAGCTTTGCTGAAACCACTATCACTGAGTAGCTAAAACCCTGAGCCATGGATCACTTGGAGAATTAAGACTTTGAATTGGGAATAGAAAAGCACTGAGAATCCATGGAAAGACTGGCACTTGAGGAATACATTTACAGTCACTTGGCTCAATGACGCAGTAGGCAGCTGGGTGAAATGCAGGCAGAGGATTCTGACTACTAGTTTCATAATATGTCCCTAAATAAAGTGTACCATAGCAATGCTGTCTGAAAAGGGTGATTATATGGTTCATTGTGGTGATCCTAGCAGGACAGAATGCATGAAAGACAATGGGGAGCTGCTGGAGCAGATTTATTTTAACAATACTTTAAAGTCTGTTTTGCCTTAGCAATTATTTCAGCAGAACAGATGTGAAGAGTGAAGACAGGGAGAGCTAGATAAGGATGATGCTCAGTTAGGGATTTTTTATTACCCTTTGCCCACTGTCTCCTCATTTTCACCTGCTTTAATCAAAGCTGTATGTATTTCATGTAGCAATACAGCGCTTTTCAACTTTGTGTGCTCACATGGGGAAGTGGAGCTAGTAGTGTGTAACTCAGAAGTCCAGCCACAGACAGCTCAATTTGATTGCATTTGGGAATTTTCCAGTATCTTAACTCTTTGTTTCTTGGAGTGAATGGCCTGAGCACAGGAAGTTTTTCCAGGCATGTTTTATACTATGCACAATTGAAAGATTCATCTGTGAAACTCAGTAAAACAGAATTCCTTAAATAGTTGGTGCTGAAAATTTTAAACTAAGGTGCTGTTTTTACATCAGCATTATGACAGTTCTGGGAGAAATGTGACAGCATTCAGTTTCACAGCAGTGATATTTAATATCACTGGGTATAGGAGGTCTGGGAGGGTATAGGAAGGACTGGGTCTTAAACTGATGTTGCCAGATGAATTATAAATTTATTAAAACCTGTGAGCATCTTCTTTTTTTTCCTACAGCAGTTTTTTCCTGACCACGTTGGATAGCCTGGTCTCTCATTTGCCCATCATTAATGGCAGAGGCTGGGTAGTGCAAGGCTCTGTTCCCTGCCCTGGCACGATTTTCATCATAGAAAGTAAAGCTTCAGTGCTCTTGAGCTTCATTAAAGATAGTGCATCAGTCTATAATCCTTTTATCTGATGAGCTTTAGGAGGTTACTAGGTTTTCTGCTTCATGAGGGCCCATTAGATAGATAATAAACCTTGTCCTGCCACTAACCAACAAAATTATAGACCAATAACACCCTAAAATCTCCAGCCAGACAAGTTTCAGACACTTGACTGTAATCCAAAAGGCCAAATTAGAGGTTAAGTGTATAATAGTTGTCAATAGTTGAGAAACAGCTATATATGCTGCACCTGAGAAGATTTTTACTTCTAATGTTTTTTATCTTTTCTCTCCTTCCTTCATATTTTTTTGTACCAGGGATAAACCACCAAGATACTATATCTTTGTAAAACTTTCCTTTCAGGAGAGCATTCATAGCTGAAAAAAGGGCAGATGATTATGGGAAAATGCAAATCCTTCCTTCTCGTTTTCTTTTAGTCCTTGTTAGCTGAAGCAAGTCTTTGTAGGAATCCCTTCTCTATTGTATTTATGGTATTTTTTTATGCTGGCCTTATGAGAAGTAGTAAATTTGTGAGTTTGGAACTTGTGTATGAAGCTGTTGCTCTCAACAATCGTGTGCTCAAATGGAAGCTGGAAGTAAGCCATTCTTGTGCAAATAGGGAAATACATTACCTGATTTATCAAGGGATAATTTGAAATATTTATTTAAAAGAAGTCATGAATGAATATGAATGTGACAACTGTTGCAATTTTTGTACCATACATATATTGTAATTGTGGCCTAAAAAACCCAAACAGCAAACCAAAAAACCTCACCAAACTTTTTGTAAAACCTTGCACAGCTTGAGGCCTTTTTCTAGAAATATTCCTGGATGTTTGTTGGGTATTTCTTTCTATATGTAATTTTCCAAGTTTATTGTGTATCCTTCAGAAACAGTAGGATTTGTACATAATGAGGGCATTTTTTAAAGATGAAATATGAATACCCCACTTCCCAGGCTATTTGCTTTTTTGGTTACTGAAAAATTAGGCTAGGAAGTACAAAATATATGCATTTAAATCAGAATCATATATATCTAAAAGGAGGTATAGTCTTGGAGTGTATGTATTGGAATTTGTTGGACTGCATGCATAGTATCCTTGGTATTTCTATTAACAATAACTGTTCAAACTTCTGAAAAAAATACAAAATTGGGCTCTGGTTATATCATGTAAATTATAAGCACCAGATTGTTTGAATTTAACCTTTCTTGTTGACTTTCATCTAATTTTGAACACTGAGAAATTTAACTAAAGCTAAATGCCTGGAGATCATAATATTTTTAGATCCCAATCATCTTGCCAAGTAAGAGAGTTTTGAATGACCTTCTGAAGAACACATGAGAAAATTGCCTACTGTAGATAACACAGTAACTGTGACCAAGGACAGAAAGGACATATAATTCTTTACAGTGAACTTTTTACTGGCTAGTGGCAATCTATTACCAGCAGTTTGAGGCTGAAATGAATATCAGACAGTTTCAGCAAAAAACTCCATCTTTCACATCTAAGGAAACGACGCACCTTTTGATTAGTACTGCATCAGGCTGTTCACCAGAGGTTCAAACGCTTGCAAACAAGTCTCTTTAGATAAGGATGAGTGTACTGCCCTTTTTGACGGTTCAGTTCAGCCTGCAGTTCAAGTAATTCATTTTATTCTGGGGCAGAAACAGTTTCCTGGAGTCTTTTAATAGAAGATAGAATCCCATCTATACCCTTTTCATTTACTTTTTTATATTATTTCATCTCAGCTAACTCAACCTGTTTGGACTAAGAAGCTTATCTTTTATCTGTGTGAAGGCACTGCTGTGTTTACTGGGCAACTTGCTCATATTTTTCTATGAACATTTATTAAAATGTGTAGCATAAAAAAAAGATGATAATATTGTGACATGACAGAGGTGAATCCAAATAAACTAGTTCTAAATCACTGGGGATGATTGATAGGGCCAATTCCATGTTTTTCACAAAAGCTTCATACATTTTATTTTCAACTTCTCTACAGGCTGGTCCTTAAGAAGCAGTTTAGTGAAAAAACTTCACATTCCAGCTCTGCTTTTGCAATTTGACTGATGTTTCTTCCAGTAACTTATGACTTGGTGAGAAGCACGGTATTTGGTAGAAATTTTCAGAAATCCTCTGAAAAATAGCTCAATTCCCCTTGACAAACCTTGAATCAGAGATAAGCTTTGAGAAGCCTGTCCAACCTGAGGTATTCTGAAGGAAAGGTTGTGAAATATTTCATAGCTATATACAACAGATAAGGCATTTTGCAGCATAATCCAGAATATAGAAATACAGTTATTAAGAGGCATTGTAATTGAGTCACATAATCAGATGATCAATATTTATGTGCTAGATAAAATTCAAATGTGAGAAGTTAGACAATCTATCTCAGCAAGGTCCAGAGGATTACTATAGCTATTCATCTCAGTTTATATGTTAGAAAGAAAAGTTATAATTCCTTGAAAATACCATTTTTTGTATGAGTAAGTTTGGCTTATACTGTAGTTTCCTGTAATTGATAGAATTTCATCATATTTTGTCTACTATACCTACTCCTGAGGGGCAGTCAGGAGAGAAATATAAATCTCTCTCTAATCTTAGTCTTTCTCTCTGGAATACATTATCTGAGCATGAGCAACTATGGAATGGCATCTTAGTAACGTTAAGTCTGCTTTTATTTTCACTGCTTGTCACTTTGACTGATGGAAACAGGAAAATATGTATTTTAATCTAAAGGCAACACAGACTAGAAGAGGTTTAGAGCCTCTCTCTTCCATATTTTGTCAGCAGAACTTTTTCAAAGTGGCAAGTTTTCACAGTTAATTACCACAGACAAAGGCTTAAGCAAAAATAAGCTCTTATTTGTCAGTATTTTTGTGAAAATATGATTTACCAAAGAACACCTTGTAGCTGTTTACAGGATACAGAAACCTATGTATAGAGTGGTGTGCCAGGAGTCTTTTGGGTCTTATTCTTTTGCCACAGTGTTGCATACTATTAGCAAATGTGGCTTAAAATCTTTTCTAATGTAGATTGCATCTTCATAGAAAGACCATCTCAGGCACCAGCTGACATTTCTACATATGCAAATCTAATTGAGTACTGATATAAATAAGGCAACATGTCACTTTTTAAAAGCAGGTAGAGATAAGGGGAAAATCACTAGTACATAATTATCAGTTTGCCACAAAAATTACTCTGTGGATGACAGAAACATGGAGAATATTTTGCCCTGTTTTGTTCTTATTATAAGGTGTTGGTTTAATGTAAATCCCACAGTACATTCATCGTTCTAGTAATTCATAAAGCACAGCAACATGAGCACGTATTTCTTTTTATAGTCTCTGGTGTAAGTCATTGGAGTCCGTTCTTTAAGGTCCACTTATATTTGATAAATTATTTTTTAGAGTGTATTTATGTCTTGGGTGATCAGCCAGGGAGATCCACTAGTAGTTTTCAGATCATCAGCTTTGGAGAATGGTGCTATCCTATTTTCATTCTTTTGACAAATGCTAAAATCAGCTTAACACATAGCTGCTGTCAGGGATGGATAAGTAACTCTAATTTCTTCTGTCTGAATATTTTTTCTTTCTCTCCAAAGTGTGGCAGAAGGTGGACTTCACTTTTAGAAAGACTAATTTTCCTGCTGAAATCCAAAGGATACTGAATTAACACTTCCAGTTTTTCAGTCATGGTATTTTGTTTTTCAGATAGAAGCTTTTTTCAGTATTTAATTTGCATGTGAATAAAGTTGGTAGTTGTCAAAGAAATCTCAAGTTTTCACTCCTTTGACATACTTCAAATGTGCTATCAAAACAAATATTAAGATAAGCAACAGCAAGATGAGTCTGTAAATGATAGAATTTGATTTTTCAATTTGCATATCTGGCAAATAATGACACACTATGAGGATCTCATCCAAAATGTGTGATTTCTGATCTGTCTGGATCAAAGCTTCTAAGATCTATGTAGAAGTAAAACTCAATCGATAGAAATTTTTTTGCAATATTTCTCACTTTTGTTAACTCTTTTTTTATTGCGATGCTTCTCCTTCCCATTGTTTTCTGCTTCCTTTGGTAGATTCGATTTTCCTATCCAATGAAGTTTCTTTCCTTCTTTAACTGCATATTTATTTTTCTGCACTATAGATGTGCTATTCAATTCCCATATTTCCAGTAGTGTCCTTGTTCCTTAAGCTCTGGTGGAAGAGCTCTCAAGTTTCACATACTCTGCACGCCTTGGCCAGCATTCTCACACCTTGCCACAGCCCTCATACCCAGCTGGAGAACTGTAGTTCCTTTCTCTCTTGATACCCAGACAACTTGTCTCTATTTCTCTCACTGAGGTACTTTCAGAGCATGGTAGAGAAAGGGATTTAAGATTTTAGCTGTGCTTGTATTTCAAATGCTCAAGAAAGAAAGAAGAAACTCTGAGAAACATGTTATGAAGGTAGCCTAAATTCTTATGCACTTGGGAATACAATGAAATACTAATAATAAAAACAAGAAGCCTTGAGGGAAATCCTTTAAAATGTAATAGAAAATAATAACAGTTTGAGAAAACTGGGATATTTGTGATGCTCTGTCTCTCCCACTCCTTTACTGAAGTAAATTATTGTTTTGTGTCTAAAATTTGATGCATGATTTTCTAATGAGTGGATAAAACAGTTTTTTGGATCTTTTTGGGGCAGTACTTGATGGTGGAGGCTTGGCTCATTCACTGTTCTTTAATCTCTGAATCACTCTGTGTACTCTGATGGTGGTTATATTTTGGAGCTCTCTGAGTAGCTTATTGCTTTTTACAGATTTCAGAGGAAGACTATAAATTCTCCTGGAGCTCATCTGTGTACTCTATAGGAGTTGGCTATAAGGGAGCCTAAAAATGTGCTGGATTTATCTCATAGTACTAACCTTCTTCACATCCTATTCACATCTTTCTGTACATACCTGGGTGTGCATGTGAGAGTATGAGAGAGAATTAATGGTGAGAATAAAGTAGAAACTCCTTTCCAAGAAAAATGTATCAATAATTGGTTATAATTATGTTGGATAAAGAATGAAAACCAGATGAAGGAAAGATGGTAACAAGACAGATGGCTTCTAGTAAAATCAAAAAGGATCATAAACTGCTCTGCAGACTAAATAACATGGAAAAAAAAAAGTACTTTGTTTATCTTTTTAGCGAAATCTGATATTTAGTGGGGTAAAATGCAAACATAAGATTAACAGATCTTTATCATTAATAAATCTTACTTAAAGAGAATGTGGCTTATAGGTATTACTGGCATTATTAATCACAGAGTCTCAGAAGAAGCTGAGTTACAAGGCACCCAAAAGGATCCTCATGTCCAAATCCCAAGCCTGCACAGCACCATCCCCAAGCATCACCCCACGTGCCCAAGACCATTGTCTGAACACTCCTTGAGCTCCATCAGGCTTGGTCCTGTGACCACTTCTCTGGGAGCTGTCCCAGTGCCCAGCCACCATCTGGGTGAAGAACCTTGTTCTAATATACAACTTTAAACCTGGCACAGCTTCAGGCCATTCCCTTTGTTTCTGTCACTGGTCACGCAGAGAGGAGATCAGTGCCTGTCCCTCTGCCTTCTGTAGACTCTCAGCTGCAGACTGCAATGGGGTCTTCCCTCAGTCTCCTTTTCTCCAGGCTGAACAGACCAAGTGACCTCAGCCACTCCTCATACAGCTTCTCCTCAAGGCCTTCACCATCTTTGCTGCCTTTCTTTGGAATTCTCTGATAGTTTCTTATGTTGTGGCACCCAAACCTGCACCCAGGCTTTAAGGTGAGGCCACCCCAGTGCAGAGCAGAACAGGACAATCCCCTCCCTTGCCCAGCTGGTAATGCTGTGCCTGATGCTCCCCAGGACAGGGCTGGCCCTCCAATGTCACACTGGGGGGCTGAGGTAGAGCCCTGGCCTGCATTTCTGTCCAGGGAGTCTTAGCTACTCTCATGCATCAATGTTGATTTACATTTAAAGCTAGTTAAGGGAAAGAAAGATGTGATGATTTCTGAATTGGAAAGTGTATGAAATATAAGCATTCATTGCAAGTTAAGATGTGAAAAGACTTAGGAAATGAATAAGGGGTGGAAGACTGAAAAATATGCATCTATATTCAAGCTGCTCTAAATAAAAAGAAAAATATTTTTGAGAAAGCAGCCAGCTCAAAGTTTAAGGGTTCAGTGGGATTTTATCATCAGAAAAATAGGCAGAAACTTGTACACTTTAAAATCTTGCTTTTAGGATCTCAGACTCCTGAGAAACCCATTTGTCTCCTTTAATAGCTTTAAAATGCCTTGAACTCTGATTGAGTGACATAAGTATTAATTAAATTAGAACATCTAACTGGAGCCTTTGTTCATTGTATCTCATCCTATTCATCATATAATCTATCCATATAGATTCTTCAAAACAAGAAAAAATGTCCATGAAAGAAAGTTTCTAGTAAAAAAGCTGACAATTTAATGGATGTCTCAAATCTATGTTATTCATTGAAAGGACTGCAAGCTCAAATTCAAGTCCTGACTCAAGAGTGGATTATGTCTACTGAGAATTGCATTTCTCCCTTCACATCTGTGTTTCTTGGTGTCCTTACTGGCTTCACTAATCCTTTCATTCATAAAGACAGAAATTTCCTCTAGGGTTCAAGTGACGTGTGATTGACTAGGACATTCCCTGTTCATCCCAGCAGGGTATGATGCAGAACAAGATAGTTAGAGTATTATAATTGATTGCTTTACTAGAGAAGAAGCTTTCCTTTTCCTTTAAAAGAGTAATAATACAATCAGGGAGAAAAATTGTGTTGGGGTTCAAATGTTTAGCATCATGTTGAGCCCTTGCAACTTCAAAATCATATTTCAATGTTCTCAAGACAGTCATTTTATAGTGCTATCACTGTCTAAAAATTAATTTAATAAAAAAAAAGAAAGCCACGTGCATATTCTGCAGTCCACTTTGTCAAAATTCAAGCTCTGTAAACAATGTTTGTAATGGCATGTATTCAAACTTCATACTTTCCTTTTATCTTCCATTGTATTCATTACACATAATTCCCTTCAGTCTATGCTGTGTATTTTTCACCATTCTACTTTCAGTCTCTCATGTCAGGAGTTAATATTTTTTGTTATTTGTTTCCTTAAGATGATTAAATTAAATAAAATGCATTATTCATTGCCTCACAATATGAGGTTTTATCTCCAGGACCCTGATGTAATAAATGAGTTTCCTACTGCAAATGTCACATAGGTCATTTTTCAGTACTCTCACTTCCAGCAAAGTCTGGGTGTGCAAATACATAGCTCCAGCCACAGGAAGAGAAGTAATTAATCTGCAAATCAAAGCAGTGCCACACAGTTAGAATCAATGGCATTTTACTTTAACACATCCTGAAGGTATCAGTTCAATTCCTTAGGTGAGATCCTGATCTTTTTTTGAGCTAAATTTTTTTACAAACATTTTGGCCTTTCTTTCAAGGTTTCTGTAAAATGTCCCTAGATTCTTATCTTGCAGTTATGACTACAAAACTGTCAAGCTAGTAACTACAGGCTTTAGATCCAGATCCATCAGAAAGGGAGCAAGTCAAAAGCTGAAGAGCAGTGTCTATAAATTACTTGTACTATAGTGTTTCATTATAGGTATTAAAGTACTGAAAATTACTTGTTTCTTCCATTTAAAGTGTGGTAATTTTAAAATCTTTTTTTAAAGGGATTGTATGAATTTATGGTTATGCATTAATTTCCCAGCTGTATGCTGGGGCTCATGATCTCTCATAAAACTTTTCTCCACCTTTTTTCCCAAGAACAATTTTTCTAAATTTTTTTTGTGATAACTGGTTAATAAGCATTTAGATCTATTGTCAGTAGAGTGATGAGAGAAACATGAGTGGTTGAATTCAAAGTATTCCATGAAGCTGTTTTCTGTGTGTTTTCAGTACTGCAGCTTGTTTGACAGCAGCTTTGTCTGTCCTTTGCAGGTATTCTGCTCGACTTGCTTATCTTCATTTTCATTTTTTTGCTTCTGCTAGCAGCTTGCAAGTGTCTCTCCTTTGTAGCCAATGTTTACTGTTCAGGTATGTTCTGCTATTTACTACTGCTTTGTGTTTAAATGATACAAATGTGTGTTTGCACAAGTAAATTAATAATTTCTTATACCAAGGGAACAGCAGCAATCAGCATCAAGGAAAGTTTTGGAGCATCACAAGCAATGCTAAAACCCTGCTGTAAAGTACTATTAAGGGGTTATTTTAGATTAAATAGGTATAATGCAAAGATACAGAGAAATATTAGAAGCAGACTGAGTTAAAACCAGGATCCATTGTGTATGGAAATGCTTACAGTGACCAGTCTAAGTGCAAAGTGCAACTAAACCTGCCCATCTGGTTTATGAACCCTTTTCCCTTTGTTTTGTGCCACCCTTGCCCTTAGATGGACTGCAGGACCATGCAATTGGGGCCACATGAGTGATTGGTCTGGCTTTTACTTTTTGCTTGACTGCCAGGTTTAACAGTGGATGCAACAATCTGTGATATCCCATATCTGTGACAACATCTGGCCATCTCACTTGCAGGGAAAGTCTGTTCTCTCTGCATTGCTTTATCCCACCTAGTGGCAGTGCAAAAGGTATGAATCAGGTGCATCTTTTTCCAGAACTGCAGCAAGGGAGATCTTGAGCCTGGGGGCACCTTTGGCTTTAAGATATGGTTGTAATGTTTACCTCCTATATAAAGGTTTTCATGAAATAACTGTGTTTTGAGATCTTTGGCACATTATATGACTAATGAGCAAAAAGGTAAAATTTTAGTAATGATATTAAAAGCTAGACCTTTAAAAATCATGAGAGAACTTAGCTCCATTCTGGCATTTTACAGCATATCAAATGCATGCCTGGAAGTCAGGGAAATTGCACTGACAGTTGATTTTTGGCTTGGCATTTTACTGTTGAAAGAAGTGATGAGTGTGTTCACTGCCTTAAACTCTGTAAGGTTATTGTTAGTCAGTTAGACTTTGAAATGCTGTAAGATAAGAGATTTGAGCCAAAATGGAGTGCTTTGTGAGATTATAACTGTGCTTTAAACTGCGAAGGTAGGAAACTCTCAGGAGACAGTGCCATATCTATCCTGTGCACTCCATCAAATACAGTACTTTTAATTTTCAAGATTAACAGTCTTCACCTACAAACTACTGAAGGACAGGAAACTTTTACAAATTTCTTTTCCAGTTTGTGTGACAGCATCAGTACATTTGTCACTCTCAGCAGTAGTTTCTTCCTGAAACACTTTGACAGAATTGGGAAGCATTAAAATAGTTTTTACCTCAAAATTAAAAAGTCGAGTAACAACTTGGCATTTTTCCACTTTATTCAAAGTATGAGTGACAACACCTGCAGTACATTTCCAGGTCATATGTGCATTGTGAGTCTGAAAGATATCACTGGAGTTCTGAGCATATGATGAAGGTTGAGCTACACAGACTTGATCATTGTAGGTCAAACTCTACATTTGGATTGTTGCCACTGAAGTTGTTAGATGTTCCTGATATAATGGTGTTTTGCTCCAGAGCTAAATAAAGTAAAATGAAGTGGCAATCCAACCTGATCCATTTGTCATCTTTGGAATAATGTATGTGCATTGTTTTTGAGTAAAATCTGACAGGTGTATGCTGTCATTGCTACTGAAGGGCTATTAATTTAATTACAATTACCTATAAATCTTAAATTAAGTCAGTAACATTTGAATTTGCATGTATCTTCCTTACCATCTGTCTATTTCCTTTTGTTTTTGTTTTTTTTAATCCCTTGTCATTTACCTAAAAAAATATTGCAGGGATCAATTAGCACCTGCTTTTTTTGCCTAGTAGCTTGCTGCTGTGTTGGGGCTGCAACAATAAGATATACAGGAACAGGAACTTCAGAGAAAGAACATTTAGGAAGAGCAAGGAGTCTTCAGTGGGAGATAAAAGAATTTTCTGTCTTACTGAAAAACCTTGTGAGAGTAGTGACTTTCAGTATAACAGAGCAACATTTACATACTTGTGGAAGACAAAATCCCCAACCCCCAAAGACACCTTTCATTAGTGAGTAGGAGGGTGACCACAGTCTTTCCTATGCAGCAAGAGAATAAAATGAGTTTAAGATAAAAGATACTATCTAAACTGTTGTCAGATGCCCTGAGTACAGACAAGGGTGGATTACTCTGATTTAGAGACCCTCTTGTAGATCTTGACATATGAACATGGAAAAGAGATGCATATTGAGCTGGTTGCTCCTGGAATCAGCAGGGCATGGATAAATTACTTCAGAGGCTCTGATCAGTGCAGCTTTGAAGAACTGTGACAATCTTACATCCACAGCCCCTTGCAACTGCTGAACTCCCCATAACCTTATGCAAAGATGATTTAAAGTCTGTTTCATCTGCAAGAGAAAGACATTTAAACTAAATTTGTTGGACAGTTTAATGTAGAACTAATACTTTAATGAAGAGAAGAATTTACTGTGAGTTATGTCCCTAGTTTTGCACACAGTATCTGTTTTCAGAAAGGTGTGGCTGTATGTACTTAAGATATTAAATACAGAACTGATTTAGGATTACTGCTTTACTTTTAATTCATTCATCAGATTTAAAAAGGCAGAACATACTTTTCTACTGAATGAATTGCATATTGTATATGATGGGCTTATTTTCAAGAAATGAAGCTCAAGTTCACAAAAGTTTAAAAATTAGTTGAATGAAATGAAAAATACTAAAGGAATGATTACTTTTTAAAAGGAATTCAGAAAAAAATGTAAGTTTCAGAAAATATTTCTATTGCTGCAGTTGAAAGAAATATTGTAAAATCAAACTTTCACAACCAAATAAATAATAAAGGCTTGACAAGATATAATAAAACCAACCTAAAAGGACAGTAATTTGTTTACGCATATTGAATGCAATTTTTGTAATAGAAGATTAAAAGAGAAATTGAAGAATAAGGTTGCATGTGAACTCAGATTTGTGTCAGTGTGAGTAAATTTTAAGATAAAGTACTGCTTTCAAGGTTCTGTGGAAAGAAAGGCTTCTGAATTGCAATGAATTGAAATGTTGCTCCATTTTTTCTGTTTTCAGTATTGTGAACAGCAATCTAAAACTTAAAATACCCTGGTCCCTTATGCTCAATCTGTTATTTATTTGTTTTTTCTCATTGAAGCCAGGTTATAAAGTTTTATTGCCATAATCTCTTATTTGTTTGTTATGTTGCAGTTTCAAAACTATCAAGTGACACAACTTGAATATGGAAAGATGGTGAATGTTTGCCACTTTCCATGATGTCAGTATGTGTTGCAAATTAGCAGCTGTGCTTTTTATAATATGTCCCCATAAGTAAGCAAAATGTAATATGCACTAACCTGTAGAAAAAAACCTTAACCTTTTGAAACTGGCAAACAGCAGATGTAATTTCTTGATCAGTGTTTAGGTGGGGTTTTTTTTTTGTTGGTGGTGGTGGTGATGGTTTTATTTTGTTTTTGTTTGGTTTGGTTTTGGTTGGGTTCTTTTTTTTTTTTCCTGAAGGAAACTGTCAGTTTTTATTTAGTTTGCACTTCTTCTTCTGGCTAAAACCTTTGAGGAAAAGCTGGATCATGTAGCAAACTGGGTACCAGAAGCAGCAGAGCTGTCCCAGCACATTAGGTGAGCCTGCACTGCATGGTCTCCTGGCTTTCTCAACCATGTTACTTAGGATGAATGACACGTCCTAGCAAAAGGCACTTTGGTTTGTGACAACTCCTGTCACTGACTGGCAGCACTGATACCTGAGTAGCTGACAGCATACAACCCGTGCAGAGACTTGAGACAGGGACTCGTGGTGTAGAATCAAAGAGCAATGCTTTTCCACTCTCGTACAAGTTGAGCAAGTAGACCCAATGGAAGAGCTATTCTGACTGCACACATTTTCCGAAATATCTGAACATTCTAGTAAAATTGTGGAATTCACCGAATAATCAATAAAATAGTCATTGGAAGATGAAAGGTCAGATTGTTTCCCACCTGTCTCCTTCCCCAATAGCCTGAATAGTACTCTAGCATATGGCCTGGCTCTCCTGCTCCTTAGGTGTACAGGACTGGTAGAAAAAGCAATGACTGCCCACCTTCATCTCCCCATTCTGTTGTCCACCCCTCATCTGAGAAGAGCCCAACTAGTGGACAGGTTGCTATGAAGAGATGTTTTAATTTCCCAGTCTTTAATTTTCCTCACTTTTGCATCAGTGTGTTATAGTTCCTATTCTGGTCCTGAAGGAAGAGACTTTATGAGGGTCATTACTGAACTTTAGCATTATTCTTTCAATTGCTGGCCCTCTCCCAGCTTATATTAATTATGCGTATAACACAATTTCCAGTAGCTTGGGTCAACTGCGCCTTTGTTGCTATGTGCCCTGTTTTGTTACCTTTATCAATAATCTCTCATATTAGCTGTATTCCTCAGTTTTCCTTCTTTGTTTGTAATATTTTGTAGTTTTGTATTATCAGCTCTTCTGCAGCTGCACTTAACAATCCATTTCTCAGTATCAGAAGCTGTTGTGCTTTGGATGGTCAGGCAACACAGAAACTTTTACTGTTAGCTTTCCTGGTTATCAGTCAAGCAATTTTGAATTTCTAAATGGGAGTACTGGTTCTGCTGTGTCTGTTTTCCTCAACTATCTGTAATTGCTTTAGTATAGTTTAGTAGTATTCTTTTCTTCATATTTGGTGGCTTTATTGTAAAAGGTATAATGCCTCAAAAGTACCCAATTTGTTACAGATCCAACAGTTTTCAAGGGAAAAAACTCCTTGTGATAAAAATTCACTGCTAATATTTTTGAAAATATGTCTTTGTCTTCAGGAGTAACAAAACTGAAGGAATTAAGAAGGGCAATTCCCTGGCATTACAGGCAGGAAAAACAGATGATGTGTATTTTTTTAAAGAAATTGTTTTAGAACCTGTACACTGAAGGAATGGTTTTACTTCATAGAATTACAAACATTTAGTGCATTGGGTTTGCACATAATCACCTTATCTCCTAAATAGAATAGATTTTCATATTATTAAGAATTCATAATAATTAAAGTAAATGTAGCGTATAAAAGTACTTCCCACCAACTGAGGTGGGTGGCAGGCACAATGCAGTGAAGTTTTCTACCTCAAAACTTGCAATCTCCCTCAGGGATCTAGGAGGGGAGTAACACACCAACATCAAACAGAAAAAAACAAAAGTATTGTGCATCTTTCACATAAACACTCTTAGAGAGGAAGTAATTGAAATCCTGAAGTTTTTGTAGAAAGAGTCAAACTTTTTTATTTTATTCTTTTATTAATTGGCATAACTTTAATGGCTGGAATATAAAGCAGAATTCATTGCTTATAGATTTCAGATGCAGTCTTCCCCAGGGTATAATTAGTAGTGTTGTGAAATATTTTTTGCTTCATTTCAAATATACAATGCCTGGCCCTACTTCAGCTTAAGTCAATGGCATTATTTTCATTAACTCTCTCCTGTGATAGCCTAGTTAAGCTCAGAATTAAGGAAATGATTACCAGGGTGATAATTTCCTTCTTTATTGAAAGAAATTACTTTAACTGAGGTAAAAAATCCCAAGCTCAGCTATATAAAGAATTTAAGATTAATACACATAAACTGACTTATTTCTCTCCATATGATAGATGTCCCTCAGTGTTAGTATGTGGAATAATCAGTTTAATAATCAGATTAGAAAATTTGGATATGCAGTACTCTGTTAGTAAAGGGCTTTATGAAGAGAAGTGAAAGAAAATGATCTGGAATATCTTTTGAGTAACAAAGAAGAATATGGAATGTACAGCAGCCCCAAAGACAAGTGCTAGAAGAACATTTATTGCCAGCAGGAATTACTTGAAAGAAAATTTCTGGACTGTTATTGTGATTGATCAGCATAGCACACAACTTAAAATAATTCTTGTGCAAATATAATTTTTGGAGCAAAAGAGGCATTCTATTTCTTAATAAGCCTTGCCAACAGAACTTAACACATTAGGAAAATTTATCTGTTATTACTTATTCAGATCAGGGCTTGAACTTTACAGTTTATAAATAGAAATTGTAGTCTTTCTAGTCTTTCCCTCTTAACCAGGAGGGGTTTAATCACTTTTCAGTAGACTTTGTTCAACCCTGCCAATCTAGTCTCTTAAAATTGTATTTCTTCTCTAGCTCCTGTTTTGAAGTAGTCATAAATATTCTTGTTCTGACTACTCACTCTCAATCATATGTTGAAAGAATGCCCAAGTTTCATTAAAAACTTGAACATCAGGGGACCTGAGTACTCTGAAAAATTCTCAAGTATCCTGTAAAACACAGGTATCCTGTAAAGCAGCCACCATTTCAAGGTGTTTATAAAGCCACATGAAGCAGGACTGCCTATTAAAACAGCACAATTGCAAAACATTAGAAATGCAAACCATGTGAAAGCTGGCAAAGTGTTTTCAGAAGTGACTGTAGATTTTTCATAACTTGATATCAAGTCAAACAACTCAAAACCTACCAGAACATTATCAGACATTTAAAAAACAAACCTAGACTCAGAATTAACACCCAGCCTAAATCTAAACATTCTATTTCTTTGCAAAACCAGTTCATTGCAGATTATTATTTTCCTATGACAACCAAGTGAATTTTTAATGTGTGAAAGTAGCTTGGGATTGATTGTATGTATTGCATGTCTGAGAATATATTGTTTTAGAGTTAATTGTCTGCATGTCACATAAAAAAAAGTTCTAAGATTTAGTCTGGAAGAGTTTGGACAGCAAATATTTAATACCTATGTGTAAATAGCAAGTTTAAAGAGCTATTTAAAAGTAGTTTATAGGATCCTAGGTCACAGGATTGTTTAGGTTGGAAAGGACCTTAAGGACCATTGATTCCCACCATTAACCAAGTTTACCACTAAACCAGATGGTGACTCAACTGCTTTCAGGAGAATGCTGTGGGAAACAGCATCAAAGGTTTTCCCAAAGCCTAGGCAGGCAACATCCACAACCTTTGCTCATCCACTAAGTGGGTGACCTTGTCACAGAAAGATCAGGTTGACCTGCCTTCCATGAACCCCTCCTGTCTGGGCCTGAGCTCCTGGTTATCCTGGGCATACTGAGGGATGGCATCCAGATGATCTGCTTCCCCTGCACTGAGGTCAGGGTGACACAATTATACTTTCTCCCAGTCTTCAAACATTTCTTGTAGATGGGCATCACATTTGTGAAGTTTTATTTGACTGGGACCTCTCCAATCAGCCAGAGCTGCTGGTAAAGGATGGAAAGTGGCTCAGTGAGCACTTCTGTAAATTTGTCTTTTTATCTGCGGTTGCACATTCCTTTATGGGCTTCACTGTGTAAGGAGAGATTTTGATTTGCTGTTGTTATGGTATCAATAAATGTTCTTTCACTGAAGATAATTTCTGTTGAAAGTAATTGGAGAGTTTTGGGGAGCTTTTGTGTGTCTTAAAACCAGTAAGATTTAATATAATTATATTAGCAGGAATTTAAATGCTTCGGTTTTTAAATTAGCAGTAATGAAAATGTTAAAATGAATAGTTGACATATACTTTGTGAAACAGCAGCTTAAGGAATTCATCTTTGTAGTAGCTGACCCACATAGGAGTCCTACTCCTGAATACACTAGATTAGGAGGGAAGAGAGAGGAATTATTTTTAAAACAGGATTTGCTGTTCCCTGCTAAAAAAAAATGTGCCCTATATCTGTCTCTGCCAGCAAAATTCAGGCTCAGCAGTTTGATATGACACTAATTTACTTGCAGAGAGATTTATAAACCTTCATAAATAGCAGAACAATATGATTAGATAGTACTTCTGTTGATTCCATTACAACAGAGGTTTAAAGATACTAAGAAAAAAATCAAATGGCCCAAGCTGGAATTAAGCTTTCTTAATGGAATGGGAAAAAAAATCCCAGCAGTAATGAAAAAGAAACAAAGAATTTCTGCTGTGATCAAGCAGGGAAACCATTTCTTAGGCTTTGATGGATGAATTGCATTAAAAGTTGGAAATCTGAACCACACATCGTTCTTCTTTGAGATGTAGATTTCATTTATAACTTTTTTGAATTGTTTTAAAAATTATTTTTTCAGTTTCCACAGGCCACTTGAATCTTTTCATACAGATTGGGCTAGGTACTGGACAACGCCCTCAGAAAAGCACCCAGAATACTGTGAGGACTTTTTTGGTAGTGATGTATTGTACTTTTATTCCTTTTAACGTGCCATGTCAGCAGTTGTCTGACCATCTCTTTTCTCAAGCTGAGCAAGGCAGGAGTTACAAACTGACAGCCAGCATATGAAAGTGTTTGGAAGCTGAGCTATATGTCACAGATATGATGTGCCTCTTGCTCTTTGTCTTCTTTGGACAGTTTCCTGTGAGCAGCAAGCGTTCACTACTGAAATGAGTGCAGACCATTTATATGGTTGTAAACTTCAGCACATGGCTTAGCACCAGTAAATCTTCAGTCAAAAATCTCCACTGGACAAGGATTTATTTAGAAAAACGGTTTTAAGTGCCACTGTATGAAGCTTGGCTTCAATCTTTTGCTCAGCTACTTGTTGGGAGAAATTTACATATATATATGTATTTGCACATAGAACGTTTTTTTTCCATACTTTCCTGGCAAAACATTTTTAGATGCTTATTAAGATTTTTTACTCCAGGAAATGAGTATTGAGTGCTATCAGTAAGTAGGGAATTTATTTAGAATGTTGAATACCTGTATTGCAACCCTAACAGGAACAAATATTTAAATACTACGTAATATTTGGTCCTGTCACTCCAAGAAATACAAGGTTTTTGCTCAGCTCACTATCAGATTGCTTTTTCCTGTTCTTGTCCAATAAAAACTAGCAGTTTTAGCAAGGATGCTGGATTTCAATACAAAATTAGGTAAAACATACTCTGTTGCATACGTTGGAGACTAAAGCACAGATAATTTAGTGTGTCTGTTTCTTTGAAGAGGCTCATCTTCAATCCCCCTGTTTTTGAAGCTGATTGCTTATCAGTGAATGTAAAACTGAATGAAAAAAGTCTTGTGAACTGCATCTTTGGAGGAATGGTAGCATAACTGGTTAGGAGCATCAAAACATGGAACCCTTATCTGGGCTTGGAGAAGATTAATGCAGCTGGAATTGAATACAGGAGAAAGTGGTTGTTTGGGAGAGGGTAGATGGGCTGGAGACCCCTCTTTCTGGTCAAGTCCTTACTCTGAGCCTGTATCTATTTACATCAATGAAGTTTTAATAGCATTTAACTGTTGACTGCTGCATTAGCAAACTCAGCAAAGAAATATCCCATCAGGGCTAAGCAAAACTCCAGCACAAATTTACCAGAGGTCCTGTCAGGACATGAATTAGTGGGGCTTGCATTTTCTTTAAAAGTTGATTGGTTTTCTGAAAAAGACATTGGAAATGCCACCAATCCTCGTTCGGCTTTGGTAGAAACCATTACATTCCAGTAAGGTTGCAGAAGCCATCAAATGAAGACTCCATAGAAACAAATACTACTTCTCATTAAAAAAAAATAAATTGGTCATTCAGCATAACTGGTCTTCTAATTCAATTACTTGCAGAGGAAATCCTATATTTCTGATATGGTTTTTTGTAAGAAACATAATTACACACAACTTGTATAGTAACTAAAACTTGCTGGTTTGTAGGACAGCTCTTTTCTTTAATGCTCTTTCATCAAATTGTTTGCTTTCATCTGCTTCTTACTTTTTTATTTCCTTTTGAAAAGGTCCCACCTTTTCTTTGAAATATATATCCCAAACAGGTCTGAGAAAATATGCCCAAAATGTTCTCATGTTCTCTGTAGTCAGAAGAGTTATGGCTATTTTTTCAAATTAGAAAATGAAAATACAGACATACACATGCAACTTAGAAAAGTGAAGATATTTTCTCTAGATGCAATCTAACCTTTGAAGGAAAAGAAGGAAAAACAATGTCTGGTGGCTTTTTTTTGGTATTATTTTGTCTTAAAACTCTAACTGCAAGTATACTGAGAGGAAAAACATCCAGAGGGAATAATACTAAAGCAATGGTTATGGGTTTCCAGAATAAAGATTTCTGCTTCCAGCAAAGTCAGTATCTTATTAGGTGATGAAAATATCCATTATTTGGATTTTATCTTTAACGATGCAGAAGACAAAAACTCAAAAAAACCCAAACACCCTTCCAAGTACATCTTTTTTGCAAATAATAGAGTGTAAAAGGTGGCTGATAATTTATAAATTTATGCATTTATAAATTCAAAAGAATTATTTTGTCTATGACTTATTTCCAAGTTATATAGAAGTATATAGATAGTGATGAGGTAACTTGTTCTTTCAAACAAAAACATTTTAATGGCAGGCAAGAGAGACTAACTTTACAGCTTTACTCTATTCATGTCCTGTAATGTGTAACAGAAAAATACAAACAAGAAATTATTCACTCAGTCTTGTATGTGCCATCAAACAAATCTTTTGCAGAAACTGGCTGAATTGAATATTGCATGTTTCAATGAACTTTTGCCTGCCACAAAACAGGGTAGGAAAAAAAATCCTGAAAAGTTGAAATCTCTCCTTATCCTGACAAACACAACGTAAATCAAGCTATCTAGGTTATCTGCCAGTAAATAGAAACACGTAAAATACTCAGAAAAGGTTTGTTTTAAACAGAAAATTTTACAAAACTTTATTTGAACCTTCAGGAGTTCAACATTTAACTGTATGTCAGAAAACTTTTGTGACAGTGACTGACCCCACTTCTTTCCTACTCCCTTTGATAAAATATATAATCCAATAGACTTTATATAAAAAAAAAAGTCTTAGGCTTCATTGATGTGCTGGACCCTTATGTCAGAAAGCTGTGACCCTGGGCTCTGGGACTGCTATTTTTAGTCTCTCAATATGCTTGGAAGAAGAAAATCATCATCTTGAAATTATCTGGAAGGGTTTGAGCTAAGGAAAAATGCAACAAAAAATGTCCATTTACATTTCCCAGCATAGACAACATAGATACAAACATCTGTAAGAACACCATTGTGAAAGGAAAAGAAAACAAGTTTAAACAGGATGTTTGAGACAAAATTGTAATAGTTTCTCTTGTCAGCTAGGAACCCTGGCCTGATTTCCTCATGAGATCCTGCTTATATGCATAATTTCTGGTATCTCAGGTTGTCCTTCTTGGAGAGAATGCCTATTGGCAAAGTTTATGTCAAATTTTCTGTCCAATCCACATGGATCCTTTTATTCCTCCCTGTTCCTCTTATCTGCACCTCATTTCTTCTGCTTAATCCCATTTTTTCTGTCTCTATTTCATTGAGGAAAAAGAGCAATATCAAACTTGAATGAATCAAGAATGTATATACCTTTTTTGAATAAGTAGATATTTTGCTGACAGACAGAGTTCTTCATCTTATTGATGATTTTCCAGCTTAGTAGAGGTAACCCCTCAGAACTTCATCATCGAAATGATTAAGTTCTACATTTGCACAACTTTACATTAGCTTACTGAACAATACTATTGCTAAAAACACTGCAGTGTATTCAGGGTGTTGGGCACTATTACTAATACGCGTTCTGAGATATGATCTGATTGCAAACTCTAGAATGTTGATAGGTTTTAGATTGAAATTCAAGGCACATTTTTGAGGAATATAATAATGGCAGCAAACACATCCTAGCAAGGAGTCTTTAAAAGTTTGAAGCTTAGCTGCATAGAAGCAGCATTACTTCCATATCTGTACACAGCTGAAGCTTTGCATGGAATATATTAAATTGGGAATCTAATTGCTTAGCTTTCATTATTTCTGTAAACCTCCCAGAGAAATTATGCCTAGGTTTCTTGTCTGTATTTACAAATTGAAGAATTTAGCTAATTAAACTAAATGTCTATGCTAACTGACTTGCCTCTAATTTACTGAAGAATTTGCCAATGCATTTATTGTTTCCAGGGTATTTCACTTAAAGCATATTAGTGTAACAAGAGCACATCTGAGTTCCCATGTAGGTTCTGAAAGCCACACTGTCACCAAGGTGTTTTTATCTCTTTGTTTAGCACTTGCATGTGTTTCATTTACCTGTAATTTTCTCTTTCTTTTTGCATTCCAAACAAGCACCAGCTGCACTCCTCATAAGCTGGTTTTATAAAGAGACATAAAACTTTTAGGAATTCACAAGGTGATTAAATATCCTAATGTGGGTTATCCTAATTACCTCATTGCACCTGAAATCTGTAGTATGTAAGGTTGTGTAGGAAGACCTTAACACCATTTGTACAGAATTAGTTGTCCAGTTTCCCTGTTGCCTTTGACAGCAGAGAAATATCTGAGATTCACTAAGCTGGAAATCATTGTAACATGCTGCATGTGCTACAGCACATCAAGGTGCGCTTCACATGAGTATTAAGGTGCTACCACCAAAACTTCTTTTCACATTCAGCTATTAAAAAGGAGCTATTTTTTGATGGTACTGTTGGGCTTTGAAGGCTCTCTAAATTTTTCTCATGAGAATTCTGTGCTGTTATTATTCTTCCTGCATTTCTACATGATATACTTTGACTCACACTCAGAATTTCATGACTTTCTTAATTTTACGCAATCTGTGGAGGAGTTGAATGGAAAAGGTTTGTTGGGCTAGGCTGAAGTTTGCAGATATTGAAACAGCCATTTGAACAGCACTTAAACAGTTAAATCCAAAACTGTAGTTCTGGAAACACTGCTGAGCTACTGCCTAATTCCAAGGGGATCTGAACTGTAAATGGACTCCAACTTCAACTTCATGGAAATTCTTCTTGTAGCTTGACAGTGATATCTTCCTGTCCAACTCACCTGATTGCTCAATCAGAAAAATACCCATGTCCTCCTCAGACCTATTCAGAGCTCGTTTTCATGTAAAATATAGTAATGGTCAGCTATCACCAGGAGGGGAAAAACCAAACCAACAACTCCAAGTAACTTCCTCAGTTCTTTCCCTTACCTTTATTCATTCTATTTTCTTTCTTTATTTTTTTTCCCCCCTAGCTGTCTTCTACTTCTTGATTCTGACTAGCTTGTCCCAGTCTGATGATCTGTGGTTGTCTTTGATTGTTCATGCTCTAGCCTCTGCCTCTGTTCTTTCTCTCCAGGCATGTTTAATTATGGATAGGCATCAAGTTATCTCCTGGCAGCTGAAGTCCAGAAGTTACTTGGAGAACCTGGGGGAGAAAGAGCATCTCTCTTCCCTTAAGAGAACTCAGTAACTTCCTCTTGGAGTTCCATGAATGTGCTGAATTCAATGGTTGTGCATGTCCTGCACATCACAGGAACACAGTCAGGGAAGGCAAATTTTTGCAGAATTCACTGCTAAATTCTGACCTATGTTGCTTCAGCATATGCAAACTTCATTTTAGTAGCTGTATAATAGAGGAAGATCTTAAGGAAATATGGAAAAGGCAGATCTTTATCTCTTGTCAGTCCTCTTTCAAGTTTCATGTTCTGCTGCAGGCTTTAGGGTTTCTATCCAAGAGTTTAATAGGGCATTAAACCATGTTTATTTCTTGTTTCTTTTTCTTAAAAATAATTGAGCTTTTTTGTCTGAGATTTTTCTAAAAATCTGAGACATGTTGCTTGCAAGTTTAATGTATTAAGTTGTTCAAAATTAGTTATAGTTAGTGAACTAAAATAAAGAAGAATTGCAAACTTAGAGGTAACAATATTTGACAAAGAAATTCTTTTGTGATTATTTCAAAATCCAGGCATAATTTCACCCAACACAATAATAGGACCATTCAAGTACTTCTTCTGGGAGAAAAATCCTGTAATGCTTTACCTCCCTTGAGATGAAAAAGAAACTGTATGAAGGAGTTTTTCCCTGGACTGGTCTCTTGTTACAGTATCTTGCAGTCTTGCTGCAGGTATACTAACAATGTAAACTACATTTCCATGCTTCATGTGGCAGTTTTGCCTTTGGATAGTCACTGTACTGTTTTCTAAGCAGCTGATGAATTAAAGCAGCCAGCTGTATTCACTGAACTAGATGAGGTTTCCCTAGTGTGGCTGTAAGCAGAATTTGACCGATAAAATGGTCTCTTTTTTCTGTGCAATATTGCTTGCGTCTGCTGGTGACAGGGTTGCTTGTTTTATCTCAGTGCTTTTATCTGTTCTACTCTCCAGTAAGACCCTTCTTCCAAATGGCTCCATGCTTCCAGGCATATTTTAATAATTCATCACAAAAAGCTAGAGTAAGCAAGATAAATAACACAGCACGATCTATGGCTGTGCCTCAAAGGCAGGAAGCACAAATCGTGTTTAACCACATAAACATCAAGCTCTCATCTCACTTTACAGACAGGGAGGGAGCAGTACACTTAGTAAAAAAAACTCAGCTAATCTATAAACACCTGACTTAATATAAAAAAAGAGAGAAGAAATGAATGGGAAAATTCATAAAATAAATGATTATTATTTAAAGGAAACATTATTCAAAAATATAAAGATGCATTCATGTGCATAACAGTTTTTTAAAAAAAAAAATTCATATAGAGCTAACTAAACATGTCAGTGGTAAATGTCAGCTCCATTTCTCTTAAATTGTATTTTTGGGCTTTCTGTGAAGAAAATCCTCAATAATTATTTACGGTCTTTGTTGAAACTGATGACTCTGCATGTTATTCAGGATTATTTGGACTATTTATGTAGAATGGTTCATAAGAATATACCTGACCCTACAACTACTTGACAGTTGAGCTCTCTTTCTTTGTCCTCCTTCCCTACTTGTTTCCAAGATCCTATCCATTCACCTTCCCAACTTCTCTAAGTTCTTAGAAAATTCTTACTTCTACACCTGTCCCCTCAACTCCTAGCTCTTTCTCTGAACCCTTTGTGGTAATATAATCTGTCAGTTTAATGATATTTCTAAATGTTTATCAAAATAGTTGATAAACTATTCATGTGTTCACTGTATGCTCCAGGGACAGCAAAGACATAAGCATCCCCAAATACCTGGGTGTGGAAGGTGAAGCCATAAAATGGAAATGTGTAGAGGAAAAGAGGACAGTCTTTTGGGGGTACCCAGTGGGAAAAACAAGTGGCAGCTTAAAATGTTCATAATAGGATTACCTACTGCTCTATGCCTTCTGTTCCAGCTTATGGATGAGACGAGAGGATTAGGAAACCATGGAGAGAGCAGGGAGATAAGGTTCATTGTGCAGGCACCAGGGAACAAACTCTGGCCATGATACAAATACACCAGGAAATGTGCCAGAAATGTCCAATAGCCCCACAGATCTTCAGGCTCACTGGCTTTTCTAGAATTTTTCTTCTTTCTTGGAGATTTGCAGAAACATTAATTCTCAACAATTCATCACAATTCTTGTGCTATGTCTTAAAAAATTTCTTTAACTTAGGTATTTGTAAACAGCAAGTTAGCACTCTGAGAACCTCTTTCTCTTTAAACAACACTTTTCCTTTGGCCCCAAGTTCATTATTTGCAGTTTTCTCTTCACATTCTGTATTTTTTCCTGTAATTCTTTTAGTCTCATGAAGTTCCATTCGTTTGTACTACAGATTACTCACAAATTGAGTCATTGGCTCAGGATGGAGGACTGATCAAACAGCTGCTTCTGTGTATTTTTAAATAAGAGTGTGGATTGATAAAGCTCTGTTCAATCACCAGGACTTTTGATTTCTCCACCAACTGTAAGTTGTGCAGAAAAATCTGTGATGCCCATGGACATTTTCACATTGGCAATTGAGAGGGCTTGATACAGATGAAGAACAGCCATGATAGCCATGATGAGAAGGACTTGGGTGGATGAGAGGTTGGACATGAGCCGGCAACACGCACTTGTATTCCAGAAACATAATTGTATCCTTGGCTGCATCCGAGGCAGCCTGGCCAGCAGGGCAAGGGAAGGGATTCTGCCCCTCTGCTCCGCTCTGGTGAGACCCCACCTGGAAAACTGCATCTCGCTCTGGGCCCCTGCACAGGCAGGACTCATTGGAGCAAGTACTGAGGAGGCCACCAAGATGGTCAAAGAGCTGTAGCACACCTCCCATGGGGAAAGGCTGAGAGAATTGGGATTGTTCAGCCTGGAGAAGAGAAGGCTGTAGGATGACTCAATTTCAGCCTTCCAGTGCCTGAAAGGAGCCTGATAAGAGACTATTTACCAGAGCATGTAGTGACAGACCAAGGGGCAGTGGCTTCAAACTGAAAGACAGTAGTTTTAAATTAAATATTAATAAATTCTTTCAGGATGAGGCACTGGAACAGATTGTTGAGAGAAGCTGTGGTTACACCATCCGTGAAAGTGTTCAAGGCCAGGCTGGATGGGGCTCTGAACAGCCTGGTGTAGTGGAAGGTGTCCTTGCCCATGGCAGAGGGGTTGGAACTTGGTGATTTGAAGGTCACTTCCAAGCCAAACCGTTCTATAATATCATTTAAACAGTATGAATTTGGATAGTGCCCAGAGGGGTTAAAGCAGGGTGAATGTTTCCAGCACTTTTCTTTTTTTTACACTTTAGTGATTTTACCTGAGAGAGCCAAGTAATCCCATTGATCAGTAACCATATAATGTACAATATTAATCATGTAAATATCAAATATAATAAATGCTGAAGGAAGTAGTATTAGGGTTGCATGGCCAGGTTTTGGTAGCAGGAGGGTCACAGAAGTGGGTTTTGATGCCTAAAGATTTTTAGCCTTTTTCAGATTTGTAGCTTTGTAGATTTTAATATATAGTTGCATAGCTGTCCTTTCTAGCAGTTTAGCTATGTGCGCATACACCCATATTTGTGCACACTGGAAAGCTTTAAATTAAAGAGTTGCTTTCTATCTTATCATTCTTAATATTGTTTGGAAAGGTTTTGTCTCTTGATTCCAGGCAGCAGTTCCTGTGATAAGCTGCCAGAAGCTTCCTTCATATCCAACAGAGTCAGTGCCAGCCAGCTGCAGGACTGATGTGCCGCTGGTCAAGGCTGGGCCAATTAGAAACTATGACAACCCCTCTGTGATAGCATATTTAACAAGGATAAAAACCAAAAAAAGTTATTGCACAGCTATAATTGTGGCCAAAGACGAGTGGGGTGGAACTATATGAGAGGAGCAACTGCGTAGACACCAAGGTCAGTGGAGAAGAAGGGGCAGGAGGTGCTCCAGGCACCAGAGCCGAGATACCTCTGCAGCCTGTGGTGAAGATCATGGTGGAGCAACTGTGCCTCTGCAGCCCATGGAAGGACACAGGGATCCAGATATCCACCTGCAGCACATGGAGGAGCCCCATGGCAGAGCAGATGAGACAAGGCTGTGATCCTGTGGGAGCCCTGTGCTGGAGCAGGTTCCTGGCAGGGACCTGCAGACCCATGGAGAGAGGAGCTCGTTATGGAGCAGGTTTCCTGGTGGGATTTGTGACCCTGTGGGGAACCCACCTGAGAGCAGGTTGTTCCTGAAAAACTGCACCTTGTGGGAGCGACCCACACTGGAGCAGTTTGTGAAGAGCTGTTGCCCAAGGGATGAACTCACACTGGAGAAATTCTTGGAGACCTGTCTCCTGTAGAAAGCACCCTACACTGGAGAAGGAGAACCTATGTGGAATGAACTAACCACAACCTCCATTCCCTGTCTCCTTGCTGTGCCAGGGAGAAGGACGTAGAGCCCAGGACTGAGGGAAGACTGAGGGGAAGGTGTTTTTAGATATATTTTACCTTTTCATTTTCCTGCCCTCATTTTGTTACTAATAAGTTCCATGAGTATCCCCAATTTGAGTCTGTTCTGCCTTTGAAGGTATTTGGGCAATGAACTCTCTGTTCTTCTCTCAAGTCATGAACCCTCCATTGTATTTTCTCTTCCCTGTCCAGTTGCAGAGGCAAGAGACTGAGAGGTTTTGGTGGGTGTCTGGTGTCCAGCCAGGGTCAACCCACTACTCAAAAATACACATTTGACAGGGGTTTATGTGAGTGTGTCTATTGTCATTGTTACTTTTTCTGTCTTCTTTTTGAGACAAACTGTTCTTCTGCCACATTACAAGTCCCAATGTCCCGTGACTCCTTCATGTGCTAAGTGAACTATACAAACTTGCAGGACTTGGGACAGAGGAACTGAAAGACTTTTCTGGTAAATTGTGCTTGGTGTGAGAAGAAATAATTAATGTTTTATGCAGTATCTAAATTCCTTCCCTGATGTGTTTCAGATAATTAAGTGCTGCCTATAATGTAAACTATGGGATTAGACTGCAGGTGTTTCCTTCAGGTAGTCATAAACTCTTTCAAAAGACTTTGAAATATCAATATCAGTTAAAAAGTCTTAGTGGGAAGTTAGCTACTGTGGAGAGTTAATGGAAATTTTCAATACAGTGCCTTTGTTCAAAGAATGGTATCAACTTATCATTCAGCTGTGACAGAAGATAGTCAACAGGACGCTCCAAGAAGCATGCATGCTCTTCTGAAGCCCATGTGTACTGAAATTGTACTCTAACACCCTGTGCTGTTTTCAGGACAGTGCTGGTTTTGTCAGACTCCTCATTTCCTGCGTGCATGACATACCTGCCGAAGATTCTGCTTGAGGCAAAACCATCCTGCATTTGGGTTTTTCATCTCTTCCTCTAGATAGCCCTTCCTAAATTTCTTATGTTTTTGTTGACCCTATTCTTATCATGTTATTTTTTTCTTCCATACTTTCCATACTTCTAAGGAAATACTTTAGCTTTTCAACCATCTGAATAATTGCTAAGAGAATGTGTCATTATTGCATGTTAAACATCCAGATAAAACGAGTTAGCAACAGACATCATCCAATGAAAGAGATCTAAAATTTGTGAAATTATTTAATGTAGAGAAATTTTATTTTAAAAATTTGAAAGTAATCAGCTAACATAAAAGGAATGCACCAAATAAGGTACATCTTTAATTTTTTTTTTCCTGGCATATAATGTGCATAATAGTTTTGACAGCTAGCTTTTTTTAGGAATTTGCTAGCTTTTAAAGGAATATACAAATATATATATATATATATCAATTAATTCCAAGAGCTAGGAAATATTTACAGTGGATTTAAATGCTATATTTCACATGAGCAATTCTTTCCATTTTATCTGTGATGTTCTCAGAAAAAAGGTATGTTTCATTCTGGTTTATCTTCCTGCTGACTTGGCTGCAAGAAGATCATGGAAGAATAAGTGATCAATACTAATGCACGTTTTAGTGACAACACCATCAGCAGAAAGGTACCATAGGTAGTCCCTGATGCTATAAAATGTTGACTTGGATATACTTACATGATACTGCAAGTTTGTGATGGGGTTTCTAAAGTTTTTTATGTTTTAATAGCATATTGCTTTTTACAGCACTGTTTGTTTTTACCCCAAAGGGACATAAGAAAGAAGACACTTTAGACTATGTTTTAAAATACGTAAAAAAATATGTTGAAGCTTTTGGAAATTTTCAAAGAGATTTTGTAGAACACAAAACAGGAGCAAGTACTGTGGAAAATAACCCTTTTGTTGAGAATATCTCATGCAATTCTCTACAGCTACTTAGTCTGTTTCTTCTTTCCATCACGTCCTGCAAGGTCCTTTTTGTGAGATTTAATTGCAACAGAGAGGTACTGAAATGCAGCACAAATTTTTTACACACAGACTGCTACTCAGTGTGTAATTCTGCAAGAAATAGTGGTGAAAACATTTTACTCATTGTTTTAACATTCCAGTGTAACAACACTGTTAGAAAGTTGCAAAGAAGAATCAGTTTTATTCCAATCTACATATGTTGCTATGTGAACAGTATTTTTGTTAATCTAGTTTTCATTTTAACTTTAGGAGCTGGGCAGGAGAGAGGGGTGAGGGAAAGGTGTTTTTGAGGTCAGGTCACTTTTCATTATTTTGCTCTGGTTTTGTTAGTAATAAATTCAGTTAATATCTCCAAGCCGAGTCTGTTTCACCAGCGATAGTAATTGGTGAGTGATTTCTTCTGGACCTAATCTCAACTAATGAACATTTTGTTATATTTTTTCTCTCGTCTCCATTTGCAGAGAAGAGTCACGGAGAGGCTTTGGTGGGTGTTTGGCATTCAGCCAGGGTCAAGCCACTATAGCTACTTTTATAAATAAATAATAATTTTTGTTGCTTTAATTCCCAAAATTGGCAACTGTCCTTCACATGCATTCCTGTTCATTGACAGTTAGGATGGGACTTTATACAAAAGTTTAAGTCAACACTCACAAAGTGGGGAATCATATTTTCTAGGTCACTGTGTCTTTTATTTTCTATAGAAGAGCCAAGACAACCACCCTCAAGCAGATGTTTGACCTTCAGTCATCAAAAATTTCAGTGAAACGCCTCCCAGGCACAGCATGTAACTTCCATTCTTGTGGCCTTTCAGACCTTTGGTTTCAAAGTTGCTCCATTCCATGCAGTCTGTAAGAATTCAGCTATGAAGAGATTTCTTTTTTGAGTTCCTCTGATTGAAAGTCCAGTCCAGTCCAGTGGAAATGAGTCCAAGTAAGAACATGGGTGAAACAGGTGAAGGTGCACAGACCAGGCAGCTGCTCTGCTGAACAGATTGTTTTAGAGTCTGTCTGACAGAGACATTATTCATGGTAGGTAGCAGTGTACACACAGCTGAAGTGCCATTTCTGATTTCATCCTTTGTAAGCATTTGGTTTGGACAGTGATAGTCATAAGGTGATTTTTATGAGTTTTAGATATTGTGTTGCCATGATTTTTCAAAGAAATTGATTTATGAACAGTATTTGATGAATTTTCCATTTTTCAAGGTTCCTTACATCAAAAAGAAAATAGTGTCTTCAAGCTGGCCTTAATAATAATATTTACCTAAAAAAGAAGCCAGTTTTTAAAAATCATAAAATCAATACTACAGATAAGCATTGACTTCTATGATAATTGCAAAAATATTTGTCAATTGCAAAAATATTTGTCCATGTGGCAGTTTTTATTTCTGGTCAGTTTCTTTCACATTATGGCTTACTTTGACTTTATGTAAATAGTGCCAAGGATAAAAGGTTGTTCCTAACATGGTGAAAAATGTTTCTTAGTTTTGTACCTTCTAAGAGATTGATTTGGACGTGTCTATGCATTTTATTAAAGGTAATGGCCCCAATGTTTCTGATGCTGAAATTAGTTTTGGAACAATTTTCAAGCACTTTTTAGAACATCTTATTATCATCTCTCTAATTGTGCCTCTCAATTGTTCAGATGAAATGTCAAATATTATATGCATGTGTTCATGCTGTAAATCTTTGATTATTTTACTTATTTATTTGATGGTCAACCGACATGAATGCTGTTCTATTTTACTGTGCTTTTATTGCTTTGTCACACCAATTTCAAAGGGATATATCTGTTTCACCATTTTTAAAAGGTTAATGTGACCATTAATCTCTCTTGAATGTATGCTACACACAATATCTGCCTTAGCGCATATCCATTACTGACCCAAAACTTTGCACATTTGTTCAAAACCAAGTAGACCTCAAGACCTCTCAAGACCCCTTGTTTGCCTGAAGACTTAATGCAACTATTTTGTTATAATCCCTTTAGTGAATCGATTTAGCTAATTCCAGTGAATTAGCTACCAGGTACTGTAAGACTATCTAGATGACAGATATGCACATTTTCTTCTCTACCAGCCACAGCCTAGTTTAAATTGTGCTAGCAGTGCTACTTCAGTGGAAGAGACTTTTAATTTGTAGACTCAACTCTTGATATTCCTTTGAAGGCAGAAACAGGATTTACACTTTTCTTCATTAGTAATGGTGTCTCAGGGGGAAAAAAGACCTCTGCTATGTGGAACGTTTGGCAGATGCCAGAAACCCTCAGGTGAGGCTCTGCCACCGTCCATTTCCATCTATGTGCATCCAGCCCTGAGTTATGGAAAATGTTGAGAGTCCCCTGAGGTTATCTCTTGCATGATGAGCTGGAGAGCTGCAGCAGTAGGTGGTGAGGAGACCTGGAGCCACCAATATAATGGGTGCTATCTCTGGAATGCCTGTTACTTGCAAGAATGGGTTTAATTTATGGAAAATCCATCAGTGGGTGCTGGAGACTTGGCAAGAGACAAGTCAAATAAATAAATAAAAAACAGCCCCATGGAGCATCAAAGGAACTCTATTGAATTTGACAGGGAGTTCACCCTCAAAAGAAGTGAGCCACTGTTGCAGATCTTTGCAAAGTGTAAAGCACAGAGCTGTGTGCTACCTCCCAGGTGTGACAGCTCGGGGGTAGAGTACGGTTTAATCATGGCTGCATGCAGTAGCCACATGTTCATGAACTCTGCTGGGAGGATTCCACAAGAATGTCTGCTTTTCTGTTTGTGTACGGTTGTAATCCTTTGGACCCCAGCTGGCTCTTTGTCAAACCAGTGCAGATGCTGTCTTATCTTATTTTCCAGCAGTAGTATTGTGCTTAAATCATCTACTCTGTAGGTGCCTTGCAACATTGACAAAAAAACCCTTATCTATTCTTGCTTAGGTAATCACTGGGAATAGCAAAGCAATGTGTACATTACTTGTTTTGCAATTGTTTTCTTCTTCTAGGTATTTTGTTTCCATTGAAGTGTAAATAATACTTTGTTTTACATTGCCCACGTGAGTTTTAGAAAAGAAGACTCACAAACACTTGATTCTATTTAAATATGTTTTTCTTCTAGTTGGGACTTGTTAAAGGTGTAGGAGAATTGCAGAAATACTTAACTCAGGAAGGAGAAAATAGCACAGTTGATCTATAGTGCCAAAATAATATTGTTCAGGGTTTCCTGTTAGAAAGCTCAGCTGATACAGCCTACTTTTAAGAACAAGAAACAAAGTTAAGTACAGCATCTGCCATTCAGTTTTGGAAGGTGCATCGGTACTTGCTCTGGGATGTTGGACTGGCTTGTCAGTTTATAAAAAACAGCCAAGAAATTGCCCTATGTATTACTAGAGTCATAATTAAAGATAATTAAATATTAGACATTCAAAGTTATCTTCTTAGCAAGAGCCATATGTGTGACACTGAGCCAAAGATTGAAAACTTCAGGCTCCTTTCCAAATAAGCTTGTTGTATTATCTTCCTCTATAAGTTAAAAACAGGAAGGATCCCTCCTGTGCTTTCAGTATTTTAGTTGCTTTACAAGCATAGTAAGCATGATATTGCTGCATATCCATAAACAGAAAGGGGAGGACATGTCATCAGCATTTTCAGCCTTATTTATTACCAAGAATGTCAAAGGGATTAGCGAACTAAGTAAATCTATGCTGTTATGAATAAACGTTTCATATCCTGCAAGAAAAATATTCATTTTACTTCAACTACTCTCTCTTCTTGCACAACAGTCTCAGTTATGACTAATTCTTCATCTCAGCTATCTATTCATTGCCCTCTGTAATTCATTCAGAATCCCAGGGGTGTCTTATAAAGACTAGATTCAGAGTTGCTTAAGATTTACCCTGGAAAATGTAAAAAGAAACAGAAAACATATCTACTCTCCAACCTGTTTTATTCCCTGAAGGGGTCACTTTCTGATCCATGAGTTGTTTTTCTCTTTCTTTCAAACAGAGGAAGTCATTAACCCTGAAATACATCTTCAGTTGTCTTGTGCAGTGAAACAGGTTCAGACAATTGAATGCCTCTTGAAGTCTTCAGCCTGAGTGCCCAGTAAACATTAGGAGACAAAGATCAGCTTCAGCCGTGATACTCGTCCTTTCAATAACTTCATTTTTTTTTAAATACAGTAAAAAGGAAGGAGAATATTTGTGGCAGTATGATATTCCCAATATGAAAAAGTCCTAAGATTTTTCACGACTTCTGTTAAACCTACTGGAATAAAATAAAAAAATAATTTTTAAAAAAGAGCATTGAAGGCATTTTCCCCTCTAAAAGGGATGTAAGTCAGGATTTCCTGATACTTGATAACCTGGACTCTTCACAAGTTTCCTTCATGGAAAGAAAACACTTGGATGAATGGGGAAATAAGAAAATAGGAAGGAAAATATTTGGAGGAATGAGAAAATAAGAAAATAAGTTAACTTAATCCCCTTGAAAAAGAACAGCAAAAAGACCAGTTTTTTGCAGTCTGGCTATACAATATTAAACATCAGAAAAACTGACCCAAAAAGCACTCTCATTCTTAACTGTCTTTTCTGATGGCTTTTCCTACTTTTACTTTCCCCTCTATACATAAAGCTTTGATGAAGAGGAATGAAGGGACAGACCTAGAGACAGATTTGCCTGATGGTACAGCAATCAAGTTATATCTATATCAAAGAGACATCCAGCAGTATGCACTGAAGATCATTTAATAATGTGGCAAAAATACTTCACAGACATATAGTGCTACACTGCAGAGAATGATCAGGGACTGGCTGTTGCAGAAGCAAGATGAACACTTCTGATCAACTTATTGGCCAAAAAACCCCAATAATTTTCTTTTTTCACCTGGGAGTTAAAGGAAATCTATGTTTCTTTTTAAGACTGGGAAGCTAGCTCTGATACTGCCTTTTATATTATTTATTTTTTATTTTTACTCTACTTTGGACATGTTGATCACTTCTAAAATTTAAAACTGATTTTACAATTCAGTAATGGAGAATGCTTAATTTTTTTTTAATTGAACAAAAGGAACGCTCAGTACAGGAAAAGTATTTCCAGTCCAGCCCTACTCATAGTGCTTTTTGATTGCTCCTGGAGATGTTCTTTGGATGAAAGCTCCTGTCAAACTCAATAAAATGACTGACAAGGCCAAATTGGCACACATTAAGGGAAATGACAAGAGAGAGGCTTAATCATGCCTGTACCAATAGATTGAAGCTGTTTCAGTGATCACACTGCCATCCTGTGTGTGTCAGTAAGGCTTCACTTTCATCTCTGTAGAAAAAGCTATGAGGCAAAAAGGCAATTGGCCTTGATTGCATGCCAAGAGAGCCAAACAGAAAAGCAAAGCTTTCTTGGCACTGATAGCATAACGGGTCACACTAATACACTCTGCTGTGTGCCACAAAACAAATGGGTAAATTCTAGCAAAATGCAGGAATTAATTCTTTTTGCATGAAGAAAGCTTTGAAGTACACCCATAGGCTCTCTCAGTCCCTATCCCTGACCCAGTTCTGTCAAAAAAAAGGTCAGTGCTAAGTGTGGAATGTTCTTAGATTAACAATAAACAGCTGAGTAAACATCAGGTTGGTCCTATAAAATGACTATTAGTACAATACTATTACTGCAACTAATATGAAATATAAGCTCCTAATTAGAGAAAGGATAGCCCTGCTCCCATTCATAGTTCCGAGTGAGGTCAGTGAAAATCCACCATGAAGAATTTGGGTTTCTCCACAGCCACAGCCTATACTGAAGGCTCAAAACCTCTCTAATGAGACATTTTGAACAACATATCTGGCAAACCTTTAGTTTCTTGGGGCAGTATTGGAAATACAAGAATCTAGCTTGCAGATAAAACTCCTGGTGCCTCCCCTTGTCATGTTGATTTTTTATATTTTAATGTGCAGGATAGTCATGATAGAAGCATTATCCTGAGAAGCTGGAGGCTGCCAACTATACTACAAGACAGCTTTGGAAGTAGACTTTATTCCATGGACTACAACCGGCCATCCTTCAAGTATAGATGGGTGAACTCTAGGACTGAGTTATCTTCTTGAATATTGTTTTTCTGTTTTCCTTTATTTTCCATAAGTATTGATTAGCATTACTAGTAGAGAAAAATAATCTCCACAGGACCTCTGCTTTCCTCCAACCCTTTACTAAATTCAAAGGAGAGCTGTAAATGCTAAAGATGTACTGATTCTCTGTTGTGAAGGTAAAAAGGATGCTGCTGTGTCACACAGGAGTTTATCTGGAGCCATTCTTAAGCCTAGTTTCAGTCCTCCACATGGGACAAAGCCCAGATAGAGAGACAGAATCATAGATATATATTTGTTTTTCTCAATTTTGGCTTTTTTTATGTCTCATTACCACAGGGTAGGGATGCAATGTGAGGGGGACAGAATGTTGATGGATTTTCCCTATTGCTTCATAGTCCATTCTTGTATTTCCTACTATTATTTTTCTGTTTGCAAATTTCTTTCCTTCTGTCTCCGATCTAAATGTGATTCCCATTCTTTTATCTCTTCTTTCTTTAGTTTTGTCTACTGTAAGAGACACCATGATTCAGTGGTATGATTCCTCTTATATTAGGTCACCAATGATTTTTACTATCGTATCTTCAACCTCTCTTTTCACTTTATCAACAAACCCTTCTTTCCAGATACTATGGGACTTTGTCACAGTTTGGCTCCTCAGCCTTCTACTTACACTTTTTTGACTTAAGTTTTTTTCCTATTATTTTTGACTTGGTGTCATTCATTAAGCTGACTCCCCTTTATGGCGTGGGATTGTTTTACCTCTTGCTGTAAAACTGCAGAATCCTTCTGCTGGATGGTGGATATTGGAACATCTCTCTCTGATATGTTTTTTGTTCTTTCCTACCCTAACTAATGCTCCTCATTTTCTATTCTCACTCCAGTCACCATGGCTTTTTGCTGAACATTTTTAATAGTATTAATATCTTCAGGAGGTTTCTAAAGTCTGGTTAGAGCCATGAAGTGTCTGATGTGTTTGTGGACTACAATGCTATTGAAAACATATTTGCTATATATTATGAGAAAAGCTGCGTCAAATTATAAGAAAAAATCTTTCTCTAAGATACAGCAAAAAAAAAAAAACCACACGAAATTATTTTCAGATTACATATAATATGTGTAGTACATTAATAGAATGAGTTCTTCATTTAAACAGAACCAGCTTTCAAAAGTGACAATCCCTAAGATCTCTATGCATTAATTGTAACATGCATGACTTGTTTATTGCTGACAACCTGAACTGCAGCAGGCTTATACAAACACAAGGCTAGTATAATGCTCAGTAGGATTAGGCTATTAAAAGTCCTAGTTGATATCTCTTTTATGATGAAGATTTTCAACAAAACTTTGGAATTTTGGATTATGTGTCCCACCAAAATTCAAGACCAAAGAGATTTGTCTGAGATTCTGCCGCTTTAACATTTACCAAATTCCCAATCCTACAGAGTCACTGTAAGTGTTAACAAGTACTTAAATGAAGTTCAGGTTTCACTCATGAGCCTTTTTCTTTCATTAACCTTAATGGGCTGTGAATCAGAGCTATTGAACAATGGCAATGAGAAATCAATTACTTATTGTAATAATAAGGTATGGTGTGTGAGACAGAGGCAGATCCTACCCTTAAATTTTATGCCTTCCTACATCTCTCAGGTTTATTTTTCACTTATAAACACACAAACAGTGAATTCTGTGGATTCAGAAAAATATAGACCAGACTCAGAGAAGAGTCCCTTTAAAGTGGTAATGAAATCTACCTAACACATATCATGTTCAATGAATTAGCTAATAATATATCTTTGTAGGTGGCAAATGAGCTAATAAAATATGCAATATATTTCTATGTTGGAGTCCAAAACAAGTGTTAAAATAACATTTACCTTTATGTTTGTAGTAATTTGTATAAGCTGCCTGGTGGGAGGTGAGTGCGCTGCGCTATTAAAAAATTGTAACAGGAAAAATCTCATTATTTGTAGGTAGTATGGAAGGAAGTCTGTAAATTTTTCCCACAAAATGTGCTTTAAGAAAGACCAACTAAGCAAAAAGGTCAGCATTGAATGTTAAAATTTAAAGCCCAAGAACCAAAACTGACATTATCCTGTGAATTAACAAGGACTGGAGTAATTGATCATATTAGTCAATGATCAACACACAGAATAAAACTGGAACATTGTATGCTCTGAAAAAATCATAAAATGAATAACATTATGTTGATTCAAATAATTTTTGCTGATTCAACAGAATTATAAAAGAAATTAAAATTTCAATTGAATCCTAACTGAAAAATCTAAAAGAGAGAGTTGTATCCTATGACTGCAAATTCTGCAGGAATTGCTTTGAAATATATTAAGTGTCAGGTAGGGAAATGATGACGCTGAGCTTCCTTCTGCACATTGATTTTAATGGGATTGTGTTTGGGTAAACCATCAGGATTGAGCAGCACACACAGGATAGAGCTTGAGCTGGTGGCAGTGCCACTTGGCTCTGGTCCCATAGTTACTCAGATGGACCCAAGAATACAAGAGTACCCCCAGAATTTTTTCCCAGGGTAACAGGTGGAAATATGCTCAATTCTTTTGAATGAAGGGTCAGGTAGGTTAATATTTAATTGAACCTGCCTCAAATATTAATGTCTAGGGATGCCTGCTCAGGAAGACACATACATCAATGTTTAAATATAGTTCCATTCCAAGAGGCATTGAAGCATGCACTAACCTTTGAGCTTAGTAACTCCGCCTGTGTAAGCACTCTCTTCTGCTCCCTTTATCCCACAGACTGCTGCAGCTGGGGCTTTTTGTGGATGAAGGTGTAAAATGTAGAATAGCATCTCACAAATGAGTCAGCCATGCTCCTTTGGGCTGGAGGAATGCTAACAGCAGTGGAGCTGTATTAGAAAGACAGTAGCTAGAGGTTAAGTGCCATGAATATTCCCTTTTGCTTGGGTTTCTTTATGCTACACCCTGTATACCTTATTCAAATTTGGGCTACTTGATTCTAGAAGGGATCTGTTTAGCTTAGAAAAAAAAGTTTGTAGTAACAACTAGTTTTCCTCCAGTACGTAGGGGCTAAGGAAGAGCTGTGACCAGGCTTTTCAGACAAGTACAGTGAAATAAATAATCACAGGACCACAGAAGCAAGATGACAAGTTTGTACTTTTATATATGAAAAATGTTTTTCATTATGAGGTTGGTGGGCTACTGAACAAAGTGACACAGAAAGGTACTGGAGTTTCTGTACCTTCTTTAGATTTTCTGAAGATTTTCAAACTTTCACAGCACAGAGCTATTTTGAAGTATGAAAATGGCACAGATATATTTTGAACTATGAGACTGGATTTTTAATATAATTGCTAGTATTTATTGTTTAATTAGGTATTTGCAATCTTCTCTGAGTCTTTTTAATGTTGAAGAGAGATAGGTCTGGATAGTCCCCTATCTGGAAGTTAAACTCCAGTATACTAGTGTAGATTTTTCATGTTTCAGCTGTTATCACTTTACTGGTTTAGAACATGCCAATGGGTTTCTGGAGTTCCAGAATACAGCTAAAGCAATGTCCAGAAGGTATAATTCAAGATCATAAAACACTATACTTTGTACAGACCTCAAAATGGAGATTTTCGTAATTTACATGGCCCTTTAATTCTCAATATTATTTTATGTTTTATTGAAGAATAAATATTGATTACTGTGAGTTTTCTGTAATTACAAGTCATAAATGCTCAAAAACTCCAAAACCATTTAATAAGGAACATTTTCTCAGAAACGGGGTCATTTAGGAGAATTTAATTGGAATGTTGGAATTATTTTTGGCTGGAAAAATCAGGTTGAAATTGGTTTTTAAATATCTTTCATGCAGAACAATGTAAGGGTACTCTATAGAGGAACATGTGAACATAGTTGTATTGAGATTCTCATTAGAGCTGTAAATGTTGTTACAAAATGAACTTCTATTCCTTTCACAAGTGAAGACCTATGATTCATAGAAAAGTATTTTTAATAAAATAACATAGTAAAAGCAATGGTTAGCTTTTATTTGACTCATATTTCCTCTCAGTATAATAAATTTTGGCTCTTCTTTATGGCTAAGATGACAAGTGCCTTTTAAGACATGTTGTAAATGCTCTGTATCTTTATATAACCTTCATGTAATAATTTCTTAATACTCTTGTAGAAGAATAATTACATGATTTATGAAAACTATATTGAGGTCATTTGATAATACAACTAGTTATTAATATAAGAATATTGATACCAACTGGAGAAAGTAATTACCTGGCAACACTTAAGCAAATTCCTTCCAAGCACAGCAAGGCCAGGACACTCTTTCCAGAGGATGTTAATACTGTTCCAGAACTTAGGATGATTTATATCAGAATCTAATAATTGGTTTGTTTTTTGTTGTTTTGGGTTTTTTGCAATAAAAGAAAAATAAGTCCTCGTTAAACCCAAATGAAACAGCTTAAAGAGAATATTAAATTAATAAAAGAAAAAAAATACAGCTAATACTTAAAAGGCATCTGGAATTTTGGGGAAAAAATTTTAATCAGTCTTAAAGACTAATTTTAAAACACTTGGGTAAAGTTAACATGGTTTACTGAAGTTGTAGTATAGCAGTGAAAGCAATTCCTGTGAAACACCAGGTTGTACAGAGATCTTGTGTGCTCAGAGCAGTGGCATAAGCTAACAATTCAGGACTCCTGCTCTTCAAAAACTTGACTTAACTTCTTCTGTACCTTATGTGCCTTTTCTAGGTAATTTACTTGACTATTATCTTTGGATTTTTGGAAATTGTTTTTAGGCTACAACCTCTAGACCTGTTAAAAGATATTCAGGGTATCTAGTCTCCCTAAGGCAAAGCTTACTGACATAAAGGAGGCTTACCTATTTACTTCTTGCTTTAGCTCTTTTTAGTGATTGTTTTGTATAGGAGGCAAGACAGCCAGGTCCCTCTCCCCTTAGGGCAGACACTTCTGTGTTTTTTAAGTCTCTTAATCCAAAGTATGAAGGGCCCTGGAATCTTTTTTTGCTTATTTTGTGGGGTTTTGTTTTTGTTTTTCTGTTGTCTATCTTTTTTTAATTTTCCCTTTTTAATGTAATAATATTACTATGGCTAATGTTGATCATTATGATTGTTTTACTACTTTCAACCATGATAGCCCTAGGGCTGAGCAATAAAAATAGTGGAGTTACCATTTGGTAATTGCTTCCACAGAGACAGTAGATAAGAGCTTAACCCCATCTTTTCTCAAAACTGCTGGTAGCTGTTTATCAGATAAAATTATTTGACATTTAGCTAGAGACATATAGTAAGCAAAATTGTATAAGAGGTGACAGGGAAGCTCATGGAAGAAAAGAATAAAACCCTTACCAGGATCTAGAGCCCTTTTTCCTTAAATGAATAGACAGAACAGCTGTTAAGACAGGAGGAAGACAGTGGCAATAGAATTGAAATGATGGACAGTAATTTCTGACAAAAACAAAAAGGAATTGTTCTTTCTTGTTTCAGTCTATTAAAATTACCCTGGAAAAACTATTTTGGACTTTTGTTTGCAAAATAACCCTGCACTAGGATAGAATGAATGGCAGAAAATAGGCAAAAGGACATAAAAGTTCTTAAGAGTTTTTAATTAAATGAAATTAAAGTTGAGAGGAGATTTTTGGTTTGGAGCTACACTAAATATTCAGACTTGCACTGAATGAACTAAAATGTAACCTTTAATGACAAGGAAATAAAGTGGTATAAAAAATTTGCCTTCTGCCTATTGACATAGCTAGATCAATGTTTGATTAGTTCACAGATAGTAATTGAATTAAAGCTTGGAAGTGTAATGGATAGAACATTGATTTTTCCTGTTGATTAATCAAGAAGCAACAATTTAGATGCTGAGAGAGAAAAAAAAGTTTGCCAGAAAGTATAATTGCTACTAAAACACACATTGTAAGGCAATGACAAAATCAATAGAAGACTGAAGCCATGCAAGTCTGGGTACATCTAATTGCTCAAGATTATTCAGTCTAAATTCTGTATTGGCTTTACACTACCTATAAGCTTATTGATTTCAGCATGAAATTTGGTCTGGTACCTACAGAACACTCTACTCTTTTTTGCTTTGCTTTCTCACCAGGGGTCTTCCCTTTCTGAAATCAATAGCAAAACTCACATTAAATCTCAATAATGCATGATCATGGAATATTGATACTGAGCATCAATAAGAGACATTTGTATGAAAAATGGGAGAAATGACTGAAAAATGGGGATAAAAATGGCAGCTATAATGATGAGGCTGTTGCTTTGCTACATTAGCTGCTTGGTTTAAATCCAATTGAAAAAAAACCCAGTTTGCGTACAGAGGCCTATGATAAGGATCAGGACTTTAATAAAGAATCCAGGAAAGCATATCTGTGTATCCTTAGCTTCAGTTGTATGAGTAGAGTCAGTAGAAGTAAAATAATGGTTCATTCAAGTATAAAACTAAGGATGTGTAAAAAGATTTTTAGGTTGATCAGTTAAAATATACAAAATATTTAACTACCCAAATATTTAATGCAGATGTCCTTCCAAAGCTTTGTCTTTTTGTCCACGTGACTGTGGATTTGTAAAGATGTACATTTTGGAGAAGCAGCCTACCATTTGTGCTTTTCTGAACTTGTATTTGTTTGAGCAAATGCATCATATTTTAATTTTCTTTCTTTTACTGTTCCAGCGAGCTCAACAATTACTGTGTGATGAGAGTCAGGCAGTACTTACAATGTGGTTTTGTTGTCCCCACATGCCTTTCAAAGTCTATCCAATATCATGATTTTGTATTGCTCCCCAAGTTCCCATTTGGACTAGTCTGTGCAACTGTCAAACTTTGTAGCTGAGTGACATTTAGAGATGAATACTTCTAATGTTTCCACATAGTGTACTTTGCTTCCCTATTGGAACTATAAAGACACTCCTTTATTATGCTTTAACATATAATCATTACCAAAACGGGCTCCATTTAAACAAAAGTACTTTCAAAATCCAAAGCTTTGATAATTTGCTGAGGCCTCGGTGGCTGAATGCAAATATGCCTGCCTGTCTATTATGCCAGATGTCCCATTAGAGATGTGATAGCTCTTTTCAATCTCAGAGATTAATATACTGTGACATCTATAGATGGATGGGAATTGAAGCTGATTCTATGTTAGAGGATACTATCTGGTAATTTAGGATATGCATCTATCTCTCTATATAAATGCACATGCACCTTTTACACATGCAGATGTAAATGGAATTCTAGAAGATGTAAATGGAGTTCTATCAATTTGGCAAAATTTAATTATAATTAGAAATATTTTTAAACCTGTCTTGTTTTTAAACATAGTAATTTTCCTCTAGACATTATCCTGCCTTCACTTGCTAGCCTGCTGAATACCATCTATACTTATATACATCCCACATTTCACTGAAATGGAAGGCTGCTGGAAGCCTCCAGTCCATGAATGAGGATTTACAAGTTTGAAGGAAAGTTTTTTTCCCCATGTCACAAGAAATTAACATTTTTATCATGGCCACAGAAAATGAGAGATGCGGACCCTGGCTACTTAGGGAAAATGCATTATTTTGGGATATTAAGCAAAATCTTGGTCAATTATATATAAATTATATTTACCCTGCTTAAAGAAACATTGCACTACTTTCCTTCCTTTCCACCCTCACTGGTGAAAGTTAATTAATTTGTAAGTACATCCTCCAAGAGAGGCTTGGAGGATATACTTAACACAGAAGTTTATTTGGATCAAAAGCATTGCTTGATTGGGAAAGCTGCAGATCTCCAAGCAGATCATATCACATACCCAGCATCACAGTAGAAAGTAAGGTGGTTAACTGAAAACCATGTCTTCTCAAATAAGAGAACCAAATGGTTAAGTGAGGTGACTGAGAAAAGTAGAATGTAATTTTCAAAACTGAGACATAAAAAGCAGCTCACTGAATGCAACCCTCTGCCCTTAAAGAGATTCCTGTGGAGAGGAGAATGTAAGATGCATGCTGGACTTGCAAATTTAGGACTGAGTTGCTTTGTGAAAAAAAAATTATTCTGGGAGCAGAGGTTGGTTCAGTTGGAAAAATCATGAAAATCACAGAATATGCTGAGTTGAAAGGAATCCATCAGGATCACTGAGTTCCAACTGCTGGTGCAGGACACCACAGGAATCACACCATGTGCCTGACAGCATTGTTCAAGCAGTTTGAACTCTGCCAGGCTTGGTTCTGTGACCACTTCCCCGGGGAGCCTTTTGTAATGCCCAACCACCCTCTGTGTGAAGAACCTTTTCCTCATACCCAAGTCAGCTTCATGCTTTTTCCCCGGGTCCTGTCACTGGTCACCAGAGAGGAGAGATCAGCGCCTGCCCCTCCTCTTCCCCTCACAAGGAAGTTATAACTGCAATGAGGTCTGCTCTCAGTCTCCTTTTCTCTGGGCTGAACAGACCAAGTGACCTCAGCTGCTCCTCATGAAGCTTCTCCTCAAGGATGTTCCACCATACTTGTGGCTCTGCTTTGGCCTCTCCTCTTCAGACTGGTCTTGGGTAAAGTTATCTTTTTGAGACTCACTGTTACCTGTTAGGTGAGGTTCAGCAATTTTCTGCCTCAGCAATTTCTCTTTCTCACTACAAATATTCATAGGATTCTGGCATTTGTAATGTAGATGCTTATTGATGGAAGGAGAAAGAAATAAAATTCACATTTTAGTTGTTAATAACAAAACCCTGGTATTTTCTTCACTTATAATGATTAAGATATTAAAACATTGGGGTAAAAATATATCAAAGGCAGTTACGTAACACAAGCAGTTAGTTTATGCTCACTAATGTCCTTATGAAAATAGTTTTTTCAGAATATTTGGGGAATATATATACTGTATAAACTAACACTTTCCTCAAAACCATTATTCTAAACTCAGAAATCATGATAGAACTAAGTATACAGATATATATTTTATACCGTGTAGCATCTGCTGTGCATGCTTGTGTATACAAATACATATCTACGACAACTGCCATAGAACAGGCAATGGGCAGTTATGTTGGAGGCCGCTTGGAGGTGATGCACAGCAACCATAAAGCAACAACACACAACAGTAATACCTGAGCAGCTCTCCTTGCTCACAATCACCTCAAGAAATCTGCAGCCATTCCAGGCAAAGTCATGTTAATTACTCCAAATCTGCACTTCAACTACTTCAATTCATGAAGCCTTGATCTCTACCTGGAAATATTGGGGAAGGTAATTTATTTCTGTGTGTTTTCTGTACAGGGCATGAGATTAGGCATCTGTACTTACTTGAATGGATGCTGCCAAGTGGTTATCAGTCTGGATCTTAAGTCTCTTGCCTCTTGACCTAAATACAGATACCTAATTATTTCCCCCATCTTTAAAAGTTATCCTGCCTGGGGATTGATATGAAATCCTGTCTGTTAGTTGTAATTAGTGGGTACAACATTGTGATTGTTGCTTTATTAACTAAATTTTTATTGTTACATTAACTGATTTATATTGTACACTTTTAGCTGCATCCCAGTATCTCATTTATATTTCTTGGTTTAGCCACCTAATGGGCTACAAAGTTTAAGGATTTTTCTGTAATAGTTCCCAAATCTCTATCTAGGTCGATGCCCTGATGCTCATTTTCCACTTAGCAGCTATACACTGTTACTTTTTTTTTGATCCAAACTCAGTAGTCTGCATTTATCTGCATTTGTCATCCATGAGCCAGGTGCATTTATTTTTTACATCATTATGTATTGCATTGCTTTTCTTAATTGGTGGTTCTTTCTAAGCACAGCTGATAGAGTATTAGGAACTAATCCCAAACTCACCAAATTGCTATATTTCTTTTCACTAATTTGAAGAAAAGAAACACTGAAATTGGTTCCATACAATTTTTACAGCTGTCTATAATTTGGACAGGTATTGGTAAATCACAAATCTGCATTAATTACTCTATATTCATGAATTATCAGCCATAAATCATTGTTCACCTCACCCTGTCTGATATTTACTGTTCTTTGTTTTTTAAAAATTTCCAAAATGATTGTCATCCCATTGCAAAAAAGAAATTGGCATGATGTGTTGAGGCAAGTAAGCATATACCTCAAATATCAATAATCCTATTTCACATACCTTTGGTGCACGTGCTTACCTGAGGGTGAATGATTTTCTTCCATTAGCACAACTGTATATACAGTGCTTCTAGGATGCGTGTGCAGAAATGTGTGAATACTCTATGAATGGCTACACAAATGGACATTGATTTCTTGCCTGCTAATACATAACCTTATCATTAATTTTTTATTCAGTTTCAAACTATATAATTCAATTGGATCATATTTTACTGCTTGGCAAGGTATGGAACTCCTGATTATAAATCAGATACCCCCTTCAGATATCTGCTGGGAGCACAATCTGCTCTATGTAAAACACTTCTTATGTGGGCTTCTATTCATGTCTATCACTACATGCCACTCAATCTGATCCAAACACGATCATAAAAAAGCACTAAACACTGATGGTTTAAATGTGCTTTCCTATATTATTGTACTCTTTAAACTCTGTTGGTTTGTTTGTTGATTTATTTATTTAATCTTTCTCCTTTTCTCACAAGGAGGAAGGTCCTGACTTCTGTTGCCAGGCATAGGTCATTAGTTGACTTTATGCTCAACTCCATAGTTTTGGGAAAACATACAATTTAAAGTGGTCCTTTGGATTCTGTATTTAGCACATTCTTAGTGAAGTCTGGCCTGTAAGATTTATTCAGCAGTATCTAGAAATTTGCAGGCAGGCACAGTAACTCGAGAAATGATGGAGACAGGAAAATATATTTCTCATTAGGTAAAGATGGACAGATACACTCAACAGTAAAAAGAGTGTATGAAAGTTATCTTTTTATTTACATACTTAAAGATATTTTCCAAAGCAGTCTTAAAAAATCTGCTCACACGTTTAGTGCATGAGAACCTATAAATGAAAAATACAACTGCGAAAATTACATGCATGAATAGGGGAGAGGAAGAGCGCTGGTCTGAGCCATGTCAGGGACATTTTTCCTCCTGGATGAGAAATGGTGTAAGCACAGCTGTTCCAAAACTCCTGTAAAGCAATAGAAAGACTTTTGGCAGATAGATCAGGTCTGCACAGACTGAAGATCCAAAACTAAACAAAACATGATCATTACTACAGAATGGTAACTACCCAAGTAAAATCAATTCTTAGCAAGTTCCTCTGCCCTGGTCATTGCCTTAGCTTCATTTTAGCCTTCCATTACAAGGTGAATGCTAGGTTCTCTTTCTCTACTCATATATTGAAAAATATTGATATTTATTAAAAAAAAATCCTCCATCAGCCCTGCATATTATGAACCCTTTTCTGTTCTTTTGTTCACATCAAATCCTCTCTGATTTTGTTGTATGCATTTTTACTTGCATACTGCAATTGCATAAATAATTTCTTAGGGAAAAATTTAGTGTATAATTTTCAGAGCTTATTTAAGCAGGTATTTTAATATTTATAATACATTTAATCTAGAAGGCAGTTACATCCAAGTATCTTGATAAACTGTTATTGATTTGTTTAACTGCCCTAAACAAAATGGATAGTATAATTTATCTTGTTGTTAATATTAACATTATTAAATGCTCTGTATTTTCGGTCCTTTTTAAATGGTTGGCAGAATGTTTGGGGGAAACCAAAGTATTTTTTGAAAACTGCAATATTAATTTTTAAAAAATTATTTGCATGTTATATTTAGAGCTACAATCATTGCAAAGATTTATACTCTCACAAAATATAGTGATGAGATTTTAAAAAAATAGATTTAATAGTTACATTTAGAGAATATGAAAATTATTTTAGAAAGAAGTAACTGAATTATACACAGTGACATCTATAATATTCATGTGAAAAATGTACAAGAAAATGTGAAATTTATGAAAACCCCCAGTCATTTGTTGTTCCTCAAAACTGAATGAAATAATAAAATTGCTGCTGGAACATTCTCAGCAGGCTTCAAATGTCCTTTTCAATTGTATAAGATTGATTCACCATCTGTCAACGCCCATATCTGGTTATTTATCTGTATGATGACTCACTGCAGGGCTCTATAAGTATCACCATTATTTAATCAATACTCTGTCTATTTGCACCCCTCTTGACAGCTTGTGTCCACATTGTTCATTCATTGCCAGCCTACCATCACCATGGCAGGAAAGGCATCTCTGGCTGCTGTCTCATGGCAGCTGCTGCCTTTGGACACATCTGTCCTGCATCTGTCTCATCACTGCTGAGTCCATTCCCATTGCAGCACCAGTAACCACAAAGCTGCTCCAGCACATGCTTCTTCCAAAGGAGGAATGGAGTATTGGCCAGGGAAGTTGACATCTTGAGGAAAGACAATCACCTGATATAAAGAAAGAGTGAAAAGGAGATAGAGCATCTCCATGGGAAACATCATCAAGGTCTGGCACAAGGAAAATTTAATGGATGTTCCTTATTCCTCATGTAATTCAAATTGTTCCTTGTGGAAGAGGATTTCTCTTCTCAGTCCTCTCCTGCAGGAGATCATGGAACCATGATACACTCTGTGGAGTGGAAATACCTGAGATTATGAATTAAAAGCTGCCTGCAATGCTGAAATTTGCTCACTATGAATGCTGAGTAATTTGCTATTACCAACATGGGAAGGGCCTGTAGAGAGATTAGAAAAGAAAAACCTGTGAGACAATGTGCAAGAGTTGCAGATACATTTTGAAAAGAAGCTTCTGCTACTATACACCACAATTTCAAATTTTA